>BSBN01001101.1:13705000-14322500 GCA_027924645.1 Cunninghamia lanceolata
TTCTTGTGTTTGTATTTGTAGATTTGGCATCCATCTCCTCATGGCATGAAGAGCTTCTTCCTTCCATGAGATCTTCACTACAAGGTGATATCAATTGTGTTTTCAATCATTTATCATTTGGATTTTGCCTCTATCCTACAAGGATACACACTCTTTATCTGACAATGGTGTTTAGAAGACTTGAATGTCTCTTTGGGGCTTGACTGAGGCAAGCTTCTAGACACCACAACCCCCAACCCACTCCTTGTGAATGTAGGTTACAAGTGTCACGTCTCAAAAAAGTAGAGTTGCAAGGAAGATCATCAGACATCAAGGATTTGGGATCTGGAAAGAAGTTGGACAATAGAGCTTTTCCTGGACTCGGGCGCTAGTCCCAGTGTCCTCTGCAGTTAAATTCCCAGAAATAGAAGATACAGTGCATATTAGTGTTGGAAGGAGATCAAGGTTTCGCAAAGAAACCATGGCACTGGACTAGGGTGCCCACTCATTAGTCCTTGATTGTTCCACTTCTTGAACCTTGAAATACGGTACGCATTTGGTTGTCATTTGATATCTCTGTGTGCGAGCATTTTCTATGATTTGTCTGTTTGCTTCTGAATTTGCATAATTAGGGTTTTGAGCATAATTGGGCTTAATTGAACAACTAAATCACACAATTCCAATTTTCCCTACATTCCAAGTGATTGCAGGCCTGATAGTAGATTTCCTACTCAGCCTAAAGTCCTTAAATTTTTGAGGTGAAAGGAGGATTCATACAAATTAACCCTAAACATTAACAAATCCTCTTGCATCAATTTTCACCTTAAACACCAGGATTATCTATTCCCAAGGGGGAGGTGGTAATACTGGTCTTTCGGATGTGAGATCTACTTTGTGTTCTTCTTTGCCAAGAATAGTAGCCATGTTTCTTCACTGAGCGGGACTTTCCTTTTGTGCAAATATGAAACTCCTCAGGCTACTAATGATGTTTGTTTGCTCTCTTTCCACATGTACAAGATTTGGTTGAATAGTAGGTGGTGTCAGATTTTGTTGTTGAACAGGAGAAGTAGGATGCCAGATGGTCATTCATGTGACATAAGCCTAAGATTGCTTGAATTTTTATGTCTTGTGCCCCACAATGGGCACCAGAAAACTGTTGGTGTTTCAATTCGCACCTCTAGAATGTGAGTTGGAAACAGACAGCTATGCATAGATAAACTACTCTTCGAATTAGGAGGGGAATCTCCCTCTTTGCTGATGATTGCTTTAAAGATAAATAAACTAAATTGCTTATCTTTTTTTATTCTTAGTTGGAAGCACAAGGTTATAAAACTATATCGCTACAACAAATGTTTTTCTCTTAACTTCTAACTACAACTAGGCCTAAACTAAATGATGCTTTTGACAACCTAAGTAAATTCAGAGCTTAGGAATCAAAAGTAAACAAGGAATGATTTGTTAAAACAAAAGCTCATATAACTTATTCCAGATCACATCCGAAGACTCATTGTACTTTCAGGATGTAAAATGAAAGTAAGAATATGCAAGCAACACATATGACAATAAACTGAATGAACATGACACAGAGAATCAGAGCAATGGAAGGCGTGAGATTTTCCTTTCTTGATATCAAGAAGCTATTACAACTCTAGGACAACAATATTGCAGCAAAGACAGGCATACAATATGCGATCAAACACTAGATTACAATTGACACAAGGTGAACAAGCACTTGAATAAAAATTTGCAAGCTAGAATAGGCTCAACAGATTTGCTATCACAATTACAGTTTCTAAACAATGGGCAAGGCTACCCTTATTTATACACAAATCAAAGGAGTAGGAAACCCTAAGATCTCCTTGATCCTAGCTAACTAACTTGCCAACTTGCAAGCTTTATTTTTATTCTAGACAAAAGATTCTAACTAACACCTGCTTTAAGATGATTTGATTTAAAACAGAGAAAGCTCCAACTATTACAAAGTGATTTTTCTATATAAAGCATCGATAAGCTTGAATGAAAACAACAACTTTAAATCAAAAAGCATTGAGTTAAAGCTATTTTTTTAGTTCCATCCTTATCTACATCGCTGCTCCATTGGTGACATGATCCATTGATATTTTGTGAAACAATATGCTCCAAAAAGCTAGTAACCACTTTCTTGCCAAGAATATTGATACTCTAACTTTTAAAATGCAGATTTTGAGAAAAAAATTGGCACATGGGTTTTTTAGACAATCTCATTCTGAAGCAACCCATATCGTTAGCTTCTGAAAAAATAGAGGGTTTCTTGAAAAAGGGGCAAAAAAGCAAATTTTGGGAAAACTAAAATTTTCCAATCTTCATGAGGACATGATTTCAGATGAATCCATTTCGATGAAAACTAAAAAAGCTTCTACTGTGTTTCTGGAAAATGATGTCCTAAAAAATGGATCTTGAAAAAGTGTAGCTTTGTGCTTCCCAATCTCGAAACCACGAAGAACACTGAAAAAGCACTCTGTTTGGGTTCTCAAATCTTCATGAGAAGAAGACAATGTTTTTCTTCCTCTGGATGCAACCTACAAAAATAATGAATAAAGGAGGCCAAAGATTTGTTTTTTTATAGGGCAAAAAGAAACTTTCTTTGTGAAAGCACAAATCTTGAAGTTTATCTACAAAGATAGCAATATTTTGAGCAAAATTGAAGTTGATATGCTCTCATAGGATGAATTCCAATTTTATAGCTGCCTAAGGCTCTCGTGTGAGGATGATGAAAAAGTTGTTGCTTTGATGATGTCGTCAAACACGCAAAGTTGTAAAAGTGTTAGCTAATTTTCCTTCATTTTGAAACTTTTGCACTCATTCTGACTCCGGCGTGGCCTACCTCCGAATTCAACAAGATACCAAACTATCACCGTTGACTAAAAAAGCTGACTAATCATGATATCTTGAAGTTTTATCAATTTTGATTTGTTCCCCAGCCTTGAACTGACTATCTGATGACGTTTTATTGCAATTTTGATTCCTAGAAACCATCGCCATACAAAGATCAGGAAATGGCTAGAAGGAGACATCATTGGGACATGAAATTTTCTATCTCTAGAGAAGCCAGGTGCCCAGACTAGACAGGGATGCCTTGGATCTCATGCCTTAGTCATTTTCTGAGATTTTCAAACTTTGCTCATTTTTCATTTTTTGTGCGCGTTCCGGTGACTGTGGACCCCTATTTGGATGCTAAATCTTGCTTGCCAAAGAAAAACTAAGACTGATGGTCAGGCAATCAGGCAAGCCTGATGAAAACTAAATTGATTGTACCTTCTACCTGTCTCAAAAACTGGATCAGACTAATTTTCTGTGAATATGATTGGGCTGACGGAGGAAGATTTGCAATTTTTTGGAAAATACTAAAAATTAATCTAACTCTGGGAATGTTGGGCACCCCTAGCCTCTAGGGGCACCTGGGTTTTCATGCCTTAGAAAATTTTGATAATTTTCAACTTCTTCTGCAGTTTCCCTCATTTCGCATGCCAAAAATTGCTTTGTGTCATCAATTCCCGTGATCTGTCAGACAACTATCACTAGATGAAGGGTGGACTGGATAGACTGAGCATATCTGAGATGAATCCCCAGCTTTCACAGACCTTTGACTGAATATGACAGATTTTTACCACACAGAAGTGGGCTAACGAGGTCCTTTTTAACATTTTCTAAGAAAATGCAAAAATAATCTATCTTTGTGAAGGTTGGGTGCCCCTAGCCTCCAGGGGTGCCTAGGATTCCTAGACTTAGTCAATTTTTGATGATTTTTAACTTTTCTTTATTTTCAGGATTCATCATGCTTTGTTTTCATTCTTTGTGGGTCAACACTCACTTAATAGTTCCTCACCTTTTGAACAACGGTGCAAACTTGGTAGTGACCCCTGGCAGATGAATTTCCTCCATTAATGTCTTCAGATTTCATGCTTCACCTTCTAAAAAAGCATAATTGACCCAGTAGAGAAAACTTGACCTTTTGCAAATTATGTCTAGACCACCTTGATCGTGAAGCAATATCAACCAATTATAATCAGGCATGACTCCTAAATCAGAGATTCTATTTTTAGAAAATTTTGCAGCAGCCGTATCTCAAGAAACCCAGAAAACCTAAACTTGATGTCTATTTTTAGAAATTTTAACTTTTTGACTTTTTGACGACATATTTTTCAAACTCTAACAAAATGCCTTAATGAAGCAAAAAATTTGATTTGGCACAACACACATAAATAATTAATCATCTATTAAATACATAAACATTTAATTCTCATAATCAAAACATCATAAATCAAAATTGACTCACAAATTACACACCAAAATATAATATCAAATAATTATCTAAAATAATTTTAGCTAGACCCCACATTTTCTCACTTACAACTAGGTATCAAAACCTTCAATGAGTTAGTTGAGAAATTCATAACTCATTTCCCTTACAACATAGAATACGAAGTTTCCATGAACTATTTGTGTAACA
The DNA here is from genome assembly GCA_027924645.1 of Cunninghamia lanceolata. Taxonomy (NCBI): domain Eukaryota; kingdom Viridiplantae; phylum Streptophyta; class Pinopsida; order Cupressales; family Cupressaceae; genus Cunninghamia; species Cunninghamia lanceolata. Next base: position 13,709,469 of record BSBN01001101.1, read on the forward strand.
AACAACACAATAGCGAACTTTCATCTCATTCCTACAACGTTGGAGGAATATGGCTAGCAAGTTCCCTTGGCCTATTCCTGAAAAATAATTGGTCAATATTTTCGTCCAAAACCTACGCCAAGAGCTAGGTTTTCATCTACAAATCCAATGTGCAAATTATTTTGAGGAAAACATATCTAAGGGAACAAACATTAAAAAGGCCCTTATTGCTAAAGATCTAGTCAAAAATTTCAAAGAAACCAAGGACAATCCTCAACAATCCAATGACAAACCTTGTTTTTGGTCCAAGAATAAAAATTTCGTCAATGATGGTGTTGCGGACACCAAACACATTCAAAATATCCACACACCTATCAATATAAAACTAGTGAAAAATACCCTTTCAACTCCTCGAGAACAACCACGACAAGATTTAACCCAAAGACGTAAATTTACTCCTTTGGGAGAACCCATTGAAGTTATCCTACGAAAATTGGTTCAAGCAAGTCTCATCACACTACTCGAAGCATGTCAATATGATGGCCCTAAATTCAAACCCTCATGGTATAAGTACAATGAATATTGTGAATTCCAAAGGGTAAAAGGACATAAAACCATTGGATGTATGAAACTCAAGAATCTCATCCAGAATCTTATAGATAGAGGTGACATAAATGTGGATGAACCTCCAAAACAAACCTCTAACAATGACCTCAATATCTACAAGGATCTATTCCCACCTCACAATAAGGGAATTAACTCTGATAAAGGGAAAAGTGTCAACCATGTGTCCAACTCCTATGATTCAATTTTAGGGCATATAACCGAGAGTCATCACCATGTGTCTACCCTTAACCATTAAGGGAAAAACACTTAATTGTGTAGTAACAACACATCGTGGTCGTGTCACCCTTGCTGGGGCAGCACCCAATGCAAATCTAGCCTCTGAGTACAATATTCTTGATCATCTATGCAAAACCTTGACATAAATATCGATTTTGGATCTTCTTAAAGTGTCACTAGCACATAAAGCTATTCTTGAAAAAGCCTTGCAAGAGTCATCCGTTCCAAATAACATAGATGTTGACCAATTTCAAGCTATGATAGGTCATATTGCTTCATCTCACCGCTTGATCTTCACTAAAAAAGACCTTCCATCACATAGCCCTTACCATAATGACACATTACACATCGAAGTCTAAGTCCACCAATGCAAAATAAAATGGGTTCTTATAGATGGTGGTGTTGGCTTAAACATCTACTCTCTAAAATTATTAAAATAGTTGGGGTACTCTAAGGATTTTATTGATTCCGAAAAAAGTATAACCATTAAAGCATATGATTATGCATAAAGAGAATCTGAAGGTGTCGTTCATCTACCCATCTAAGTTAGTTCTGCAGTTATTGAAACTCATTGTCAAGTATTAGACCTTGATCTTCCCTACAATATCATTCTAGGTTTCCCATACCATGCAGGCCGTACCATCCATATACCACTAGTGTCTCAAATTTCCATACAACAGTACAACAATTACTATTCTTGGAGACCCTAATCCTCACGAGTTTTGTAGATCCATGCAAGGCCACTAGCAAGATTCAAATTACATTCCAAACAACATTACAACTCAACTATCCTCATCCTACATTGATCCATCTACATTAACAAAAGCCCCATCTGATAAACCTATTCCTGAGATCAAGGTCCAGTACAAAGACAAAGGGTTTGGTGAGTATGATCTACAAAAATCTTGTTATGTGGGGAACTTGCCACAATCACCAAGATCTTAGGGAAAACCACTCCTAGCAAAAACAAGCTTAAAATTTGTCATAAAGGCTAGCCCCACCATATTCATTCATTGGGGACTTCTAGAAGAAGAATCCATTGGAGATATCTTATCCTGGCTATATAAGGAAGCCCAAGATCCAGTCACACTACCAGTTGAGTAGTATACTAGGGGTCTTCGCATTGTTAAGAACATGGGTTACAAAGGTCAAGGTGGCCTTGGATTACATGAACAAGGAAACATAGAACCCATAATTGTGACAAGGAAACACAATAAACAAGGATTAGGGTATGAAAAAGGAAGTACCAAAGTCCTCAGACATCAAGTATATTCTCGATGAAGTAGCAAAGGCCTTTCCCATGGTTAAACATTCTAACAAGGATACCATTGATGACTCTATGATACATCTCGTAGACCTATTTCATGAGACCTCTATTTTCATGATATCCTCTATCTCCCTTACATCCACTACCAAAACCCAAATCCTTCCACTTGTTTACCTAGAACTTATCAATTGGGACCAACAAGAGCCTCTGATGCTAAACATATTTCAGAATGATGAGGCTATCAAAATTCATGGGACTACAAGATGGTAATCCCTTAGGTGACCATAAATCGGGTTTCAACATAGATCTTGATAACACAACATACTTTGGCAAGAAGGTCAACTCCTCTGGTCGCAAAAATAAAACAATAAAAAGATTACCTGGTGAAAACCACATTGTGGTTCCATCAGATTCCAAAATATTAAAAAGAAAGGATGTATTTGATGGTGAAAACCTGTTTGAGGCACCCAAGGATGGAGGATTTGACCTTCCCCTATAATTGACATATCCGGAAAAATCTCCACTTTTTGTTGAGAAATCACAAGAAATCAATTTTGGAACAACCCAAAATCCTAAGATTACATTTCTCGCAGCTTCCTTATCAGAACAAGAGAAAAAAGCTTTCACAAATTTCTTTTTGAAAAGGACCGTCAACTTTGCTTGGTCATATGTAGACATGCCTGGATTGGATCCTTCCTTAGTGGTCCATCATTTAGAAGTATTTCCCAATGCCAAGCCAGTTAAACAGAAACTCAGAAAGATGCATCCCCAAATAGCATTACTCGTCAAGGTAGAACTACAAAAGTTATTAAATGTGAAATTCATTTGTCCCTTTGATTATCCTAAATAGGTTTCAAATCTAGTCCCTATCTCTAAAGTTACTAGGGGCATCTGTATATGTACTGATTTCACGGATCTAAACAAAGCTTGTTAAAAGGATGATTTCCCACTACCTAACATTGACATCATAGTAGATCTCACAACTAGTCACAAAATGTTGTCCTTAATTGATGGCTTTTCTGGTTATAATTAGATCCTTATTGCACGTGAAGATCGGCATAAGACCACTTTCACATGTCCTTAGGGAACCTATTGTTGGCAAGTTATGCCTTTCTGTCTAAAGAACGCTAGAGCCACATACCAAAGAGCAATGACTGTCATATTTCATGATATTTTTCATCATATCATGGAGGACTATGTTGATGACCTACTTGGTCTTGAAAAGTGCGATACAATTGAGAGGGGGGGTGAATCAGTTTGAACCAATATTTCAAAACCATTAACAAATTAACCAATCAACACCGTGTTTGTATTTTAATCATAAAAGCATGAAACAAAAACTTGAACACATTCACACAGGAGACATAGGAGACACCAAATTTTTACGTGGAAAACCCCATAGGGGAAAAACCATGGTGAGTGTTAGCTCACAATATAATATGTTATAACAATACTAAAAATTAGAGGCTCACTGCCTTAAGGCTCAATGCCAAAAATGCTCACTACAAGAAGCTAACTGCCAATGGGGTGGCTCACTACCGGTGGGTGGCTCACTGCCTAGATTGGTGAATTGAGTTATTAGCATCTACTCCATGCCAGGATTCAATTCCATTGAAGCACAATAATTACCCTCTACTTTGCTCTGGTTTTACACTTCATAATTATCTTTTCATTTTCACAACCTCATCCAAATTCATGACTTCATTTCATGTTTTTATACAATTCATCAACCTTAGAATTTACATCAAGATCGGCATTACAATCATCAACCTTAGGAACAATCTCCAAGGTCAGAAAACATACAGACATTGAGATAGGTCTGGACCTAAACATATTTAGGAGAGAAAAGAATGAATGTGAATCATGCCAATCCTTAGCTGAGACTCAATTGCAATCTTCCACGCAGCCACATGCTTCCACAATCTTCAAATCATAACCGCAAGTAGTGAGAACAACCAAGTCGGCCAAGACTGGAGTTAACACTAAAAATTTAAGGAACACGCTTCATGCACAATCCAGATTATACTTTGCGGATCAATCAAAAGGTAGGAACACGATCCAAAGACTCCCACAAGCATGTTACAATCACCAAGAACATTTGCACAACCTCTAAACACTTTATCCCTAAGATTCTTCAAACCAAAGCACTTGAACATTACTATCAGCCACTGTCATAAAGGAAAGATCGCTTACGGAGCACCAAATCACAAACCATTTGAGTTGAAAGCACATAACATCATCACAAACTTAATTCCACAACCACAGACTATGAAACTTAAATGCAGAGAAATGCGGAGCAGAATACATTCTCCCTGTCACCATTAAATACACAAAAAAACAATTTTTACTCTAGTGAACACAACTCGCTCAAATCTTCACACCGGAGGCTCAAACTTGAAACATAGCATCTACAGACATCCCTTAACATTACTTCCAATCCATAGGCAAAGATATTCAATCTACAGGATATGCAGAGCAAAACACTGCATTGTTCTTGAGAGATAAAGCAATTCTGCACTTATCCTAATTCCTCAGATACTTATTTAGACTTATTCAAATAACTTCCTTATGTGTTGACATCATTGACAACACTTACTGCTCATACTTGCAACAATCTCCCCCTTCGTCATTGATGGCAACACATGATGTGAAAAACCATCAAGACAAATAATCTTGCTTTGCTTCTTTGCTCCCTCTCACTTGATGCTCTTTCTATCTGCAATCTTCTTCTTGGGTTTTTTACATGAACTTCTCTCCCCCTTTGACATCAATGGCAACAGGTGCCAGACCTTTTCTTTCTTTTTACTGTACAACTCCCCCTGTCAACAACACTGCAACACTTACTGCTCTTGATCAGAAACTTCTACCTACTCCCCCTAAGGAGTAGCCTCCAAAACATCAATCCAATTCAAAAGATAAAACTTTAGACACCACTAGACTGATACATTCTGTATGCATCTTTGTTTAGAGCAGAAGGGGTAATAACCCCTAACTTCTCTCTAAGATACTCAAAAGTATCCTTAGGCAGAGGCTTAGTGAAAATATCTACAATCTGATCCTTTGTAGACACATACTCCATCTTTACTTCATTCTCTATTACATTTTCTCTCAAAAAGTGATACCTTATTGATATATACTTTGTCCTTGAGTGCATCACTGGATTCTTTGAAATGTTTATAGCACTTATGTTGTCACAAAAGATTAAAATTAGTTCTTCACACACAACTCTTATGTCCTTTAATGTTTGCTTCATCCAAAGCACTTGAGTACAACAGCATGCTAGAGTAATATATTATGCTTCTATAGTAGACAAAGAAACTAATTCTTGCTTCTGGCTCAACCATGAAACCAATATGTTACCTAAAAGGAAAGCACCTCCACTTGTACTTTTTTCTGTCATCAACATCTCCAGCCCAATCTGCATCTTTATAAGCACTGGGACTGAAATTAGTATCTTTGGGATACCACAATCCATAATCTGAAGTGCCTTTTAAATATCTCATGATCCTTTTGACTACCATTACATGTGACTCTTTGGGATGTTCTTGAAATCTTACCACAAGACAAACTACTTGCATTATGTCTGGTCTGGTATGGGTTAGGTAGAGCAGTCCTCCAATCATAGACCTATATTTTTTTCTAATCAGTCTTAGGTGATTCATCATTCTTGCTCAACTTGCAACTAGTTACCATGGGAGTACATACTGGTTTAGAATCCTCCATTCCAAACTTCTTCAACAATTCTTTCAAATACTTGGACTAAGAAATGAAAATTCCTTTTTCTGATTGAGTAATTTGCAGTCCTAAGAAGAAATTCATTTCACCAAACATAGACATCTCAAATTCCTTTTGCATTTCCTCTACAAATTACTTACAGATACCTTCATCACCTCTAAAGATAATATCATCAACAAAGACTACAACAATCAAAATTTGATCATCATTGATTTTGAAATAGAGATTACTATTTGTAGTACCTTTGCAGAACCCTAATTGCATCAAATACTTGTCCAACCTTGCATACTAGGCTCTAGGAGCTTGCTTGAGTCCGTACAGGGCTTTCTTCAATCTACACACCATGTCACCTTTGTCTGATAGCTAGAATCCTTCCAGTTGTTCAATGTAGACTTCTTCTTCTAGCTCTCTATTCTTCACATCCATCTAGTACACCTTGGAATCTTTGTGAGTAGCAAAAGCCAAAAATATTCTTATAGCTTCAATCCTTTCCACAGGAGAAAAAGTCTCTTCAAAATCTATGCCTTCAACCCAAGAATATCCTTTGCATACTAGTCTTGCTTTGTTTCTTACCACTTCACCACTTTCATTCATCTTGTTTCTGAAGACCCATTTGGTTCCAATCACATTCTTATCAGCAGGTCTAGGGACCAATTCCCAGGTTTGATTCTTTTCTATTTGCATTAGCTCTTCTTTCATGGCTTTTACCCAACTTTCATCTTTGTAGGCTTTGCTTACATTTTTAGGTTCAATATGTGAAAGAAAGCAGTAGTTCACATGTTGATCTTCAGAATGATTAATTTTTACATACCTGAGAGTCTTAGCAACACTTTCTGGAGCCTTTTCTTCTTCAACTTGACTGTCCTTTTGTTCTTGTTCGACCTTTTCTTTAATTACTATGACAACAGGTTCATCTGATTCATAACCTCTCAGATTTGATGTTATTTTTGTCTCTTCATCAACCTTCACATTAGTACTTTCAATGATCTTTTTCAATCTCTTATTGTAGCACCAGTAGGCCTTACTCTTAGTAGAGTATCCAAGGAAAATACCTTCATCACATCTAGCATCAAACTTGCCTAATTCTTCATCTCTTCTGATATAACATTTACTTCCAAAAACTTTGAAATATTTCACTATGGGAAGTCTTCCATACCACAATTCATAAGGAGTTTGAGTGCCATTACCTTTGACTTGAACTCTATTTTGAATGTCGACAGCAGTGTGTATAGTTTCTCTCCAATACACTTCTAGTAGGTTAGCCTCCATCATCACTGACCTAGCAGCCTCTTAAATTGTCATGTTCTTTCTTTCAACGACTCCATTTTGCTAAGGAGTCCTAGGAGCAAACAACTATTTTTTTATCCCATGCTCTTCATAGAAAATGTTAAATTCATTTGATGTAAACTCACATCCTCTATCAGATCGTAAGCATTTATTCCTCAATTCTAACTCATTCTCAACCATTGCCTTAAAAGCTTTGAACTTGTCTAGTGCTTTTGATTTCTCTTTTAGAAAAGTGACCCATGTCATTCTAGAATAATCATCAATAAGCAACATAAAGTACCTATCTCCTTGTAGACTTCTTGTTCTTGTAGGACAACATAGATCTATATGTACCAGCTCAAGCAATCTAGCAGAAAATTGTTCTTTGCTCTTGAAACTTGTCTTTGTCTATTTTCCCAGTTGACATTCCTTGCAAATAGTATTGGAGGGCTTCACCAATTTAGGAAAATCTCTCACAACTTGTACTAATCTTATCTTCACCAAGTTATCAAAATTAATATGACACATCCTTCTATGCCACAACCAACTCTCATATGTCGATCAAGATTTATCCGCAATGTGCCGCATTAGATCCTTTTATGTCAGTTTCTTCTTCAAATGATTCATCCAATACTTCTTTAACTTATACCTTAGTGATGGATCTCACCACTAACTATCTAGCTAGAGGGTCAAAATATTCATTTAAAGCTCCCCCTGAGCCAAAGCTCCCAATTTACTTCCTGGAGGAAGTATCTGTACCAGAGACTAGTGTGGATTCATCCTTGACTTCATGAACATCCTTCTTAATCCATACCTTGTTAATTTCCTTCTTGATTTCTACCGGATCAACGTTGTTCTTACCTTTATCTTCCCTCTGCTCTATTTTCCTCTTTTTTGTAGGATTGTTCCTTTTCACATTCTTGCTTCTGCAAAATTTTGCAATATGTCCAAGTCTATTACAATTGTAGCATACCACATTCCTCTGTTCTTGATTCCTTCCATCTGTTTGATTTATTCTTAATCTACATTGGTTAGCCATATGTCCAAATCTATTGCATGCAAAGCACTTTCCATTGAAAGATTGAGTATTTCTTGCATTGTTGAAACCATTCCTTATCATACTTCTACATTCATTTGCTTTATGACCAATTTTCTTGCAATTAAAACACTAACCTGATAATGATGGAACATTTTGATTTATTTTGGTCCTACACTGAGTAGCCCTATGACCAAACTTATTTCATTTGAAACAATAACCATTGATGGATGGGCACCTTTGAGCATTTGGTTGCTTGACCAGAGGTCTTCTAGGTCTGTTTCTTTGATTCTGGACTTGGTTGCCTTTGACTCTCTTCATCTCAGTGTTAACTTGTCCTGATTTGGAGCTTTCTCCTTTTTCAAATCCCAAACCTTGTTTATCATATGGACTTTTCTAAATTGCAATCAGCTCATCAAGCTTGGTAGAGCTTATTTTGAACTTTTCTATATAGCCATTTGCCACTTCCAGATAAAATTTCAGAAGCACAACATCTTTTGTCAACTTTTCACATTCTTCAGACTTGTCTTTCAAGGCTTGATTTAAATGCTCCTCAGTCTTTCTTTTCTCTTCAATCTACATTGATAAATCATTTAGGATTTCATTTGTTGCTTTCAATTGTTCACTTAGCTCTCTAATCCTATCCTTTGATCTCTTGACTTATTCTCTTAGCTTTAGGATACATTCATCAGCTTCTTTGACATTTTCCTTCAAATCTCAGATATTTGCTTCATACTTATACAGATCTTCAAGAGTAGTTTTTAATTCTTGATTACTGACATAAGTGCAATCATCAATTATGACACTGTCTGGAGCAGGATACCTTCTGGCTACCATGTGCACACTTTTCCAAATCTTCCTCAAGCTGCTAAACTTCTTCCCAGGAACCTTGCTCTGATACCAATTGTTGAAAAGTGCAATACAACTAAGAGGGGGGTGAATCAGTTGCAACCAATATTTTGAAAACCATTAACACATTAACCAATCAACACTATGTTTGTATTTTAATCATAAAAGCATGAAACAGAAACTTGAACACATTAACACATTCAACATAGGAGACACCAAATTTTTACATGGAAAACCCCATAGGGGAAAAACCACAGTGAGTGTTAGCTCACAATTTAATATGTTATAACAATACATAAAATCAGAGGCTCACTTCCTTAAGGCTCACTACCAAAAATGCTCACTACAAGAAGAGGCTCATTGCCAATGGGGTGGCTCACTGCTAATGGGTGGCTCACTGCCTGGATTGGTGAACTGAGTCATTAGCATCTACTCCATGCTAGGATTTAGTTCTATTGAAGCACAATAAGTACCCTTTGCTCTACTATGCTTTCACACTACATAATTATCTTTTCATTTTTGCAACCTCATCCAAATTCACGACTTCATTTCATGTTTTTATACAATTCATCAACCTTGGAATTTACATCAAGGTCGGCATTACAATCATCAACCTTTGGAACAATCTCCAAGGTCGGCAAACATACATACATTAAGATAGGTCTGGACCTAAACAGATTTAGGAGAGAAAAGAATGAATGTGAATCACGCCAATCCTTAGCTGGGACTCAATTGCAATATTCCACATAGCCATACGCTTCCACAATCTTCAAATCATAACCGCAAATAGTGAGAACAACCAAGTCGGCCAAGACAGGAGTTAACACTAAAAATTTCAGGAACACGCTTCATGCACGATTTGGATTATACTTTGTGGATCAATCAAAAGGTAGGAACACAATCTAGAGACTCCCACAAGCACGTTAAAATCACCAAGAATATCTGCACAACCTCTAAACACTTTATCCATAAGATTCTTCAAACCAAAGCACTCGAACATTACTGTCAGCCACTGTCATAAAGGAAAGATTGCTTGTGGATCACCAAATCATGAACCATTTGAGACGAAGGCACATAACATCATCACAAACGTAATTCCAGAACTATAGACTGTGAAACTTAAATGTGAAGAAATGTAGAGTAGAATACATTCTCCCTATCACCATTAAATACACAAAAGAATATTTTTTACTCTGGTGAACACAACTCACTCAAATCTTCACACTAGAGGCTCAAACTTGAAACATAGCATCTACAGACATCCCTTAACATTACTTCCAATCCGTAGGCAAAGATATTCAATCTACAGGGTATGTGGAGTAAAACATTGCATTGTCCTTGAGAGATAAAGCAATTCTACACTCGTACTAATCCTCAAATACTTGTTTAGATTTATTCAAATAACTTCCTTACGTGTTGACATCAATAACAAGACTTACTAATCATACTTGCAACACTTGGAAACTCAGTAGAGATGGTTGCTTACAAGTATTGGAATAGATTTTTTGACAGGCTAGAATAGTATCAGGTTAAACTCAACCCAAAGAAATGTGTATTTGGTGTCACATCTGAAAATTGCTAGGATACATCATGTCTCGCAAAGGCATTAAAGTAGATCCCACTAAGGTGAAAGCTATAGTTGAGATGGCTCCACCTACCAAATTGAAACAACTCGGGAGCCTTCAAATAAAATTACAGTCTATCAGGCGCTTTATAGCTCAATTTGCTGACAAATGTCAAACTTTTTATACCTGCCTTAAAAAGATGTGATATTTAGATGTGACAACAAGTGTCAATAGGCCTTTAATCAATTGACAAAGTATCTTGTGACACCTCCAGTGTTGGTATCACCAGTATCAGGGTGACCTTTGTTACTCTATATTTCTTCTACATTAGCTACCTTAGGTGCCCTCTTGGCTCAACATGATGAATCTGACAAAGAACATGCTATCTATTATATTAGTCGCACCTTAGTAGGTTATGAGTTTAATTATACTTCTACGGAGCGAGCATGTCGAGCTATTGTGTTTGCTTCCAAAAAGTTGTGGTACTATATATTGAATAAACAAACAAAGCTCATCTCTAAGGTAGATCCTTTAAAGTACCTCCTATCTAAGGCATCTCTTACAAATAGAGTAAAATAGGTCATGATCCTTAGTGAGTTGGATATTGAGTATGTTGATCAGAAAGCAATCAAAGGACAAGTCATTGTCAATCAACTAGGAGAGGTACCTATCACAGATACACATCCTATGATTTTAGATTTTCCAGATGAAAGGATTTTTTCTGTATATCCATCAGTTGTGTGGCAACTCTATTTTGATGGTTCATACACACAACATGGTTCAAGAGACGGAGTACTTTTTATTACACCTATTAACTCCCAAAATAACTACAACCAAAAATCCTAAAACATTTTATAATCACCTAAGCCAGGGGCATCATCAGGGTGATTAAAAGAGGTTCATCAACAAGTTTTGGGTGATTTTGGACAATCTACAAGAGTGGGTAGACTCCTCTGCACTTCAAGTTCAGCTAGACCTAGGAGGGATATTCCTAGAGGCATTTAAATAATGCACAAAAAACAAATACAACCATACCCAATGTACACTTGACCCCAAAGTTGTCACTAGGTTAAGACAAACTGACTGCACAGGCCTCTAATTTAGCTGATAAAATCAATCCTACAGAATGAGGATGCTGAAAGAACTACAATAGTAATTAAATCATGATGTATTGTTGTGATTTTAATAAAGTGTGGATGATCATGAGCCTCTCAGACCGGTTCCTATCCAATGGGCTACTAGGTTTCAAGATTATCGAAGGAAAACATTAAAAGGGAGCGTATGAATGCCTATCTAGTTATTCAGATACAAAAAATCAATATCAAACCATGAGAATACTTAGTAATCCATCGCCATACAACATTCTTTCATATGTAATACTGAAATGACCAATTACAAAGCTTGAAAATGGATTAAGAACTTGTCATATTCATTCAAATCAGATCTTACAATCATACCACAAAGTGTGGCAAAGGAAAACTCTAACTGCGATAGAGATTTCCTAAAAGAACACTTACAATAATGGAGAAAATAATGAATTTATATCAATATTACAATATAGTCTACATACACTTCTGAGGAATGCTTCCTGAAGAACTGAAAATAAACAATAGATGAAGCCCTACTTGCCTTGGATGCACAACACCTGTAGAGAGAAATTTTACTCAGAATGATCAACCCTTGAAATGAGTTTAGATTTTGCCTTTATAGCCTTCACATCACGTCTAAGAATGAAACGGGTACCAAAATCCTCAACCACCCCACCAACTACATCAAAAGCATTAAATTCAGACACCCATTTCGCATTAATGGCTTCTTGGAAGTAGTCGGCACGTTCCCAGGCGGTTGGAGGAGCGTGGAAGGCCAGGAAGTCAACCTCCAAAAAATTAGACTTTCAGACCTTTGGCCTTTCAACCTTCATCCCTCTGCCTTTGTCTCTTTTCCACAATTTCTTTATCTCCCTTTGCCAAATTAGATTTCGGGCTTCAGGCATTCCGCATCTCACCTTCCAAAAGGAAGAAGGAAGGAAATGGAAACTCCCACCTTCCAATGCCTGCAACACTTATCATAATATTCCTTAAGCCTTAGGTGGACTTCAACCTTTCGGCCTTCTGCCTTGTACATGTCTTAAAGAGGAAGGAGAGCTGAAGCCCCGAGTCCCGCCCTCCAAAACTACCACATGTCCACTTTCTACCATTTCACAAGCTAGCTAACAGGCCCACCAAAAGGCTCTGCAGAAAGGCAGAATGCCTTAGGAAATTTTCACTTGTCACTTGTCGGGGGTGAGCTGTTGGGCCTTCCTCCTTCCATCTCCCAAAAGGAAGAAGGCGGAAGGGAGAAAGCCTGAACATTGGCCTCCGCTATACTTGGAGTATTCAACCCCGTTAGATTTTGGCCTTTGTCCCTCCACTGGAAAACTGAAGAAGGCTAAACAACACAACTCCGAAATCCCATGCTCCGCAACATTTCTCCATACTTACAATAATTTTTACCTCTTTGAGTGGACTTCGGCAAGGGAGGAACTCTGACCTTCGAAACTCAGCCAAACACTTAGAAATTTTAACACTTAGGTAATTTTTAGGACTAAAAGGAGAAGCAGAAAGGAAGGAGGAAGCCCAAAACTCTGACCTTCGACAGAGGGAAAAAAATGCAAGGGGAAACTTAGGATATTGGGACTTAGCCAATTTTTGGGCTTTTCTACCTTGCATTTTCAAATGGCAAGCACGTGAAAACCTATGAAATATGTCTCAGATCAATTATAAACTATAGGTTCAACTGGGATTAAAATGGAACTTGAAGGGAAAAATGGGCCATTTGGGGGACTATTTTTTTGGTGTCAATATTGGCTCTGGTTGGGGATGTATGCCAAGGAGTGGCACAGTGAGGATTCAAATCTCGGGAGCAGACCAAAAACACCAAAAAATGGCACACAAGAACTTATACAAAACACCATCAAGACCGATAATGGTCAAGACTACTCGAGGTCAAAAATATCAAGTATAATAAGATTTCACCATAAAATTTAAAGGAGAATCATTACCTATGAGAAGTAATGTTTCAATTACTGCCCATGAACAGGCAGCTCCAGCAATTCCCCTTCCATGTTTCTGACATAAAAGGTATCTTGGTCAGCCTTCTCATCAATTTGACATGGGCCTAACCACAGTGGTTCAAATTTACCATGTTTCCCCTTGTCTTCTGACTTTGCATTCCATAGAAGAACCAAATCACCAATTTGAAAATACCTTTTAACTGCTCTCTTGTTGAAAATATGTTCCACCTCTTGCTGTCATAGCAAGTTTTTGTCATGTGCAATCCTTCTGGCTTTATCCAGCTCTATTAACTCATGCATTCTTAATGCCATAGTATCATCTCCATGTCTTCTCCTATTTGTTGAAACAATTGATACACATGCAACTCTAATGACATTGGCATTTTGGCTTCTTTCCCATACACTAGCTAAAAAGTATTGATTTTATGTGATGTGGTTTTAGCATAAAAATACCCACCACATACTCCTTGGTGATATTCATCAATGACTTCCTCATATTGTGGCTGATCTAGACACTTTAGTAACAATCCTTCATGATTTCTCCATATTAAGATACCTTGGATCAAGACATACCTTTGGGACTGGAGTTTAAGTGTCCTTTTCTAAGTTACATTCATGTCTGGGGGGCAATGCATGTTGACAAGATAAAAGATAATATCCTTATACCATGGATCATTTGTCAAACCACACACATTAGCAAATTGAGAAGTATTTACCTCATTTATCTCAGTTGCCTCCAAGTTAGAAATTTCCATTAACTTAGCTAAACCCTAGCCTCTAACCAGTTTGGTGACCTGTATGTTTGTGTCATACTCTTGGATCCTGTTGATCCATCTACACCTTCTCCCAGAAACTTCCTATTGTGTGAATATATCCTTCACCGTTGTGTGTGGCACATATGCTATGATCTTGGCCCTTGTGAGATAAGATCTAAAATTCTTTGTGACCTTAACCAATGCATAGGCATGCTTCTTCATTATGGAATAATTCAATTTAGTAGCCTGTAAAGACTTGATAAAGAATCCTATAGGTTGTTCAAATCCATTTTCATTCTTTTGGAGTAGAACAACAGCAACAGTATAAAAAGAAGCAAAGGAAAACAATTGAAGGGGTTTAGAATAATCTGGACTTATCAATATAGGTGCCTCCTTGGTAGCTTCTTTGATATCCTTGAATGCTTCAGATGGCTCTTTCTCCCATGTAATTGATTGCCCCTTCTTGAGCATTTTAGCAATGGCCTTAGTATTTTCGGCAAAATTAGGAACAAATCTCCTAACAAAGTTGATTTGCCTAAAAAAGACTGTATTCCTTTGACTGATTTGGGCTGGGGGTTGAGATCAATAGCCTTGACTCATTCTAGATCTATCTTTACCTAATCTTTTGAGACAATATGCTCGAGTAACTTGCCCTCTTCAACTCCAAACTGACATTTTTTAGGATTAAAAGAAATCCCATAGTCTAAGCACCTCTGGAAGATTACCTCAAGATGCTTGCAGTTCTCACCTCTTTCTTTTGAGAATGTTGTCAAGTCATCCTGATAAACCATCATGATCTCATCAATGAGACCAGCAAAAGCTACATCCATAGCTCGTTGAAATGTTGACCCAGCATTCTTTAATCCAAATGGCATTCTTAGGTATACATAGGTCCCCCAAAGAGTGGTGAATGTTGTTTTGTATTGGTCAGACTCCTTGACCAGCACCTGGTTATATCTTGAGAATCCATCCATCATTGACATCAGTTCTAAACCAACACCCTCTATAATAAATGATCCATACTTGAGAAAGGATAGTTTTCCTTGAGGGATTTGATGTTTAGATTTCTAAAGTCGACACACAACCTGATTTCCTCATTCTTCTTTCTCACTGGGACAAGGTTGGACACCCATTCAGAATGTCTAATGGGTTTGATAATGCCTCCCTCTTTCATCTTCAATGGTTCTTTTTGCATCTTGGGAGAAATGGTAGGATATATAGGCCTCTATTTCTTCCTAAATGGTTTCACATCAAGTTGGAGGGGAATGGTATGTTGGAATAGATCCTCCCTATAAGCCTTAATCTTGTCATAGGACCATGCAAAATACTTCTTAAATTTTCTCAGTAGAGAAATCGTCATTTGCTTGTCATGAGGCTTCAACCTCTTCCTAATGTAAACCATTCTAGGTGCTTCCCTAGTTACCAGGTTTACACCTTCAACATTGTCCCCTTTAACAGGTTTACTTTTGCTTTTCCATCGGTCTGCATTGTCAAACATTCTTTCTAATGCTACTAGTCCCTTTGGAATAGTATTTGTCTTTAATTGCACAACCTCACTACCAAACAAAGTTTCCTTGCCATCAACCACTTCTATCATTGGTTTCCAATCAATCAATTGATTATCAAATTCATCCATACAATTCAGAAAATTGTAAATCTAATTGTTGTCATTGAAAACCTGCCAACTGTATATGTTATTAGGGATCGTTGGCCTTGTGAGTACTTCCACAACATAATGGTCATGAGGAAAAATCATTTGAGGATCAAATTTTGATGCATCTACAACTAGTGAATTTGCCTTTTCATTTTTATTCTATCAACCCATTCAATGCTAATGGCATCATATAGCTCCACGGTATCCCATACAACATTCCTATATCCCCTTAACCTTTTATCCTTGGCAACAAATTTATTTTTAATTTGTTGCACCACTAATTCTGAGTCACCATAAATCTTCAAGCACTTGATTTTATGTTTGTGAGCAATATTTAAACCCAACAATAGTGCCTCATCATCAGTTATGTTGTTAGTGCACAAAAAATCAAGTCTGAAGGAAATACCAAAATACTCACCATCTGGAGATATCATAACAATTCCAGCGCCTGATAATTCTTTCGAGCATGCACCATCAAAATATAGCATCCACAAATCAGATGCATTAGAAACAACAGCAACATGGTTAGAAGGTGAAACATTTAGGCACGGATTATCATCATTGCTATATGCCATAAAATGGTCTATTTCAGTGTCAAATAAATTCACATGATCCTTCTCTATTTTGTATTTGTTCTCTATATATTCATCTTCTACCTTATTTTCCCTCTATAGTTTCACTTCCACACCCTGGACTGGAATGGTGGCATATGACAGGTCAAGCTTAACCTCAACATCCTTTACCAGACCAATCACATTCACCTCTCTAGAATCCATAGTGAAACATTTTCCAAAAGATGTGGATACCTTCAAACCCAAAACATTCATGATTTTAAGTGGCATGACATTACTAGATGCTCCTGAATCATGCATACAATTGTGCAGCAACCATCCATTTATAATCAAAGTGGTATAAAAAGGATCCACACCCATCTTACTATTAACCATGGAAGATCCTAAGTAAACCTCAATTGTTTCCTCATGACCTGCACCCTCATCATTACTGCTAGGAACAACAACATGTTGTTTTTGTGCATCTATAGTAGTAATAAGAGACTCTATCCTATCTCTATGTTTAGGGATTCTATGGAGTTCCACTATTGGCACAGAAATTCTGATTTGGCTAATGACTTGAGCCATGTCAATAGGGAGATAACTTGGCAAAGGAGTATTACATGAAACAATCACATCATTTGCATAAGGAATATAAGGTATTACTTGATTGGACGAGACATCCTTACCTTCTTCCTTCGTCTTCTCCTTTTTTGGTTCTTTTTGTGTATGAGGTTGATCACGCTTATAACTACCTTTTGGGTAATGAACTCCTAAAGCAGGCGTAGTATCTACAGGCTGCATAGTTGGCATTGGATTATTTTGAACATAATTCTTCTTTGATGCTAACACCTGCACTAGAAGATTCTTCTTCTCATGCACAGTCTTCTTCAAAACAATTCTGCTTTTTTGTTCCCCATTCACCTTTTGCTTTTGCTTCTCACTGCCCAATGTACCATATTTTACCTCAGCAACAGGGATGTTCTATGTAGGCACTTACCTATTTCTCAACTGATAACCCCCCTGAACTTGCATAATAGTTGCATCAATTAAGGCCTTCATGTCCTTCTTAGAAGGTCTGGACTGCTTGTATTTCTTTGGCAATTGATACTTTTTTGGACCTTCATCATAATCATATTCGATGATCATCTTCTTCATAGCTATCATAGTGGAGATCATGACCCGTCTGCTCATAATCCTCATGCCAAACTGATTTATTTCCTCCTCATAGTACTCAACTGCACCTTCTTCATTTGGAAATTCTTTATCTCTGCTCATTGAATGAGTGACGACACAATTTGCTGGATTATGAGGAAGGAAACAAGCCTGGCACCAAAGAGACTCATCCTAAAAATTTACTTGATCCTTTCTCAATGGGTCAGGAATATCCCTTTTAGGTTGTTTGAGGCTGACATGCCTGGGGGTAGCTTTCCTATCATTCTGTTGTGGTCTTTTAGACCAATCAGTATTATGAGGCTAGTTATGCAACCTTTGTCCTTCATCAAAATGTGTTGCAGCACAGTGAGGTGGCAACCCTTTGTCATTTCAAGTAACTTTGTAGGATAAATCTTTCATGACCCCCATAAGCTTATCCATCTTGTCTTTAGTAGTGAGGGGCTTACTAGAAGCTACTTTGTCTGACTGAGATATCTTCACATCAAACCTCTTAACATGTTTGTCGGAGGCTCTCATGTTACTTTCAATGTTAATGGCCACAGCATATGCCTCCCTTAGTGTTTGGGGACTCTTGTCCCTCAAGTAATAACCAATCTTTGAATCAAAGGCACCACAATACAGGACCAAACACATGGATTCATTGGGTCTCATTTGAGGGGGAACCTTCCTCATTGTCATGATGAATCTGTCATTGAAATCAGCAACAGTCTCATTGATTCCTTTTTTTATTGTGGTGAGATCATGAATGGAAAACTTGGGGTCAATCCTATCCCCATACTGTAGTCTAAACACTCTCATGAATTCTCCCCATGAGTCAATACTATTATCAGGGAGTGCTTTGTACCATTCTTTAGCACTTTCCTCTAATGAGTGTGCAAACAGCTTCATCATCACATCTTCGTCTTCAATCTCATACTCATACATGACATTGATGAAGTGTCTCAAGTGTTCCTCACCAGTAACTACATTATTACCTTGAAACCTTGGAATTTTTCCCCTAATCTCATTTGGAATAGGCTTAGGAAATTCAGGTATACCAAAGAAGTCAGGTTGTTTAAACCTTTCAGCTCCCAATGGCTACCTTTGTGGAGGGAAATCATGTGCTTGTCTTCTCAATGGAGGCCTAACATTCTGAACATTACCCAGTTGTTGATTCACTTGATTATGTAGGGGCCGATTGTGAATATTCTAAGCATGGGCATTGTTTGCACCTTGTTGTCCCACTTGTCATTGTTGTTGTTGTCTTAGATTGGCCTGCATGTTATGGCCATGGTGTCTATGCTATTGTCGTTGTCTATGTTTCTGTGGTATATTGTGGTCTTGGTGTTGTGCATTTTGATTCACCTGGGCCTATTGGGCAAGTTGAGCTTATTGTTGTTCAAGTAAGGCCTGCACCTCTCTTTGCCTATTTCTGATATGATCAAGCATGTCTAGTTCTTCATAGAGAGTTCTCTCTCTCTCCTCAACATCAAGTTGTTCCTGTTGGTCTTCCTCATTAGTAATATTATCATGTTGATCTCTAATTGATCTTGCGGGTGAGATATGTTGCTGATCATTCTGACGAGCCTCTTCATTTTCATAAGGCATGCCAAATGTCCTCAACTATGGAGCTTGTGATCTGTCTCCTCTTCCCCTACCAATGACATTTTGATTTCTTTAGACATCATACCCATATTTGTTCATTCTCCTACTGGTTTTGAGTATATTATCAGCAGAGTCCTCAAAAGTGTACTGATGCTGACTTCTGCATTCATCGAATGCATCATCTCTTCCAGAAGTACCCACTTGGTTAAGGGCATTAAATGGTGGTACCACACTAGGATATCTTGTTCTATTCCTATCCCATTGGCTTATTAAGCAATCAGAAGAGCTTTCTAGTTCTTAAAAATCATCTGCCCTTCTCCTACGATCCATTTCAATTTTATTCCTGACTGAAAACTAATTTTTTGGGTTTGACTAACATAGTCACCACTTCCCTACTGGGAAGAACTTCTTAGATTTTTAATATGTTAATAAATTCTGACAACTTAACTAGAAATAGATGTCCCTGGCAATGATGCCAAAGATGTTGACTCCCAAAATAACTACAATCCAAAACCCTAAAACATTTATAATCACCTAGGCCAGGGGCATCATCGGGATTATTAAAAGAGGTTCATCAACAAGTTTTGGGCAATTTTAGACAACCTACAAGAGTAGGTAGACTCCTCTACACTTCAGGTTCAGCTAGACCTAGGAGGGATATTCCTAGAGGCATTTAAATATTGCATAAATAAACAAATATAGCCATAACCAATGTACACTTGACCCTAAAGTTGTCACTAGGTCAAGACAAACTAACTGCATGGGCCTCTAATTAGCTAATAAAAGCAATCCTACATAATGAGGATGCTGGAAGAACTACAACTGTGATTAAATCATGATGTATTGTTGTGATTTTAATAAAGTGTGGATGATCATGAGCCTCTTAGGCTGGTGCCTATCTAATGCGCTGCATAGTTTCAAGTTTATCAAAGGAAAACATTAAAAGGGAGTGTATGGATGCCTATCTAGTTATTCAAATACACAAAACCAATATCAAACCATGAGAATACTTAGTAATCCATTGCCATACAACATTATTTCATATGTAATACTAAAATGACCATTTACAAAGCTTGAAAATCGATTAAGAACTTGTCACATTCATTAAAGTAAGATTTTACAATCATACCACAAAGTGTGGCAAAGGAAAACCCTAACTGCAATAGAGATTTCTTGAAAGAACACTTATAGTAATGGAGAAAAATAATGAATTGATATTAATATTATAATATAATCTGCATACATTTCTAATGAATGCTTCCTAAAGAACTAAAAATAAACAATAGATGAAGCCCTAACTACCTTGGATGCACAACACCTGTAGAGAGAAATTTTACTCAGAATGATCAACCCTTGAAATGAGTTCAGATCTTGCCTTTATAGCCTTCACATCATGTCTAAGAATGAAATAGGTGCCAAAATCCTCAACCACCCTACCAACTGCATTAAAAGCATTAAATTCAGACACCCACTTCGCATTAATGGCTTCTCAAAAGTAGTTGGTGCCTTCCTAGGTGGTTGGAGAAGCATGGAAGGCTAGGAAGTCAACCTCTAAAAAATTAGACTTTCAGACCTTTGGCCTTTCATCCTTCGTCCCTTTGCCTTTGTCTCTTTTCTACAATTTCTTTATCTCCCTTTGCCAAATCAGATTTCGGGCTTCAGGCATTCCGCATCTCACATTCCAAAAGGAAGAAGGAAGGAAATGGAAACTCCCACCTTCTGGTGCCTACAACACTTATCATAATATTCCTTAAGCCTTAGGTAGACTTCAGCCTTCCACCTTGTACATGTCCTGAAGAAGAAGGAGAGCCGAAGCCTCAACTCTCACCCTCCAAAACTGCCACGTGTCCACTTTCTGTCATTCTACAAACTAGCTCGCGAGCCCACCAAAAGGCTCCATAGAAAGGCGGAATGCCTTAGGAAATTTTCACTTGTCACCTGTCAGGGGTACGCTGTCGGGCCTTCCTCCTTTCGTCTTTTGAAAGGAAGAAGGCGGAAGGGAGGAAGCCTGAACTTTGACCTCTGCTATACTTGGAGTATTCAACCCTGTCAAATTTCAACTTTCGTCCCTCCACCACAACACTAAAGAAGGATGAATAACATAACTCCAAAATTTGACACTCCACAACATTTGTCTATACTTAGAATAATTTTTACCTCTTTGAGCAGACTTTGGCCCTCGGGCCTTCTCTGCAACGCTTGCCATTAGGAAGATATAAGGGAGGAACTTCAACCTCTAAAACTCCACCGAACACTTAGAAATTTTAACACTTAGGCAATTTTTAGGACTAAAAGAGGAAGCACAAAGGAAGGAGGAAGCCTGAAACTCTGACCTCTGACAAAGGGAAGAAAACACAAGGGGAACTTAGGATATTGGGACTTAGACAATTTTTGGGCTTTTTTGCCTTACATTTTCAAATGGCAAGCACATGGAAACCTATGAAATATGTCTCAAATCAGTTATAAACTATAGGTTCAACTGGGATTAAAATGGGACTTGGGGGGCGAAATGGGCCATTTTGGGGACTGATTTTTAGGTGTCAAAAACACCACCGACGACTGTATTCCTCGGTCATATCGGATAGTCTTTCCCTGTACCAACAACATAGTAGAATATGAAGCATTAACTAGAGGACTTTGAATGGTAGTACAATGGAATATCAAACAACTACAGGTCTATAGTGATTCATAGTTGGTCATTCGACAAGTTATAGATGAGTATCAGACAAAAGATGACAAGTTGCTTATTTATAAGAGAATAGTCGATGACTTCAAGACATACATTTCCAAGATCTCATTTGAATAGATTCCCAGATTAAATAACAAAGTTGTCGATGCCATGGCAACTATAGGATCTCTCCTAGATATGCCAAATAATACTCAACGTTGTGAATTCCTAGTCGAACAACTTTTGATACCAGCTTTCGATGTTCCACCTACTAAATTAATATGCAAACTTATTGGTCCCAATTCTCAATGGTACCAAGAAATTTACGATTACCTTCATGATCATACCCTTCCACCAAACCTAACCAACACCCAAAGGAAAACCTTTATCTGTCGTACTTCTCAATTTACCATTCTTGGTGATACCTTATACTGACAAAGTCTCGATGGTATCCTACTTAGATTTCTCAACTCGGAAGAAGCTAACATCGCTTTACAAGAAGTTCATCAATGTGTCTGTGGGGCACATTCCACCGGCCCTAACCTCACTAAAAAGTTGCTACATGTTAGATACTATTGGCCTACTATGGAACAAGATTCCTACCAGTTCGCTAAGAAGTACCTTCAATGTTAGGATCATAGGGACCTAATTCATGCACCAACACACGAGTTGCACCCTGTTACTACTCCATGGCCATTTTTATAGTGGGGACTTGACCTCATAGGTAAAATCCATCCATCATCCTCTAATGGCCATAAGTTCATAATCACTACCACTAAGTATTTTACAAAGTGGGTAGAAGCCATTCCTATGACATATATCACCGGCAAACAAATTGCTAAGTTCATCCTAGACTATATCAGTTATCGATATGGTATTCCTCTTGCTATTGTCACTGATAATGGTAAACCTTTCAAGAACCAAGAAGTTTGTGCCTTGTGTGCTTAGTTCCATATCCAACATCACTTTTCTACTCCTTATTATCCACAAAGTACCGGCCAAGCCGAGGATTCTAACAAGACCATATTAAGAATACTTAAGAAAATAGTCAATGAAGCTGGTCATGATTGACATTTGCAGCTTAATCCAGACTTATGGGCATACCGCACTAGTATCAAGATCCCAACCAGTGCTACTCCATACTCATTAGTCTATGGCACCAAAGCTATTTTACCTATCGAGCTCGAGCTCCTTCTTTCAGAGTTTCTATGCAACATCTTATTGACAGAGAAGAGTACAAAACTGCTAGATCACATGAGCTAGAATTATTGGATGAGAGGCGTCTAAAAGCACTTAATCACCTTCAAGTTTATCAAAACTGCCTTCGTCGTAGTTATAATAAGAAGATCAAGGAATGACAATTTCAAGTAGGTGGTCTAGTTCTCAAAGAAAATCAGAGCAACCGGTAGGATATAGACAAAAAGGGCAAGTTTGAACCTAATTGGTTGGGACCCTTCATTATTACAACAGTGTATGGGTCGGGAGCTTATACTTTATCAACACCTGATTAAGGAATACTTTTAGATGAACCCATCAACTATGTTCATCTTAAGAAGTTTTATGCTTGATCCTCAGAGTATACCTAATAAAAATATACAAAAAAATCAAAAATAGAAAAAAATACAAAACATAAAAAATAGAAAAAAATCAAAAATAGAAAATACAAAAAAAATTTAAAAAATAGAAAATCCAAAAATAGAATTGTTGTCATGTGAAATTGCACCTTGCTTGAAGCATGTTCAAGCATTCCAATCACACAATGGGACTGATCTCAAGGTGTGGAACCTTGCAGATGAGATCAAACCTCTAGAGAAAGTTGTTTCCTCTTTTTGAGCTTAAAGCTCAAAAAATTAAGCTAAACCTATGCTAATGATCACTAGGAAGAGGGAGAGAGGGAATACAGAAAGGGAAAGGCGATACACCAAGATTTAGGGTGTTTGGTTGAACCTGACATAACACAATAATGATTTCAAAGGCTGAATAGACTAACACAGGCTCATTTGTTCTCTATTAGAAGCCAAAACAAAATACTAGTACCTATAAAGGGACCCTTTTATTCACAAGATAAGTGAAAAGAATTCAAACAGACACAATGAAAGAGAAATGAGAGAGGCAAAATCAGTTGCTTATATTAATCATAGAGGGTAAGTAGCCATTACAAAGATAGGAAATCTAAGTAAAGACTAGGGAGACATAGAATGATAGCTTTCCCCTCATAGTTGAACTAAAATGAAGATAGAGAGTTCTAGAAGAAGACAAGTCAATTATATTCATGTAGTTCCAGGAAATATCATGAGGTCAAGATCAAGCATGAAGCATTCTAGTCTGAATAATGACTTAGCGAACAACCAACAACAAATACATCTTTTACATATGCATATATAGCTTTTACAAATCACTATAGCAGTCCTGGGCATTCGATTTTGGTCAATCAACTTGATTTGTGCACCCATGCTACATTTAATTCGACCTAGAAGCTACGCTAGAAGATCAATGGACTTTGAGGAGGGTAGCCATGCCCTGTGCGTTGATTTGTCCTTGGAAGGACCTATAAAAATATGGGCCACAGAGGGTACTTTGTCCTCTTCATTCACATCTGGTACCTGCGCCTTGAAGTTTTTCACTATTTCAACTACATGCATCCTTAATCTATAGTAATGGTATCACCTGGAAGCACATTTTAAGGCACCCAAAAAAGTGACGCCTTTTAAAAGCCTTTTAGAATACTTCAAAACATTTTAAACTTACTTTAAAATATTTTAAAGCAATACATTATAGGACATGCTTTAATATTCATTGGTTTTCACTTTATGGCCTTTATTTTACCCTATCAACAAAATCCCATTTTTTAGAACTATCTCTCCTTGGCACTTTATTTGCTATTTTACCTTATTCGCAAATCTCCACTTTCGCAACCCATAGCTTCTTTCTTTTCTTCAATCGATGATTTCTCCATTTTCATAACTTTCCTAGCCTTGCCTTTTGCCTTGTTGGCCAAATCCTCATCTTTAGAACCATCACCCTCTTCTTCTGCCTTGGCCTTCCTTTTCACCTTATCGGTGATTTTTGAAAATCATGAACCTATCAGTGAATTAACCTTTTCGCAGGTTTCCTGACTAGTCGACCTTTGCTTCTTTTTTGCCTTATCAGTGAAATTCACCCTTTGCGAACTAACCATGCTTTGTCTTTCACCTTATCGGCGAATCTACAATTTTGCTAACTGCTCGTGCCTTAGCCAAATTCTGCTGCCATGCCCCTTCTCCTTTCCCTTTGTCAGCAAATTCGTTGATCAGTGAACCTATCAATCGGTGAACTTAAGGTTAGCCATGATACAAAGCATCTAGGACAGTAAAAGCATGTTCCTAACTTCACATGCAAAGATCTCTCAAGACAGCCTTTCACACCATCTCCAACTTGATCTTGACACACACACAATGAAGGACTCCAGGACACACCTTCCAGGATGCCAACTCCATCAAGTTTCCATCAAGGTTTCTTGTCAAACCACTATATAGACCCTGCAGGACAGCAACACCTATCATGCCCCTCATGGGCAGTCACAATCTTATAGCTCCAAGAGCAGGAAAGTCCTAATATCCACCTTGGAGTAATCTCCCTCTAACACAAACTTGGTCTAATCCAACATGCCAAGCCAATCACATACCTACATGCCTATTGTCTTCATTGACAGAGAAACAATTCATCAAATTTACCTATTCCTACCTTGTAGTGATTGTTGTCCTTCTCCAAAGTCACAACATACAACTCTGCAGGGTCATTCATATGGAACTCTCAACATCAACCATCCTCCTACCTCTGCAAACCATTACAAGACATTACTTTAACTAGTATACAGATCATTCCATTGATCAGTGACAGAAGGGATCAATGGAAAGAAGAAATATCTATTGGATTGCTCAGTATTACCCTGATTCAAGGTTCCAACCTATTTTCAGATTAATGATGATTGCAGAGCTAAATAAGGGTGTTAAAAACCCAAACCAATTGCAAACAACAGGTAACTCAATGCCCTAGACAGCCAACACCAATACCAACCCCTACTTGACCGTACAAGTACGGATTTATGCAGAAAACAACAAATTCATGGTTGTAACAGCAGCTTTAGGACAGTCTGTAGTAAATCAGTGATTTCTCTTAGAAAGATTGATGGTATAAGTCCAAACAAGGTTCAATGCAAAGCTCATTCAACACCCTATCCAACCATTATACCCTTGTGCCATGAAAATTCCATACAGGTACGGAAAAACGTAGAAAAATAGTTAATTTCAAAATTGAACAGCAATTCAAAAAAATAGTTTAGTGAAAACTAATGTTATCTTCCATCCTGTTTACTGTCAAGACTTCAAACAAGCTTTAAACCCAAGCTATTTTAGTCTTCTAATCATCCAATGCATACATGAACTATGGCAAGTCTGTACAGGCGCGGGTACGGACAGGGAACAGTGAAAAAGACACAGAAAAACAAAAAAAAGGAAAAGACAGTGATCTTTGTTATTTTTTCTCCAATCTATTGAATGTTTTGCACAATACAATCTCTCTTGGCTTAATACGAGCCTTAACATTTGCATGCAATGCTTGGGTCAATCAAAAACTGCCCAAGACCATCGGTTTTCCTCTTGATTTGAACTGCAACACTTAAAATAGAAACTTTCTTCCTTGAAACTGTTTTTGACAATGACTAATCTTTGCTTTTTGACATGTAGTTAACTTATGACAAGGTGTTACATCTTTCCACCCTTTGACATGCCATTAGGCTAATAAACATGGAGAATTTAAAAAATGACTATCCTATACAAACACTAAAACTTAATGACTTTTGCAAACTAACATGACTGTCCTAACTAGGACTTAACAACATAACAATAGGTTCATTTAGACATTAGGGCATAGTCCATTTACTAGTATGGCTTTCAAGCCTTATTACAATATAGCATGGTCTCAAGGACCTTGTAGACTCAGAACAATTTCTAGAAGATCAAACAAAACAACTTGAAGATTGAATATTAACCAAAGCTAAAACATCTAGGTGCTCCTGCACCAAGCCGAACCTTAAGTTTGCCGATAAAGGCAAACCTATGCCACTTTGTTGCTTCCTGCCTTAGCTGCTTTCCTGCCACCCCTTTACTTAGTGGGAAAACCTGTGAATTGGCGAACCACCGAACCAAGGTTCTCTAAATCAGAGATTTTCTGACTAAGGCAAAAGAAAGGGGAAAAACTTAGAATTTTACAGGGATTTTTTCTAGGGTTTTTGCTAAGGGAAACTTCTTCCACTTCAGGTGTCTCAGATCGAATATTTTTTTATGGAAGAAGGGATTTTTCGGATATTTTGGGATTGGGCAAAATATGACAACAAAAATAATCCATCCTTTGGTGAAAACTTGGCAAATTGGATAAGTAATGACATGCTGTCATGAGGTCCTAACACTTTAGTTGAAAATTATTAGTTTATCAACCGGGGTAGTGTCTGAGGTTGTATGCAATAGGGAGTTTGGATATCTCATTAAGAAATAGTTTTCTAGTTCCTTTAAAAGATTGAAACAACATATGAAATGAAACAACAGTTATATCCTTCTATAGAAAGGATTTGAATTTTATACTAAAAAGCATATAAACTCTATACTAGAAAGCATATAAAATCTATATTAGAAATGCAGAAATGTAACTCTACTCTGATCTTGAACGGTGACAAGTTCTATATTGCACAAAACATTCTAACTTTCAATTATCAAAAAATAGTAGTTCAAACTAAAGTAGATTCGCCAGAAACATTTAAACAACATAGAGTTCTAAAACAACAGTAAATAACAATTTAACCAAAACAAATGCTCTAGAAACATTTAAACAACACACCCTACAGGTTCACAATAGAAAACTAAACATAAAATAATTTTAGCTGAATGAAACATCCATAGAAATGAAAGTACTTATCTATTCTACAGTCCCACATGTGGCCAGCTCTTGGGAGAAATTTGTCTTTAACTCAGGTCACATTTGATCATTTCCACAGCAACATGGTAACTCTATTCAGATCTTTATATTTCAAAAGAAATTACTCAGATCAACACTATTTGTATTCATGGAGAAAATTGCAATACACGGCTCTGATTATTTTTAAAAACTAAGGGATTGATTTTCATCCATCCATAGAATGGTATTTATATCCATGTTTTGAGCAACAAATTAAAACTGAACTAAAATTGAACTCCTCAATTTTAGATAGCAGGAAAATGCCATTTGGAGAAGTCTTATAACTGAAAAATATAATCTTCACTACTGATGTCTTTTAAAACATAAAGAGGGCTTTGAGTGGAGCCATAATGTCTTTGGGTAACCAATAGAAAATAACAGAACTTAAAATAGAGCATTTAATTAATGCACGCCTAAAATTTCTGGCGCCCTCAACTTTTGGTGCACTCGACCTCAGCTGCATGAAGTCCACTTCTCTTGTAGGCAATGCATTAGCCTGCACAATTACCCAACTCTACATGCCATTATATTAACATTTAAAAGCTAATTTCAATCAATTTAGGAAATAAAGATTTGTACAACATTTCATTAAAATAGATAAATATTGCTTATAAAAATAAATAAATTGGTAAGGCTAGGGAATTGGGCAATGCAAAAAGGGTTATTTGTTCCATCAAAGAAATGAGGTTGTTTATACCTCATCAAGTACCATAGTGAAAAGTTGGCAAACAGGCGTTGTGTAGGAGTCTGCATCCACCATCTACTAAGTTCTCATCCATATCACTTTCATCCACTAGATCCATAATAAAGTCTTTTGACCTACGCACTTCTATCCATCCACCTATCATGGCTTGAAATTGTCAATATCACTTGTTATTCATTAAGTGTTCCACTTCATAATAAGTCCATTCAACATCTTACCATAACAAATCCTTACCTAACTTGGGGACATCTTTCCTTAGTATAGGAATGGATCCTTGTTGTCTAAAGAGTAAATTGTCACTTCTTCACACATTTCATCCATCCTCCACCAACCATAATAAAACTCCAAACTTCACTTCATTCACCTACCATCTCGAATTGACTAACTCAAATAGAAAACAAACTATGCATCTTTTCGAAAGGTCCAATACTTATCAAATCAAAAAGAAAAGACTCCTCTTGAAGAAATACACTTGCTTGAAAACCACATGCCTATTCCGCTACACCCATTACCTAATCCAAAGCCTTTGACAGATGTATCCTTCCTACAATAAGGCCTTATCCACTATGAGCACCCTCTTTGGCAAGATATATGATGGTTGTTTTTTTTTGCTTTGTTAGTTGGTTGATTTCTTTTGGTTTAACTTTATGTTCCTTTCTAATACCTAATCAAAACTACCTTGATCTTTCTATATCTTGGTATGTTACGATAAGTATAGATTGCAGCATTGTCATTGCTTTTGTATGTTGTGTTTGTGGAATGTTCTTATTATCCTACTACGGCTAATATTTATCTTGTGTGTTGGAATAACATCTTGCATATCAATATCCTTTGCATCTAAAGTTCATTAAAATGCCTCTATGCACTAGGATCGTTCTACACTAAAAATATTATCCATTCACATTTCCAACAAGGTTCTATTATGTCTAGTATGAATAAGTACAAGTGGTTTGTTTGCAGAGTCAACGTCCTATGCATTGGATACATCATCATGTTGGTATTATATACCCTGTTGCATAACATCCATATGCTATATCAAAATAAGGATTGCTCTTTATATTTTTCAAGCATAACCTAAAGCAAATCATTCTATCCATCTCACCCATCCATCCTAATAAATATTTATAGCTTTCACAATTTGATCAATTCTTCTATTCTTCTATCATCCTACATCAATGCATCCATTCTTCTCCCATCGTTCTTCCATCTTTAATCTGACTTTTCTCTCTCTCTCTTAACAAATTCCTCTCCTTTTATTTTGAGAGCACACACGTGTTCCTTGAACCCACCTGCCCTCTCAAGGGGGCATTATAATCATTCATCTTATTTATTAACTTACCATTATCTTTCCTTGTCACCCTCGCTTTGAGTGACTGCGGCATCACCATCATCTAATTCAATCATTTTCTTCCAATCATATCCTTCTAAACCAAAGTTTTCTTCTATCCAACACAACACCATGTTTTAAACTTCTTTGAAATGATGTTACTTTGCAACACCATCTCAAAGAGGGGAAAAATGTAGACATCTGAAATTCACCTTACTTCCCAGCTTAGTTATCCATTTTCTATACTTTCACATTAATTAAATAATTTTAATTATTTAATTAAATTCATCTATCTTCATTATTCCACATCAATTAAATAATTATTAATTATTTAATTAAGTTAATTTTCCCACTTCTTAGCATTAATTAAATAATTTATGATTATTTAATTAATTCTTTCTTTTTTTCTAAATGGTAATTAAATAATCTATAATTATTTAATTAATTGAATCATAAATCTAACATTAATTAAATAAATCAAATATTTATTTAATTAATCCAAATCACACCTTATTCTCAATTTCTTTCCAAAATTAATCTCATGTGTATCTAATTAATTAAATTAATTAGATAAACTTGTCAATTATCCTTTCATCTTTTTCGGGATTTATTTCCTTTTAAAACTAAAATAAAACCCCTTCTATCTTTTCAAATCTTATCTTATCTTCTCAATTTATTTCCTCTTTTGATCAAATAAAGCAAAAATCAAATCCTTATCCCTCCATCATCAAAAATCTATAAATAAAGCCTCCTCCAAACCAAAAAGGTGATTCATTTTTATGCAAACTTACATTGTCGAATTGAGCTCTCATCCATGTTATTGCAATCAAGGTTATGCTTGAGTTCTTGAGCAATCCACATTTCAACACACCAAGGGATAAATATCGTTTGCAGTAACTTGCATTGTTATTTACTTTGGGTTTTATTATTGTACATTTTGATTATTTCTTAAGTTATGTAGGTATTGGAATATGATCATTATGTTCTTATTTATTTTCCAATTTCTAGCATATACATAGTGGACTTGAATGAAGACCCTGCAGATCTAAAATTTGAAGACAATTTCTGAACTCTCTTTCACCCTTTCAAATATATGTAATTTTTATTTTTAGCTGATATTTTTTGATATATTTTTGCTAAGGTTGGGTATGTCTCTAGTTACCACATTCTTTGAATGTAATTGCTACTTTATATTAATATAAGTATAGTTGTGTTGTACACCATTTTTTAAAGTTTTTAATTTGAAACCTTAGAGGCACAAACAAGGGTAGGTGGGTTAGTAAGAATCAAGTCAATCAAATTTGAATGCACAAACAGTCATATAAATAAATCAATGATACACAAATGAAGGGTAGATCAAAAACCTAATTAGATCTAAAACCCTAACGTAGAAGAAGAAACCTTAAGGGGAAGGCTAAGTAAGAAAACTTGGGTTCACCAAAATGTAGACGAGTAAATCACACTATATAAGTAATATAAGCTAAATAAACAAATCCAATTGATGAGCACAAATTTAATGGAGATTAATTAGAGTTGAGACATGATTGTAACAATACATGAAAATTAAGTGCGATGGATAGGAGTACTTAGTTCTAAAATCAATGATGGAAGAATGATGTTGATGTTGTTTTGAACTAATTCACCACCTCTAGAAAATTAACGGCTTTAGTTTGATGACTGCTTCAAAATCTTAATTGGCATAGAAAAGGATGAAGGTTAATCTTGAGTGTCACTGGGATGATCTTACCTACCACATGGAATGATCGATCTAACAATATGTGCTTGAAACCTTGTTTGTCTTTATCTTCTAAATAGTTGAAATTGTCAATAGGAATTTACTTACTCAATAAGTGAATGGATTATTCTAAGTCAAATCCATTTGGTGGATCAAATTATTGACGATGAATGATATCAAAGTCAACAAACATAGACATGCAAAAGGTCTATATGATGATTCTGTGAATTTGATTCTTTGTCCCTTCATACAAAAATATACCATTTATCAATATATTATTATATTAAGGATATTCCCATTATTAATATGGAAATTTCACCCTAGAAGCATCCTTCTACCTCAATTCCCATTACGTATGGGAGAACCTTCTTGAGCAAAAAAAATGTCAAAATTATGAATGAATAACATTTAATGTCCATGAGGCTAAAAATAGCCTATCAGATCACCAGCCTTGCCATTCTTGTCCTCTGCATTTCAATCCTTTTCCTACTCAGGGTGATTATGACCTCTCCCAACTTGTCAACAACCCCATCGCTAAATAAACCCACCAAGAAACAATTGGCAAGATATCAACATATTTGTCCCAGATGTTCATGAAAGCATCACACTCCACAATAAAGTATTTTTTTGATTCCACTACCCCGCTAGTGCAAAAAATACACACTTTCTTTCCATGCTTCTTTAGGTCTTTTCCATCACCTTGTTTCACATCGGAGTTGATGAGAGTTAATTTTTAATTGAGCAATAATTGTTACATCCCCAATTTTTGTCTTGCTAATACTTTATACTTTTACTTGGACATAAGTAAATCCATTTTGATGTTTAGATTAATATCAAGGGAAGATATAGATTCTATTGAATGTCATTTATGGAATTATGGAAATGAATATGTTATATCAATTTAATAATTGCATTATGTGAATTTGGTTTATTATTTAAATAATGATGCACTGATCGTAATCTGTTGATTTCAAGTTTTATACAGGATTTCAGGTTTTGGATGACTCTCAGAGAAGAGAGAGAGAGTATCTTTCAAGGAGAGAAATATAGACCTTGGGTTACGAGTGATTATTTGCCAAAACAAGTATGAGTGTTTAACAAAAATGTGAACCGATATCGATAGAGGTAAGTCATGTTTTGTCAATATACTTTTGGATCTAATAGACAAGTAGTCAATATCTTTTGTTTCTTTTTGGGGCAAGTCGTTTGTGTGTCGACAATTTCGTTTGTAAAGAAATGACGTCTTTTAAGTAGAACGGTGTCTATTTATGATTAACGTAAATATTACGTCGTCATTGTCACAAAATTGTTGTGTTAGTATCCTTGAGTCATATAAAGTTTTATTGTTGACATTAAACATCATATGATGATCTCATCAAGTCAAGTTGACGTGAATTAATGAAGGACTATGAAGGGGAGACAAGCTCGACCCTTTCACATTATTCGTAAGCCTTTCGACTTATATATATATCAAAGCATAAATGATCAAGAAGGGTTGATGTCATGTTAAACCATACTTAAATATAAACATATATATGTATGCATTGATTTGAGGTTAATATATATATATATAAGCATAAATGATCAAGAAGGGTTGATGTCATGTTAAACCATACTTAAATATAAACATATATATGTATGCATCGACTTGAGGTTAATACCTCATAGTTATTAATGCTTGCTCAATCATGGAGCAGCCGTAGGCTTGTATATAGGAATGCTTTCCTTTATCTCGAGTGATGGATCGAACCACTCTAAGTGATCATTAAATGATCGAACTGTGTTATTATTGATATGTCGACCTCTATTGAGAAGAGTTTGTGGTGTTACAAACCACATTCATTTTACTCCCTACGTAGAACGTCTCCCCATCGACATGTGTAAGACGTTGCATCTTATGTGGTTTCGGTTGTAACCGAAACAGTACATGGATTGTCTAAGAATTCACTGTGTCTCTAACTATATTAGTGGGAGAGAAAAGATAGGATGACTCATTAAGAGTCGCGTTTGAGTCTTTAAAGAAATGACTCAATAAGAGTCGACGATAATTATTATTATTCGGTGTTATGCTTTTAGACGGAGCACTGTGAACAACAGAATCCGTTTTCTCATGCTTAGGAGGTTCGTAGTGGGCAGTAGGAAATAGATAACAATTCTTGAGAGGAAGTAAACGTCAAGTCATACGCATCGATTTGAGTTTTCACTCTACAGTTCTTCTTATCTTGAAGTCGTCGCTATCAAGTTATTTCCTTTCGGCTTTGTGTGCATTGTAAGCTTTGTTAAATCGAATGTTTTATATGTTATCCACTGTAGTCTGGTTGTAGACATTAGTTTATGCCAATGAGGTTAAACCATTCAATTCATTGTGTATTTGTTTTAATCCAATGGTATCGACTGTATTAAACCGTTGATAGAGTTGATAGATAAATTGTTTAGTTATCTTCAGGAATTTTGATGGCATTGATTAAGCTTGGTTGGTTGACGCATGATAATATCATTAAAATCTATACATTAGAACATGAGCCGAAAACATTCTTATTGTTTGAGAATTGATTAAACCTGTCATATTACCATTTAAATGATTGAATGATCATTACAAATTACATACCTGTAGAAGGTTATTTCTATGGTCATCGTATGCCTTGTATGACTGAACCAGTCGCCCTGATGATTGAGATATAACATGCAGCCGATCAACTATGATATTATAGTTTTAAAATCATGCAAAGTCATTCAGTGTTGCTTAGTACAAAATGATACTTAGATATGTTTACTCTTTGGATATGAGTAATACAACCAATCAACAAGTTAAGTTGATATCGATTGAATTACCCTATGTATAGTTTTATAACAAACGATTTATATTCAACACTTAGATTCTTAAATATTTGGAAAACTATCTTATATCTAGTCGAGTGATGGGAAACTAAGAATAGTTTGGTAAATGAAATAAGTACCATAGGACCATCTTTATTACCTATTATAATAATCTTGATGAGTATAATATTGTTGTAAATCATGATGTAAGAATAGAGAAGACTAAACTTGAATATTGCATAGTATGGAAACATATATGTGTATATAATATAAACTATGGTGATTGTCCATGTTATTGCAATAGGATGATAAAAGGAAATCAAACTCCATTGTGTAGGAGGTAATACCTTTCCTAGTGCCATATTATTCTTAATCTTGATTGAGTTAACCCAGAGGTCATTTTTAAACCTTGGTCTTATAAGTTATGAAATAAGGTTATATCAGATGATTATAGGTTGTAATGAAGACCCTAGAGTCGAATATGAAAACAAATGATTAGTTATGTCATATGAAGACCCTAGAGTAGACTATTGTCATGAAAGATGTTAAAACCATTTATGTAAACATAGTTGATGAGGATAAACTGCAAGAATACAACAGTATCCAAATCAAGTAGGAGTGGGTGAACATTTCGACCATGTTCATTTCGAACGTTATTGATATTAAAACTTTGGCCAAAGTAATGCATTTATTTTTTGCATGCATTGTCGGTTCGTTGTATCTGGATTGCATAACCTATCAAAAATCATACTTATCTAGAGGGTATCTAGGGTTGTATGGTTGATAGAGTTGTGTAGGATACAACACTATGTACTCGAGAAGGTAAATTACCACTGGTCACCTTTGGTCTATATTCCTCATGAAGGGTAGGGTCACTTCCTATGTGGAAGATGTGTGGGAGACAGCCAGTCTGTGGATGGAGGTAAAACACTTGAAAGATGCTCTCTCTCTCTCTCCAGTAGAAAACATGCCAAGGCTTGTGATAAAGATGTCAGATATTCAGAAGTAGTGATCTTTCCAGAATTATTTATGTAATTAAAATACTTGTGCAAATACTTCGAATTGAGTAAGACAATATGTCATATTTGTATTATGTAAGAAAATCTTGTAATTTGTTGTTACTTGATTATATGATAAAATATATTTTTTCTCATTTTCACCTTGTTGAAATTATTCCATGGTAAGTTCTCTATATTATTGTGTTTTTAGAACGTGGATGTTACATATGGTATCAGAGCTACTAGGTTTAGCACTAGGGCTTTTGAGACCACTATGCTTACCAGTAGTCAACATTATGCGGTTGCTAATGTTTGAAAATTTTTGTGCCAGGATGGTACGTCTTAAGAAGACAGCGAGAAAGTCAGTTAATACGAGTCAATGTTTCCTTCAGGCAAAAAGAGAACGTGAAGCCATTATCAAAACTTTTGAGGGAACTAATGATGAGAGTGACATATGGTTAAGTGATACTAAAACCCTTGCGAGTGCCTTAACTCGAATCAAGCGAGTGAGAAAGGAAAACATTGAAAGAGTTAAGATCACTGTTAGTATCATAGAATATATGTCAGATGAGGATACAACTATGGTTAGGCGAGATCCACGCATACCCCCATCTGTTGAGATCATAGAAGTTAGGTCCGATAGTGAGTCAGAAGGTTATGTATCTGAAAATGAATATGAAGGATACACTCCTCTTGAGCATGACTTTTGAAGTCATTTCTTGTATAAATGAAGAATATTCAGTACTCTTGAAATGAAATAAATAAGAGTTGTTTTTGTACCAAACTATTGTTTGATTTGAGTTTATTATGTTTTGATTTAATGGGATGCATTATAATCATGAACTAATAGACAACTCAATATTCTCAGGTGTGAGAAAAATGATAAACATGGTTCGAACAAGAACTAACCAAGGAGGAAGCGAAGAGGAAAACCACCTGCCAAATAATAAATTGGACCAGATCATAGCCATGCTTGAGGAAACCAAGAAAAGACTGGGTGATTTGGAAAAGAAGGTGGATGATAAAGGGAATTCTGAGGGAGGAGGCAAAACCTCTTGTGGAGAAAGTGGAGAGAATCATGAAGAGCAAAGTAAGAGTACGAAACCTCATAATATAGTAGTTTTATATCATGGCATGAAGAGTCTTGTTACTCTCTTAAAACACAAATAGGTTACACTCAAAAGAATAGTGTTAACTTCCAAGTCACAAAGTGTACTTTTCTCCTGATAAGTGCCTCGACTATCTCAATAGTTTAGATACTATCAAAGGCAAGGTTATCAAGAATTATTCATTGCTCATTTGCATGGCCATCAACCTTCTTTTAAACTGTATTACCTCTCCATGAGGCACTAGCTATCAGCCTAATAATAGGCTCATGATTCTGTATTACAAGGCTCACGGCCTGTTCAAAGGTAATCATTTGTGGTTATGGCTCTCAGCCTACCCAAGAATATAATCATTACACAGTACTTATAAACAAAATGCCATTTACTCTCAGCCTTATCAGCTTCGAGAGCTTGAGGATGCTTCAGCAGTGCTTAAGGTTATTCAGCCTTTTGGCCTTAACATAATAACAAATAAATACAATTCTTTTAGTTAAGCTAAATCACATTCTTTTTTAACTCTTCAGCCACGAAGGCCACAACATAGTTATCCACACATTAAAACCATCAAAAAGAATAGCATGGTCATCCTACGACTATTGTAGTTATCATATGTTATCATAAGAATTCTATTGCATTCAAAAAAAATGAATATGATTGTATTAACAGTCTTACCTCAAGAAATGTAATGTAACTAAGTTATGTCCAGCTGAGAGCAAGCATTAGAATCCACTGCTAGCTTTTCTTCGCGAGCTCACAAATAATGAAGTGCTACTTTGTAGCCTCCTCCTTCCGAGCTCCCTTTCTCCCTGATAAGATAAACAGCCTCAACAATGCATAACAACAACACAACCAAAACACTTTTTTATCCTGAAAAGGTTCTTTCTTTGCATGTTGATGCATCACCCCCCATGAAATCTGCCACCTTCGAGGTGGGGGGTGGGGTGTGGGTTTTTCCAGTGGGCATATTACCACTCACGGGTTAAAGACTCTGAAATAACCAAATTGCTTCCCATTCGAAAGTCAAGACAATTATTCGAGCTTATGGCAAGCTCCACCACCGTTACCACTCCCTCCACTCATCATGGATTGTGCTACAACTGGTAACAAAATATAAAAGCTTGCACCACAAAGTGCTCGACCACTTAAAGACATAGGCATGTCTCACATACTATCATTTATAATGAAATGATACTTTAGGGGTATTAAAATAATCTAGGATATTACCTAGCTATGTTATCATCGTAAAGGTGGTAACATAAACATGCAATTATGGGGTCGAGTCTTGCTCCCCTAGTTCACTATAATAGACTTTAGATGAGATATTTAAACGATAAACACAAGGTCTAATAAAGAAATAGATACATAAACAAAGGAAAACTCGACACCACACAAGTTTACAATCAACTACAAGAATGTTCTAGGAACATCATTTAGTCAATTTGACATAATAACATCGAAAAACCTTAATTCGACTTTACTGACTATAGTCGAATTGAAATCAACTTGCAAGGATAAAAAGATTTATACTCACCCTAAATTACTTGGTTCAGGAATAATCAATTTGATACTCATATGGCATTCTGATCTTTCCCAAACATCTATTTCCCTCTCCCCAGGTAATACTCTCCTTTCATTCTCGAAGAAAGATTTCCTTTCCTGGTTACACTCACAACCATATAACCATAATCAGTGTATCATCTTTTGATTCATAAATCACTATAATAAGATAATCTTAACAACATATAATCTCATGTCTTATATAATCATCAATCGATGTCCTTGCAATCAATGATTCTACTTGATATTTTTCACAAACATCAAATCATTAATCTAAAATTAATCATCCTGTTAACCACATCAAAACAAGATTAATTATTCTTTTTACCACATAAAAGTGAGATTAAGTCTATTCATAAGTTGGGGATGTAATATATCTCCCCCCATAAGAATCATCATCCCCGATGATTTAATGTCTCCAAAAGTCAAACCAACATAATGAAAAAATATTTACTCAACATAGTAAAAAGTTTCAAAAGAGATGGGGAAATCTTGCATAAATATCCTCATAGTTCTCCCAGGTGGCATTTTCTTCTATATATTGGTCCCAATGGACCTTGCATTGAGTTACCTATTTGTTACGTATAGTATTCCACCCCTGGTTCCTTCACCTTTATAGCATTGCAATCAAGAATAGGGATATGATTATCTCCTAAAATTAACTTTTTCAAATAGGAAACATGTAAAATATTATGCATCATGGCAAGAGCTGGCGGTAGAGCAATCCTGTATACAACTAGGTTGACCTCTTTGAGAACTTTGAAAGAACCCATATATCTAGGAGCAAATTTAGATGTCTTTCCAAACCTAATGGAGCTCTTTTGGGGTTTGGCCATTAGGACTTTTTCTCCCACTAAGAAATGCCTTACAATGCGTTTAGCATCCGCATAAATTTTTTGCCTATCATTGGCTTCTGCTAGCTTTTTCTTAATTAGATGGACTTGCTCTTCCATTTCTGATAGCATTTATGGACTAGGGCTAACCCTATCTTGTAGCTTATCCTAGCTTATAGGGGTTTGACACTTTCTTCCATATAATGCTTCAAATGGAGCCATCTTAATTACAAAATGATAGGAATTATTATAGGCAAATTCCACAAGAGGAAGGTAATCTTCCCATTTGTATTGCTAATCCATGTAATGCATTCTCAACAAATCTTCTAGCACTTGGTTTACCCTTTTAGTTTGACCATCTGTCTCAGGATGATAAGCGGAGATTTGTTGCAAGTATGTGCTAACTGGTGTTGTCATTGATGTCAACATGATTGTGTTGTCATTGGTGTTAACTGTGTCTTCTAATATTGTTGATTGTTGCTTGATTGAATTGTCATGTTAAGGTGATTTGAATGACTTGAAGAAGTGCTGATGATGCTAGCATATTGTTCATGTTGTTGAGTTTCCAAGTGCTTTTAAAAAGTTTGCTCTCCAAGTGGAAACAATGTGTTGCAGAGTATTTTGGCTTGCAGGATACTGTCTAAGTTTTTGTTCCACATTTCTTTTGTGATAAAGACCAGAGTATGAGATTTGGATATGTTTTAGAGAAGTGTTTGAAGATGCTAAATGCTATTTTGCTTCACATTTCTCTGCAGAGTAGTTTTAGGTGATGCAGTTCTAGAATTATGTTTATAAGGTCCTTAGCTATCTTCATTCCAAAGGATTTGTGATTTGGCGCTCCGGAAAGTAAGTTATTGAGTAGCAGAGTTAGCAGTGTTGATTGCAAGTTGTCTTCAAGTGAAACTTGTTGTAACCGGACTTGTTGGCTCCCAAGTGATTTTATGTTGTTTCTGGATGCCTCTAGATCATGTTAAAGGCTTGTGCTTGGTCTGCAAGCTATGATTGAGTTCTTGGAAGTGTGTGTCTAAGTAGTGTTATCACTAGGAATTGCACCCGTATGCAAGGCTGGTAAAGCACTGCAATTCTGTGTAACATGGGACTAATTTCAGGTTGTGGGTGCCCTATGACAAAATTAGACATCCAGATTATGGGCTAGTTCCCTTCAAATGTTCTATTGAGATGTATGTTTTTACTATTTTGGAAAAGGGAAGAAATAAAACTAAGTGAATGCTAAAGGTAAAAATGGTGATGCACCTGATTTGGATAAAATAATGCAATTTGATCCACGATGTTTACCCAGAAATCTGACTTTTACACAATCCAGACTTGGCATAAATATCACAAAAGTGATTCTAAGGAATGTTTGAAAATAGGTTTTCTATGAAGGAAAAGATTTTTTCACAACACAAAAAATACTATTTCTGGTTAACACAACCTAAGACCTATGATGAATATATGCTTTAATGTTGCAACCAAGGAAGTGAGACAATAATTTTAAAGGTTTAATGATAAAGACAACAAAATTTCATCAAAATCACTTCACTAATAGCACTAAAAGGAAAGGTAATTTAAACTGATCTCAAAGAAAACAAAGGAAAGTTCTACAAAGAAGACAAAAGTATAACCTGTAACTTGGCGATCTCTCAATAAAACTGTAAAAAGTGAGCTACAAGAATTCTCCAATCTGTCTGAATCAAAATGAGAATCAAGAACTAGCAAAAACAAACTTTTGCTTTACAA
Organism: Cunninghamia lanceolata; assembly: GCA_027924645.1. Taxonomy (NCBI): domain Eukaryota; kingdom Viridiplantae; phylum Streptophyta; class Pinopsida; order Cupressales; family Cupressaceae; genus Cunninghamia; species Cunninghamia lanceolata. The sequence continues at coordinate 13,750,253 of BSBN01001101.1, forward strand.
TATATAGGTCTTCTCTCTCCAAGAGGCATGCAAAAAAATGGACTTGCAGATAACTGCCTCTAAAAATAAGCATTCCCGAGCAACCTCCAAACTCCTCAAAATTAGGATCTAAAATTGCCACAAATTGAGCAAAAATAGATTCAATTTGGGCCTCTAATCAATTTGCATGATTTTGCATGAGCAAAATTGATTGCGAGTAAATAATAAAGTAATAGAATAATCACTTTATTATTGGTTATAAGTTGTTCTAATTTCAATTTTACAACTTGTGGAAAATAATAAAGTAATTTGGAAAATATTACTTTATTATTTATTTACAATTAATGAATTTGTAAAATCGTGCATGATGATTAGGGGAAAAAAATCACTCCTTATTACTCCAATTACACTTGCCTATTTTGCATGATATGAGCACAAATAGGACTTAGAAGAAAAAGAAAACTCCTTATATCTCCATGTGAAAAAAACATCCCTATTTTGCATGATTCAACTACACATTAAGGCCAAAAAATTATCGTTATCACTCCAAGATCAATGAGAAAACTTTTATCTTCCTCTGCAAGATAAATAAAAATTTGAGTCACTCCATGCATCAAACAATATGCATAAACATCCTTATGACTCCCCTTTGATGCCTTAGTGTACATATATATCATTACATTTTCTAAGCCACCTTATATCTCCATATGCAACTTTAAAAAATCAAGAAAAAAAATAACAACTCTATGACTCCATCACTGCACCATTATACTACCACCATGCACAATTGCTTACCTTGGAAAACCCCATGCTCAGCCTTCATGCATGCCATATTTAAAATTATACCCTTCTGGCTTTGTTAGCCACTATGCATAATCAAGAATCATCCTTACTTTTGAGTGTTTGCAAAAAAGGCAAGGAAGTTGGTTAGCATGTGTATCTTTGTCCATGCATTACCTGACCACCAAGGAATCTTTAAAAAGCTTAAAAGGCATGAAGCATTTTCCTTTCATCATATCGGCCCTCTTAACCTAATAAAAATCAAGTCTAAAACAAGGTTGTCAGCTACTCCATGCTATGATGGTTAGGATCTTTCAAGACCTAAGTCTTGACCACGGGCACTTTTTGGATAAGGTAACTATTTGTTATTGTAAGTCAAAAATTAGACTCGAGAGAAAAAAATCCTTCGAACAAAACAAAAAGGCTAACCCTAAAAGTTGCTCATTCTTCATTTGGTCTTCCTTCTTCGATGCTTTGCAACTGCATTATGTTGGCTTAGGGTTTGAAGGTTTGAAGTATATCTCTAGTTTATTCACTCCTCTCAACAGCATCCTTGATTACATCTTGGAACTCTACATCGTTAATAAAGAAGGTAACACTTGCTTGAGTTTCATATGAAGCATTTTATTTGATCTGTAGCTTTATTTTTTCATGGTTGCGGTCTCCTTCTTCATTCATGGCTCTCTTCATTGTTGAGCATTTGTTAACCTTCTTTCCTATTTCTACATCCTTCCTCTTTCATGCTCTTCACCTGTTCTTGAAAGCTTAAGGCCACTGTGAGGCCGTGGAAAGATCTTTCTTCCTATCAGCAAAAGAGGTAAGCACTTGTCATTTCTCATCCTCTGTAGTTTCATTTGTCTCTTTTTATAGTTTGAAAAATGGCAAAGGTTGTATGTGGTCATGGGTATTGCATTTTTTGGCAAAAAATTGCTTATCACTGTCGGCCATGACTGTATATGTTTCCTTTTGGCTTTGACTTGTCTGTAGATGCAGAAAACCTGAGGGTTTGAGTTTTTTGAAATGAGAATTTTGACATCTTTTTTGCGTTTTCAAAGCCTCTACCTATTATGGCTACTCTCCTTTATTTGAATCTTCTTGACTGTGTTTGCAAAAATGACATTAGGGTTTGATCTTTTACCAGATGGGTTTACTCTTTATCATAACAGTCTCTCCTTCTGTATAGCACTTCCTTGACTGTGGTCTCCCTGTAGGCAAAAGCATTAAGATTTGAAGTGTTAATAAATGGAGCTTCACACAACACCTTCTCCTCCTCTTTGTGACTGTCATGGCATTTAATGATGATACATTTTACTTGACTGTCCCACTGTAGCTACTGGGTATAATAGCAAGTTTCTTGATATTCTGTATGATAACAAGTTATTCATTTGTTTCCACTTGTAGTTGTCTTTATCATTTCTGGAAGGCTGTAGCATAAATGGCTTCTTTGACTTATTTGCATATGATAAACTTGTACTCTTCAACTTGCAAACTGTAGTATGATGGACTTTTGTCATGTGGCATCATCTTTGACTGTGTATTGTACTACCTTTATTACATCTGGATTTTTTACTTTATCATAGATGTTATGTTCTTATCTCTCCTTGCACCTGTAGTTGTCATTGTGCATTTTAAAGGTATACCTATAGCATCCTTAACATGTTCCTATCTCTCCGTAGCTGTTATGCATTCTTTAAATACATCTGTATCTGCCTTTGTGCATAATGACTACTAATCTTATCATTTGGGTCTCACAGTAACACATATATCAAGCATTTTTCTTTATCTTTGACCATTCTAACTGATTACTATGACTATATCATGATAGAACAAATTTCATAGATGAAATAGGACTATTTACCTTGTGAATTTCATGCTCTTTTGTCAATCATCACTATAGCACTTGATATAAGTCTTGTTCTTCTTCTGATGTTCCTCCTTCATCATTGATGCACTTCTGTAGATGAGTATGGCAACTTATGATATATCCTAACTGTCTCTTGTTTATATAAGCTACTTCATTGATCACTGTTTTGACTGTTCATGGTGAAGGTGACTATATCTTTATCTTTCTTTAAGGCATGGCACATTATTGACTGCACCATTGCATGACTGTAGCTTAGGCATGTGTATGAGGTAAGGCTTCGTTTGATCAAAACAATTGATGAAATGCATGGAATCCACCTTGTTATCCTTGGACTGTTGTATTCTTAACACTTCACTGTGCTCAATGTATTTGAATCCTTCTTTGCTCTATACATGATAGTCTCTTGCTTTTGGATTTGTACTTGACTGTCATGTCAATGATGATTTATGAATGTTTCTCCTAGCTTGTTCTTCTTTTAAGATCACTGGTACTAGCTGACAATCTTTATCATTTGATGAATACTCTTCAGAGAGCATGTTGTATGCATCTGTCATTTTCATATTTGGCCTCTAGCATGTGAAAGTTACACCTATCTCATATATCCTGTGAGATTTTCCTTTATGACAGTCAATTTGGCATAGTGTTTATAGGATTGTCTTGCCATGTAAGCTGTCTCATCTTCTGTTCCATGTGGCATTTTGCTTGACTGTCCCTGGTATAGAGTGTTGATATGTTACTCCTTTGCCATTGAGATGACCCTTCACATGATTTATTCTGCACTTGTTCAAATGATACATAAGTTCCTATATCCTTCTTTACTCTGTCTCTCTTCTCTTTATTAGGCACAATAATTTGAAAACTTGTATCACCTCCTTAGATGGCTCCTAAAGCCTGGATGATTGTAACCTAATTTCTGCATTTTGTTTTTCTCAATCTTGACTTAGTCATGTAACTCTGATTTGTTCCGATCACTTGTAATAATGTCATGATGACATAACCTTTATGTAAGTTGATTAGATGATGCATGATATAACTTAGAATGATGCATCTTGTCTTTTCTAATACTCTTTTCAAAAAATGAAAAGAAACATGCTAGGCTCAAACCCTTGTGGGAGCTACATTTAATCCACATGTTTATTTGTCTTCAAATCAGCAACAAAACTTGTCCTATACCGCACAGTGAACAAACAAGTTAGCATAAAAAGTACCTGATAGTGTTAGTTGATCTTCTTCATAATTTCTTCCTGATTTGTGTCATATATCTGATCTGATTTCTCATCTGAATGCATGATGTGATAAGTAGATGTCTCTATTTGATAAAAGCATGTGATAATTGTAAACATCCAGAGCACTAACAGGGTTGTTTCCAAAATTTTGCAGGTTCAACTGATGATGGCTTAGAGTGAAGACTGAAGACTTGAAGGTCGACAACAACAACAATCTCCATCATCAGGTAATGATGGATGTTTAACCTTATCATGTGTTCATTTCTTTTCCTTTTATCAAACTGAAACATAGCTTGCATGTCTGCAATTGCTCAGTCTAGTTAGTCCCACGGCTTGTGTGGGACACATTTGAACACTTCTTTTAAACATGATCAGTTAATTTCTCTTATGCATATGATGTATATGTATTTCCTTTTTCAATCAATGCATGAGATAAAGTAACAGATACTTGAATGTATGTTCAAAACATGACATGAAATAAAAATGCAATACAAAATATCTTTCTTTCTTTTATTCAAAACTGACTAACTAAATAATCAATCTAACTTATAACTCCTGAAAGATCAAACTGTGTAGAACAACTGTATTTCTTTGAAACTTTGATTTCTTGACAATCTATTATCTTGCCATGATAACTCACTAGTCTTGATTAGACTGATGGGTTATCCTGGCAACTGGATATCATCTCTTCTTTGTCAAGATATCAATTGTTCAATGAATGCATAACTTTAAAGTTTTCTTTTATCCCTTCTAAACAATTACTCTTAGGTCCAACTAATTTTAAGTATGAACAAAAAATTAGTAACAAGTATTCTTGGTGTTTTCACAAGTTTGGTCGACTTGGGTGCTAACACTCTTTCTGGATGTATTTCATGGATTGAAGAAGTGTGTTGAAGCATGTGAAGATGTATTTGGGTCCAAGCTAAGCCGTGAAGTGTTCTACCTTCATTTGTTTTCTCTGCAAGTTTATTTAGGTCTAGACCTAATTTGAATTATGTATGTTTGTCGACCTTGGAGATTATTCCAAACGTTGTAGATTATATTGCCAAACTTGATGTATGTTCCAAGGTTGATGATTGGTATAAATAAATGTAATGAATTCATGTGTAATGTGTGTGGTGTGAAGATGCGAAGATGAAAGTGTTTGTGTTGTGTAGCAACAAAGGTGATATGTATTGTGCTTCATTGGAACTGAACTCAGGCATGTGGTAGATGCTATCATATTAATTCATGGCAGTAAGCCACCCCTCTTGGCAGTGAGCCACCCTTTGGTAGTGAGCCAGTGAGCCCTTTGGTAGTAAGCCTCTTTTGTTATTTGGTATTGTTACTACATTATATTGTGAGCTAACACTCACCATGGTTTTTGCCTTTTTAGGGTTTTCCACATAAAAATCTGGTGTTCATGTGTATATGGTGTTGATGTGTTTAAGTTTTGATTCTGCATTTCAAGTTTAATCTTCATAACAAATTAAGGGGTTAAAGTAAGTGAATGTGAATGTAATTTTGTTTAAGAGAATTTAAAGTTTTTGATACAACTAATTCACCCCCCCTCAGTTGTCTTGTACAAGCCTTCAACAAGCTTATATTCAACTGGGTTCCAAGTGAGGAAAACAAGGTTTGCCAAAACCTTGATGTCATATGAGCATCCCTATCTGAGATAATCTTCTTAGGAATACCGTGCAATCTAAAAATTTTCTACATAAATTTATGGGCTATGACGGGTGCCCCAACAATCAAATTCCCAGGAATAAAATGTGTCACTTTGGTGAGTCTATCCACCACAACTAGAATAGCATTGTTCTTGTTCCTTGACACAGGAAGTCCTTGCACAAAATTCATGCTAATGATTTGCCATTTCCATTTCAGAATTTCACAAGGGTATAATAGTCTTGCCGAGTGATGTTGTTATGCCTTCACCCTCTGGCATTCTATACATGCAGCTACAAATCTTGTAGCATCCCTCTTCATTCCCTTCTAGAAGTATAAGGGTTTCACATCATCTAGTAACTTTGTTACCCCAAGATGTCCAAAATAAGGTGCAGAATGAACCTCTTTCCACACAATATTCCTTAACTCCTCGAAGTTCAGAACACACATCCTTCCTTTATACCTCAATAACCCAGATGGTTCAAGGTAAAGTCCATCATATTTCAGATTCTAGGGATTCTCCAAAAGGGTTTGTTTTACCTGCTCGTAAAACTCATCTCCCTTACAATTTTGTAACACTTGATTCTTAAAATTAGAATGTATAGAGATCATTGAGGAGATATGTCTTCTCCTACTTAAGGCATCCGCCACTCAGTTTTCCTTGCCTTGAATATATTTAATCTCAAAATCATAATATGAGATTAGCTCTAACCACCTTCTTTGGCAAGCATTTAAATGTGGTTGAGTGAATAGATATTTAAGCCCTCGATGGTCTATTTTTAGTTCAAAGGGTTTCCCAAGAAAGTAGTGTCTCCACATTTGTAATGCATGAATTACTACTGCTAATTCCAAATCATGAGGGGCATAGTTTTGTTCATAAGTTTTCAATTTCCTAGATTCATGTGCAATGACTTGTCCATCCTGGATTAGTACACTACCTAAGCCTTCCCCTGAGGCATCAATAATAACTACAAAATGACCTTTTGGGTCAGGTACTGTTACATCCCCAACATACAATTACACTTAATCATTAACTTTGCATGATAATCAGGAGGATTAGTCATAGTTAACTGATTTGATATTATGGAAATATTTGATTTGATTTTTTATTATGAGGTTAGTGACCGAAGTTAATTAGTTTTGTAAATTAATTGATTTATATTATGGGATATGATAATGATGCACTAATCATGGTCTTGTGGTTCTGAGTGTGAACAAGCAAATGTAATGTCCTTCGAAGAAGGAAAGAGAGTATCATCCTGGAGGAAGGGTTAGGCATTGAGAAAACAAGGTTGATTAGTCATCTGAGTATCGACTTCTATGTCCTTCCAAATCCCTTCGTAAGTTGTCATGAGTCATGTCTCCTTTCCTAGTAATTATGTTCTTTGTAAATCGTTTTGTCGATGGTGCTATCACGACAAGATATGATGACTAGACGATGTTCCTAGAACATCATCACAATTTGAGAGAGTCATGTTAAGAGACAAAGAGATCTCTCGTTATCCTATTTGTATATGGGGATATTATTTCCTAGTCATTCAACTAAGGGATATGGTCGATTTCAGGGGAGTATTACTCAACCCCGACAACCGAAAATCTTGTTGTGTATCATTTTTTTGATTTCATTTCTTTAGAGATAATCCTTAATGTTATATATGTACTATTTAGCCCTTATCATTTAGTAAGGATGACTATATCTATAAGAAGGAACCTCTTTAAAGGTTGACATCAATAATGTTGTGACTATTTTTAACCTATTATTCGATACTATCGAATAGTAATAAATTTGTTGAATAGTTGGTTTTGAGGAGCGAATGGGAGCTTTGAGATCACCCTTCATAGGTGCATGTTGCCTTGGACGAGCCATATAATGAGGAAGCTGACCGAGTGGGGTGGTAGTTTCCCACCCAAATCAGCATGCTAGGAATGGCTTGATAATGTTGATCATGATGTTAGTCATAAGCAAACATGAAATAAAAGTTACACAACAACCTTTATTTATCTTGAAAGATACAATGAATTCAAAGAATTCATGATCCCAAGTCTCTGTTGATTAGTTCATAATCTACTAACGTTACTCAGTGATTGATGTGCATTGTTGTTAATCATTCAAGGGGCCTTACGTTTATTGATCAGTAGATTCTATTTCCTGTAAAGATGCTACACAGAAAGGTTACTCTACACAGTATATTTCTTCAAATAATGTGTTTGTACTTAGATCTTTGCATGATATTTATCAATTTAACATGCTTTAACTCTAAATATGCTACGTATATTCAATTGTCTACGAGATGTCAGCATATTTCATGTTATTTGCTTCTGATTATCTGTTACTTGCAATTATGATGATGAATTCTTATGAAATTCAAAGAAATTTAAAAGATTACTTCAAATTTTGGTGAATCTTTAGCTATTGAACCACATACACACTTGATACAATCATGAGAAGAAGAAATTAAACCATATTTTCACCAGGATGTTCCATAGCTAGATACAGATGATGCTAACTTCAAAGGATAATAAATGAAAACAACACATGTAGACTGATGAGCACTCTAAGGGACGCAGCTAATCAAAGCATGTATCAAGAATTCAAACACAAATTACTCAAGATTTATGATTATTTGTAATCAAAATGGTCTTCTCTTTTATTAAGTATGCAAAAATATGTATGTTTACAATAACTTTGAAATAGGTCATGATATTTCAACAATCAAATTTCAATTAAGCTTCCGAATGTTCAAAATAAGGCATCCTTGCACCTTTTATAGAATAAGGTGAGGGAGCGGTTACAAATGACCTACGGTCAAGATTTATCAATTAAAATCAATGGTAGATATTCCTTCCTTGACTTAGTCAACTATCTCTCATGGCACAGGTTGCCAACTAGCAACCATCTAGGTAACTTATTATCTTCTAAGTACCTGATGCATATGTTTCTTTCGGGATGCATCTTCCTTTCATTCCTCGGGTTCTTCTTCTTCTTCATCATGATAATCACTCTCTATATCGTTATCACCTTGATGAATATCATCCTATATATGGACCTTTACTGTTGTCCTAATATTTTCATAGGCCTGTACTACTTTATCTACTTCTCCACCATCTTGACTTTTGGCTTTAGTGACACCATGCTTCTGAGCTTGAACTTTATCTTTCAGCGCCTCTAACTTACATTTTCTGTTATTTAAAGTCTCTTTGTAATTTTCCACCCTGACTTTGATCCTCATGATCTTGTTCATCTCTTCTTCTATCAGGTGCGTGATGGGATCTTCAGCCATTGGTTGGAAATTATCATGCAACACCTTGATGGCAAAATCTGCATCTTGGTTTTCAATTTTCCCTTCTACTTTTCCTTCCAATGCTTCCAGTATCTCTGCTTCATATGCCATCATACTATGCAGCTTGACACTGATATCTCTTAACTTGCCACTACACTTCTTCAGGATATCACATTCAAACCTGATATCCTCATACCATATCTCCACTAACAAGGTAGTATTATTATTTAATACCTGATTATTTATCAGGACTTGAGGATCAATCCTCTTTATTTCACTCAGAGCACCTAAGGCTTTTTCCAGCTGGAATGACCTCTTTCCGGTCTCATTTTGCATTTTATCCACCTTCTTCTTCAAAGTGCTCAAAGAATTCCACCTCTGTAAAGAGGTTTTTAGTACTTCTTTAGCTCTTGTGAGGGATGATAGCATCCACTTCTTCATTGTGTTTGACTCATGCTTCATGATGTCCAATTTATTAACTTCCTCCTGGGAGATGACAGTCAATGGGACTGCCTGATCAATTGGTGCACTATCAGGGTTAATCAACCCCTTTATATATGAATGCAACTGAGCAATGTACTCTTTATGTTGTTTATTTTTCTCTTTTTCTTTCTTTACACTTTGGGTTAAAGAATCAATAATATCCTTCCCCTCTTGACCCTCTTGGTCTTCATTGGCAAAGCCCAAATCAATTATGGTGATTTGGAACTCTTCCAAGGTGATCTTACCCTTTTCCTTTGGGAAGTGCTACTTGGGAAGTCCTTTTGCCTGTAGCAGGATCTCTTCTGATAGCCGAGGTCAACCTGGCTTTCCTCTTTGGTTTCATGATTGTCTCTACAAACAAGGTTGAAACATCAGATTCTTGAACTTCAAAATCTCGTTTCGTACCTATTTCCTTCTCAAGCCACTGAGGTACTTCATCTCTTGATCCTTATGGTCTTTTTTCATCATCATGTTCATCTTGACCTCTGGTATCTATCTCTATTCTGATTGGAGAGGGTGATTTCCTTATTTCTTCCTCATGATGTTCATCATGAGGGGGATCTTGTTCTATTTCTCCCTCCTGAGGAGCTTCTTTTTGTGGGGGAGGATCTTGCGGTGTATTCACATGATGATCTTGAACTTGATCCTACACTCCCTCTTTTTGTGTCTCATCCGCCTTATTATGTTCCTCACCTTGATGCATATTTGTATCCGTGGATGTATGTGTGTTTAATCCTAGTGCATCACCCTGATCTTGGGCTACATTTTGTTTCGCACCTGATATACTTACTTCTGGCGTTTTAAGGTCCTGATGACCTGATGTATCTTTTTCTCCTGTAGTCTGTTGGGTCCAGACGACATCATCACCTGACGTGTCTTTATCACCTCCGCCCTTTTGTTGGACTTCAACTATCTTAGGCTCCTCAGGTATATCATGTTGTTGCTAGTCTATATCCAGAGTATGGCTCTCTACTCCTGTCTACTTAACTTCTTCGACCTTTTCTTTTACATCAGGCTCACCTGCTTTATCTTTGGGACTTACATCTTCCCTATATGTCAAGTCTATCACTATAGGGCTAGTTACCTGTTCTACCAACTTGTCCAGCCTGATTTGTTGGGCTGCTCTTTATGGACTATTTTCTCTCTCTGTTTGCTTTGTTTGCTTCAACTCTTCTAATACCGCCATCTGTGATGATGGGGTCCCATGTGGGGTCATGCGAGGGTTTCCATCCGCTAAGAACCTACGTTCTGCACCACCTCATCATCTGATAGGTCAACGGTGTCTTCCAAGGAGAAAGTACCACCCTAACCTACCCTAGAGGCTTCTTTTGCTTGCACCTCGGCCTTCTCTGTCTTGAATTGGATAATGGTAGGAAGTGGCACATCATGTTGCATTTCTTTTCTGAACACTTCACCACCATCTCCCCTTAATACTATGGGGTCATTCCTGATCTCACCCCTCATAGATGTTCTTTGTTTTTTAGGTGGTGATGTCACTAGGGGTGCCTTCCTCTTCTTGGTGACCATCATAGGATCATCACCTGCAGGATCTTTACTTATCAACTCTTCCTCGAGAGGGATATCCTCTTCCACATTTTGCTGTGAGGCTTGACCTTCATCTTGTACTTCTGCAGTATCTTCAACTGGCATCAGGATTCTTTTTATTCTTGGTTTATCCATTAAAGGTGGTGCAGATGAGGCTGATACCTGTCCTAATGCAGATGCACCTTAAGTTGGTATGGCAATTCTCTCAATTATCACCCCCTTAGGTTCATTATCAATCTTCTTTCCTATGGGGGGTCCTTTTCTTTGTTTCTAGGGAGGCAACCTTTCTCCATTAGATTTTCTTTTCTCAACAAGAAAGTCATCATATTCTTCATCAAGGATCTCCTACCTTTTTCTCTTGTTATCCACTGTGATGGCTACACCTCTCTTCTTCAGTGTATTTATCTATTCATTTACCCATGATTGGGTTAACTGCAACACCCCACCTATAAACTGATCTAATGAAATGTCTTCAGGTTGTGTTAGGTATGGGGCTGAGATGGTGTCATTATACACCTTCTTATCCTCATATTCATTTGACATGGTCTTGCCATCATCTTTCCTTAACTGTGCAGGCACTGGGATGTAGTCAAATGTCCTTATCTGATTTAAAGTGAGCCTTTGATATTTTCTTCTTCTTACTTTGGCCTCATCTTTACAATCAGTCTAGAAATCTTCTAAGTGCTTCTAATGTATAGGTTTGCCTATTATCTTCTGCATTTTACCATAGGGGTCATATGATCTAGCCAATGGAAATGGTTGTAGGTACATCAGGTTCAGACTCCCTATGACATTCTTTATACTCTGTGAATCAGGGCACATGTACCAACCTATAGATGCTGGAAATAGCACTGGAGATATTTTCTTCTATACTTTATATGCATCCAGTATGGTAGATATATGTCTCAAAAATTCCATCAGGACTACCCCATCAGTAGGGTACCTGGGCAGCATAAAAGGTTGTCCTTCAAAACCTTCTATTCTGATATAGGAAAAACTGGCAAACTGGATGAACCAAGCACCATGCTTGTATATAACTTCTTGAGCTTCCATGCTCAATCTTTTGGTTCTATCCTCTTCCATTGTTCTAACTAGATGCATAGAAAATGCATCATTCACCAATTTGTAGTCAAAGAGGTAGTTCCTTCTCTGTAACTAAGGATAAAGATCCCATATATGGGCATCATCTATACTGCCACCAATCTTTCCAACTGTGGTCATTGCATCAAATGTTCCTTTATAAGTGCATGAATAAACAACATATGAAGTCATGTGGAATGAGCATTCCAGACCTCCTAGGTTCATCATATGTTCGTCTAAAGCATCACTGATGATCTTGGCCCATGATGGCTTATTATCTGTATAGAGGACCATCTGGATGATTCCAAACATCCAATTCTTAAAACTCCCAGCATTAGGCTGGCCTGTCATCCTGCTAAGTAGGACAATCATATACTGATATTCATCATCAAAATCAAATTTGTACAGATTCCCTGGCAATTTGGCAAAGGCAGTGTAAGTGCTATTCTTAGACCTCCACTGGTATATCCTCTTCCTAGCATTCTTTTTATTGTTTTCATACTCTATCTCCAGTTTGTGCAGATCCATACTGACTACCTTCTTTCCAACTGGGAGATTGAAAGTATACGTGATCCCTTTAATTGACAAGTCTGCATAAACTCTTCCATGTTTCTCCACCCGCTTTGTCTAAGGGTTGTAATTTCTGGCGCATTCTACTATCAGTTCTAGGGTTTCCGTGGTGTTGGTTAACAGATTTGTCTTTTCTGAAAATAATCTATTCTGACTCTATACCTCTCTTTAAAAGAACAAATGAGTTAAACAACAAATGGGTGAACCCTTTGTATTGGTTCCCCTCTGAATTTTTAGGTATAGCTCCCTTTGTGATTTTCAATGAATTTAACCTATTCAATTAATCAAATGCATTTTTAACCAGAAAACGCTTAAGGCAGACTAACATTCATACATAGCCATGTCATGAATGTGATAATTTATACAACAACAAGGTAGAATATTCAGATTTTGCTTTGATATTTTCGAATATGTGAATACATTCATAGAAACATGCTTAACCAATAAAGAACTGAACACATATGATAAATTGTCCAAATAAAGAGCAATTACCCAGTGAAAGGGGATTTCACACAGAAAATCTGATTCCACACATTCAGACACACAGATCCAAATAAGCAGCAATTGTTCTTTTCTCATTCACAGATGAAGATTTTCTCAAACAATCATCATATAATGCAAAGTTAAGTACAGTATTTTTTGAAAATTCACCTCTTTTCTAACTTCTCTCCCCCTTCCTACTTAAAAAGAAAAACATATATATATGAATATCTTAACCAAGTCTTTGAGCAAATTAAACCCAGAGTTAACATAACTCTGACCCGTACGGGATATAGTTTCAACAACTGATTATAAAAGATCAAAGATGTTGGAAATAACATAAATTGAATAACAGAAAAAGAACGAGCTGGCATGGTTATGACTGGGGCGATGAATCAGCATCTCCGGATTTGCTGTCGGTAGCCTCGGAAGTATGCTGGGCTTTCCACTCCTGAAAGGCAGCCACGAACTCCTGAATTTTAGGGAAGTTTGGTATACCTATGTGTTTCATCCTCAATTTCCAGACCTCCTTTTCCCTTCGCATCCTCCCGAATTTTTCCTTGTGCTTAGGGAGTGCGTCGATGCAGAGATAGAGCAGAGATTCAACTTTGGAGACCCTGGAGAAATCCTCGATCAGAATATTATCATTTTCTTTAATAAAGTGGATTTTATCTCTGAAGGATTGGACTACTGTTTCAACATCCTCCACAGGCTTTCCGTCATCCTTTAAGTATTTTACATCGATACATTGCAAATCATGCTGTAGTGATTGAGTAAATTCTGTTATTTCTTTAATCAGCTTTGAGAGTTCAAAGCGCCCTTGTTTGGATATGGAGTTCCTCCATTCGATATTTTTCTTGTTCACGTACAACAAATCTTCGTCTACTCCTGCCAAGTTCTTTTCTGCCAAAAACTTTTCCAGTCCATATTTCCGGACTTCCTCTATTTGATTTATCACACTTGTCCACTTACCTTCATCCTTAGCCCAGACAGCAACCTGTGTTTTAAGATCTTCAATGGTAGTGGTGGTCAGATCATATATGCCTTTGAGTTCATAAATATATTCAGTTCCCTTTTGCTCTATGTTGTCTAACCAACTGTCAAAAGTTTTTGAAACCATTTTGCTTCGATGCACTTGATCTAACATTTTCTGATTGACAGGCGACTTTGGGTCGAAAGACAAGGGAACTTGTGAGATTGGCTGTGGGTTAGGATTGTTAATGGCTTCAATATATTCTGCCATTGCACGCAGAGCTTGTTTTAACTCTCTTTTGTCCTTTTCATCTTTCATCGTTCGATTGACCATTCTTTTAGTGGAAGCTTCGCGATGGTGTACATCTGCAGCTCTGGAGGCAGTACCGAGATCTATCTTCTCCACAGTGAAGTCATGCACTGTAGGATCTTGAACCTCTCCCTCGGTCACTGGCTTGGCTATTTCTGCACTCCAGTTACCAGTGCTTGGGTCAACATCTATCCTGGACACTGTTTTAAGTCTCTTGGACTTGGGGGTCTTCCCCAGACATTTACTTACCATGTCCTCCAGAGGGAGAACAAAAGGAATCACCTTCTTTTTGTCAGATATAGATCTTTCCAGCCATTTCGATGCAGGGTCCGAGACTGTCTTCCTGGGCTTCTCTCCGTCAGAAGATTCATTTGAAATCATCAACACCTCAGGGACGTCTAGAAAGGTCTCTGACTGTGAACCAGTGTCAGCTGTCTCTGTTCTGTTCGGGCTTGGCTCTTTGTCCCCCATAGGGTCCTCTGCTTCTTCCTCTGAATTTAAGTCGACAATTATTGTCTCAGAAGTCTGCTTTTTCCTCTTCCCCTTTGTCCTCAATCTGGTAACACGGGATGGCAGAATGTCCGTGAGGACCCTTCTGGACCTCTTGGAGGCAGGGTTTTTCTCAGCCGATGTCTTGGATGCACCTACACCACAGATAGCAAGGGGTTGATTAGAAGAGACCATGGGAAGTGATGATGCAGCCACTGAAGAGAATTGTTAGACGGTTTTACTCTGCAGCCCTTCTTGCTTTTTTTCTTTCAACCATTTTTCAGTCCTCCTTATCACAGGAAGGGTTTTAATTTCAATTCTGTCCTCTTCTTTCTTGCTCCAGTCCACCTCAGGGATGGGCAAGTGTTTTATTTTCTCAAATTGTGGATCAACCACTTGTTCATCATCAACAAAAATTCCAGAAATGTCCATTTTTAAATTAAGAGTAATTATTTGCCCCAAAGAAAATCTGCACCATAACCTTCTCCTCACTTCGAACTCATCTGGGCAGTCCTCCTAGTAATCCTCCAACTTAGGAAGATGCAAGTGCCCTGTCCCGGAATCTAGGTTATCTTTAACAAAACATTTACTATCAAATTGAACCCTGGCAGTGAAAAATTGAAAATTGAACCTTTTGAGGTTCACCTCCAGATTTAAAGCATCAGATTTTGAGTGGCATGAATAATGCCCAAGTTCAATAGGAAAAGCAATACCACAACCCTTTTTTGATGGGAATTTATTATCAACATGTGCGAATTGCCAACATACCTCCATCAATACAAAACAATCGAATACATATCTAGGCAACTTCAGGGG
Organism: Cunninghamia lanceolata; assembly: GCA_027924645.1. NCBI lineage: Eukaryota > Viridiplantae > Streptophyta > Pinopsida > Cupressales > Cupressaceae > Cunninghamia > Cunninghamia lanceolata. The sequence continues at coordinate 13,765,775 of BSBN01001101.1, forward strand.
TTCACAATCAAACCCTCCAACTCTGATATAAGTAAATTCAGAAAACTGGATGAAAAAGCTGCCGTAGATACTGATCAGTTGCATTGCTTCACTGGTCAGTCTCTTACCTGGATTGCCTGCCAGTTCATAGGTTATTTTTCCAGTAAAGACATCATTAATTCTTTTATAATTTTCGTAACAATTTCTTCTTTGCAACTGTGAGTAATATTGATAAATTTTGCTGCTCTCATCTAAAGGCTCATGAGGCAGGTCAAACCAATCTCTTGTGGATGCTAAACAGTAAAACAGATAAGAAGACATAAAGAAATCCCTGTTACCCAGACGATTATTTAAACTCTGATGCAGACAGTCAGCTATTATCTCAGCCCAATCCAAGTATTGTTCACCCTGAAGGACGACTTGTATAAAAAAATACATCCAGTCTTCCCAGTAATAGGCATGTTGATTGCCTCTCAATCTGTTCAATAACACCACAATATCCCTTACTTCCTGTATTAAATGATCTCTAGTAAGAGGTCTGGGCAGCCTTGAACCGCCTTTTTGAAATTTTAGCAGCCAATTTCTTGCTATCACACTTCTGTACGTTGGTCTCTTTTCTGAGAAATACCCATTGGAGGAAGTAATGTCAAGATTAGAATACGCCTCCTTAGGCGGTATCTTCATCACAGACATGAGGGTTTGTCTGTCAACGTGAAATAACACATCCCCGTTTGCTTTTCTGACACACCTGTGTTGGGGATCATATCTGTTTATACACTCTTGAACCAACTCAGGGCAGAATATAGCTTGAGGAAAGGCTGTGGCTTCAACTAAACCATTGTCCACAATTTTCTTCATGGAGGGGGTTTGGACAGGATTTCTAGTTCTTCCTATGAATTCCTCTAAGTCATATTGAACTAAAGCAGTATCCCCAAATTCTGAGTGAGAGTAAGTGAGACCAGGGCCATGTTCGTCTCCCAAACATGTAGATTTCAAAGACATATTTGGGCGATTATAATAATAAACTTCAAATTTCGAAAATAACAGAAATTCCGGAGGCTTTTCTTTCCAGTATAAGAATTCAGAATAGCACAGGGGAAACAGGACTCACCTTCAGGATATTTGAATTCACTGCGAAAACTTTGAAAAATGAGAGCCTTACACTTCCAGCGCTATCCTTCTCCGCAATGCACAGTATATTTTCTTGCTAAAATTAGCTTGTTCTTGGTTAATAATGGTGCTTACCAGAATGAATAATCATCGCTTGAAACAATACGTGCCAAAAATATTCGAAAAGACGTGAACTCTGATTTCTTCATTAATAGCAAGTAAGATCCGTGTGCCATCATGAAGTACAATGATTATCCATGGTCTCCGCCAAATTAGAGCTTTCTGTTTCATGATGGGTTCCTGACAAAATTTCCTCCAACTCTCCCGCTAAGTTTGACTTAGAAAGCTACGGGAGCCAACGGGACCAAAATTACCAAATCTTCGAACTTATTGAACCATTGAACCTATGGGACATGGTTCAATGCGATGGTTCAATGTGATGGTTCAAGCATGTCAACTGGACTTTGTAGGCAGGCAAAAGATTGACTTATCGGAACAGAGACTTTAACTTTGAACCGTTGAACTTATGAAGATGCGGTTCAACATGAAGGTTCAATATGAAGGTTCAACGACGCAAGGGTTATGTGGACTAACAAAAGGTTACACGGCTTCGGTAAAAGGTTGCCAATTATAAACAGTGAACTATTGAACTTTGAATCGTTGAACCCCGCGGGAGAGTACAAGTGGGAGGTTCAACGAACGATACATTAATAGACACGGGAACTGTGTGACCCGACTCATAGGGAGACAATGTGTTGAACCTTAAAATCGTTGAACCATTGAACCTTGAACCTCTTTATGGGGTACGCGCGGAAGGTTCAAGTTCAACCCGAAAGTATAAAGACGCTTAAGACAAACAGTAAGACAGCTTGCTTTATATGAAACTTCAGACATATTGAACCGTTGAACCTTAAACTTTGAGAATATTTCAGGTTCAAAGGTTCGAACCTTTTATACAAAGACGACACACGGGTAAAAATTGAAGGACTAAAAGTCGATTTACAAAGCGCAGATATGACCAAAAACACAATACGGTAAACCGACTTTTGCTTAAGAAAAATTACCGATATATGAATAAACAAGGGCGACTCAAAAGGTAACACATGGCATATGGAAAACTGGCCGCATGCCACATTCCTGATAAAAATATGGCATCCAGTACAGTATTATCTTTATCATCATGCATCTTGGATGACCATGCTACTAAATTTGTTTCTCCTTGGTGTGTATCCCCGATGGTGCCGTATTTGAATTGTATTCCTTCAAGCTGAACGTACATGGGCTTAAGAAATTCTACTCCAGATATGTTCCTCCTTAGGTCTTCCATGGATTCCTGCAATAAACATGACTGGTCTTACCATAATATCCATATGCATTCATACAACATTATACGTCTACGGCATCATTCATATTTATATTCATTAACTCTTCATGATATGCATACTTACAGAATCAAACTACTGGAAAAAGTCATATTACCTGGACATGCAGAAAATGACAACAGGAGGGGTTTTAATTACTTATCTGATAATGCTTATCTCCTAGATTAGGCTGATGATTACAGAAAAGGGTCTTAAATACTAATGATCACGCGTTCCGTTATGCTGCAAGCTGTATGTTCGTTTACAGGTAGCTCATATGAGGGTTTGACTCTCTGCTCTGTAAATTCTTGTTTCTTCGTAACGTAAATGAAAATGACCTTGCAAACTTACTTTTAACCTTATTTGTAGGGCAGATTAGGGCAAAATTGGTTTAAATCAATTGAAACCATTGATCCTCTGCACAAAATCCATGGATGTTGCCAGGTGTTTGTATCGTATTCGCAGTCGACGGAAATCCATCTACTGCATTTATGTGCATTAAATGTTATGAAGCAAGAGGAGGGGGTGATCTTTAGAAGATCGGGTGATATTTGTAATATGACCCCCTCTGTGTAATATGACCTTCTACCTTTGAGCGGTAAAACTGATGCTAAGGAATCGGGTGATGTTGAGAATATCGGGTCATGATTTTTAGATCAGGGGATGTTTAAAATGTGACCCACGCAAATAAAATGGCCTCCTTTCGAAAGATTGTGATGACATCCATGTGTAAATGACTTCGTCTAAACATTGCATTAAAATGACATCACCATTATGTTGTTGAAAAGGGTGACTGTTGGATACATACCTCCGCGAGGTAAAAAAAAATGATGACGTTACCGTCAGGGTGATTTTCTTTGTTCATCGGGGTTAGATGACGTCATTGTCATATTGGCACTACGGTGATATTTTGCGACAGGGTGATATTTGTAAGATCGGGTGATATTCAAAATATGACCCCCACAAAATATATGAAGACGCTTGACGAGCAAATACCACTATCACGTAAAATTGATGTCCGAAGTTTGTGAACCAAATGATTATCGGGTGATAACTTGCATCGGGGCGATCTAACATAAGGTGACTAATGTTTAGGAATATGACACCCCCCCCCCCTGAATATTAGGTTTGACCAGAACTTTAACTTGTCATAACTCTCATCCCTTAAGGAATTTCAGGGTGATCTAAAAGGCAAACCTGCATGGAATTTTATACTCTTTCCAACCACGAGGTTAATGATATGAAATACTAACTTTGATGAACTAACCTCATCATGATGACTTATTTACCCCCTTTATGCAGGGTCACCTACATGACTTACTTTTACCAGACCGCCGAAAAGCAGAAAAACAACACAAGCCAAAGCACCAAAAAGTGGGTCCCTGTTTTGTCAAGTCAAAATGGGACGTGTTGTGTAACCACACAACAGATAACAAGTTTAATTATCATTTTGAAAGAAAGAGGATTTGTATTTTTTTGGGGAGTGGTTGTTTCTGGTTTTAGGGTGGTGAAGATTTCTGGAGAAATGTTAGAAGAAAATAAACTCAAAGCAGCTTGAAGTGGAATCGGTCTAAGATTGCATTGCATTCAGAAGAATTGTTCAGGTACTTGATGGTGGATGTTGTTCCCATTTGCTTTCGGATTAATAAGTAATAATTACACAATTAAACTTCCATAGTGCATGTATGGCATTATGTTTCTTGCTTTACAGTTAGCACAGTGGCATGAGGCCTATGAGGCTGTGCCCATAACCTTTGTTATTATCTTTATAGTCATGGCTCAAGGCTGATATGGACGAGCTCATAGTTGTATTAAAGCATTATTCTTTTTATAGGTTCGAGGCCTTATGGCTGAACCATATCATGTTATAATCTTTATTGAAACTAGGCTCGAGGCTTTATGGTTGAGCCATCTTACACTATAACCTTTTCTAAATAAAGCTCAAGGCCATATGGTCGAGCTATGATACACGGTAATCTTTTTCTAAGACTAAGCTCAAGGCTTTATAGCCAAGCTACAATTGCATTATGTGTTTATTGTGACATTAGCTCAATGCCATATGGCTGAGTTGTATGGAGTTATACTCCTTACTGTGACTTAGCTCAAGGTCTTAAGACTAAGCTTTAATGCATTTTACATCACACTGTAGTTGGAGCTCGAAGCCATTATCGTTGAGCATGCATATAAAATATATCATGCACTCGTCGAATAATGACATAGTTAGAGCCTAAGTTACGCTCGGCATAGGAAGTGTCGAATGACTAATAATAATTCTAGTTAATGATTCATCTTGTATTTGAATCATACAGCCACCACGACTATGGAGATGGCCAAAATGGCACTAAAACATCATTATGTTTACAACACTCATACTATATATAAGCTTAGCTTGCATGAAAACCCGACTATGGATTATAAAAAGGGTTATTAAAATAGTCCAGATTGTACTTGTTTATCCTCAACTAAGGAGGTGGTATGATCATCAAAGATCATAGTCTTATCACATAGAAGCTTGTTTGTTGCTAAAAGATTAATATAGATTTGTTCTATGTTTGATAATTAAGACCTATATGGTTATTGTTACAAGTTATAATCCCTTTATTTTATTCATTCAAATAAACTAATAATGATGATGTTTATCACCTAAAGTTCATAAGGGTAATAAGAGCTATTAATCATAATGAAAAACATTTTATTTTACTAAGGCAAGGTATTCCTAGAGTACCATGAATGTGATTTCAACCTATATGATAATTTAATATCGAAATTGTAAACCATAGAAGACCCAAGGTGGTAAATATGGTTGATTTTTTATATGAATTGAAAGTGGAACAAGGTGGCAAGGAGTCACTAGTTCATTGTTACGAAAGTAACCCATTTAGTCGTAACCAACTTATGATGGGAGTTGAATGTCTAGGTATGGACAATGAATCAAATTGATCCCACTTATACTAGACCTAGAGAGAAAGGTCGATAAGAACTTAATGTATGACATAATAGCTTATAAGTTGATTCAGGGTGGTGGACATACAACGAGGTTCATTGAGCAATGTGTATGTATGTAAATATTTCGCCAAAGTATTGCACCTGTCTCTGCATGCATTGCTGGTCCATAGTGTTCCAAATGGCCTAGTGTCTCCAATAGTGTCATACATAGAGTGGATCTATAGTTGTGTGACCGTGAGACATTACGAAGGACACAACACCAGATACTCAGATGGATAACCTAATGGTTTCTAATGTCTAACCTTTTCGTGAAGGGTAAGGCCACTAACAGTTAGGAAGTTGAGCAGGGGGACCGCAGGTCCATGGTTGGAGGAAAAGCACCAGGATGATGCTCTTCTTCCCAAGCATGAGACAAGATGAGGCTTATGGAGATAGATGTTATTGGTTCTAGATACAGTGTTTGCATTTATGACTAGAGGATCTATTGTAATATACAAATTGATTTATGATGCCTTGGGCATAACTTGTACTTGATTAGTGATGGTTACTCACTAAAGATTTGTAAATGATTATTGTATTGTGAGCCTTATTATATTTTGATTAGAATGACATGCTTAATTGATGAAAAGACAATGATTCTTTTAGTTAAAAATTGATTTACACAATCAGATAGTTAACTAATCTATTGATTATGATTAATGTGTATGTTAAATTTTGGATATTATAGAAAGTGTTGTTACATATGGTATCAGAGTTACTAGGTTCAATACATGGACCTAATGAGCTCACTACTTGATGATTATTTGTATCCAAAATTAAGTATGCTAATGTTTGGATGTTCTATGCCAGAATGGTAAGAATTAGAACAACACCTCAAAAGAAGGTAACAAAACATGGACGTTACCTATGCCAACAAAAGATCTTGAAGGCACGAGCCTCAAGGATGAAGAAACTTGAACAAACTGGTTGTTTGGTAGGAGCATGGTTATCTGATGATGAAACTTTCGCTGATGTGGTGAAACACATCAAGCAGGAGTCAAGGAAAGTAGAAACGATGGCTGCCCGTAACTCTACTAATGCATCAGAAACACCCTTTGCCCCTAAAGCACCAACTGAGGGAAATAACCCTAAACATTGTAATGTACTTAAGGAGAATGTGAAGGAGTACCAATGTGTATCTTCACCTCTTAAGATTGAAAAGAAACTATGAATATGGGAAGCTTTCCCAAATTGTAAATGACTTGCAGTAGCAAGGTGTAAACACAATTTTGTAATTTTGGTGGATTATATGTAATCTAATGGAAACTGTAATGCAATGGCAAATTTTGACAATATTTCCTTTCTTTTTAAAGATTACTATGAATGTGAATAGATTTCTAAAATGAATGGATTGAATAACATGGAAAAACTAATTTGTGATTAACTTGCAAACTTCAGGAAGAAGTAGATTGCAGTAAAGGTTTAAAGTAGAACCAGAATGGAGGATAGCTGAAATGAAGGAGCACCTTCAGGGCAATTCGAGTCTAAATTAGACCAAATCTTGCCTTTGTTAAAAGAAAAAAGGGTGAGGGTTGAAACTCTCAAACATGAAGTAAGAGGTCGGCTAGAAGATAGGGGGGATGCTTATGATGGGGGTGATGGAGACGAACACCATAATGACACCACCCAAAGTGAGCATGAAGAAAATAACTTTGCAGCTAGATAGGAAGGGGATATTAGGAACCTTATGGCTATGGAACTATCTCATGACATGAAAAAGGTCATGCCACCTAAATTTGATGGATCCATAAGCAGAGATGCCGCGGAGGCATGGCTTACAGAAATGGAGAAGTATTTTGAAATCAAAAACTATAATGAGGTTACTAAAGCTGTGTGGGGAGCATTCCAGCTAGCAGGTGAAGCATCCACATGGTGGATGAACAAAAATATGGACCTTGGATTGAGGTCCACAAGGCTTACTTGGGACAAGTTCGTAGAACTTTTTAGGCAAAGATGGTTGCCTCAATTGTTCTATGATCAGAAACTTAGAGACTTTCAGAACCTGAAACAGGCTGATATTACTATAAATGAATATTGGGAAAAATTCACCCGACTATTGAAGTATGTGTCTAATATCAACAAGATGAGAAATTTTGTGTTTGAAAGTTTATAATGGGGTTGAACACCTAGATTGGGGGTGAGGTTAATGTTCATGGTCCTACCATTATGGATCAGGTCTACGAGAAGGCCGTCATACAAGAATAGAACCTGAAGGTTATGTTGGCATATAGAGAAATAAATTGAAAGAGATATAATTGGTCTCAATCTTCTCAATCCTCTAGGGAAAAGGGAAAGAAACAGGAATATACTGAGAAAAATGACAAAGGGGCCAGAAATAAACAAATTGAGTCGAGGGGAGAGAAAAAGGGGAATAACCACTCCAGGAAGAATGGAAACAATTTTGGCAAGCCTCAAGAGAGGCGAGGACTAGTAGGTGGATGCTACACTTGTGGCAGAGATCACTAGGCCAATCAGTGTCCCAATAAATCATAGGGAGCACAACCAAGAGGAAACCCTCTACCCTCTCAGCAAGTGGCATTCTAGCAACGTATCCATGCGACCTTGGACAACTAGCAAGCCGAGTACCAAATAACTCCTGTAGAGACAACAAGTATTTTATTTAGAGTTCTGATTTCACTTTTGATTGATACTGGTGCTACGAAATGCTTCATTTCTCCCAAAATTGTAAATAAAATACCTAGAAAAGTAGGATTCATGGCAAACACTTGGTCTGTAGAATATGCAAATCACACCAAGGCTTAGGTAGAGTAATGCCTGTTTGAGGCTAGGGTTGAACTTTCAAGCTTTTCCACGGAAGTAAATCTTTATGTAGCCCCACTAGGCTCATATGACGTTATCCTAGGGATAAATTAGCTATGGAGACATTGAGCTAAAGTAGATTGTTATGCCAAAATAGTTGAATGTCTGGATGATTTAGGAAACAAAGTCTTTCTCCAAGGGAAACCTAGTGAAGTCAAACAAAGACAAAAATTTTCTCTGCAAATGAAAAGAGCTCAAAGGAAAGGATTTCAAGTTTTTGCTGTCAAAATGGAAAAACTAGATGAGATTGAGGAAATTTATTTCCAAGACAACTTAATGTTTTATGAATCCCAGAAACTTAATGAAGTTTGGATGAAGGAGTCCATAGGTTAGGAAAGATTACATATGGATAGGTATCCATTCCTTAGAGACTTTGAGGACATATTTCTGGATGAGCTACAGGGGTTACCTCCTAAAAGAGCCTTTGATTTTGCCATTGATATTATTCCCAAGTCAAAACCTATTTCTAAATCCCCCTACAGAATGACCACAACAGAATTAATGATGTTAAAGGCTCAACTACAAGAGTTGCTAGATAAAGGGTTGATTAGACCCAGAGTGTCACCATGGGGAGCGCCAGTCATTTTTGTGAAAAAGAAGGATGGCACTTTGCGGTTGTGCATATATTACTGCATGTTAAACAAAGCAACCATTAAGAATAAATACCCTTTACCTCACATCGATGATCTTTTTGACCAGATGAGGGGTGCAACAGTATTTTCCAAGATCGATCTTCAATCTGGATATCACCAATTAAGGTTGAAGGATGAAGACATCCATAAGACAACCTTTAGAACTAGGTATGGACATTATGAATTCATTGTTCTACCTTTTGGATTAACGAATGTGCCAGTGGCATTTATGAATCTTATGAACAGTGTGTTTAGAGATTGCTTAGACAAGTTTATCTTAGTATTTCTTGATGACATTTTGATCTATTCAAAGAATGAGGAGGAGTTTATGTAGCATCTGAAAATTGTTCTTCAGAGGCTAAGAGAGCATCAGTTATATGGCAAGCTCTCTAAGTGTACTTTCTTTCAAAAAGAAGTATAATATTTGGGTCACATAATTTCAGCTAAGGGATTAGTTGTGGACCCAGCTAAGATTAAAGCTATTTTGGAATGGCTAGAACCAAGAAATGCACATGAGGTCCGAAGTTTCAATGGCCTTGTTGGTTATTATAGGAAGTTTGTGAAAAACTTCTCTAAAATTGCATACCCTATAACTTCCTTGCAAAGAAAGGGCAATAAGTTTGAATGATCAAAAAATTGCCAGGAGGCCTTTGACCTACTAAAGGAAAAATTGACTTCAACACCAATATTGAAAGTACCTGACCTAGAAGGTCAATTTGTAGTCATTACCGATGCCTTAGGGGAAGGCTTAGGTGGTGTACTAGTCCAGGATGCACAGGTCATCGCGTATGAATTGTGCAAACTAAAAAACTATGAACAAAATTATGCCCCACATGATTTAGAATTGGCAACAGTCATTCACACACTTCAAATGTGGAGACACTACCTACTTGGGAAACCTTTTGAGTTAAAGATAGATCACTAGGCACTCAAATATCTGTACACTCAACCCCATCTTAATGATCATCAAAGAAGATGGTTGGAATTCATCTCGGATTATGATTTCAAGATTAAATATATTCAGGGAAAAGAAAATTGAGTGGCAGATGCTTTGAGTAAGAGAAGGCACATCTCCTCCATGATCTCCATACATTCTAATTTTAGAAATCAGGGGCTACAAAAATCTAAGGGAAATGAGTTTTATGAGTAGGTAAAACAGGCCCTTGAGGAAAATCCACAGAATCTGAAATATGAGGGATTCAACCTTGAACCAGACATGGGTTACTAAGGTTTAAAGGAAGGATGTATATACCTAACTCAACAGAGTTAAGGAGTATTGTATGGAAAGAGGTTCATTCTGCACCATATTCTGGGCATCCTGAGGTAACCAAGTTACTCGCTGATGTGAAACCTTTATATTTTTGGAAAGGAATGAAGAGGGATGTTGCAAATTTTGTAGTTACTTGTATTGAATGCTAGAGGGTGAAGGCAGAACACCAACACTACCCTCATAAAATTCCTAAGTGGAAATGGCAAATTATAAGCATGGACTTTGTACAAGGTCTTCCTATGTCAAGGAACAAACACAATGTTATCTTGGTTGTGGTGGATAGACTCACCAAAGCCGCTCATTTTATACTTGGAAACTTGTTGGATGGGGCACCCGTCATTGCTCAAAATCTTGTTCAAGAGATTTTTAGACTGCATGGCATTCGTGAGAAGATTATCTTAGATAGGGATGCACGAATGACATAAAGGTTTTGGAAAACCTTGTTCTCTTCACTTGGTACTCAGTTGAACACAAGCTCTGCTTATCATCCAGAAATGGATGGACAAACTGAAAGGGTGAACCAAGTGTTGGAGGACTTGTTGAGGATGTATTGCATGGATCAGCAATACAAGTGGGAGGATTATCTTCCTCTAGTGTAATTTTCCTATAATAACTCTTATCACTCAGCTATTAACATGGCACCATTTGAGGCATTATATGGACGAAAGTGTCGAACCCCTATAACCTAGGATAAGCCAAAAGACAGGGTTAGCCTTGGTCCAAAAATGCTATTAGAGATGGAAGAACAAGTCCATTTGATTAAAAGAAGGCTAGCAGAAGCCAATGATAGGAAAAAGAGTTATGCAGAAGCAAATCGTATTGAAATGCATTTCACTATGGGAGATAAAGTTCTCCTAAGGGTAAAACCTCAGAAAAGCTCCATCAAATTTGGAAAGATGTCCAAATTGGCACCAAGATATTTGGGTCCTTTTGAAGTTCTAGAAGAAGTCAACCCAATAGCATACATAATTGCTCTACCACCAACACTTGGCATGATGCATAATGTGTTTCATGTTTCATATTTGAAAAAGTTTATTTTTTTTGATAATCAAATTCCTATGCTTGATTGGAATACTCTATAGGTGAAGGACCCAGGAGTGGTGGTGATCGAGTCCATTAAGGTGTTCGAAACACGTAAGCTACGCTTATGAAACAAGGAAATAACACAGTGCAAGATCTAGTGGGACCAATATGCAAAGGAAAACGCCACCTAGGAAAATTATGATGACTTTCATGCTAGATTTCCTCATCTTTTCTGAAACATTTGTTAATTATGCTCTTGAAAACATTTTCTTATTATGTTGGTTTACTTTTAAGACAATTAATCATCGGGGACGATGATTCTTATGGGGCGAGATATGTTACATCCCTGACTTACAATTAGACTTAATCATTAACTTTGCATGATAATCACGAGGATTGGTCATAGTTAACTGATTTGATATTGTGGAAATATCTGATTTGATTTTTGATTATGAGGTTAATGACTAATGTTAATTAGTTTTGTAAATTAATTGATTTATATTATGGGATATGATAATGATGCACTAATCATGGTCTCGTGGTCCTGAGTGTGAATAGGAAAATGTAACGTCCTTCGAAGAAGGAAGGAGAGTATCATCTTGGAGGAAGGGTTAGGCGTTGAGAAAACATGGTTGATTAGTCATTTGAGTATCGACTTCTATGTCCTACCAAATCCCTTCGTAAGTTGTCATGATTCATGTCTCCATTCCTAGTAATTATGTTCTTTGTGAGTTGTTTTGTTGATGGTGCTATCATGAAAAGATATGATGACTAGACGATGTTCCTGGAACATCATCACAAGTCGAGATATAGTCATGTTAAGAGATGAAGAGATCCCTCATGATCCTATTTGTATATGGGGATATTATTTCCTAGTCATTTGACTAAGGGATATAGTCAATTTCAGGGGAGTATTACTCGACCCTGACAACCGACAATCTTGATGTGTATCATTTTTTGATTTCATTTCTTTAGTGATGATCCTTAATGTTATATATGTATTATTTAACCCTTATCATTTATTAAGGATGAATATATATCTATATGAGGGAACCTCTTTAAAGGTTGACATCAATAATGTTCTGGCTATTTTCAACCTATTATTCGAATAGTAATAAATTTGTTGAATAGTTGGTTTTGAAGAGCGAATGGGAGCTTTGAGCTCACCCTTCATAGGTGCATGTTGCCTTGGATGAGCCATATAATGAGGAAGTTGACCAAGTGAGGTGGTAGTTTCCCACCCAAATTGGCATGCCAGGAACGACTTGATAACAAGTTTAGTTATCATTTTGAAAGAAAGAGGATTCATATTTTTTTGGGGAGTGGTTGTTTTTGGTTTTAGGGTGGTGAAGCTTTCTGGAGAAATATTAGAAGAAAAGAAACTCAAAGCAACTTGAAGTGGAATCGGTTTGAGATTGCATTGCATTCAGAAGACTTGTTCATGTAAGTGGTGGACGTTGTTCCCATTTACTTTCAGATTAATAAGTAATAATCGTGTTAAACTTCCATAGTGCACGTATGGCATTATGTTTCTTTTTTTATAGTAAGCACAGTGGCACGAGGCTTGTGAGGCCATGCCCATAACCTTTGATATTATTATTGTCTCTCAGATTTGCACCTTTTGTTGCAGTTGTAAAACTTTAGCAATCTGGAGAAACATGTGAATGATCTCGAAGTGTGGGACCTTGCGAAATGAGATCAGACCTCCAGAAAAGGTCGGCTTCCTCTTTCTAAGCCTAATGCTTAGAGAAATGCATCTAAACCTAGTGCTAATGCTTGTTGGGAAAAAGGTTAGAAGGAATGTTGAAATGAATTAAGTGATACACCCGATTTAAATGTGTTTGCCTACAACTGAATCAACACAATAATAATCTCATAGCTGGAAAGACTTACATAGACTCATATTAATTCTAACAGAGGTCAAGATAGAATAATGGAGGGATGAAAGGGACCTTTGTCCACAATACACAGCCTACAGTAATCCAAAGATCAGACACAGTGCTAAAAAAACAAAAGAGAGGGCAAAAATATCAATTTATATTGATTATAGAGGCCAAGTAACCATTACAAAAATAGCCCAGAAGAACAACCAACCCTGTATACATCTATTTTCCATGTATATATATCATTTCATTTTTTACCTCAGTCGGTTACAAGCAATTTCGTCCATGGTGCTGTCAAAAAATATCTGCCTGAATGGACGTCTACGTGCAGAAGTTATGGCATGAAAATATTTGGAATAGGGGCAGATGGAAGATATTTCTGGTCTTCAATGTAAGCTGTTGAATCATCAATCTGCAACAATAAATGCAAAAAAATCTGTATTTGCACAAAAAGGGGCACTGAAACGTCTAGTCGCTAAAGCATGCAAGTTCAGATCCAAAATCTGACAACGAAGATATCCTGCTCAAAGTCTGCCAAATGAAAGAGGCAAAAATAAGCACTTTTGCCTTTTGCAGCATGTTGAAATTTGCCAGAATGGAGGAGATACAGTCAATCAAAGTTTTAGTCAACTGTATGTGTATATCGCTTTGCATCTGTGCGCTTGTATATGCCTTTGTATGTTCCATTGTATATACAATACAACTGCACCTTTAGGTTCACTTTATGCATTCATGCAACTCCCTCCCTTTCGCCTTTTGCATATTCAATTCACTTTGTATATGCCAACATGCAAATGTGGGCTTTACCTTTTGAAACGGCCTTTCTATCATTCCTGACATGTGACACCACCTGGTTCATTGTTGAAATGAAGCTGGGATCCATCGCTAAAAAAACTGCATCTCCTATCGGCTATTGGAAGGATCTAAAACAAAGCCGCCGATGTGCAATCTCTCGCTGAAATTCCCTAGCATTCGACTCTTTGTATATCTGATTGTACATGAAAACATACAATTGCAAATATACATACAATATGGAACTCAAAAAGATTATCGACCATTTTGGACTTTTGCAACAGATCTGGCTTGTATCTCTTCCATTGTATATAAGCCTTGTATATCGCATATATAATGCGAATATACAAGCAGAACTGTATTCAATCACACTTGTGCATTGTAAACATGCATTTGACCCTTGTATATTGCATTGTATATTCCCTTTGTATGTACCCCTTGTATGTCTAAACATACAATGTGAATATACAAACAAAAGATGCATACAAACATGTCTGCTTTTGTAAATCAAAATGCATATCTTTTCGGGTCTGGGGGTTGTATCTTAGGGATGCATATGTCCTTGTATGTTCGATTGTATGTGCAATCATACAGTCGCAAACATGCAATTGGTGGGCCCCCAGCTTTGTATTTCCTCCTTGTATCTGCCCTTTACATGTCGATATACAAGCACCTTTGTATATCGTGGACCCCACCTTTTGTACATTGTCTTCGTATATTTTACTTGCATCTTTTCTTTGCATCTTCACATATACAATGCGACTTGTATAGAAGATACAAACGTCCTTGTATACAAAGTGGACCCCACATATTGTATCTTATCTTTGTATATTCGGCCTTGTATATTGACTTTGCATGTGTGTCGATATACATTCTCCTTTGTATATGGCCCTTGTATATACAAATAAAACCTGATGCACATTTGTCTTTGGATCCCACCTTGTATGTTCCCTTTGCATATTTACCTTGCATATTCAGATATACAATCTGCCTTGTATCTTGCTGATGCACATTTCCTTTGTATCCTGCCTTGTATGTGCGATTATAGATCTTGACATACATTCATCTCTGCATTCCACCCCTTGGCCAATACACATTTCCTTTGTATATGGGAACATACAATGGCGAATGTACATGCGAACATACATTCAAAAATGCATATACAAATACTAAGTATAAAATTGAGATTTATTTGCGATGGAAAGCACTTGAAGACAAAAGATTTCTGGGTTTTTCTGGGTTTTATGCAAAGATCCTCAAGGTGAGATTTTTTGGAAATTTGACAAGGCATATCATAAATATTTGAAGGATTCAATCCTTTTGGGGTGATTTCCTAAAGGATTTTCAAGGAAAATACAAGGTGAACTATTTAACTTTGGGCAGAGGAAAATAGGTCAACAATTATCTTTATAGTCGTGGCTCAAGGCTAATACGACCAAGCTCATATTTGTTTTAAAGCATTATTATTTTCATAGGTTCAAGGCCTTATGGCCGAGCCATATCATGTTATAATCTTTATTGAAACTAGGCTTGAGGCTTTATGGTTGAGTCATCTTACACTGTAACCTTTATTGAAACAAGCTCAAGGCCAAATGGCTGAGCTGTGATACACTATAATCTTTTGCCGAGACTAAGCTCGAGGCTTTATAACCGAGCTACAATTGCACTATGTTTTTATTGTGACATCAGCTCGAGGCCATATGGCCGAGCTGTATGGAGTTATACTCCTTACCGTGACTTAGCTCAAGGTCTTAAGACCGAGCTTTAATGCATTTTACATCACACTATAGCTGGAGCTTGAAGCCATTATGGCTGAGCATGCATACAAAATATATCATGCACTCGTCGAATAACGACATAGTTAGAGCCTAAGGTGCTCTTAGTATAGGAAGTGTCGAATGATTGATAATAATTCCAGTTAATGATTCAACCTATATTCAAATCATACAGCCACCACAACTGTGGACATGGTCGAAATGACACTAAAACATCATTATGTTTACAACACTCATACTATATATAAGCTTGGTTTGCACGAAAACCCGATTGTAGATTATAAAAAGGGTTATTAAAACAATCCAAACTATACTTGCTTATCCTCGACTAAGGAGGATGTATCATCATCAAAGATCATAGTCTTATCACATAGCAGCTTGTTTGTTGCTAAAAGATTAATATAGATTTGTTCTATGTCTGATAATTAAGACTTATATGGTTATTGTTATCAAGTTATAATCCCTTTATTTTACTCATGAGTAAACTAATAGGGATGGTGTTTATCACCTTGTTGGCATTTCAATTCGCACCTCTAGTATGCGATTTGGAAACGGACAGCTATGCATAGATAAACTGCTCTCCTATTGGAAGGGGGAGTTCCCTTTCTTGCTGATGTTTGCTGAAAAGATAACTTGAATGAAACTTCGCCTATCTTCTTTTTGATTCTCAGCTGCGAGCACAAGGTTATAAAACTCTAAACGCTCCAGAAGAGGTTTTTTCCTTTTTATAAAACTTCTACTACAACTAGCATAGACTAATGACGCTTTCAACCCCCTGAGTAAATTCAGAGCAAAGGAAGTTGAAAGTGAACGAGGAATGATTGTTAACACAAAAACTTAAGCAATTTTCTTCCAGATTAACATCACAAGACTAAAAGTACTTTAATGATGAAAGCTGAAAATGAAAGCTACAAAAGATACACATCTAACGACGATAACTTAATGAATCGATATAGAATATCATAGCAAAGTAGGCATGAGACTTCTATTCAATATCACAAAGTTTAATACAACTCCAGGACAGCAATACTGCAGCAAAAGGTAGGCATACAGTAATTGATCAAACACTGGAGAACATGAACACAAAGTGAACAAACACCTGGAATAACAATGTTTGCAGGCTAGAATAGGCACAGCAAGTTTGCTATCACAAAAGTCATTACAAACAATGGGCAAGGATGCCCTTATTTATACTAAAATCAAAGGAGTAGGGAACCCTAAAATCTCCTTGATTAACCCTAACTTGCCAACTCGCAAGCTTTATTACTATTCTAAGACAAAAAGACAATAAACAAATGCTTTAAAGCAATCTGCTTTAAAGCAAAGAAGATTCCAACTATCACAAAGTGATTTCTTTCTAAATATAGGATGGATGAGCTTAGGATGAAAGCACATGCTTTAAAACAAAAAGCATATGTTTTAAAGTTGCTTTCTTTTGAAATGCATCCTCATCAACATTCTTGCTTTTTGGTGATGTCATCTGTTGATATTCTGGGAAACAATATCTTTTGCCGATTTCTTCTAAAAAGCTAATTCTAAGCGAAAAAAGCTGGCACATGGGTTTTGTAGATGATTCTGTTTCGAAGCAACCCAGATCGTCGGATTTTGAAAAAGCAGAGATTTTCTCGAAAAAGCAAGAAAAAAGTAGTTTCCCCAAAAAAATCACAACTCCCAATCTTCAAGAGGATGATAATCTGGATGGACCCATCTCGACGAAAACTGAAAAAGCTCTGGTCAGATTTCTGAAAAATGATCACCTTGAAACAAGGACCCTGAAAAAGCAAGCCTCTCTTCTTCCTCAACCTGAATCTATGAAGAACACTGAAAAAGCACCTGGTTTGGGTCTTTGAATCTTCGTTGAAAGAAAAATAAAATCTTTCCTCTGGATGCAACCTGCAAAAGATAATGAAATAAAGAAGCCCAAAGCTTGTCTTTATAAATCTTTTGGTCAAAAAAGCAGCTTTACTTGTGTGAGAAGAAAACTTCATCCTCATCCATGAAGAAAGCATCTTTTAAAGCATAAATCCAAGTGGATGTCTTCGAAAAGGAAGAATCCCTATTTTGTAGGAGCCTATGGCTTCATGTGCAAGATGACAAAAAATATCTTCTTTGATGATGTCAATGAATGCGCGAGTTGGAAGAAGTGTTAACAAAATTTTCTTCATTTTCGACATTTCAACACTCGTTTTGACTCAAATATGGCCTATCTCCAACTTCAACAAGGTGAAAAAATGTCATTATTGAATGAAAAAGCTGACTGATCCTGACATTTTGGAGATTGGTCAACTGAGATTCCATCCCCTGCCTCCGTTCGACGATCTGACATCGTTTGACCAAGTTTGACCTCCCAGAAACTGCCAACGGGCGAAGATTGGTAACAAGGCATGTCAGAAAACACTGAAAACATGAAAATATTCTAACACTACTCAATATGGGCGCCCCAAGCCACCTGGGGCGCCTGGTTTTCCAACACTTAGCCATTTTTTCAATTTTGTCAACTTCTTCAATTTCTTGGTTTGCGTGCACGTTTCAGAGGCACAGGACCCCTGTTTGGCTGTCAATTTCTATCAACTGGGATGAAAATGAGTCTAATGATCTGGAAAATATACAAGCCTGATGAAAACTGAGTTGATTGTACCTTCTGTTTGCCTCGAAAAACATGCCAAACTGATCAACACTGAACTGGACTGGGCTGACGGAAGGAGATTCACCTTTTTCAAGAAAAACATCAAAAATAATTTAAGACTGGAGAGTTTGGGCGCCCCAAGCCTCCTGGGGCGCCTGGTTTCTCAACACTTAGAAAAATTTTCAATTTTGTACCTTTTCTCGATTTTTGTGCTAACGGCTCCTGTTCGATCTTCAATTTCGGTCATTTTGGCGACTGTCGAGGCGGGATGGAGGGTGATCTGAGTAGTCTGAACATATCTATGATGAAATCCTGGCTTTGACTGACTTTAGACCAAGTTTGACCAACCGAAAAGGAGCTGACAGAAGCATTTTCGACGTTTCTTGAAAAACGTGAAAAAAAACTAACACGGGAGAGGATGGGCACCCCAAGCCTCCTGGGGCACCCAGTTTCACCACACTTAGCCATTTTTATGATTTTCCAACTTTTCAATTCACCTTGGATCCATCTTGCATGTTTTGCGTGCATTGTCGAGTCGACGGTCGTTTGTCAGTTTTGCGTCGTTGAAACAGCATTAGAAACTCATCGAAGAGTTCGGGCAGGTGAACTTTTCTGTGTTGATGACTTTCAAGCTCATGCTTCACTTTGTGAAAAAGCAAAAATGACCCAGTAGAGAAAACTTGGTCGTTTGAAGATTCCGTCTGAATTGCGCTGATCGTGGAGCAAAATCGACCAATGAGAATCAAGCGCGACACTTGAATTGGAGATTCTATTTTTAGAAAGTTTTGCCAACATCCATATCTCAAGAAACCCAGAAAACCTAACTCAACGTCTATTTTTAGAAATTTCTATTTTTAGAAATTTTGCTTTTTTGACTTTTTGACAAAAAATTTTCTAGACTTGTTTCAAAATGCCTTAATGAAGCAAAAAATTTGGTTGGGTACAACACACCTAAAGTTCATAAGGGTAATAAGAGCTATTAATCATAATGAAAATCATTTTATTTTACTAAGGCAGGGTATGCTTAGAGTACCATGAATATGATTTCAACCTATATGATAATTTAATATCAAAATTGTAAATCATAGAAAACCCAAGGGGGTAAATATGGTCGATTTTTTATATGAATTGAAAGTGGAACAAGGTGGTGAGGAGTCACTAGTTCCTTGTTACGAAAGTAACCCATTTAGACGTAACCAACCTATGATGGGAGTTGAATGTCCAAGTATGGACAATGAATCGAATTGATCCCACTTATACTAGACCTAGAGACAATAAGAACTTATTGTAGGACATGACAGCGTATAAGTCAAGTAAGGGTAGTGGACATACGATGACGTTCATTGTGCAACATGTATGTATGTAAATCTTTGGCCAAAGTAATGCATTTGTCTCTGCATGCATTGTTGGTCCATAGTGTTCTAGATGGCCTAGTGTCTCTAATAGTGTCATACATAGTTAGAGTGGATCTATAGTTGTATGACCGCGAGACATTAGGAAGGACACAACACCAGATACTCAGAAGGCTAACCTAATGGTTTCTAATGTCTAACCTTTCTGTGAAGGGTAGGGCCACTTTCAGTTAGGAAGTTGAGTGAGGGACCGTAGGTCCGTGGTTGGAGGAAAAGCACCAGGATGATGCTTTCCTTCCTAATCATGAGACAAGTTGAGGCTTATGGAGATAGATGCCATTGGTTCGAGATACAGTGTTTGCATTTATGACTAGAGGGTTTATTGTAATATATGAATTGATTTATGATACCTTGGGCACAACTTGTACTTGATTAGTGATGGTTACACACTAAAGATTTGTAAATGATTATTGAATTGTAAGCCTTGTTATATTTTGATTAGAATGACATGCTTAATTGATGAAAAGATAATGATTCTTTTAGTTAAGAATTGATTTGCACAATTAGATGGTTAACTAATTATTGGCATTTCAATTCGTACCTCTAGAATGCAAGTTGGAAACAGACAGCTATGCACAGATAAACTGCTCTCCTATTAGAAGGGGGAGTTCCCTTTTTGTTGATGTTCGATGAAAAGATAATTAAATAAAACTTTGCCTATCTTCTTTTTAATTCTCAGTTGCGAGCACAAGGTTATAAAACTCTAAACGTTGTAGAAGAGGTTTTTTCCTTTTTTAAAACTTCCACTACAACTAAGCATAGACTAATGACACTTTCAATCTCCTGAGTAAATTCAGAGCAAAAGAAATTAAAAGTGAACAAGGAATGATTGTTTTAACAAAAACTTAAGCAATTTTCTTCCAGATTTACACCACAAGACTTATAGTACTTTAATGATGGAAGCTGAAATGAAAGCTACAAAAGCCACGTATCTAACGACGAAAACTTAATGAATCAAGATAGAATATTAGAGCAAAATAGGCATGAGACTTCTATTGAATATCACAAAGTTGGCACAACTCCAGAACAACAATGCTGCAGCAAAAGGCAGGCATACAACAAGCGATCAAATACCGGAGAACATATTACACAAAGTGAACAGACACTTCTATTTTCTGGCGGTGTTGTAGTTTCAAGGATTATTTCTCCATTCGCATTCTTTTCAATGCGAACCTGTTTCTTTAGCTTCTTGTCTGGTGTGTCTTGGTAGACGCTTTTAAGCTCTGTTAAATCCAACTGATATGAGGGCTTTCTCCTCTTCCTTCCCAGGATGTTTTCAAGCCAAGATGAGCCATCCTCTCTTGGAAACTCGGTTCTAATCTCATCAACTCTTGATGAATCAATGTGTGCATCAGAGTTACGAACCGATGAATCTGGCTCCAAATCTATGTGGATAGGAGAAGTGATCGGTGAAGAAGGTGGTGAAACATGCTTTGAAGGTAACGCTTCAACATGCAGCGTTGGTTCAATAGGAGCTTCTGATTCAACTGGTGGTTGTTCCTGCTAGACATGAGTTGGAGACTCATCCTTTTTCCTCTTTAACTTAGCCATTTTTGTTCCTTATAGAAGAACACTCATAGCTTTTACCCTTCATTTTGGCTTGGAAGTGGAAGGCTCTGATGGTTGCACAACTGGCGGCTCTGCTAATGGAATATCATCCTTCCGCTTAGTCTTCAATAATATCAAACTTTTTTAACCACTCGACTTGTTCTTTCTTCAATGGAAGTGCTCTCTTTTATTGACCAATTAACTGGTGGCAACGGTTGTTGCTCAATTTGATCTCTGAAATACATGGGAAGTAGAACTTCACCACTCTATGTCTTCTGATATGATATCAGACATCTGCTAAAGAGTGAACCTGCTGTAACTGCGTTCTCGCACTTCAAACTCATCAGTACAATTAGCCCAGAAGTCTTCAACCGCATGCTTATGCATACAATTTTGACCAAGATGCGATGCAAAAACACCATGAGGATCATATGAAGATCTCCTGTCAAAAAACTTAAGACCATATCTGGATGATTCATTACCGATTGCCTTGGCATCTGCTCTAGATCTACATCTATAAATACTCATCCCAAGTGGAAAATTAAAAGCTACCTTGCGTCTGCTACGTAAAAATGTATGAACTTCATAGGCTTGCCTCAAAAATTCCATAAATGCTATTTCATTTGTCAGATATCTCGGCAACATGGCTGGCTCTCCTGAGAAACCATATACTCTGATGTAGGAAAAAGTGTAAAATTGGATAAACCAATCAGCCCATTCTGCCATTGCTACTCTAGCATCTATTGAAAACCGTATATGCAACTCACTATCCATATCTTGCACTGCATACATCAGGAATGTATCATTCACACGCCTGTAATGTCATTCAGCTTGAGAGATTTCTAACTGCAGGAAATGATGATACACATGCTAAATACCTAGAGTTCCAACAACATTCAAACCTCTGAATTGACCTTGAAAAGCAATTGAATACACAAGGTATGATATCATGTGGAATTCATGGGCCCTTTGAAAATCAATTATTTGTTGGTGGAGACTATCACTGATGAGTGTCGACCGATCATAGAATTTGGTTTCATCAACAATCTGGGACATGATGTAAAACATCTAAGGCTGGAATTTGTTAGCATCTGCTTAGCCCATGATCCAACTTAGCAGAGTAATCATTATTGCATGTTCCTCCTTGAATTCTACACGTCCAACGTTCTTTGGCATGACATTCTGCTTCTCTTTTAAGCACCTATGACTAATCTTTTTTTCGGTATTTTTCTTTATCATTGTTCCAAACCCTCTTGCATTCTTCAAGTGAAATAGTTAAGTTTTCTCTCCAAATAGGTATTGTAAAACACTTCTTAATGTCGTTTGGCCTCAGGCTACAAAGCACACGTCCATCTCTTGACTGGATTTCGCTTGTGACCGAATTGTAATGTGTCATGCAAGCAATTACAAACTTGATACTTTGCACTGTGATAGGAAAGGATGCTGCTACAAGCAAACCAGAGTGTCCTAGATTCCTGATAGCATTATTTCCTGCACCCTCCAAAGAATGTAAATTGATTACTGGAAGTACTTTATGCAAGTTTATTTCACAAGTTCTCAGGTAATCATGAACCAACGTCGTTTTGTGTCTGATTTGTGTTGGAAAGTACTGCATATTGGAAGATTTGAAAATTTACTCTGAACAAGCCTATGTCAGAAAAATCTTGGACAAATGGCTGAAA
This sequence comes from Cunninghamia lanceolata, assembly GCA_027924645.1. Taxonomy (NCBI): domain Eukaryota; kingdom Viridiplantae; phylum Streptophyta; class Pinopsida; order Cupressales; family Cupressaceae; genus Cunninghamia; species Cunninghamia lanceolata. Next base: position 13,788,673 of record BSBN01001101.1, read on the forward strand.
GTTACTTGCTAATTTTTTAGAAAAAAAATAGAGTGTGAGCAAAAAAGTTGGCACATGGGTTTTGTAGGAAATTTTGTTTTGAGGCAACCTAGATAGTCAGATTTTGAAAAAGTGGGGATTTTCCTGAAAAAGCAAGAAAAAAGTAGATTCCTGAAGAAAAAAAAAGCAAAACTCCAATCTTCAAGAGGATGATATTCTGGATGGACCCATCTCGACGAAAACTGAAAAAGCTTTGATCGGATTTCTGAAAAATGATCCCCTTTAAACAAGGACCCTGAAAAAATGAGCCTCCCTGCTTCCTCAACCTGAAACTATGAAGAATACTGAAAAAACACTTCATTTGGGCCTTCGAATCTTCATTGAAAGAAAATAAAAATCTTCCTCTGGATGCAACCTGCAAAAGATAATGAAATAAAATAAGTCAAAGCTTGTCTTTATAGATCTTTAAGGCAAAAAAGCAGCTTATTTGTGTGAGAATAAAACTTCACTCTCATCCATGAAGAAAGCAACTTTTAAAGCACAAATCCAAGTGGATGTCTTCGAATAGGAGGAATCCCTATTTTTTAGCTGCCTATGGCTTCATATGCAAGATGACAAAAAATATCTTCTTTTGATGATGTCATCAAACACGCAAGTTGAAAGAAGTGTGAGCTAATTTTTCTTCGTTTTCGACACTTCAACGCTTGTTTTGACTTAAATATGGCATGTCTCTAACTTCAACAAGGTGGCAAAATGTCACCGTTGACTGAAAAAACTGACTGATCCTGTAATTTTGGAAACCTATCAAGTGAGATTTCATTTTCGGCCTCCGACTGACGATCTGACATTGTTTGACCAAGTTTGACCTCCTGAAAACTACCAACGGGCGAAGAATGGAAACAAAACTATCAGAAAACACTGTGGACATGGAAATTTTCTAACACTGAGCAAGTTGGATGCCCCAAGTGACCTAGGCCACTTGGTTTCACCAGACTTAGCCATTTTTTCAATTTTTGCAACTTCTTCAATTTCTCAATTTGCGTGCGCGTTCCGGTGGCAAAGGACCCCTGTTTGGCTATCAATTTCTGTCAACTGGGATAAAACTAAGTCTGATGATCTGGTAGATATGCAGGCTTGATGAAAATTGAGCTAATTGTACTCTTTGTCTGCCTTAGGAAATGTGCCAAATTGACCAACTCTAAACTGAACCAGGCTGACGGAAGGAGATTCTCGTTTTTCAAGAAAAAGCTTCAAAAATAAACTAACTTTGAAGAGTATGGGTGCCCCAAGTCACACTGTCGAGGCAAGACGGAGGGTGATATGAGTAGTCTGAACATATCTGTGATGAAATCTTGGCTTTGACTAACTTTTGACCAAGTTTGACCAACCGGGAAAGAGCTAACAGAGCATTTTCGACGTTTCTCAAAAAATGTGAAAAAAATCTAACACTTGAAAGGTTGGGCGCCCCAAGTCACCCAAGGTGCCTAGTTTCCCAACACTTAGTCAAATTTCTAATTTTCTAACCTTTCCTTCCACCTTGGATCCATCTTGCATCATTTTGCGTGAGTCGTCGAGTCGACGACTATCGTCGATTTTGCGTTGTTGGAACAACGTTGAAAACTTGTCGATGAGCTCTGGCAGATGAACTTTCTTTGTTGATGACTTCTAAGCTTGTGCTTCACCTTCTAAAAAGGCAGAAATGACCCAGTAGAGAAAACTTGGTCGTTTGAAGATTCCGTCTGAACCGCGCCAATCGTGTAGCAAAATCGACCAATGAGAATTAAGCACGATACCTGAGCTGGAGATTCTATTTTTAGAAAGTTTTTCCATCATCCATATCTCAAGAAACCCAGAAAACCTAATCTGACGTCTATTTTTAGAAATTTTGCTTTTTGACTTTTTGATGGAAAATTTTCTAGACTTGTTCAAAATGCCTTAATGAAGCAAAAATTGTGATTGGGTACAACACTAATCTATTGATTATGATTAATGTTTATGTTAACTTTCATATATTATGCAAAGTGTTGTTACAGGTAATTTCAAGATAGGTGTTGTAGTTAACCTTTCCTTCAGTTGGTCAAATGCCTCCTGGCACTTGTTTGACCACTCAAACATCTTACCTTTTCTCTGCAAAGAAGTGATAGGATAAGGAATTTTTGATAAGTTTTTCACAAATTTCTTGCAGTATCCTGCTAGGCCCATGAAACTTCAGACCTCATGTACATTCCTTGGTGTTGGCCATTCCAACATGACTTTAATCTTGGCTAGGTCCACAACTATTCACTTAGCCAAAATTATATGGCCCAAATATTACACTTCATTTTGAAATAAAGTACACTTAGAGAGCTTGCCATATAGATTATGCTCTCTTAACCTCTGAAGAACAATCCTTAAATGTTGAAGGTGTTCTTCCTCATTCTTAGAGTAGATTAGGATATCAACAAGAAAAACTAGGACAAACTTGTCCAACAATCTCTGAACACACTATTCATTAAGTTCATAAACGGTGCAGGTGTGTTTGGTAATCCAAAGGGCAAGACAATGAACTCGTAATGCCCATACCTTGTTCTGAAGGTTGTTTTATGAATAACCTCATCTTTTAACTGCAATTGATGGTACCCAGATCGAAGATCAATCTTAGAAAACACAATTTCTCCTCTCATTTGATCGAACAGACCATCAATGAGGGGCAATGGCTATTTGTTCTTTATTGTTGTTTTATTTAACATATGGTAATCTATGCATAACTACAATGTACCATCTTTCTTTTTCATAAATATTACTGGTACTCCCCAAGGTGACACATTGGGCCTTATCATTCCTTTATCAAGTAATTACTACAATTGAGCCTTTAGCTCCATTAACTCATTTGTGGTCATTTTATATGGACCTTTAGATATAAGTTCCGATCCTGGAATTATATCTATACAAAAATCAAAAGCTTTTTTAGGAGGCAATCCCAGTAGCTCATCCAGAAACACATCCTCAAAATCTCTAAGAAAGGGGTACTTATCCATATCTGATCTTTCCTGATCTATGGACTCCCCCTTCTCAACTCCTTTGAGTTTCTAAGATTCATAAAACATTAATTCATCTTGGAAATTGGTTTTCTCAAAACCATTTAGTTTCTTCATTTTGACAACAAAAAGCTAGCATCCTTTTCTTTGAGCTCTTTTCATTTGTAGGACATAAATTTGCCTCAGTTTGACCTCTCTAGGGTTTCCTTACAGAAAGACTTTGTTTCCTAAGTCATTTAGACATTCTATTGTTTTGGCATAACAATCCACCTTAGCCCAGTGTCTCCATAACTAGTTTATCCCAGGGATAACATCATATGAGCCGAATGGGGCTACGTAAAGGTTCACGTCAGTGGAGAAACTTGGAAGTTCAACCTTAGCCTCAAACAAGCATTGCTCTACCTGAGCTTTGGTTTGATTTGCATACTCAAGTGACCCAGTATTTGCCATGTATCCAGCTTTTCTATATTTTTTTAAAAAAACTTTTGGGGAAACAAAACATTCTGAAGCACCAGTATCTATCAAAACTAAAATTGGAAGACCACATAAAATACCTGTAGTTTAATGGGAGTGTTTTGATATTCAGCTTGTCTATTAACCAGAGTTGCATTTATGCATTGTTGAAATGCCACTTGCTAAGAGGGTAACAGAGTTCCTCGTGGTTGTGTTCCCTGCACCTTGTTAGGACACTGGTTGGCATAATTATCTCTGCCACATGTATAACACCCTCCCACAGGTCATCGCCTCTCATGAGGCTTTCCAAAATTATCTCCATTTTTCTTGGAGTTATTATTGCCCTTTTTTTCCCCTAGATTCGTTATCCTTATTCTTAGACCCTTTATCATTTTTCTCATAAAAGTCTTACTTTTCGTCTTTTTCTTAAAAGATTGGGAGAATTGGGACCAATTATACCTTTTGCGGTTCCTTTCCCTATAAGCAAACATGGATTTCAATTTTTGTTCTTGTTTAATAGTTTTTTTCATAAACCTAGTCCATTGAAGTGGGACTATGCACATCAACTTCACCCCTAATATGGGTGTTCAATCCCATAATAAAATTTGAGATGTGAAACCTTTCATCCTATTGATATTGCAGAACATACTTGAGTAGGCGAGTGAACTTTTCCTAGTACTCATTCACAGTTAAATTACCCTGTTTCAGATTCTAAAAATCGATAAGCTTTTGGTCATAATACAGCCGAGGCAATCATTTTTGCCTAAAGAGTTCCACAAACCTGTCCTAGGTTAAACTTGTAGACCTCAAGCCTAACTCCATTTTCTTATTCATCCACCATGTGGATGCTTCACCTGCCAAATGGTGCGCTCCCCATACCGCTTTGGTAATTTTAGTATAATTTCTTATTTTGAAGTATTTTTTCATCTCTCTAAGCCATGCCTCTAAAGCATCTCCACTTATGGACCCATCGAACTTGCGATGCATAACATTTTTCATATCTTGGGATAATTCCAAAGCCAAGTGGCTTCTTCTATCCTCTTCATGTCTGGCCTCAGAGTTATTCTCTATGCGTTCACTTTAGGTGGTGTCCTCATGACATGCCTCGTCATCACCCCCATGATAGGCTTCCCACCTGGGTCCATGACCTCCTACTCAAGAGTTCCAATTCTTGCTCTCGTCTCTTGGATCATAGCAAGGATTTGGTAAAGTTTAGATTCAAAGTGGCCTGAAGGTTTCACTTCTTCATGGCTATCTCCCATATTGATTCTTGTCTGAACCGTGCTCCAATCTACTTCTCCTGAAATTTGTAGATTGATCATTCAATTAGTTTTTCATACCATTGAATCCATTCATAAATGTAAATCCATTCTCATTCATGTAATCTTTAACAAGAAATGAATGATTTGCCAAAATTTCAAAATGCATTATAGTTTCCATGGATTACATATAGCCCATCCATAGTTACAAAAAAATTGTTTACATCTTGCTACTGCAAGTCATTTTCAGATTAGGATATCTTCCCAAGTTCATTTGGGGTTTATCAATTCAATTTTAGGAGGTGGATGTACTCGCAGGTACTCATCCACAACATCCCAAGCAAAATTAGGATCCTTAAGATCGCTTTCCAAGATTGATTCTTTAGGTGCAGAGGGTTTCACTGATTCATTTTTAGAGATAGAAGGAGTAACCCTAACCGCTTTCCTCAACTCATGCTTAATGCGTTTAATAGCATCAACGAAAATTTCATCATCAGCCAACCACGCACCTACCAAGCAACTAGTTTGTTCAAGGCATTTCATTATTGAGGCCCTTTCCGTCATAGCCTTAAGATAACATCCATTTCCTGTTACCTTCTTTCTAGGCGTCGTTCATATTCTTGCCATTCTGGCATAAGAACATCCAAACATTAGTAACCATTAATGTTGGAGAAAAAAATGTCATGTAGTGAGCTCATAAGTCCATGTATTGAACTTGGTAGCTCTGATACCATATGTAACAAGCAATCTCTTGTTAACCCAAAATTAAACAACTTAATCATCGTGAAGACTAAAATTATGATTAGCATAATCAAAGTTAAATAAGTAATAATCAACTTCATATTCAAAGTCGATATGTATATCTTTTCTAGACATTTCAAACTAAAATTTACAATATTTCCAAGACATCATATTAGTGGTAAGCATGAGTTTTCCACAGTCCATGATAGTATATGTGAAGAGCTTCTGGATTCAACTGTGTGTTTTTGCATCGATGTTTCAGAGCATATTAGTGATTTACTCTCACTATACATTTATAGTGTTTTGCTCATAGCATCAATGATAAATTATACATAATGTTGACTATCAAATCATATAAGAGAATGTATTGTATCTAGAACTTTGACATCTATCTTCATAAGTCTCGGCTAGTCTTCTTTTTGGAAAGGAGAGGATCACCCTAGTGCTTTTCCTCCAACCACAAATCAGAAGTCACTCGCACAACATCCTACCTGGAAGTAGCCCTACCCTTCACGAAGGGAATAAATACACGGAACTAATTGATTTTCCATCTGAGTATCTGGTGTTGTGTCCTTCACAATACTTCACGGTCATACAACTATAGATCCACTCTAACTATGTATGACACTACTGGAAGCATTATGCCATCTGGAGCATAGTGAACCGACTAATGCATGTAGAGATGGATGCATTACTTTGGCCAAAGATTTATATACATGACATTTTGCAATGAATGTAGTTGAATGTTCACACACCTCAACTCGACTTAGAAGTTGTCTCATCCTACAATGTTCAATTTCAACCTTTCTAGGTCATAGAAGAGAAGATGGGTTCAATTCACCCACAGTCCATCTATCTTGGACTTCTGACTCCGATCTCAGGAGTGCAATCAGTTAATGTCTTGTTGCTTTTGTAAAAGTGGAATCCAGGACTCCATGTCACCTATTCCCAGTCTTTTTACTCAGTTTGTATGTTCAAGATTCCTGTTTAAAATGGACCTTCCTCAATCAAGTTTTCTATGGCTACCTTGGTTTCATTGTTTTTGTCGATTCACCTCGACTATAACACTTGCCAATATAGACTACTAAGTCAACAACGTTAGGTAGACCCTGTTAGAATCTGAAAAGATTAATAACCCAAAAAACTAGTGCAAAAAATAGATATCTAAACTATGAATGCAAATAATACGAAATCAAAATAGAAACACAGAGTTAGTCTCCAAGAGAGTAATGCAAATGCTAGAAGCAAAATAACATTAAGAGGATGCAAAAGCAAGAGATACAAAATACAAGCCAGTAGCATGCTTATATAGACCAGGGAGAGGGAGGAGGTGGAAACACCGACCAATGAGGAGCAACCATCTATCAGACTAAAGATATCAAAGTATCTTCCCAAGATAGGTAATTGATGCTCACATGTAGGAAGGTGACACCTCGCAATCACTCACCTAATAAGACATGCTTTATTAACCTAAGTGAGATTAATAGTAGTGTAGGAAAAACTTAGGATTATAGGGAAAAATAAATAACCCACTAGGAAATAAAAACCTACACTAACACCCCCCATAAGTGAAGCTTAGGTGGATGTAGAAATGGGTCCCGGCAAATCAAGCCTAATGAGGTACCCATGTACAAAAAAATTCTCCCCCAAAGAGAGAGAGGAGACCCCCCCCAAAGTAGAGAGAGTCAGGACTCTAAGTGAGAGGAAGAAGCCCCCCCAGAAGATGAAGCATCCCACACCCCCACCAAAGCTTGCAAATGAAGGAACTTGCTCTTAGTGAAAGGTTTGGTTAAGATATCAACAACCTGCTCAAAAGTTGGACAGTAGTGAAGGTCAATGACATGGCCATGGATGAGCTCCCAGATGTAGTGCATGTGGACCTCTATGTGTTTGGTCCACTGATGATGAACTGAATTCTGTGAGATCTGAATGGCACTCTGGTTGTCACAAAGTATGATTGATAACCATTTGATCTGGATACCAAATTCAGTGAGAAGATTTTGAAGCCAAATGGCCTCGGTGGCAGTATTCACAGCCCCCCGATACTCGGCCTCAGTAGAAGATAGAGCAATAGTAGACTGCTTCTTGCTCGACCAACAAATAGGACCTGAACCAAGTGAGAAGCTGTAACCTGAAGTAGACTTGAGATCCTGAGAATCACTTGCCCAATTTGAATCTATGTAGCCCACCAAGTCAAGTTCAATGCTCGTTGCATAGTGAATCTAGAGCATACTTGGATTGTGTGATGGTGATCCTGGAAGAAGACTGAAAGATCTCAATCCTGAGAAAGTAATGCAACAAGCCCAAGTCAGTCATCAAAAACCTGTCATGAAGGGTAATTTTTACAGCCCTAATGGTGGATGAAGAACTCCCTATGATCAACAAGTCATCAACATACAAAACTAGAAATAGGAGTGAATCATTTTACTGCAGAATGTAGACATTGGGATCAGAATTGCACCGAGTGAACCTAACTGTCATAAGGAAGGAGTCTATCTTGGCATACCAGGCCCGAGGAGCCTGTTTGAGGTCATAGAGAAACTTCCGAAGATGACACACAAGTGAAGAATCCTGAATGAACCCCTATGGCTGCTCCATGTAAATCTCCTCCTAAAGGTCACCATGAAGAAAAGCACTCTTCACATCCATCTGGTGTACTTCCCAACAATTGGCTGCAGCAATGGCAAGAACAAGTTGGATGGAATTCATCCGAGCAACTGATGCAAAAGTCTCAGAGTAGTCAATCCCAGGAACTTGGGAGAATCCTTTAGCGACCAAGCGAGCCTTATGCTTGTCAACCAACCCATCTGCTGCAAATTTTGTCTAATAGATCCACTTACATCAAACAAGTTTTCTTCCCCTAGGAAGAGGGACAAGATCCCAAGAGTGGTTCCTCATCAAGGAACTATACTCCTCCTGCATAGCTGTATCTTACTTAGGAATACCAGAAGCCTCATGAAAAGACTGTGGATCTAAGGTAGTAGCAATGAAGACATGTGGAGCATCCTGGAACTATGAATGAGTCCACCTGGTGTCTGATGGATCCCCAACCCAATCACTTGCAGACTACAAGGTCTGTCTAGCCCAAAGTGGACCAGAAGATGGAGAATCTGGAGGAGAATCATCAACCTCTGAATGATGACTAGGAGAGGAACGAGGTGAGTCCTCTGAATCGCTCTCTGCATCAGAAGTGGAGGTAGAAGACTACTCAGGTGAATCTGACTCATCAGAAGATATGTCATGTATCCCAAGTGACTCCAATGTCAAAGTAGAAGGAGTTGGAGAAGTGATAGAAAGTGAGCTCGAAGAGCCCTCCTCAAACTAAACACTCCTCTCAATGAACAATAACCCTTCACACCATCAGGATAACCTACAAATATGCAAGGTCTGCTCTGCAGATCCAAGGCCTTGCGTTTCTCTACAGGAATGTGGGCCCATGCAGGAGAACCAAAAACTTGAAAGTGCTTAACTGATGATTTTCGACCGTTCCAAGCTTCAAAAGGAGTGACTCCATTCAAGGCTCAGTGAGGAACATAGTTTTGGATATAACAAGCACAGTTAATGGCCTCTACCCAATATTGTGGTGGAAGAGATCTGGAGTGAATCATGCAATTCGCCATTTCCTTCAAGGACCTATTCTTTCATTCTGTAACACCATTTTGCTGAGGATTGTATGGAATTGGATGTTGCAAGTCAATCCCCTCTGAAGTGCAAAACCTCTCAAACTGATGGTTGACATACTCACCACCATTGTTAGTGCGCAAAACTCTGATGGCTTTCCCAGATTGCTTCTCTACAAAAGTTTTGAAGTCCTGAAAATGATCAAATACCTTTGACTTCTATTTGAGAACTACACTTAAGTATATCGAGAAAAGTCATCAATGAATGTGAGGACATATCGGGCCTTGCTAAAAGAAGGATGTTGAAATGGACCAGCCAAATCACTGTGAACTAACTCTAGTATCTGTGAAGCTCTCCATGCCTTACCTTTGTCAAACTTTTCCTTAGGATGCTTACCAAGAATGCAACCTTGGCAAACGCCACTTGAAAACTAAATTGAAGGCAACCCTGTGACCATGCTTTGCTGGTTGAGCTGCTGCAAGTAGCGGAAGTTAAGATGTCCAAACCACTCATGCCATAATCTACTCACATCATCAGAATGAGTGAGCAAAATAGTCGAAGGAGGATCAAGAACAAAGTGAGAAAATAGATAGAGCCGTGACTGATGATCTGCTCTCCCAACTACAACTATAGAACCACTGTGCAACTCACAAATCTCTACTAAATCAGGAGTGAACTCAACCCGCTTGCTTGAACCTGAGTGAGTGATCTGGTATACCGATAGGAGATTAGTTGATAATGAGGGCACACAAAGAACATCATGGAATGTGCCATCCCCCACATCAACAGACCCTCTCCCACACACCTCAACAGGAGTGTCATCACCTATCAAAATAGAAGGCATAGTACACGGCTCCAAAGATGCAAGTTCTTCCTTAGATGAAGCCATGTGGTGCGAAGCACCCGAATCAAGAACCCAAGTGGATGGTGAAGAAGCAACTACAACAAGGGCCTTGCCCTTTCCTTTCCCCTTGCTTTTTTCTTTTGCCTTATTAGACCCCTCATGTAATGTCCCTTCCTTAGACCGCCCAGACTTCAGCAGAGGTTGACCTACTATTGGGTTCCCGTAGGTCAATAGGTTGGTTAGCGAACCCGACCGAGGGTGTTGGAGCTTTGCAGGGAACCTTCCGAGACCTTTAGTTTGATGTTAGATGATGATTTCAAGAGTTCAATTGAAAACACTAAAGGTTTGCCTTGATGTGAATAGTGAAAGTGAACAGTAACAAAGAATTAGAAGGAGAATAGTGAAAAGGTCCCCATCCTAGTAGCCATAATGTTGTTTTGAAAGATGGTGTTTCTTTTTCATGAGGAAGTAACCCTCAAGGTGGGCGTACCCTTATAGTAGGATTATTTTATTGTTCTTAGTGGAAAATGGAGATGGAATCTATAAAGCAATGAATGGGGCTCTCTTTTGGTCATTCAATCATCATTTTCTTAAAACACAAATGCAGGTTTGGAGCTCTGGATAGAGTTTTCAGCAGGTTGTAGCTCTTCTGAGGATGAAAACCCTTAGAGAACAGTGGATTGGACGACAACCCAGTTCACATTACGGGGAAATCTACACTGGGTTTCCATTTGGGCATCATTTGGTTTCATTTTGTGTTTAGATTTACGATCTGATTTCTGCAGGCCAAAAACAGGGGTTTGGACAGCTTGCTCAAGTTATTTGGTTATTGGACTTCAACATACTTGGCTGCTACAGTTAGAGGTTGAAGCTATTTCAGGTTTGGGAGTGATTTGTGGTTCATTGGATCACTTCTGTATGTTCTTATAAGTCTGATTTTATAATCAGACCAGACTGTTTGTAATCAGCCATCATCACATGATTGCAATTAGCAAGCTTCAATAATTAGGTATGTCAAATTAAGTCACCTAACTCATATCTTTAATTTGATATAGTTTGCTTGTTGATCCAATCAATTTCAGTCATCTTTGTGGTGTTATTTGTATGTTATTATGTTACCTTTTTATTAATATATCATGGCAAGACTCTACATGCATTGAAAACACAAAAAACACAAAGCAAACCATTCAAACAAAAATAAAAAAATTTAGAACAGCAAGGTACAAATCATATCAAAATTGGTTAGGGATCTTTCAGTGGTATCAGAGCCATGATCTTGCTAGCCTGAGGGTGTTTTGTTCAGCTCTATGCATCCTAGAGAGGTTGGTCCACACAGGTATTATACTTGTAGAAGAACACATATACAATTAGGGGTTGACACTGGTATTCAGGGTACAGCTATGGGGGATAGCCATGAGGGCAGTAGAAGCCCTCGCCAAAGGGAAAGACAGAATTCGTAGGAGGATATTGACTGTGACCGTGAGGTATTCAAAACTCTTGTTAATACACAACCAAGGATTGTACAAGCATTAGACAGACTTCAGAATACCCTTGATAGAATGGATATGGGTCGGCGTAGGGATAGACATGGCAGACACGACAGACGTGATAGAGTTGATAGGTTTATTTCAGTTGCAGACAGCCGTGGGAGTAGTAGGGCTCCCTCATCGATGGATAGTGTTCTTGGTTCTCCTAGGCGTGACAGGACTCATTCACGCACAGCTGATAGGCCCATGCAGCTGCATTTTCCTCCTAGAGATGAGCCACCCCCAGTTGACCTGCTTGAGGGTGTGGAGTTCCAGGAAACTATTATGGCAGCAAATGATGAGTGGACACGTCTTCCAGCGCATGTTAGAGAGGCCTTCCCTTTACATCAGTATTGTTCCCAGCGAAGAGATAGCATGAGAAACCGTGGTGGTAGGGGGCAACAGCAAAATAGTGACCTCCATCGAGCTACTAGCAAGCTCACTATATCTTCCTTCGATGGTAGTGAGAAGATCACCGCCCGAGCTTGGGTACACAAGCTTGACATCTACCTTTCACTTAAGCCAATGCCTGAGAACGAGACCATTCAGTTTGTAGTACTACATTTGGAGGGTATAGCTTATGAGTGGTGGCATCATGGTTTGGTTACCCAAAACCATAGACTTATTTATTCTTACAGGGAGTTCACTGAGCGGCTGATTGCCATGTTTGACCGTAAGGATGTTGAGTTGTACTACAGGGATTTAGCACTATTGCGACAGACTGGACATGTTGAAACTTACATTAATGAGTTTCAACGCATTGCTGTTATGGTTCCTGAGATGCCAGAAAGATGTGTAGTGATGCTCTTCATAGAAGGATTATATGACAGATTACGAGGTTTGGTCAAGGCTCTTAAGCCTGAGACTTTACATGAGGCTATTCAGATTGCACTAGACCTTGATACTTCACCACCTCCTACTTCTTATCAACAGAATAAGAAGTTCTCCAAAGGTTCCAAGCCTTTTCAGAGATCTTTGACATAGCATAGGAGTGCACCACCTCACCCCAGGATGGACTAGGAGACACGTAATGAGTTAAGGAGGAAGATTTTATGCTTCACATGTAAGGAACCTTGGGAGCCTGGACACCGATGCCTTGGGAAGGGCAAAGTGCATCTCATTGAGATTGTGCCTAATGTGGAGGATGAGCATATACAGGATACTGATTTAGAGGGCAGCGATGGTGAGGACGAACAAGAGGCCCCACAGGTGGAGCTTGGAGTGGGTGACGCATCAGATGCACCCAATCCTGTCATTACCACCCTTTCAGGAGTCCCCAGATACCATCCCTTTCGCTTAAAGGGAGTGATTAAGGGACAACGTGTGACTTGCCTTGTTGACAGTGGTGCCATGCACAACTTTATTGATGAGGGACTGGTTGCTAAGCGAGAATTGCAGGCAAAGGATTTTCCTGATTTCAGTGTGACAGTAGCAGATGGATTTTCTATGCAGTGCACCAGGGTAGTTCCACAGATTAGTATATAGTTGGGAGATTACACCTTGATCGATGATTTTTATGTTGTGGGTTTGGGTGACATTGATGCAGTGCTAGGTGTCCAATGGTTGCAATCACTTGGCAGGTATATACAGGATTTCCAGAGGAGGGAGTTGGAGTTTATAGTTGGGGGTAAGAAGATTGTGCTAAAGGCTCTTTCTGATGGTGGACCCATGGTGGTTTCAGCACGTAGGATGGAATCCATTTTCAGGCATGGAGATGTGGCGTGGGCAGCACAGTATTTTATTTCATCCAAGTCACCTTCTTCACAGGATGACCAACCATTCCACATTGATGTCCAGACAGTATTGGACAAACATGGAGTAGTATTTGGTGATATTCCTTCTGGTAGACCTCCTGATCGTGGATTTGAGCACGTGATAGAGTTAGAGGAGGGCACCAAGCCTGTGATTACCACTCCTTATCATCATCCTAAGAGATTTAAGGATGAAATAGAGAAGACCATCCATGAGCTGCTGGATATGGGGCACATCAAACCTAGTTCTAGCCCCTTTGCTTCTTCTGTGGTGTTAGTGAAAAAGAAGGATGTCACTATGCGTATGTGCATTGATTACCATGCATTAAACAAGAAAACAATCAAGAACAGATATCCTATTCCGCGCATAGATGAGTTATTGGATGAGCTTCATGGTGCGGTGTATTTCTCAAAGATTGACCTTCGATCAGGGTATCATCAGATTTGAGTGCGTGAGAAGGACATACATAAGACAACATTTAGATGTCATTATGGGCACTATGAGTTCTTGGTGATGCCTTTTGGCCTTACTAACGCACCTACTACTTTCCAATCATGCATGAACCATATATTTAATAAGCAGCTACGTAAGTATGTACTTGTGTTCTTCGATGATATATTGATTTACAGCAGGAATTGGGAGGAGCACATGAAGCATCTGGATGAGGTTCTTAGCATTATGGAAGCCCAGTCTCTATTTGCCAAGATGTCCAAATGTGAATATGGACTTACAAAGATCTTGTACTTGGGGCATGTGATTGGTAGTGACGGGGTTAAGGTACATCAGGAAAAGATTCAGTCCATCCTTGATTGGCCACCACCTAGGAACATTTCAGAGTTGAGGGGTTTCTTAGGCCTATGTGGTTATTACAGGGGATTTGTGAAGGGGTATTCACAACTTGCGGTCCCTTTGACAGATCTCACACGAAAGGGTGCATTCATATGGACAGAGGTGGTACAGGTTGTATTTGATAAGCTCAAGCAGGTCATGAGTACTTGTCCAATGTTGGCACTTCCAGATTTCTCTTAGCCTTTTGTGTTAGAGTGTGATGCATCCGAAGAGGGTATTGGAGCGGTCCTTATGTAGAATTGTCATCCCATTCCCTACGAGAGTAGGAAGTTGAGGGATAATGAGAGATTGTATTCCACGTATGACAAGGAAATGCTCGCCATCATGCATGCTTTGGCGAAGTTTCGGCAATATTTGGTGGGTGGGAAGTTTGTGGCAAGGACTGACCACAACAGTTTGAAATACTTCTTGGAGCAGAAAGAGCTTAATGAGTGCCAACAAAAATGGGTCAGCAAGATACAGGCATATGATTTTGACATTGAGTATGTCAAGGGGAAAAGGAATATTGTTGTTGATGCACTTTCTAGGAAACCTACAGTGGCTACACTTTGCTCTTTGAGTGAGATTTCAGCAGATTGGAAGTCTCAACTAATTGTTGAGTATTCCAAGAATCAGTTTGCATGTGAGATGATGGATGGCAGGATTCAGGATGATAGATACACAATGATTGATGATGTTATCTATTATAAGAACAAGATTGATTTGGTACCTGGATCAAAACTGAAGAACAAGATTTTACGAGCCACCCATGACACACCAATGGCAGGACATCCTGGATATTTGAAGACATACCGACAGGTGAGAGAAAGATTCTCATGGAAGGGCCTCAAAGATTATGTCTTGCGCTATGTACGTGAATGTGTGACTTGTCAAGAGAACAAGTCAGAGCATACTTTTCTGGCGGGTCTTCTGCAACCATTGCCTATTCCAGAGCAGAAGTGGGAAAGTATATCGATGGACTTCATTACTGGACTTCCGAGAGTTCAAGGAAAGGATTGCATTTATGTGGTTGTGGATAGGTTGATGAAGTTTGCATGATTCTTTCCTATTGCAACCGACTTTACAGCATCTCAGGTGGCAGAATTATTCTTCCGTGAGGTGTTTAGACTCCATGGACTCCCCAGGACCATTGTCAGTGATTGAGATAGCAGGTTTATGAGCATCTTTTGGTAGGAGCTATTCTGATTAGCAGGTACAGAGTTCACACCTAGTTCTAGTTACCACCCTTAGACAGATGGACAGACGAAGATAGTTAATAAGTGGGTTGAGGGTTACTTACGTAACTACATTTCAGGATAGCAGAAGGCTTGGGTGCGATGGTTGTATTTAGGCGAGCATTGTTATAATACCACATATCACATGTCGATCGGTATGACTCCCTTCTGAGCATTATATGGTTATGATACCTTCTCATTTGTGGACTTGGCGTTAGGCGATAGCAGAGTGCCTAGAGCTTGGGATTGGTTACAGGACAATCAGGATATCCTTAAGGTACTTAAGGATAATATTCAGCATGCACAGAATCAACAGAAGATGTATGCTGATCGACATCAAGTTGAGAGGACATTTGAGGTTGGAGATATGGTTTACTTGCGCCTACAGCCCTACAGATAGAGTACCCTCAAGAGGAGTGGGGCAGAAAAGCTCAAGCCTCGATTTTATGGTCCATACAAAGTATTGAGGAGGATTGGTGAGGTAGCATATGAGCTTGAGCTACCTCCCGAGAGTAAAATACATAATATATTTCATGTATCTTGCTTGAAGAAGGCTTTGGGACAACAAGTTATCTCTTCACCTATTTTGCCCCCATTAGATGAGGAGGGCCAATTAGTTTTAATCCCTGCAGAGATTCTTGATATGAGGGAGAAGAGGTTGCGTAGCCGAGTGATCAAAGAGTATTTGGTGCGATGGAGGGATTTGTCATTGGAGGATGCCACGTGGGAAGGAGAGATGATATTTCAGCACCCAGCTTTACAGTTGCTTGAGGGCAAGCAATCCCGAGAAGGGAGGGCTGTAATGTCCCTTCCTTAGACCGCCCAGAGTTCAGCAGAGGTTGACCTACAATTGGGTTCCTATAGGTCAATAGGTTGGTTAGGGAACCTGACCGAGGGTGTTGGAGCTTTGCAGGGAACCTTCCGAGACCTTCAGTTTGATGTTAAATGATGATTTCAAGAGTTCAATTGAAAACACTAAAGGTTTGCCTTGATGTGAATAGTGAAAGTGAACAGTAACAGAGAATTAGAAGGAGAATAGTGAAAAGGTCCCCATCCTAGTAGCCATAATGTTGTTTTGAAAGATGGTGTTTCTTTTTCATGAGGAAGTAACCCTTAAGGTGGGCGTACCCTTTTAGTGGGATTATTTTATTGTTCTTAGTGGAAAATGGAGATGGAATCTATAAAGCAATGAATGGGGCTATCTTTTGGTCATTCAATCATCATTTTCTTAAAACACAAATGCAGGTTTGGAGCTCTGGATAGAGTTTTTAGCAGGTTACAGCTCTTCTGATGACGAAAACCCTTAAAGAACAGTGGATTGGACGACAACCCAGCTCACATTACGGGGAAATCTACACTAGGTTTCCGTTGGGCATCATTTGGTTTCATTTTGTGTTCATATTTATGATTTGATTTCTACAAGCCAAAAACAGGGGTTTGGACAGTTTGCTCCAGTTATTTGGTTATTGGACTTCAACATACTTGGCTGCTACAGTTAGAGGTTGAAGCTATTTCACGTTTGGGAGTGATTTGTGGTTCATTGGATCACTTCTGTATGTTCTTATAAGTCTGATTTTATAATCAGACCAGACTGTTTGTAATCAGCTATCATCACATGATTGTAATTAGCAAGCTTCAATAATCGGGTATGTCAAATTAAGTCACCTAACTCATATCTTTAATTTGATATAGTTTGCTTGCTAATCCAATCAATTTCAGTCGTCTTTGTGGTGTTATTTGTATGTTATTATGTTACCTTTTTATTAATATATCATGGCAAGACTCTACATGCATTGAAAACACAAAAAAAACAAAGCAAACTATTCAAACAAAAATCAAAAAATTCAGAACAACAAGGTACAAATCATATCAGAATTGGTTAGGGATCTTTCACCTCATTAGAACTTTGTTTGATAGACTGAGGAACACTGATATTATTCTTTTCAATAATGTGTGTCAAGTGATCAATTTGTTTCTTCAGACATTTATGTTTATCATGACTAGGTCTTTTACAATAGGCACATTGGACCCTCTCTTTCTTAGGCTTGTCGCCCTTGGAAGATTGGGTCTTATTAGTTGCTTTTGAAGCAACCGATATCTGATCCTTCTTCTCCTTGCTATTCTTCTGTTTCTTATCCTTACTATTGTTGTTACTACTTTGTCCTTTCTGTTCTTTTATGGCTTGGTTGGTAGCCAAGACATGTGACTTAGAGGACTTAAGAGTGCCCATTTGGATTAGCTTGTCTTGTTCCTGAGTGAGATCAATAGCAAAATCATCTAAAGATGGCATGGTGAATTGAGTACCAAGTGCACCCTCAGTAGCATAGAAGGTAGAAACAAACACAAAATATTCTCAACTTAGCTTAGAGAGAATACTAAGAATCAGTTGTTCATCTTTCTTTTCAATTCCATATTGTTTTAACTGCAGCCTTAGTGATTTCAATTTAGTGAAGAAATCTTGGATTGTGTTGAAATTGCCTGGACTTAAACTAATTAGTTCATTTTCTAACATATGACCCCTCATTGAATCTTGTGTGCCAAATAGTGTTTCTAGCCTTGTCCATATTTCATTTGGTGTATTCAAAGACTTAATGTGATAGAGTAAATCAGGAGAAACAAACATACACAATGTTCCATATGCCTCATCACATTTGTTAAACCACGTAGGCTTATCTTCATCTTTAGTAGGTTCAGTTTCAAGTCCCATAGTTATCCTATTTAATCCATCTTTCCTTAAGTGAATTGTCATGCGTGATTTCCACTCAAAGTAATTGTATGGAGTTAGGATGGGCACATTTGTTTGACCCATGATGAAGAAATGTTGAAAAGAAGAGAACCCAACAAAGACAATCCCTCCTTTTCACTCAATCAAATAACCCCCCCAAGAAAATATGATTTGGCACTTTATATTATTACGTTTACAACTGCCACTAGCAATAAATACTAAGTGGTCTTGATTTTAATGCATTACAAAACCCTCACAAAGAGTATATGTTGAAAATACAACTTTAGCAAAATACCCAGAGAAATAAACAACACCATTGCGATCTACTCAAAAAATATGCACTTTCAAAAAAAGAATCGCCTTGGTACGAGGTCGTATGTGAAAGTTATGATCCTTCGAAGTTCCTAAAATAAGAACTATGCAGTGTCACGATTGAGAATCTACAATTTCTGAAAATCTCTGCATCAAAATAAAAAAATGACTGCACTAGGGCATAGATCATGGAAAAATAACCAAAATAAAAAAAAAAATCGTGGGAAACAGAGTCCGTATGAGCAAGAATGGAGCATTTGAAAACTACCTTCAAAATTGCAACTATCAACAGAGAGGGATCCTGCTGTAGCTTTCTGAGTGTGTTTTTGCAAAATATATAGACTACATGCAAAAACTAAAGCATACTCAAATGGTTTTTCTGTGCTGCGAACAAAACCCAGAATGCGTTTTTCTTGCTAATGTACATAAAATGTTGATCAAGTGTAAATAGAATGCCTTTAGCTACAAAAAATGACCCCAACAACTAAAAAATGACATGCAAAGGCTGAATCAGCTACCTAAGACAAGCAATGGCATGTTGAAACCTGCAATATTAATTGAAAACACCAAATATGCAAGTTGGTTGTCAAATTTGAGTTTGAAACCCTAGTTCCGCAACTGTATATGATGATCTCTAGTTTCGGTGAAACGGAAGCCAAATCTGACTTTCTCAAGCCTCCTGGATGCGTCGGAATAGCTGGAAATGCTGCAAATATAACCAAAAATACTGCAATCACCTAGATTTCATAAAACACATGTGCAAACTCCAGAGATTAAAAAAAATTTCGTCAAACTTTTCTGATTCTCAAGATCATCTGAAGATGCAAGAGAAGAGCATACTGGGTTTTTCAAAAAACTGCAATAAGCTTAATTAGCCCCCCCCCCGAATCTCTCAAATGTGGAAACTAAAATCTACTCTTGCACATAGAACAACTCTGATACCATGTTAGAATATGAAAATATTAATAACCCAGAAAACTAGTGCAAAGAATAGATATCTAAACTATGAATGCAAATGATACGAAATCAAAATAGCAACACAGAGTTAGTCTCCAAGAGAGTAATGCAAATGCTAGAAGCAAAATAACATTAAGAGGATGGTAGCATGCTTCTATAGACCAAGGAGAAGGAGGAGGTGGCAACACCAACCAATGAGGAGCAACCATCTATCAGACTAAAGATAATAAAGTATCTTCCCAAGATAACTAATGGATTCTCACATGTAGGAAAGTGACACTTCGCAACCACTCATCTAATAAGACATGCTTTATTAACCTATGCGAGATTAGTAGAAGTGTAGGAAAAACCTAGGAATATAGGGAAAAAATAAATAACCCACTAGGAAATAAAACCCTACACTAACAGACCCTTCGTCAAAAGAGTTCAAATGGGTTCTTGAAACCCATAGCTTCATCCATGAAGCATTGTCATACTATAAGGAAACACATACATAATACGTTCTCAACAACGGAGTTATCAAACTCATTTTCAATTCTTTCCTTTATGGAAATAATAGTAATAATAATTGGGGTTTACTCATTGACATGCAAAAGTTGGCATGCACTCAATGCAACCTTAAGCAAGGTTTATCAATAATATACTATTTTTATATCATGGCATGAAGAGTCTTGTTACTCTCTTAAAACACAAATAGGTTACACTCGAAAGAATAGTGTTAACTTCCAAGACACAAAGTATACATTTCTCCTTATTAGTGCCTTGACTGTCTCAATAGTTTAGATACTGTCAAAGGCAAGGTTATCAAGAATTACTCATTATTCATTTGCATAGCCATCGACCTTCTTTTAAACTGTATTACCTCTCCACGAGGCACTAGCTATCGGCCTAATAATAGGCTCATGATTATGTATTACAAGGCTCACGACTTGCTCGAATGTAATCATTCGTGGTTATGGCTCTCTGCCTACCTAAGAATACAATCATTACATAGTACTTATAAACAAAATGTCATTTACTCTTAGCCTTATCAGCTTCGAGAGCTTGAGACTGCTGCAACAGTGCTGAAGGTTATTCGGCCTTTTGGCCTCAACGCAATAACAAATAAATATAGTTATTTTAGTTAAGCTAAATCAC
The DNA here is from genome assembly GCA_027924645.1 of Cunninghamia lanceolata. Lineage (NCBI taxonomy): Eukaryota > Viridiplantae > Streptophyta > Pinopsida > Cupressales > Cupressaceae > Cunninghamia > Cunninghamia lanceolata. The sequence goes on from BSBN01001101.1 coordinate 13,809,059, forward strand.
ATTCTTTTTAACTCTTTGGCCACAAAGGGCACAACATAGTTATCCACACATTGAAACTATCGAAAAGAATAACATAGTCATCCTACGACCACTATAGTTATCATATGTTATCATAAGAATGCTACTGCATTCAACCAAATGAATACGACTATATTAACAGTCTTACCTTAGGAAATGTAATGTAACTAAGTTATGTCCAACCGAGAGCAAGATTTAGAATCTGCTGCTAGCTTTTCTTCGCGGGCTTGCAAACAATGAAGTGCTACTATGTAGCCTCCTCCTTCCGAGCTCCCTCTCTCCCCAATACGATAACCGATCTCAACAATGCATAACAACAACACAACTAAAACCCTTTTTAATGTCGAAAAGGTTCTTTCTTTGCATGTTGATCCATCACCCCCCACAAAATCTGCCACCTTCGAGGTGGGGTGTGGGTTTTTTCCGGTGGGCATCTTGCCACCTGTGGGTTAAAGACTTTGAAATAACCAAATTGTTTCCCATTCGGAAGTCAAGACAATTATTCGAGCTTATGGCAAGCTCTACCACTGTTACCACTCCCTCCACTCATCGTGGATAGTGGTACAACTGGTAACAAAACATAAAAGCTTGCACCACAAAGTGCTCGACCACTTAAAGACATAGACATGTCTCACATACTATCATTTATAATGAAATGATACTATAGGGGTATTAAAATAATCTAGGATATTACCTAGCTATGTTATCATCGTAAAGGTGGTAAGCATGATATTTTGTTCTATTTTCTATTGGTTGTCTCACATTTCTAATAAGTTGTTGAATAGTCGGCACTTTGAATTCTATCTGAAATTGAATGGTTTGGATTGATCCTAACCAATGATATAACGTATATATAAAGTGTATATATTAATTAGATAATAATGAATAAGTTAAGAAGAATAAATTTCTTAAATAATTCTTTAAAGATAGACAGTGACATACATAAATGTGGAGATAACTGCCATGCCATAAATGATCTCAATTCTCGTTCTTATAGTTGCACTATCTAATTAGCGTGCCTAAAGTGCGATATCTAATTAACTTATAATGAATAAGTTAAGAAGAATAAATTTGTAATACTTTATATAATTAGATAGGAATCTTATTTATTTATTGGTAAAAATAATATGCATGAGATGGAAGTTAGGAGTTCTCTAATCAATTAAAAAAAATAACAAATTGTGTGGATTCAAAGAAAGAAATAAATGATCTGTATATAATGCTAATTGACAGAAAGAAATTATTATAAATATAATAAAGGTATGGTAAGTATAAATAAATTTTGATTGCGAGAAACCTATTCTATATTATTTATATATATTATTATTTCTATATATTATAAATAATTAATATGCTTTTTAATATTACGAGCAATAATGAAACAAAACTTGTCAAAACTTGACAAATACATGATGACATTGTAATAATGATACATAGAGATATTGTGTTGTGTTGTTTACAAAACATGTTACGAGCAATAATGAAACAAAACTTGTCAAAACTTGACAAATACATGATGATCATTGTAATAATGATACATAGAGATATTGTGTTGTGTTGTTAACATGTTACGAGCAATAATGAAACAAAGCTTGTCAAATAATGATAATATTACCTATAATGCAACATAGAAATATTATGTTGCATCCACAAATAGCTGGTAACATAAACATGCGATTATGGGGTTGTGTCTTGCTCCCCCGATTCGCTATAATAGACTTTAGATAAGATATTTAAACGATAAACACAAGGTCTAATAAAGAAATAGATAAATAAACAAAGGAAAACTTGACACCACACAAGCTTACAATCGATAACGAGAATGTTCTAGGAACATCATTTAGTCGATTTGACGTAATAACGTCGAGAAACCTTAATTCAACTTTATCGACTATAGTCAAATTGAAATCGACTTGCAAGGATAAAAAGATTTATACTCACCCCGACTTACTCAGTTTAGGAATAATCAATTCAATACTCAGATGACATTCTGATATTTCCCGAACATCTATTTCCTTCTCCCCGGGTGATACTCTCCTTTCATTCTCGAAGGAAGATTTCCTTTCCTGGTTACACTCACAACCATATAACAATGATCGGTGTATCATCATTTAATTCATAATCACTTAAATAAAATAATCCTAACAACATATAATCTCATGTCTTATATAATAATCAATCGATGTCCCTGTAACGAATGATTCTGCTTGATATTTTCCACAAACATCAAATCATTAATCTAAAATTAATCATCCTGTTAACCATATCAAAGCAGGATTAATTATTTTGTTTACCACATAAAAGTGAGATTAAGTCTATTCATAAGTTGGGGATGTAACATTTCTTTTGCTCATAATGTCATTGAAAACAACCTTAGGCCATCTACCCACTTCCATTTGTTCAATTTTTAAAAATATCTTATGAGACACACCATAGCAATTGCTTCAATAGGTGTTGCCCCTATTTCACTTAGCATTATCTCATAAGAAATTGAAACTTTTATTTTGAACTTGCTTGTGATCAAAGCATTTTTGAATTTTCTTAATTTGTTTCCACTTTGAATCTAAGGTGCTGCTAGCCCACAATTCACACCTATAAAGCACCACCAGAAGTACTAAAAACCCAAAAGTAATATCAGTAGTTTTTTAATCCCATAACTTTGCCCCTCTACATTTATTTCAAAGAGTATATAATGCTTTCCATCATGCTAAACTTTCCTTCTTTTTGTAGCCCTCCCAACTAAGCTTGTTGTTGAAGTTAAACCCAAGGGTACTCAGTTACTTCATCAAGAGTATTGCCTTCAAAGTAGAACTTATGTTGGTTTTGCTTCCTTTTGTTGGAAAAAATCATGATTTTGGTCTTGTTGGTATTGACTTGCATCCCCACTGCTCTGCAAAAATGTTCAAGGACATATAAGTGCTCTTGCAACCCGTGAGCCAATTTGGCAATCAAAATAAGGTCATCAACATATAAAAGAAGTCTTATCACGAACTCTCCCAAACAAACACCATGCCCTCCTTCCAAATTTAGCCACTCTTCAAATTTGTTAATATATAATCCAAAAAGAGTAGGGGATAGGGGACAACGTTGCTTGACTCTAATGTCACTCCTAAAACTTTCTAAATGCTTACTAAAATTGTGATTTTGACTCTAACCTCTTCATAGAAATACCAAATTTTTCCATTCTACACCATAGCTTATCACGGGATCATGTCAAAAACCTTTTTGAAGTCAACAAAACAACAAAATGATTCTTCCCTTTCCTCAAATTTTTTTCAAAAAAAAATAAAATAAAAAAAATTCAGACCATATGCATTCTTAATAGGTATTAAGAAAAAAGCTAATCCTGGTACATCCGCATCGAACGATTGAGGAAGAACGGTATTAAAAGTTTTAAACCTTGGAATCTGGTCGGCTCGGTCATTTCCGTGAGTGCTGTCCCCCAAACATGACTTCCCAATCGTCATTTCAACAACGTTAAATGCATCCTCATTTAAAAAAAAATCGTAAAAAAGTACCTGCACAATGTCGTTTCCGAGAGGGAATTTGCCATTAGGCCGCTCAGTTGAGTACTTGTTTAAATTCTTACTCCTGTGTATGTTCTTTCAGATTTTCACTTTATTAATGTCTGAAATTAAACCTTTTTGGGCTTTTGCAGCAGCGGCTAGTAGGGCAGAGCCTGGAGAATGATTGGAGGGTGTACAGTAACAGCAACAGAGCTTACTATTGCAGTTATTTAAACTCGAACCCGGCTCCCAACGACCTGCCCCCTGCGGCTCCCATGCCCGAGAATAATCCTTATCAGCAGCCTCCATGGGGTTGGCCAACATATGTAACGGGGGACTCTCACTACAGGGCAGTTAATGAGACGAATGCCAATTTCAGAAGTAATGAAGGCCATGGGGAAAGATCGCGGAGCAGGCCTTCTTACAGGGGCGGAAGTGGTAATGTGAGAGGGCATTATTTGTACCCAAATGCATCTTCCAACCCGAATCCAAACATGGTGCCTAGGAATTTTGATAGGCCGTTGCGTGCACAGCCTCCCGATGATCATCGGCACTGGCAGTATGCCCTTAGGCTACCTCCATCTCAGCATGGTATGTTATTATTTACTTATTTATTATTTTTATTGATTGATTGCTAAATTCCCATCGTGGTGTGTGCTTCGGCTTTGATACCAGAATAAAGAGTATTTCTTCCATATGCTACGGTTGAAGGGTATCTTTTCTATCAAATTCACACCTAGATTTGAAATTCTTATTTAGATTTCTTATATCAATAGGATGCCAAGAACATGTCCGCCTCGATGGTGATGGGATGCCATACGGGTCAAGTCCCATGCCATTGCCGTGAAGTGAGTGATGTTCTGCCATGCGTCGAGCTATACACAATCAGAACCAGAGCGAAGTGATTCAATTTGAGCTACGATTGTTAACTACTAACCCGACTGTTAAAGATTATGGGCTTAACATTGCGTGGGGCAAGCTTGGACTGCATTCTTAAGATTTGTGTACATGGGTCATGATCGAACTGTTAGAATATAATGAATAACTAGTTTATTGGCATGTCGTGAATATGTGTCAACTAGAGTTGTGCAGTTATAGATGTGTCAATAGAACTTGTAGAGGTGTCACTACTTGTTGTAGTTGTGTCAATGAGTTTCACGTAGGTGTCATGTTAGACTCCAGATTTATAGGGAGCTGTTGAGCTTCTCTGAAACTATAAATGTAATCTCTTTTATTGAATAAAGCGGAATAATTCATGTAGCAGTTTTATTCTCCAATTCAAACACATCATATAACTGATTAACAAGTTCTTGGGAAAAACTCTGCGGGAGTATTGAATTGGCATTTCACACCGCATCACGTGGTTTATCATCATAAAGAAATAATAGAATAAGATGGACTAGAGCTCCTAATATAGATAACTCTAACTAATTAGATGTTGCTAAATGAGCTGACCAGAAGAGAAGAAATTAGTTGAACTAAGATTTACAAATATCAATCATTTGCAGCTCACTAATTTTATAATATTAAATAAGCACATCTCCTCAAACGAGGGATCTGTTTAAAATATCCTTAGAATAAGTCTCCAAGATTGACTTAAGCCCGTGCCTTGGTCTATGTTTAAATTGTTTTAGTGTTACTGTTTATCAATCTCCACCGCCTCCCTTAGATAATTGAGAAATTGGAATTCTCAATCATAACCTTTGTATCCTCTATATTTATGTGATGCTTAGTTGATGAGAAGTGCTATGCTGATGCCAACTTAATCTTATTTGGTCAGATGTTTGGATTCTTGTTATTTGTAATAATAGGTCACCTTGTTTCACCAACGTAAGGGACCTCATATGAGCACTCAATACGATAAACCACACTCTTGAGTCTCGGTTTCAATCAATCTTTAGATGATTGTAGGGCTTTTAAATTAACTTATTGTGAGGAGGAATGTAGCCTTGATGTTTTGGCGCCACAATAGTTTGAAAGTTTGTTGGAGATCCCATCCACATATACCAAAAGCCTCGAAGAATCATTCAAATTCTGATGACCCATTTGATTTTTTCTAGCTTGTCTGAAAGTTCTAGAAATCTGCCCGCCTTTATATCTATTTTTCTTAAAGAGCTCAAGTAGACGTCTAATTTCTTGTTCCAAGTGCTTATCATCTCAAATCCTGAAGGCCATTATGGTGAGGGTCTTGAGGATACTGCCTTTTGTGTTGGGTTGTGCTGAGACGTAACACAAAAAATAGGGATCTGTATGTATACTTTTCCTGTATGCTTCTCGAGTAAAGGAGCTATCATCTTTCTATGGTCCTCGGGCTTCTAGGGAGATGGCAGCAGGGATGACACCTCACCCAAACAGTTCATGCTGTATTCCCATGACGTGTCTAAGGAGAAGATTGAAACTGAAACAACCTATTGGCATCTATAATTTAATGTAATGAATCCATAGTTGATCGATCGAGAATCTATAGTGTGGATGTAGAAAACTACATTTATTCAGATCAACCCTATTGGGGAATGTATAGGTCTTCTAGGCAGGGAGAAGAATGAGCAAAGAAGCAGGAGGTTGCAGTGCCTTGTATAGTTAAGGAATTGATGAACTTCCACACTCTAAGAGAGCTTCTAGTTTGTATTCATTTCCTCAGTTATGAAGATGAATGAAGCATAGACTTTCATTGCTGGAGCTTTTATTCATATTTGATTTTTCCAGCATAAATATTGATGTCTTGTTATGTGAGTGCCTTTGATGCGTTTGTCTTTACATTCTTTCAATATTTCCATTGTTGTACATTAAGGTGTGAGTGATTGAGCATTCTACTATCGCAAGAGGGTGAATATCTGCCATGCAAATAGGCTGGGACATAGTTTCAACATGGCTACATATGCTTCATCATTGTATATAGTTGATTTAAGCTGTGACTGTGATAATTACAAATAGAGAAGCATGTGCATCAAAATAAGTGATGTAGGAGCATCCCAGGGTGTAAAGAGCAATCTTGCATCAACGAAAAAATATTTTGTTTTCACTTTGTTTGTTTGTTTGTTTGTAGGTTTTCAGTCAGCAGTTGGTCACCACAGACCCATTGCATTTCATCGCAAATTGAACATCTCATCTCATGGTTGGGAATATATAGTCTACAATGATCCTTCAATGTCATATTCACTATTCAGAAGTTTGTGATCACTGTAGAGGCATAACTTGGTTTTTGAGCCTTACCAGGCTTGACAGGCTTACACTCAATTTCACTGTTCATGGCTTGCGGCAGTTTTTCGGAGTTGGCAGCAACAAAGGAACATATTTCTAGATACATTGGACCCAATAGTGCTTAAGGTGTGCACTGCGTTGAGAATCCATCATCACCGCATTCAATCTGGAAGGTTCTATCTACATGTTTGACCGACTATACATTTCATCAAGGCATTATGCTTTGCACCACCTTGCAGCTGATTGTGATTAATCCTAAGGCTTGGGACTGTTATAAACATTGTTAACCATCATTTGAAGAGGGTTGATTATGATGAAGAGGATTTAAAGAAGATAATTCTATTTGAAGCTCGACATATGGAATTGTTTTGTAATATCATTCGAACTTTGTAGTTTGCATATTTGTAATCAAACTTTTGAGGCCTAGCATGTGGAAGTCCCGTTGATGATGTTTTCTTGACAACAACAACATTAGAATAAAACACTGAGTGCTCTATCCTCTCTTGAACAAAGTGTCTCGAATGCTAAACTAAGTGATCAAACAAGAATGCTCCAAGGTTCCTTATACGTGATTTGCAACGGATAGCCTTGGTGGTATGATGTGATAATGCTGTTTATACAAAGGGACTTACGCAGAATTTATTCATCACTCCATTCAAATATGTACTCTTTCCTTGTGAAATGAAACTTCTTCTAATCAACTACAAAAAGAAAATGAAAAAGGCAAGGGTTAAGAAAGCCATTCTAATGACAATGACGTGATGAACGATGCTATGGTAGACAAATTCCCTTAGAAACCAAATTTCACTTCGCCATGACAAGCAACAACTACATGAAACAGGTGCAATCTCCAAAGGATAAACCAAGGATTTTCATATTGTTGACACACTCCAAAGTACCCACAACTGGCGCAATTCGAAGGAGCATCAACAATCGAACTATTTGCAAGATGTGGCTCAGGCTAGCTTTACATGATGACTTACCGTCGACAGGCCATCAAAAGTATGAACCAACGGGAATTTATCAAATATCATTGCATATATCGATAACATCAATGAAATCTATCTACTTTATCATCTAAGCTACTTGGAACCACATCTCAACCATCTTGGAGAATAAGAAACCATGCGAACATTCCTTGATCGTACAAGATCACCATGCGAACAACAATGAGCTTGTATTGACTTAAGAAGTGTTTTGTTTACAATAATCTCATATGTCTCTTCAATGATTTCGAAAAGTTCTTTCTACTCTACTCCTATTGCTATAGTATCTACTCCTACTCTATCTTCCTCTAATGATTCTCTTCCTAATCTCTAATCTCCCCTATATTGTCCCTTACAAATGAGAAGAATGAGCCTTTTATAGACTCTAGAAATTACATGAAGGGCTAGGATTGATTTGACAATCAGCGGTCGAGATCGAGACAACAAGGCAGTTTGTTACAAAATTTGCTATTTTTAGAACATGAAAGAGGCAATGAAGGCACGTTTCCCAATGTGATAAACATCTTTGGAGCATCTTTATGGTGGGCCCTCTTGAATAAATGACATGGCAGAATTCGATTGGCCTAATGATGTGTACGTGCCACCTCAGCATCTTCAAACAAACTAGTCTGGTTCACCTCATGTTCACTTAGAATATTTTCTTCTTGTTGTCTTGATGTAACTCATGGATCGCTTTGATGATCATGCTCATCTCTCATCTTGTGATGTTGTTCTTGCAGTCCTCTGGACTCTTGGAGTGTTGAGGTGTGGAAGATGTCTTGTGCGTGACTTATTGCATATGATGGATGCACATGAAATAGACAACTTTGGATGATGACTCTTTCTCATGCGTGGCGTAAGATGAACTTGATGTAAGAGCTATCCTCCATGTGCTGATGATGACAAACTTGAGCAACTTTCCTCCACCTTCAAAACTTCTTATGTATGAGCTCTCGCCATTCACCTCCTTGGATCCTCCATCACCTACAAAAAGAAACACGTCAAATTAAGACTTGATATAAAGGATTTTCAATAACAAATTACATTCATCTTATGCATGTGGGATCAAAAATAGCATTTCAAAACATACCCTTTCGCATGAAATCGATACCTAAGTGCCTAGGCGGGTTTAGAAGGGTAGTGAGGAATGTGTGATGTGAATTCCAAGGGTCTTGGTCTAGGCCGCCCCAGCGAGGCGGGTATGAAGGACCTGTGAGGATTTTTATACTTAGGCAATTCTTGCTTCATTTTCATGATCTTTTCTTTCCTCCTTAGTATGACTCAGTGTTCTCTTCACGTTCTTCATGTAAATTACCTTCATTTGAGTGAAGTCAAGAAGTAATCTAAATGTCATTTGAGGTATTCTCCATGTGCAATGGTGGAGACCGCCTATGATGAGCAGCCTTGAAGGTGATGTGTGGATTTGACTCCAATACTTATGATTTTCAATGATTTTCACCTTCTTATTGGACTTGCATGTGTGTGGAAGCAGAAAGGTGGAGTTGGTAGGCAAATGATGAGTAGCATGAGTGCTCAAACACTTAATTCCATGCTCACCTCCCTAGGCCGCCCAGGTAGGGCGGGTTTAGGTGTGCTTGGAATGCAAGTCTTGTCGCCATATTGGAAATGTCCTTAATGAAAGTATATTGAAAATATGTTTAAGTATAAGTATATTGAATTTCTTATACTTTAAATATTTATCAATATACTTCCAGGATGTTTGAGATGGGTCTCGGATCCATAGGATTTAACATGCAAATTCTAGATTTTGGAGGATCCACCAGATTTCAGACTTAGCCAATTTTCAGGATTTCAGGACATCAGGCTTAGTGATCTTTTATCATTCTTTCCAGTTAATTCATCCTTGTTGGGAGGAGTTTAAGTAATGCTTGGTGTCATCTTCATCATTCTCATCAAGTAAACTTGCAACTTATGTTACCTGCATCCCTAGGTGGTTTTGGAAGCAGTGCAAGGAGAGTTTCATGTGGGAGGAGACAGTCCATGAGCACCTCTTGAGGCCGCCCAGGTAGGGCGGGTTTGGAGGTGACCCATGGAATTTGACTTGAAATTCACTTAACTTCCCTCGAACTTGCAAACCTTGCTCGAAATTCATCATTTCTTAGTGCCTTGTGCAAGACAACCTTGAAAACTTAACCAATTTATCCTTGGGCGGGGTTGAGGGTGTTAACTGGATAAATGCATGTCCAGGATGTGAAGTCCATGATCTCATGCCAAGGCCGCCTAGTCTGGGCGGGTTTGGAGGTGAGGCATGGAATTTTCATCAAAATCTTAGTTTTCGACTCCATCATCACTTCCTAACTCCCTTCAATCAGCAAAAGCTCGTGAAAATATCCTAACTTTCCCTGGGCGGGTTTGGAGGCTCTGTGTGGAGAGATTGTCTTGGTGAAGACCTTGTCCATGACTACCTTGTGAGGCCGCCCAGTCTGGGCGGGTTTGGACATGGAGTGAGGAATTTCTTGCCTTAGTCAAATTTTGGATTTCCTGAATGGAAGTATAAGTCAGATATTGAGTTTCTTATACTTTAAATATTTATCAATATACTTCCAGGATGTTTGAGATAGGTTTTGGATCCATAGGATTTAGCATGTAGATTTTAGATTTCTGAGGATCCACCAGATTTCAGACTTAGTCATTTTTTCAGGATTTTCAAGATATCAGACTTAGTCATTTTCAGGGTCTCAGTGACATGCATTAGGATGAAGGCATATAGACCTCTTAGCAAGAAATTGTTGAGACTTGGATACACAACCAAACCTACAAGCTCAAAGAAAAACAACTAAACCTAAAGCAAAACAAAGAAAGCAAGAAACAAAAGAGGGGGTCCCCATTTGCAATGGGGTGATGTGTGATTACATCACAACAAGTCCATTGTGGCAAATTGTAATTCATGACTGAGAATCAGTAAAGTCCATACTATTTTTTGCTATTTTCATTGAGTTTTCACTATTGATTGTGTGTTGTTTCATTTCGCTGCATGGTCGTATAATCCTTCTTTGGATCCTCTATCCAAAACAACATCAAGTGGTATTAGAGTAGAAGTTTGGAATCTCGAGGAGAAGGAAAGCGAGTTGGTATCCCGAAAGTTCTGCTTGTGAACATGTTGCCATAGACCGATCATCGACATGAGGCAGTTTGCACTAGATTCTAGGGAGAGATGCCACCACGAAGAGTTCAAGGTGTTGCTAACATTGCTGGAAGAATGGGAGAAATATTTGAAATGTTGAGGCAAATGAAAGTCCGATTGGATGCTGTAGAAGAGGATAGAAAAAGAGGTATAAACCCTAGAATTGATGATGAGAGTGATGAAGATGAGAATGAAGGGGGAGATGCGCAAATTGCTGAGCAGGATCTAGAAAACCTAGAAGAGGAAGAAACAAATCAGGTAAAAATGTTAAGACCATTTCCAAAATTGGTAAGAGACCTAGAATTGAGATTTCTAATTATTCAAGTGATTTGACTACTAAAGAATTGATTGATTGGATAAATGATTCAGATGAATATTTTGAGTATGAGGAAATTGTAGTTCCTGAAAGGATTAGATTTGCAAAAATTAAATTGAAAGGACAGTTTGTTTGGTGGAAAGAAGTATAGTTAGAAAGAAATAGGAGAGGAAAGGATAAGATAACAAAGTGGGATAGGATGGTTGGAAAGTTGAAGAAACAATTTATACCTATTGACTATGAATTGGAATTGTTGAAGAGACTACAAAATCTAAAGCAAAGGATAGGACCGTAAAGGAATATATCAAAGAATTTTGTAAGACAATCATTAGGACTGGACATAGTGAAGCAAGGAAAAGGTTGCGAGATATATTAATGGATTGAGAGGGATCATTCAGGAAGGACTAAGTTTGGTAAGGTTGACAACCATAGAGGAGGCATATCAATTTGCAATCAAGGTAGAAGAGAAGTTGAATAAAAGATTTGAGAGTAGACATAATTGATAAAGAGGAAGAGGAGGAAGATTCTAGAGAGAAAGATCACAATGCAGCGACAAAAAACCATATGTAGAATCAAGGGGTACTGATAATACTTAGCACAATGATAGTAGTACATACTGCAATGAAGGAGAAAGTAGTAACAACTACCACAAAGACAGGGATGATGGAAATTCTTACTGCAACAACATAGGAAGCAACAATTCATACTGCAATAAAAGAGTAGATGGATATCAAAGGAGGAGATGAAGATATGGCAAAAATGATGGAAGATATTTTAGAGGTACATCTTTCAAATGTGGAGGACATTAAGCATTTGAATGTTATCAAAGTCAAGGGAACACAAATAAGAGAGCAGAAGGTAGTACAAGAATTGCAAATGTAGATGAAGAACCCTAGAGATCACCTAGCTCAAAGGATGAACTGGGAAATGGAGAGTCACCTGTCATGAGTAGAGCTTTGTTGAGATGCAGTAGCGAAAAAGAACCGTTACAGAGGAAGAACTTGTTTAGGACAGGATGCAAAGTAGTAGGTAAGTGTTGTAAAGTTATTATTGATAGTGGTAGTACAAATGACCTAGTGCCGGAAGAAATGGTTGATAAATTAAAGTTGAAAAGCTTAGAACATCTAAATCCATATAAGATTGCTTGGTTACAAAAGGAGCATAAGGTGTTGGTAAATGAATAATGTTTGCTGAGGTTCAAGATACGAACATATCATGATGAAGTCTTGTGTGATATCATGCCGAGGGATGTGTGTCAATTGTTGTTGGGGAGACCTGACAATTTGATAGAAGTGCTATACATGATGGGAGAGCAAATACTTACACTATAACAAAGAATGGTAGAAGGCATAAGTTAGTTTCGTTGAAAGATAGAGAAGGCCAAGTTTGCAGCAATGCCATAATTTATTTGGTAGATGGGAGAAAATTCCTAGATGGTTTGAGACATGAGAATGTATGTTTTGCATTGATTCCTAAGATATGCGGCACCGCAAATGGCAAGAACACCATCGCAGATGTTGAGGAGATACCACAAGAGGATATATCAGAATTGTTGTCAAAATATAAGGACACTGAATTAGACAATATGCCAGATGGATTACCACTAGTAAGAAGTGTCCATCACCATATGGATCTAATTCCAGGAGCAAGTTTGCCAAATAAAGCACTGCATAGGATGACACCATCAGAAGATGAAGAATTGAACCGACAAGTGTAGGAGTTGTTGAGAAAAGGGTCAATCAAAGAAAGTTTGAGCCCATATGCGGTACCTATGGTACTAGCAATCAAGAAGGATGGTGAGTGGAGGATGTGTATTGATTCTAGAGCAATCAATAAAATCACTATAAGATATAGATTCTCATCATCGAAGATGGATGACATAATGGACTATTTGAGTGGAGCAAAGTACTTTATGAAGATTGATTTGAAGAGTGGTTATCATCAGATTAGGATAAGAGAAGGAAATGAATTAGCATTTAAGACTACTGAAGGGATTGTATGAGTGGTTGGTTATACCTTTTGGGTAAACTAATGTGCCGAGTACATTTATGAGGTTGATGAATGAGGTATTGAAGAATTTTCTGGGTAAGTTTGTGATTGTTTCCTTGGATGATATTTGATTTTCAGTATGACTAAGGAAGAACACCTAGAGCATATTAGATCAATGTTGTAGAAATTAAGAGAGAAGTTGATCAATTTGAAGAAATGTAGTTTCATGAAGAATTTGCTCTACTTGGGATTTGTAATTTAAGTTGGAGGATTGAAAATGGATCTAGAGAAAGTCGGAGCAATTGTTGAATGGCCTACATGGACAAATGTTGGAGAGGTAAGATCTTTTCATGGTTTGACAAGTTTCTATAGGAAGTTCATCAGAAATTTCAATGGTATTTGTGCACTGCTAACTCAAACAATGAGGGAAGATAGGAAAGACTTCAAGTCGACAGTAGGAGCATATAGGAGTTTTGAGTTGCTGAAGAAGAAGGTGACAGAACAATCAGTGCTAGCTTTATCAGATTTCAACAAGATATTTTAGATTGATTGTGATACAAGTGGAATGCAATCGGAGCAATATTGAGCCAAGGAGGAAGATCGATAGCATATTTCAATGGGAAGTTGAGTGATGCAAGGAGAAGATTTCAATCTATGACTAGGAATTTTATGCCATAATCCAAGCATTGAAGAAGCGAAGATATTACTTGTTGGAGTTTGTGTTGTACATTGATCATCAGGCATTGCAATATTTGAACAACCAAGGTAAGTTGAACTAGAGACAAATGAGATTAATTTATGCAAAGTCATGCTTTTGTGTTGAAACATAGGAGTGAAAAGTCAAACAAGGTTGTTGATGCGTTGAGTAGGAGACAAAATTTGTTGACAGAAATGAGAGTAGAAGTAGTTGGATTCGAAGAGTTAAAGCATTTGTATGAAGCTAATCCTGATTTTGCGGAGGCATGAAAAATATGTAAAGAACTAGTAAGCATGGATAGAAGTAAGTGGTTAAGGGTAGTTAATTGTGCATACCAAGAAGTTCAATGAGAGAAAATTTGATTAAAGAGAAGTGTAGTGGCTATTTATGTAATGTCCCCTTCCTAGACGACACAGAGATGAGCAGTGGTTGGCCTATTACCAGGGTTCTCGTAGGTCAACAGAATGGCTAGGGGACCCAACCGAGGGCAGTGGAGCTTTGCTGGGAGCCTTACGAGCCTTTCAGTTTAGTGTTCAATTGATGAATCTAGCGGTTGAATTGGAAATATTAAGGTTTGCTTTAATGGAACAGTGAAAAGGGAATAGGAACATAAAATTAGAAGATGAATAGTGAAAAGTGCCTCCATCCTAGTAACACAATGTTATTTTTAAAAAGTGGCACTTCCTTTTCATGAGGAAGGACCCTCAAGGTGGGTGTAGCCTCTTAGAGGGGAATATTTTATTGTTTTTTATGAAAAAAGGTCATGGAGGCTATAAAGCAAGGTATTGGGCTCATTTTTGAGCATACTATTCTCATTTTCACAAAAGCTAATTGCAGGTTTGAGCTTTGGAAGAGGGTTTCAGTAGCAAGCAGATCTTCTGAGGATGAAATCCCTTGGAGGATAGTGAATTGGACGACAACCCAGTTCACAAAATAGGGAAATCTACTGTGGGTTTCCGTTTGGGCTTCATTGGACTTCATTACAGGTTGATATTGCAGTTGGAGTGATTGCAGTAGTGGAGTATCAGGGTATAATTGCAGATTGGGTCTTATTATCAGCATATATCCCCATTTCAGTGCCTTTACCAGCTGGCCGTTCAAAATGGAAGTCATTTTCAGTCAAATCCTAGCTGGGAATTAGGGTTTCAGCAATTAATTGTTCCATAATTTAAGCGTTGGCTTCCGGGTATGTGTTTATCATATTGGGTATTCAAATCTTTCATATGTATTGGGTTTAATAGTGTTGTTACAGTCTGATTAAGTCTATATCAGACTTGAGCTTTTGTAATCAGACTTATGTTTAGTGAGAAATAAAGCTTATTTTGGTGTGTTATTGCAATGTTTATTTGTTGGTTATATTTCTTTTCATTTGGTATATGAATATTGCAATCAAAACCATTTCATATCCACACAAACATCAAATAACAAACTTAGAAAATCAGAACAACAGTCAGGAAATCAGAATTCATTAGTTTGCACAACAATTGTTTGACAAAATGCCAAGGGGTCTGTTGATACTCAGAATTGCGTTGTTTCCAACACCAACATGGGAAACTCTGAAACGTGGGAATGCTTTCAGAGTAACCTCCAGATTTTAAAGAAGCTGGCTCTTCTTTATCTCAAAATGTGTTTGGGAAAAAGGATAAAATGAAACAGAATCACAAATGCAACTAACAAGGAAGCTAAAACTATGGCGATGCGCCTGAATGTGATTTTGTATCTCAACACTTAAGTACAGTGAAACTATTTTAAGATTCAGTCACATTAAAGAGCAAAATTGCATGATCAATGTAACAGATTAAGCAAATAGAATCAAAGACTCACAAACCAGAATGCTTTATAATAACACAGAAAATATCAGCAAGGGCACAGAACTCTGTCTTTATTAATGTTCAAGTTACATAAAAAGCACAGAATCATGCACAGTTATACCAACTTTCTGAATCAAGAAACAGAACAAAGGCAAATGATATTACTGGCCACTACAAAAGATCCTCAAACTTCTCCAACAATCTGTCTTGCAGAAAATCTCTATCTCCAATATTATATCTCCTTGGCACGGTGATCTGAACCTGTACTTATAGCATGCGACTGGCCCAAAGATCGCCCGCATGATCAAAAATCTCAACGGCCTAACCGAACTGGCAGTTAACTGAAGGTATCTGACAGAGGATCTCCTTCGAATTGGAAACGGTTAGCCACTCTGCAAATTCATTGGCTGCAACAGATACATGTAACCCCACATACTTGAATCGGAGAGAGACGCGTGGCAGCTTTCTGATAGTCTTTGCGACTATAAACCCTTGAAACGGCTGGCACTCATACGCGCCTCTTTCCCGAAACTCCTTCATCTTTCCAGATCAATTAGAAACAAACACCTGGCATCCTCCGCATGACTTACTTAAGAAACTGCTTCTTCCTCAGGAAAAAACCGGAATCTGACACTTGGCAGCGTCCACGGCCCTTTCAAAAACACATGGCGTTTCCCGCTTTATTCTGAGTCTTTACTGTGGCTTATACTAAGAGTGCTTGGGCTCCGCCACCTGTCACGGTCCGCCGAACTTTGAAACTCAAGAAATATTAAAATTGGGACCCACCATACTTATGCGCCTGAGCAGCTTCAAAAAGAAAAGGGACAGATGGCGCCTTCCGCTTCTACAAGAGATTGTGGTCGTGGCGGCTTCCGCCGCTCTTGAGAAACTTTAGAAACTTTAAGAAAACCTCCGCGGACGTTGCCACTTGGCGCTCTCTGCGCAACTCCAAGAAACTTAATAGAAACATTACGGACTTATAAGGATCACGCGGATGGTGACAGATGGCAAACTCCGCTGAAGTTACAGGAATACTAGCGGGGCCCTCCATACTTGTTTTACTTAGCACTGAAAACAAAAGGATCCTGCGGAAGACGACACCTGGAGCTTTCCGCTGTAACTTTATGGGACACGCGGCACCTTCCGTGAAACTTCAGGAAACTTTAGTAACACCCTCCGCTTCTGCCACTTGGCGCCTTCCGCGCTCGCCAAAACTTCTAAAAAGGGGCCCGCTTCATTATAAGAAACACTCAACAGGAACGTTTGAAACTTTGACGAAACTTGAAAAGGGTGCCGACACCTAGCGGCTTCCGCCTTACTGCAAAAAGATACGTGGCATCTTCCGCTGCTACTCTGAGAAACTTTAAAAAGTATCACGGCTGCTGACACGTGGTGGTTTCCGTTGCACCGGGAGAAACGTAAAAGGGGGCCCGCCAGACTTACTTTACAAAAGGGCTTTGAAACTTATAAAACGAATCCTCGGATGCCGACACTTGGCGACTTCCGCAGGATTCAAAAGGAACGCGTGGCTTCATCCGCGGAACCTTCAGCAACTGTATAATATATCTCGGGTACTGACACTTGGCAACTTCCGTTGAACTCTGGGACTTAGCAAAATTTTCAAAAATGAAAAACCCTTGCACCCGCGCTGTGTGTCAAAACCGTTGCTGCAAAACTGAAGCACTCCGAAACAAAACTGGACCCGCACTGCTGAAACTCAAAATAAAAAATGTAGAGTATTTTACTCTACAGGGTCAAAAATTGAAAAAATCAGGGCAGATTTAGAAGGGATACTTCAGTGGTATGAGAGCTAAAAATCCTGCCCAACCTGTGAGGTTTTTTTTTTTTTTCAGGAGTGATAGTGATAGATTTGCAGAAGCCTTATTGGATGGTGGTTTCCAAGGACACTAGGCACTTCATCTTGAAAGTCCATAATTGCTAAATGCTTGTGGAAGGCTACGTAAGGAAGTTTGAAAGGAAATTATTAAGAAATTGTGTGAGGAACAGTAGTGGAGTGTGGCCCCCACAAACAGCCACATCATTCCCTTACATTCAGCCTACCTCCTTTGGCAAATATTAAGGGAAATTCAAAGAATCGTGGAGTCTAAAGGAGAGTGCCCATATGGTTTGCAGTTCTGATTGATGTTGCTGCTTAGAATAGACGCCTATTACAATTACTGTCAGCCTATTGGGAGCTTTAACTGCTGTCTACAAAGTGCCAAATCAGACCAATACCTGCTATATCTATTCAGACTACATAATTGAGTAGCACCTGCATTCACAAGGAAATTATATTCAGGCCAGTATTATCAGCAGATCATAAAGCTTCATTTGGAGATTTATATATGAAGGCAGCTATAGCTGAAAGTAAATTTGTTATTATTTCATTTGGGAAGTCAGAAAGTTGTGCTTTTGCATATCTCCTTCCAATTGTAAGTTGTTTTTGAGTCTTTATGGCATTACATCATCATTCAAAAGAGAAAACATAAAAAGAAAACAACATACAACAGTCACAGGACAATTGTTTGATGAAACTCCTTAGTGGAAAAGGGTGAATTACTGTACAAAATCCATTGGGTATTCATGGCATTGTGAAGGGTGTTTTTTTTTAATATTTGCTGCAACAGGGTCCAGTAAATAAAATGAAGACAATGGCAGATTTGAAAAGTGTCCTTTTCTCAAAAGAATTCAATGATACTTTTAATGGTGATCAGTTAAGGGATTTACAGAAAGAAAAGGAAGTAGGGAATCGGCTCTATGTAATTGGATTACAATTGAAGTCCATGAAATTTCCTGATGATGTTCTCTCTAAGTTGGAGGAATTAGACATATATTTGTCCAAAGTAGACCAGTCAGATTGGAGGCTTTTGAATTGGGCTTTGCAGCCCTCAATGCTTGCTTTGGTTCAACACAGGTTTGTGGAACATCCTTATGAAGAGGTGAGACTTGCAGTTGCTTCTTGTCACAGTGAGATCATAAGGATAATAGCTCCTATAGCACCCTATAATGATGACATACTAAAGAAAGTTCTATAGCTGATTGTGGAGAGCCTACATGGGTTACATTATGTCAAAGCCCCTACTTTTGGTAAGAAGGCTAAGATTTTAGAAAGCATGGCAAGAACCAGATCATTTATCGTTTTGTTGGATCTCAAATGTGATAAATTGATTCTTCAAATGTTTCAATGCTTCTTAACTGAAATTAGGAAGCATCATCCAGACAATGTGAGGGCTTGCATGCAAACTATTATTTCCTTAATCTTAGATGAGGATGATGATATCTGCAAGCGGTTGCAATTAGACTTGTTGGCCATTTGGAGGAAGGAGCAGTGTGTTTCTCCCACGGCTTATGCTTTCTCAAAAGGTTTGGTTGAACAGAAAATTGGGTGGTTCAAGGAACAGATGACAGCTGCAGAGCTAATTTCTTTGGGTATACAGGTCCCAGGATCACCCAAAAAGAGCAAGAACCAAATGAGGAAAGAGCAGATCTGTTTTACTTGTCAGGAACACTGGTCATTTGATCACACATGTGGAGCTAATAAGGAAAAAAGAACCATTGCAGCCAAGTAGTGTTGAAAATATACCAACAAATGAGGTTACAAAGTTTGAAGAGGATGGCTTAACTCAAGAAGGGGGTATGCTTGAGTCTCAGGATGTCTCTAATGAATTGTCAGAATCTTCATATGATAAAGAGTTGTGTGGAAATGAGGACATGGCAGCAGCCTTAGCCCTGCATCTAGATTATTTCTACAAAGATTATGAGGCATCTACAAAAGGGTACATGAGTCTCTTGGTGGGTGATGTAGAGATTATGATTGACAATCCATATGAAGGTATGGTTTCTATTGGTGTTCCTTTGGTTGATCACAAAGTGGAAGATAATGCAAACCTGGATCAGCCCTTTAGAGATATTGTAAACATAGCTTCCCTTGATGTAGAGCACAAGGTTGACATGGATAATGACGGTGTGGATTCTTGGAATAATCACAATGCATCTTCTAGTATGATAGTTGATTCGTATGATGACACAATTCCTACATGTGAAGAAAAATCAGAACAAAAGCTTTGGGTATGGGAAGATTTGCAAGACCATTTGATGGTAATGGAAGACAGAATTGCTCAAGCATTATCAAGCATGGATTCTATTCATAAGCACCTAGAGGACCTCATTTGGACAGCCCAAAGGGAGGAAAGACAAAATGGAATGGGACTTGGAAATTCTCATATGCACTTGCATTCTTTCAAGGAAGCATTGAAGTTGATGAAAGAGGACTACCTGCAAATGCTTAGCGATAGGGACACAGTGGTCAAGTTGGTGGAAGATAAAGATAGGGAGATCGCGGATCTTTGTCTTCAGTTGAGTATGTTTCATCATTCAATGCATAATTCAGAAAATCAGTCCTCTATAGCAGTCCCTTCTATGATACAGAATGACAAAGCAAGGGGCACAGAAGTTGAACAAGTTTATGGAAGAATGGAAGAGCTTCACAAGGAAATACCTTGCAGCCTTGTGACATCAATTGAAGAAGAATTACATGACACACTACCACCTCTAATTACATGGGAAGGACGTGAGACAAGTTTAGAATTGGTGATGTTTGATGGTTCTAGCGGAAGCAAAGAAGAAGATCCCAAAAGTCTGATTTGGGGCAGCGATAGCCTACATCCTCCTTCTCTTGATATTGTTGCACTTACACTTGAGAATACTTATGAAGACAATGTTGCAAGTGTTGGACAAGAAATTTTCAATGATGATATGCAAAAAGGGGTCAAAAACATGGCTCAAGCACATAACGATAATTCTGATTTGAATGACAACAGTTATGTTTCTGTTTTTCAACAGGAGGTAACGACTTGGTTACATGAGGAGGATAGCGTTATGGAATCTACCTATGATGGCACCCAAATTGTGTGTGATAGCTATGGGGAATATAGGGTGTATTCAAGCCACCGTGGTATGGAAATTCCTCCTCATTCCAAGGAAGATTTCATAGGCAAGGACACAAAGGTTGAAACCAGTCCTAAATTTCAGTTTGAGAACAGCAGTGATATATTTCACCTTTCTCATAATGTTGCCACTAACAATCATGAAGAAAGTAAGGGTACAGTTTCACCTACTGATGGACTACAAGAGGCAAGTATGGTACATGCTAATTTTGATGGTGTCTCTTGTCATAGGACTGAGTTTATACATTTTGATACAGCTGATATAGAATATGCTCAAGTTTGGAATGAAAAATGGTTGGAAAGAGCTAAACAAGCTAAGATTGTGGCTCAACAAGCCAAGCTTCACTTTCAACATATTCGTGATATTCGTCATTCTTTTAATGATGAGATACATGAATTGCCTAACCCAGAGTCTCCAGTTGAGATAGTTGATCATTCCCATGATGGTGATAGTTATTGGGTTGATGAATTTCTTAGTGGGCCAGCCACTCAAGAGTTGTCTGTGTTGAGCAGTGTTGGCATACATACTTCACTTTTGAGTTGGTTAACTGTTCCTCTTAATATGGCAGCGATATCTTTGTTGTTTGGTGACTTCATAGTCTTCAATCTCTTATGGACTAATGGTTGTCCTAGTTGGAATTATGTAGCACCGAGTTGGAATCATGTAGCACTTTCTGATTTTGCATTGACTACATCAGTGATTCAGTAGTATGGGAATGTTGAAGGGCAATTCTTTTGGGTTGAGTTGGAGTGTGGAGTAATTTTCCTTGATTGGCATTGGTTTGATGACATATTTGATATCATATATGTTTCTAATCAGAGTTATGACAGCGAGGTTTGGTGGCCATTTGTGTTGGTTTATGGGCATATGGAGGTTCATCTTCACATTGGTTGGATATCTTACATGCACGGATGGTTACGTAAGGGAACTTGGTTGACAAACTTCTTTTTCATCTCTTATAGTGGGTTCTACATCTTGGTTTGGGATTCGGGTACTGACACGATTGGTGCATTGTCTCTTATGGATTCCATGATGTTGCTTCACAATTTGTGGTGTATGGTGTTTTTATCAAGGTGGAGCAGCAGGTTGGTTGATGATTGCTTGAGGGCAAGCAATTCTGGGAAGGGAGGACTGTAATGCCCCCTTCCTAGATGACACATAGATGAGTTGTGGTTGGCCTATTACCAGGGTTCCCGTAGGTCAGCAGAATGGTTAGGGGACCCAACCGAGGGCAGTGGAGCTTTGCTGGGAGCCTTATGAGCCTTTCAGTTTGGTGTTCAGTTGATGAATCCAGGGGTTGAATTGGAAATATTAAGGTTTGCTTTAATGGAATAGTGAAAAGGGAATAGTAACAGAAAATTAGAAGATGAATAGTGAAAAGTGCCCCCATCCTAGTAACACAATGTTGGTTTTAAAAAGTGGCACTTCCTTTTCATGAGGAAGGACCCTCAAGGTGGGTGTAGCCTCTTAGAGGGGAATATTTTATTGTTTTTTATGAAAAAAGGTCATGGAGGCTATAAAACAAGGTATTGGGCTCATTTTTGAGCATACTATTCTCATTTTCACAAAAGCTAATTGTAGGTTTGAGCTTTGGAAGAGGGTTTTAGCAGCAAGCAGATCTTCTGAGGACGAAATCCCTTGGAGGATAGTGAATTGGACGACAACCCAGTTCACAAAACAGGGATATCTACTTTGGGTTTCTGTTTGGGCTTCATTGGACTTCATTACAGGTTGATATTGCAATTGGAGCGATTGTAGCAGTGGAGTATCAGGGTATAATTGCAGATCGGGTCTTATTATCAGCATATATCCCCATTTCAGTGCCTTTACCAGTTGGCCGTTCAAAATGGAAGTCATTTTCAATCAAATCCTAGTTGAGAATTAGGGTTTCAGCAATTAATTGTTCCATACTTTAAGCGTTGGCTTCCAGGTATGTGTTTACCATATTGGGTATTCAAATCTTTCATATGTATTGGGTTTAATAGTGTTGTTACAGTCTGATTAAGTCTATATCAGACCTGAGCTTTTGTAATCAGACTTATGTTTAGTGAGAAATAAAGCTTATTTTGGTGTGTTATTGCAATGTTTATTTATTGGTTATATTTCTTTTCATTCGGTATATGAATATTGCAATCAAAACCATTTCATATCCACACAAACATCAAATAACAAACTTAGAAAATCAGAACAGCAGTCAGGAAATCATAATTCATTAGTTTGCACAACAATTGTTTGACAAAATGCCAAGGGGTCAAAAATTGAAAAAATCAGGGCAGATTTAGAAGGGATACTTCAATTTAGCAGGACATTTTGAAGTAGACAAGATAGTTGCATTGGCAAGTGAGAAGTATTTTTGGCCACAAATACATAAGGATGATAGAAAGTTTGTTCAAGGTTGCAAGACTTGTCAGGTTGCAAAAGGAAGCAGTCAAAATGTTGGTTTGTATCGATCACTACTAGTAATGGAGAAACCTTGGAAATATATTAGTATGGATTTTGTATTAGGACTGCCAAGAACATAGAGAGGGTCAATATTTGTAGTTGTGGACGTATTTTCTAAGATGACACATTTCATTCCATGTAAGAAGAACAATGATGTGGTACATATAGCTAATTTATTTTTCAAGGAAGTTGTGAGGTTGCTGGTTTGTCAAAGAGTATAGTGTAGATAGAGAGACAAAGTTTGTTGGATACTTTTGGAAGACATTATGGAAGAAGATGGAGACGGATTTGAAATTTCGTTCAACATACCACTCACAAGTTGATGGACAAACATAAGTTGTAAATAGGAGTAAGTAATTTGTTGAGATGTCTAGTTGGAGAAAAGATAGGAAATTGGTATATGATTCTACTGCAGGTATAGTTTGCATACAACAATTCAGTAAACCGGAGTACAAGGAAAATACCATTTGAGATTGCATATGGTAGTAGTCCAAGAATGTATCAGAATTAAGAGATATTAGTAATGAAGAGAAGAGGAGTGTAGAAGTAGAAGAATTTGTAGAGCATATGAAGGAAGTGCATGCGAAAGTAAAGAGTCACTTGGAAAGGATGAATGGTAGATATAAGGAAAGGGTTGATGAGAAAATGAGATATAGGGAATTTGCGGTTGGACAGGAAGTGATGGTATATCTCAAGAAGGAAAGATTTCCAGTGGGCACATACAATAAGTTGAAGATGAGTCCTTGTAGAAATGTAAACAGATTTGATTCAAGAAATGCATACGAAGTAGAGTTATCGGAAGGATTGGGTGTATCACCAGTATTCAACATTGCAGATCTATATTAGTATCATGAAGGGGAGTCAAGGGATAGTAATTCGGAAATACAAGAGCAAACTTAGATGCCGAAGAAAGAGATTGAGGAGATTTTGGACAGTAGAATTGGAAGAAGCACTGAAAATAGGCAGTATGAGGAGTATTTGGTGAAATGGAGAGGAAGGCTTGAAGAAGATTCAAATTGGATTTTTAAGGCTGAGGTTGACTGTCTTGGTTTCCCTCTAGCCATTGAAAAGCTAGGGACTCACTTTTCAACAATCTCGGGTGTCTGATATAGGAGCATCCTAGGGTGTAAAGAGCAATCTTGCATCAACCCAAAAATATTTTGCTTTCACTTTGTTTGCAGGTTTTTAGTCAACAGTCAATCACTATAGACCCACTGCATTTCACCGCAAATTATACATCCGACCTCACAGTTGGGAATATATGTTCTAAATGATCCTTCAATGTCATGTTCACTTTTTAGAAGTTTGTGATTACCGCAAAGGCATAACTTGGTTTTTGATCCTTATCGGGCTTGATAGGCTTACACTCAGTTTCATTGTTCATGGCTTCCAACAACTTTCCGAAGTTGATGGCAATAAAGGAACATATTTCTAGATTCATTTGACCCAGGAGTGCTTAAGGTGTGCATCGCATTGAGGATCCATCATCAACTCATTCAATCTGGAAGATTCTACCTACATGTTTGGCTGATTACACGTTTCATCAACGCATTGGGTTTTGCGCCACCTTGTGGCCGACTTGGGACTGCTATTTAAACATTGTTAACCATCATTTGAAGAGGGTCGATTATGATAAAGAGGATATAGGGAAGATAATTCTATTTGAAGCTTGGCATATGGAATTGTATTGTAATATCATTCAAACTCTGTAGTTTGCATATTTGTAATCAAATGGCAGAGGCCTAGCATGGTGGAAGCCCATTGTGGCAGACTGTAATGCATGACTGAGAATCAATAAAGTCCATACTATTGTTTGCTGTTTTCATTGATTTTTCGTTGTTGATTGTGTGTTGTTTCATTTTGCTGTGACGTATCCCCCTTTTTGGAGTGTTCACAGAAGAAGACCCATGAGGTCAATTTTGACATCTCGGGATTTTTGATAGAAGAATTGATCATGGAAAATGAATTATCATATTTTCCTCATAATATTGGTGTATTTCTTGCATATCAATAAATTGCCCTCATAGGAAAACGACCTATTGGAGGTAAAGGAATATGAAGACAAAGAATATTTTCAAATCTTTAATTTGAAAATCATGTCGGCTCAATTTGAAAAGATTCAGGTCGGCGCCATTTTGAAAAAAAATAATAAAATATAGAATGCTAGGTCGGTTCTCTGGTAGTGCCAAGATGTTTTAGGTTGACCCATTTAGCAAAAAACAATTCAAAATACTTTGAGTCGGCCAAGTCGGCCCTCTTGAGGGAAAATCATAATTCAAATTTGAAAAGTGAGCGCCTAGGTCAGCTAGAGAAGGATTCAAAGATGATGTGGGTGCCTAGGTCAGCCTAGTTTGGAGATTAAATCAATAAAATAATAATGTTTTTGCCAAGTCAGCCAGCAAGGGGAAAAAAGAAGAAAAGCAAGTATAAAAGCAAGTTTTGTAAAGGCATTTTGGACATTACGAATCTAGTTTATTTCTGATTTTTCCCTTAGTGGATCTGCAACTTTGTTGCATCTATTCCCTTGCAAATATTAGGTGGGTTGGACGAAAACCTAGCTCATCTCAAGGAGGCTTCATGACGGAAGTCTAATTGCACTTCATTGGAGGATTTGAAGGACTATGGGGCATTCATGATACAACTTTCCTAGCAGATTTGTTGAAGACATTGATGGAAGATATTTAAGGTTCATAATAGATGTGTGACGCCATTGATTGAAGACTTGTTGAAGACTTTGTGGAGATTCTTGCATTTTGAGCGACACATTTTGAGGGAAGACATCATTGCCTCCTTGAGTGCCCTCATTGAGAGATATTGCAGATTTCATAGCAGACTTGGCATTTCATTTCAGGTTTATACATCAGCTTGGAGCGCCATTTGTAGAAGTCTTCATGCGGATTGGGTATTATAATTGAGCATCATTGTGGAGCGCCGATTTGTGGAATTGGAGATTCTTCATTTGTGTGTGGCTCTTGGAGTTGTTTGCTTCATACTTGCAGATCTGATATAAAACCCTAACAGCAGTCATAACATTGCATCATATCATTTTCTAAGTTATGCTGGTCCCTGGAGGAATTCGCCCATGCTTGGGCCTACATTTGATCATTGGATTGCATCCCACCATCAAGAGGGAAGGCCAATCAGCATAGACATCAAATTGGAGGAGGTGGACAGCTTATAGGAGCTTGTCCTCACCGATCAGCATATAGATCCATTGAAGACATCCATTCATAAGTGCAGATCTGAATTTGAAGAGGTTCGCTCACCTTGGAAGGAGATCTTGTCACCAAATTGGTATGCAATATATCTGAATTTTGTAGCAGCTTCATTATGGATATACTTTGGCTATGATAGAGCCATGATTTTGTTGTAATTGATCCTAGAACATTCTGATTTCACAACAGCAGAGGTCTGATTTGAATTATCCATCATTTTGGCTATCTATTGTGGTGTGGATCTTGTGTGATTCATTGTGTAATTCAACTAGGGTTTGATTGTTCATTTTGGCATGTTGATTATGATGTATTTTGCATGATAAGTGGATGAAATAAGTGTATGTTCAGATCTGAGATAACAAATTCAGAATTCAGTCCTAGGGTTTGAAGTTGGAAATTTGAAAATGCAGAAATTTTGGTCAAAACCTTGTTTGGGACATTTCATGCTGCATGGTTGGATAATCCTTCATTGGATCCTCTGTCCACGACTGCATCAAGAAGGCTGTTTATACATCTGATTTTCAGCAGTGTAGTCTTGTATTTTATTCATGTTAGAATCTGTCATTATGTAGATGGCAACATATAGCTGTATCAAACACCAATTTCTGCATGCATAGAAAATCACCAACTTAGTAATTTTAAACATATGCATCAACGAGTAGTTCATGGGAATATCCAATGTGATTACAAGTCAAGTTTTAGACTGTTATATTCTTTTGGTTCTGTTAAATCATTTTAAATATCTGACTAATGGCAGATTGGGGGTTCCCATGTATTTGGGCTTTGGCTACTTTTTATTTTTTGTCTTAATTCACATTGTTGTTTTCTTATCCATCTCAGTGTTGAGTGCTTGCCTTGTGAATATGCTTACCGATTGTGCATATTTGTGATACAAATTGAAATAACGATAGCAGATTAACAAGTTGCTTTTTTTTTTCATGATGAAGATTAAAAAGAATCAACTTTAGTTTCATTTTATATACTATCCACAACCCTTGCTTTTACGTGTGTAATTTTCCAACCTAGTTTTCTTGTCCAATACAGTAAGCAATATTTTCCCTTGATAAATATCTACTATAAGATGATAGAGACCATTTTGTGGGTGTTTCTCCATAATCTTTCTGCTTTAGAAACATACGGAAGCCCAATGTTTTTAACCATAAGGATCTTTGCAGAAAATTTCAAATCCAAATATAAATACATTGTACAATGGATTATATCATCCTGCTTTTTTTCCCTGTTTAATAGTAAAGCTAACCACTTTTTATACAACTCTTGCAGAACGCTTTACAATATTATCATACAACATTCTTGCTGACTATCTCGTCAGGGATCACTGGCAACAACTTTACCTACACATACCTCATTACATATTGGACTGGGACTGGCGCAAAAAAAGAATACTACTGGAGTTGGGCTTGTGGTCTCCTGACATAATGTGCCTGCAGGCACGTGAATATTGATTAACTGAATTTATATATGTAGTTATCAGTTACTTTCTTGCATTAAATGTGGTTGGTTAGAGAGTCTTGGTTGACTGCTTATTTGTATTAGCGTTGAGGATGATTGTGTTTGCAACCTGCCTTGTTTTATGGTTTTACATCAGAGAAGAAACCATTTCCAAGTTTAGTGTTGTTTGTGCTGGAAATAAGGTTAATTTTATGAAATACAACTGACAAGTTTGCGCCACTGCAGGAAGTGGATAAATACCAGGATCTATTACTAGAACTCAAACAAAGAGGCTTTGGTGGCGTATGTAAGGTATGTCCTAGGAAAGATTTCAATTTTTTTGTATGCTTCTTAATGCAAGATTGAGATTGGCAAAGAGATGATTCTTGGCACATTAATAAGTTTTGTTGGTAGCCATACATTTGGTTATATGTATGGGACTGACCTACAGAATTCAGTCAAAAGTATTCACAAGGAATGACAATTTATCAGTCTGTTTGTGGCAGGCATTTTTTAGGATTAGCTAATAAGTGCATAATTGGCTATTTGCCGACATGTGGGTCACGTAAATGATACCAAGATTGCTTCTGGAGAACCTGTGATAGAGAGTTTTGATATCATTGTTTCGATCACGCTATATGATCTATCATTATCAGGTTGACGATATGATTGGATTGCATAGTATGATCTGAAATGTCTGTTAAAACTTTCTATCATGAATTGGCCAGAAGCATTCTTTCTATTGTTATGGACTGCCAAAGCTTAATAACACATCTAAATGATAACTGTTCTGCTTGTTGGCTATTGGACCTTGCAACCAATTTTTCTGATATATTGGGAATATATTGTTCATCTAGAAACTAAGGTTTCTTATGTATTGAAGGAACGCACTGGCATGGCAAAAGATGGTTGTGCTATTTTCTGGCGGACGTCACGGTAATATTTCTAGCCTACAGGTCCACATAAGACATTTCTTTTCATTGTTTCTTCTAGCATAACTATTGCACACATCTAATAGAGCATTTCAATTCAGCTTAAAATATTTGAACTCTTTGTTGATTCATTTGAAATTTATCTTATACAAGCATTTTAAATTTATCTTTGTTGTTTCATATGAAATTTATCTTATGAATTTTACTTGTCTATTCAACTTTCCCATGTGAATACAAGCATTTAATGCCACCTCACTTAATATTTGTAAACCTTGCATTTGGGGCTGAGCCTCTTTTGAGCAAATGCTTGGTTATCCATATGACCATCTATTGGTAACTTTAATGAATTTCTACATAAAATAAGATATGGGGAATTGAATTCGCAACCTTACACCTATAATCAATAGTCTTTGTTGTTGTACTTGTACTAATGCCTTTTGCTTTGACTGATATATAGTACCACTACAGTACTACTATTTGGCACTTTGAGCACTACAAGCCAAAAAATAAAATAAAACATACGGGTGGGTGAAGAAGTCAGGGATCCACAATTCCTTGCATGACCTTCTTGAAACACTTAGTGCCTTCCAAAATATTTAAGAAAAGATATAATGATTTTTTATAAGTATTGAGGACAATTAACTTATTAAGTGAAACTTTAGTGTGCCTCATTTGGACCAACACTTACCTTGATACACACTCTATCTCTAAGAATTATCTAGTTGAAGAGAGACATGTCTAGACGAGATCAATGTGCCCTTGCAACCATTAGTTGATGAGCGTTTCTGTCAAAGGTCCCATAATAGCTTGCCCACAACATTTATGGTTTTGGCTTTGCAAATTGTCTCCAGTCTCCACAATTTTAATGTTGTGTCCATATAGGAAGAAGAAACACAAAATGATAGAAATAAATTGTGTTAATATCCACAATTGACTTAAGGTCAATGGGACTCGAAAGTACATCTAGTTACAATAGAGAAGTACTTTGGTAAAAGGACCCTAGGTTATGAAAGTAACTAAACACTTTTAGCTAAAACAAAGACAACAAATAAGGAGATGATAAAATAAAAGCGGTTAAATCCTAGACCATAAGATCAAAGTACAAGTAGAAATAGCCATGTAAGGGTAGGACCAATCAATCAAGCACACAACTATCTTGTGGTAAAAGTGAACATGGTCGGTATAAGGGTCCCTTGCAATATTCTTGAAAGTGAAAACCTTTAGGAGGAAGAGGGCCAAATGTCTTTGATCAAGGTGGCAGGAGAAGATAGATGGAGAACCACTTTTGTGCCAAAATAGATATTGATACCTCCCGCAGAGTTGATAGCAAATATGGCACCTAAAGGTAAGGTCCTCTTTGGTCTCCATCTCTTGGAGGAACAGAGACGACAAAGAGGAGTTAAACAACTTGCACATTGCAAAATATGAGGTGTTTGCACATCTCTACACAAGAAACCTTGCATGGCCTGGTTGAAAGATTGAGACAAGCTCACCAAAGCATCCATTAATTACACTTTTGCATGCTTATGCATCACACTTGTTCACAAAAAAACATCTTCTTGTTTGTATGGAGCATAGCAGCGAAAATCTTTAGGGAAAAAATCAGCAAACCAAAAGATTAAGATTTTTTCAAAAAATCAAGAAAAAGTTGGATTTAAAAAAAAGTTCAGAAAAACACACCAATAAAGAGAAAAGCCTATTGCTTTTTAAATTTAAAGGCATTTTAAAAGCATAGAGATATAGAGAGCACGTAAAATTTTTAGTCTGCCACCTCTTCGCAATTTTATATCTTGTAAAATACACAAAAATATGCAATATCAACATCCAACACTACATGGAACAAAAGCAACCGATAGTAGTGGTATTTTTCTAACAACAATTAAACCAACAAAATCATTTAAAGCTTCTTTGTAAGTTCTTGTAAGAGTTGATGAGTAACCCCACAAGAGTCAATGATCACCTGCAACCAAAACAACCTTCCACACAAGAGAGAAGCAATGGAAATGCTATGAAACCAAAAATTTGATTAGATGTATACAAATGGTACAATAATACAATGATGAAACCTTTGTTATAAAGATAAGGATGAAATCCTAAGTCATACTAAGATCTTGACAAGTGTCTTAATCCTATGAAATGAAACACAAATAGTAAGTGACCTTAGTAAGTTTAAGTATGCAAGTATGAATAGGACCTAATATGAAGCTAGTTAGGTAATATACCTTATTCACACCAACACCCCCGCTTAAATGCAACTTAGGGAGAATATTCAGAGATGCAATGATTGGTTTTGGCTATGAGGCCATGTTAGGTATCCATGTATAGACAAATCTCTCACAACGGAGCAAAGGAGAAAACCCTGTGGAAAAAAAAATCCCCTCCAAAAGAGAGAAAAGATGAAAGAAAACATATACAAGTGAAGAAGCAAGGAGGGCTCAACACAACCCCCAAGGATTGCTTGTCACCAACATACAATCAAAAGTCCCCCCATAGGAGAGAACAAGAGAGACTATGCAGCCCCCCCACAATGTGTAATCTCTGGCAGTGATGGCGGATGCTCGACAAAGGATGATGATGAAGATCTAAGAATGCCGAACAACATTCCTGTCCTTGGGAAGAAACAAAACCAAGTATAGATGTAGGAAGTCTTCCCATTCCGGATAGGAATATTTAGGAAGAATTGTGATAGATGATGGTGTCTTTGAACTCTACTGAAGTGTTGCCATGTTGGTATGAAAGGATGCCATAATTGAATCGGGTACAAGCCCAATCAATGAAGGTGACAATCCAGGACCATGTACAAATTGGTGTAGACCAAGATCTAAAGACAAAGATGGTGACTCCAAATGCTGCTCTAGGATCTCCAAGCTAATGCCAAACTGTGACAAATAAATAGGTGGAGAAAGAACAAGAGGATCAATGTAGCATACACCCTTCGAACTTGGTTTTCTGTATCACTTTTTTTTGTTTCTGATTGTTTTGGGTTTAGGGTTTCATTGCATGTTTTTGCATGTTTTGAAATTGCATTGATAACATAGAATATAACGCATATATTGAGAACCTAGAAAATATACAATGAATTTGCACAAACCAACAATGTCCCAGTGCATAAAAATAGCTAAAACTAATTACTGTGACATACCCATTTGAGAAACTTCAACTTCGTTTCATTGCTGAAAATGCACCAGCTTACAATGCCATGGAAAATCATCAAGTAATGCATACAAATGTAGTTTTCTTCTAAAAATGAAGCTGCAGCAGCAAATACAATGCTAGACGCCCAAAATGAAGGGAAGAGAGGCCACAAAACCAAGTAGAAACCAGCTCCCCTAACCCCACGTCCTTCCTCCAATGGTACGGCCCTGTTGAGGGTAATAACAACAATAAAATGTTATAAAAATCACTGGTAAATGCTTCTAAATCACTGCAGTCCCTCCTTAACCTCCAACGACCAGGTATGCAGCATAAACAATCCCTTATATGCCCTCAAAACATCACAAACAGCAGTATGGCCTATAGCAGAGATACAACCAGCAGGTATAGAAGTACGGCCCAGCAAATAGGGTCCTTTCAGCCACAAAACACTTAAAACAAATATCAAATCCGCTCTCCAAAATCTGCCATTACATCTGCATACCAAGCTTAGATAAATATGGTCATATCCTGCTCAAATCTTCATCAAAATGTCTCCGGCGAATGCACAACTGAAGCCTTTGGATGAAGCCTCCAAGAATCTCTTCCTTATGTGGTCTCTCACACACGAAGAAGAGGACTATGCAAAGGTTTTCGTCTCAACACAGCCAATATTAGACCTTAGGGCCAAGCTCCAAACAATGCACGAGAAAACAAGAGAGCAAATTCAATAATCCAACATATCCAAATGAGGCTCATTTTGTCTCTTTTATTTCCCGCAACCCCAACGCCCAAGATGAGAGGAATTTAATATTTTATTTTATGTTTTAAGTCCCTTATAACTCCCATGAAGGCGTCCATCTCCTAGGGGAACCATTATAAGTTATAACTTAACTTTATAACTTAAAGTCATTTTATAACACAAGTCACTTTACCCCCTTAATAATAATATAAGTTAAATCTTTAATTTAATTTATATTTCATCAAATAAAACTCTAGACATTTCGAAACCATGAATCTCGTGCAATGGTCCTCCACATCTACCCTGCTATAAATAGCAAGGTGTTCTGTCCCGACTTACTATAAATAGTAAGTCACCAAATTGACCCCCTAAACACTGCCATTAGCCTACAGGAGTCCAATGATAGGCTAATCTCCATCAACTATTTGACTGGGCTAAATGGGGGACATTACAATCAATAGGTGCCCTCATGACATCAGAAGAAGATGATGCAATTCCATAGAATGTAACATACACCCCTCTGTATATGTTTGCCTCTGACTGATTTTTTTGTGTTTTTTGATGTTTTTGCCGTTAGGGTTTTATAGTTTGTTTTTGCATGTTGGATTTTTGCATTGCATGTATGAAATATAAAGCATATGAACAAACCCAGAAAATCTACAATGATTTTGCATAAAATAAAGACAACCTAGATCATAAAAAGCAATAAAACTAATTATAATAGAATACCCACTTGGAAATCTTCAACTTGTTTGATTGCCAGAAGTATTAGCAGCATTACATGGCCATAGGATTTACTTCAGACCTCATTCAATGCAAGGGAAATACAGATTACAATGGCTGCAGTTATATATCAGACCCTAGACGCCCATTTTGATGGTGTTACATGCTCCAATAAGTGAAGAAATCACATGCAAAGACCCCACGTCCTTGACTGTACTGTACGGCCTGGCTGGGTGGAAAGTACAGCAGTAAATCACTGAGAAACAGTCCTCTTCCCCTTCAAATCTGCTTAGAAGTTATCCCTCATGCTAGGCAACCAGCTTCAAGACAAAATCTTCCCCAAATATTGCCTCAAAACCTCAAAATGTCCATATCAAAGGGTACGGCCTGCTTTGGAATTGATATGGCAGCTTCAAATCCCTTTTAAACTATTCAAATCTGTTCAAAACACCTCTGTCCTCCTATGCAGCTCAATCACTTCGAAAAGATTGATCTTTCTTACTCAAATCAACACCAAAATACATTCAGCTGAAGCACAAATGAAGCCTCTGTGTGAAGCTCCTCTAACCCCTTCCCGATGCACTCTTTCATATACGAGGAAAGACGAATCTGCAAAGGTTCTCATCTCTGCAAATCGATATTCGAACACAAGAGCCAAGCTCAAACCCTAAGCACGGACAAAACTCAATATGAGAGCAAAATATCATAAACCAAGCATATGCAAATGAAGTTACTTTTGGATCTTTTATTTGCCTTCCTCTTCCAACGCCCAAGGGAGGGATTTTTAATTTGTTTTTATTTTTGAAATATCACCTTGCACCACCATGAGGGGCGCCCATCCCTAGGAGGGTCACTTTTCAGGTTATAACTTAATATATATAAAGTGACTTTATAATATAACTTAAAGTTATATTATATCTCATAAAACCATAAGTTAAATCTTTAATTTAACTTATCTTATATCTATTAATGCTCTGGACATCTTGAACCCTGAGTTACGTGCCAAGGACCAACCACGACTGCCCTGCCAGAAATAGTAACTGCTCGGCTCATGACTTACTATAAATAGTAAGTCCCTGAAATGACTTCCTAATCACATCCATTAGCCTACGGAAGTTGAATTATAGGCTAACCCTGATCCCCTGGAGTGATGAGCTAAGTGGGGGACATTACATAGGAGCAAACACCAAAGATGAGATGAATGTCCTCAATAGTGTTTATCAAATCTGCAAGATGGGACTCACAAACAAACCTGCAATATTTGTCAAGTATTCATTCCAATGAATCGAATTTGGAAGACTATGATGTACCTACTGCAATGAATCAATCTAAGCAACAAGTGATGGAGGTGTGTTCTCAATGTATATCATCCAACTATACTAGCTATCCCATGTAAAGAATTGATCAAGAATTTTTGCTCAAAACTTGCAATATTTCTGATTTTTAGCTTATAGGCATTTTGTCAAACACTTTGCATACCATCTATTATGAAGAAATTCTGGTTGCAATCACTTAGAACAGATGTAACTAAAATTCTAAATTATATATTCATCATGAAATCATGCCCTTGTTCATAGATTTCACAAAGATATTTTGTCAAATAGTTGGCAGTCTTTCTATAGAGCTGGGAACATTTAAAATGTACAGTATAGACTGCTGTTCCAGAAATCAGAATTACAAATATGTAAAATGTTTATTCTTCTAACCTCCAAATGATGCCCAAATACACTTGCAATTGGTGCTATGCTGAGGTAGATCTGAGAACAACTCTTAGAATGGCAGATTTTGGCCCAACAAACTCTGGTCGCAGCAGCAACAAGGCCAGAAACAGCAATATTCTTCCACTAAGATGTATATTTGGTAGCTCCTAGCTGAGCGGCCAGCTCTTTGTAAGTCAAAGACCCAATAAGAGGCAGCGCCTCTCTTCCCAAGGACCCCACGCCCCCTAAACATCACCAAATCCTGCTCAAGATAGGATGCGACTCCTTTTTGTGAACGACTCCCTTTAATGTAGCTACGACTGCCTTGAAATAGACTTAGTGTAATTTCCCCTTTTTGAGCTAAAGTGACTTAAAGTTTGGAGAAAGGAAAGTTGGCAAATAACTTGAAGTTCGAAGAATGGAAAATCGCTTTTTATGCAGCTCAACTAATTTTCCTTGTTAAAACGAAATTGAGAGATGACTTTATATATTTTTATAATATTTTTGGAAAAGTCAAAATTAATAAAAAAATCTGCGAAAAGGGATAAACGTCCCACTTGGAGAAAAATAAGGAAAATGGGAAAAAGGACAAATGGCAATTAATATAATATTTTATTAATTAAAATATTATATTTTATTCCATGAAGTGGCCGTTCAAGGGTGAAAAGGCAAAATAATAAAATGTTATTATTTTATTATCACTATATGGCAGCCCAACTTGAGAAAAATAAAAGGAAAATTAAAATAAAATATATTTCTTTGGAGGTGGACTTCAAAATGAAATAAAATGGATTGCAATTTGGCGCCCAAGTGAGATATTATAAAAGATGGAGTTTGGAGGTCATTTTCATCATTCTATGTTATTGTCATTTGATATTTTGGAGAGTTCTCTTGGCTGCAACTTCGTTTCAGCAAGCTTCTAAGGACGAAAACCCTTAGAATTCGTGGTTTGGATGAAAACCCATCCCACATTGAGAAATGAATCCATCTAGGGTTCATTATTGAGCTTATTTGCAGGTTTACTTTGCATTTTGGAGCTTCAACCAGCTAGGGTTTGAAAGAAGATTGGTATATTAGCTAGGGTTTGGAGTTTATTGCAGGTTGACATTTCATATTTAGATTTAAATGTTTATATAGCATATCTTTATCAACAAATGCTTGACTAGGGTTTGGAGGTGAAGTGCTTGGCATTGGAGGGCATTTTTGTGATTGGCATCATCATTTGGCATTTTGATTTTGTGTTTCAGACCTCTGAAAATTCATTACATTTGCAGATCTGAGGGTTTGAAGTCATGTTTTGATGTTGCATTGATATATTTTTCATCTAGGATCTAATCATCTCATTCCTAGACCCAGCCGCCACATTTTGGAGGAGTTTTGGGCATGTTTTGGCTAGGGTTTTGTAATCAGAATTGACATCAGCAACTACATATCAGAAAATCAGTCATATAATAGTGGCATAGTCTTCATTTCCTCATTGGAGATCTTCATAACCCAGGTGGCCATCCTTTGGAGCTATTGCCTCACTTTGGAGAAGGAATTTTGGTCATTGTGGATCATATTTGTATTCATCTTCAAGTCTGATTTGTAATCAGTCAGGACTGTTTTGTAATCAGCTTCAGATTATGTATGTAACTGGCATGATATCATCATCCAGTTATGTAATTGAAGACACTTCTTTCAAATCTTCAATTTGAAACTATCCATTTCAATTTCAGTCATCTATGTTGTGTGTTTTCTATGCAAATATGTTTCTATTTTGTTATCATGTCATGGCAAAACCCTACATGCATTGAAACATTAAAAAACACAATCAAAGTCAAACAAAAACAAATTCAAAAAACCAGAATTGCATTGAAAAAAACAGGGCAGAATTGTTAGGGGTTCTTACACTTAGGCTTCCTTTTAATTGGCTGCGACTTCCCTTATCAAGGCTGCAAATGGGTTGGAGAGCTACAACTGGGAATGAAAGTCCCTTTGTACCTTGTGCCAAGCTTCAAACAAGCAATATCAACACTCTTGAGGCGTCTAGAGATATAGGTTTTGGAACCCCATCAAAGATCCTTTATTGTTCAAGAAAATAATCTAACAATCTTTCCTGTATAATTTTCATTGTTTAGCTTAATAATTAATTAAATATAAGCAATCCTTAGAAATGACTTAGGATGACTTATAATTTAATTAATTAAATATTCCCTTTGTCCCTTCCAAAATAGCCTACGGGAATTCAATAGGCTAAGGATCTTCACCAATAACTTATGCGAAAGAAGGGGACATTACAATGTGGCATCTATTTAGCAATGTTAAACTACTTTGAGAAGTTTGTGGCTTTATTACTTGTATTTAAAAAAAATTCAAATTTATGTAAGGCAAATTTAATCACAATTTTTTTTTTCCAATTTTTTCCTTGCCGAACTCGAACTCAAACCTTATGACTTAGCTATGGACCATGGTTTTGGTGGCTATTGGTTTTGGGAAACCACTTGTGGTTATTTCTTCCATTTGCAGTATATATTGAGTGTATGAGATAGAGGTTCCAGAATGTCATGCAGGCGAAGTACCATGTTGGCAAATGGAAAAGTTGGAGTGGATTGTATTGATGTAATTGATTCTTTTAGATTAATACAAGCTTAGTGTCTTTTTCGTGGCGGAGTTTCTTCTTGAAAGAATTTCTCAATGTACATTCAATTTTACTTGTTATTGCTGATTTTAATTTTCTGTTATACGTGTTTCTCCATGTTATATTTCAGATTTTATGGTTAATCACATGTTAATCTAATTGAGTAATTGGATTTGAGCACTATTTATTTATACTTTGTGTATTTGTGTACTTTGTGCTATCAACAAAAGCAACAAAAGCAACCTTTTTGAATGAAAACAGAGGAAGAAGTTTATATAAATCAGCCTAGAGGATTTGAGGTGCATGAGGGAGAAGCCCATGTATGTAGGCTGAAAAAGGCCTTATATAGGTCGAAGCAAGCACCTCATGATTGCACTCATAGATTGATAATATTTGTTAGATTTGAGCTTCACTAAAATTGTTGTAGATCCTAATCTTATTATTTATTTGATAGATATGTGTTGAGTTGTTTGTAGCTTTGATCAGATAACATATTCATTATGATTGAATGATATATTACGAAAGCATAAACATCTTCTGCATTCTAAACGGTGATTAGTAACTGTTAAAATCGGTGAAACCGATTACAATGCAAACGGTGACAAAGTCACACCTGTGATAGGCGTGACTCCTTGAGGAGTCACGTCTATCATAGATGTGACTCCTACCGTAACTCACATATTTATATCAATGGATTTGCCCTGCAATACCATGGATTGACACAAAAATCTGAAGTGTATGAGAAGTGGAAATTGCATCTGAAATACAAAAGAAAGTAATAAGTTAAGTCGGCTATATAAATATCCAACTTTCAAAAAATATCCAAGTTAGAGATTATAAGTTCGATTTGAATTTACATGGTATCAGAGCCAAGTTAAGCAGAATCCAGGAAGAAAATCGAACTTGAGAAATTCAGATTTAATACATCTCATTTCTCAAACGACAGCAGCAATCCGATTCGAAGACAGATTGGAAGGAGGAAATAACTTCTCATCATGGAAATTTAGAATTATGATGATACTAAAAGAAAATAAAGTTGATTCATTTGTGAGAGAAAACAAAACGGAACCAGAGAATGATCCTGATCAAACGACATGGATTGAAGGAAATGACAAAGCCATGAAAATCATAGTTGATGGAGTTAGAGATCATATCGTGCTGATTCTGACAAAACATGAGACTGCATATCATATGTTTAAGTCACTTGAAGGCAATTATGAAATTAACAACTCCAGCAGAACCTTAGCCCTAAAGAGAGAAATAAATCATATAAGTATTAACAAAGGAGAATCTATCAATGCATACTTTATGAGAATATCTACACTAAGGGATCAACTATCAACACTTGGGTACCAAATTGAAAGCAAGGAACTAACACTTATTGCTCTAGATGGTCTCCCAAATTCCTGGGAGACATTTGTTCAAGGCATTAGCGCAAGGTCCAAATTTCCAAAATTTGATTGCCTAAGATCAGACTGTCTTCAAGAAGAATCTAGACAGACAAAGAAAGGGTCAAAATAGAAAAATATAGATGAAGACCTTCATGTTCTAAATACAAACTCTCAAAAGAAAGAGAAGAAGAAACACTTCATGAAGAGGAAAAATTATCACGGGAAAGGTTCATTCAAGAAAGATATTTCTCACAACCAATGTTTCAGATGCGACCAATATGGACACTATGCAATCAGATGTCCTGACAGAACCAAACAACAAGCATCTTATGCCAAAATAAAGGAGCATGAATCCGAGAAATATGTATTCTACTCTGCACTTTCAAACCAAGTATCAAATAAATCCAACACCTGGGTTATAGATAGTGGTTCATCAAGACACATCACAGGGTTAAGGGAACAACTAGACACCATGGTAGAAGAGACTGAAGAAGAAGTAACAATTGGAGATAACTCTGTACATCCAGTCAAGGGTGTTGGCACATGCACCCTCAAATTAAAGACTGGCATCTCCATCCAACTTACTGGAGTATTGTTTGTCCCAGGCATCAAAAGAAACCTAGTCTCCATAGCTGCACTTGAAGATAATGGATATAGGGTGACCTTTATGGATAGCAAAGTATTGGCATGGCCAAAGAATTCTACTATTAAGAAAGCCAAAACCATAGGTCATAGACAAGGGTACTTGTACGAGTTATGTACGGAACCAAATCAAACCCTAATTCATGAAATTGCAGACTCTAATGAAATATGGCATAGAAGACTAGGACACCTAAATTTCTGTGCCCTATCTTCCATGGAAAGACTAGTTACAGGGTTACCCAAACTCAAACAATGTAATTCAGGGGTATGCCTTAGGGAAAAATACAAAGGGGTCCTTTCAAAATAGTTCTAGCAAAACAAATAAAGTATTAGAACTAGTCCACTCAGATTTATGTGGACCCATGTCTGTACCCTCCTTAGGTGGGTTTCTATACTATATAATCTTCATTGATGACTTCTCCAGAAAGACATGGATCTATTTTCTTAAATGTAAAGAATCACAGGAAATCCTTAAAAGATTTAAGGAATTCAAATCCATTACTGAAAACTCTTTCGGGAGAAAAATCAAAACCTTAAGAACAGATAATGTGAATGAATACACTTTAGACATTTTTAAAGACTTTTGTAAAAACACTGGGATTAAGAGGGAGTTCACTGTACCTTATAATCCTCAACAAAATGGAGTTGCAGAAAGAAAAAATAGAACCATTGTAGAAACTGCTAGGGCTATGTTACTTGATCAGAATATAGACACTTCACTTTGGGCAGAAGCATCTAGTACTGCTGTTTATATTCAGAATAGATGTCCTCACTCTCATATTGATGACAAAACTCCTGAAGAAGCCTTCACTGGTACAAAACCAGACATTAGTCATTTAAGGATATTTGGTTGTCCTGTTTACATTCATGTGCCCAAAGAGAAAAGAACTAAGCTAGAACCTTCTGGGAGAAAAGGCATCTTTGTAGGCTATAGTGAAACATCAAAAGCTTATAGAATATATATACCTGGTCAAAGACAGATTGAACTAAGCAGAGATGTGATTTTTGAGGAAGACATAGCTTTCAAAAGAGCCAGAAATCATATTGAGTCAGAAATTCAAACTTCCAACTCAAGCATAGAAGAGGATCCTACACCTGAGTTTCAGAGGGAGTATCCTGAGGAAGAGGTAAATCATGAACAAATCACATCACTAGAAAATCCCAAGAAAAGACCACTCTGGGCAACCAAAACAATGGAAGAAGCTAAAAATTATGCCACTCCATCAGGGACTTTTAGGGAAAGCACAAGACCTAAGAGATTCTCTAGTTATGTAGCTTTAATGAGTGAATTCATTAAATCAGTACCTTCTAGTGCTATAGAAGCTCTTAAGCACCAAGTATGGAAGGATGCCATGACAGAGGAGTATCAATCCATCCTGAAGAATGATGTGTGGGATATAGTACCTAGACCAAAAGGGAAATCTGTTGTTTCTTCAAAATGGCTATTTAAAATCAAACATGCTACAGATGGCAGTATAGGGAAATACAAAGCAAGATTTGTAGCCAGAGGATTTTCACAAAAGGAATTGATTACGACGAAACCTTCGCTCCAGTTGCTCGATATACATCAGTTAGGGCAGTTCTAGCTATTGCAGCAGCCAAAGGGTGGAAAGTCCATCAAATGGACGTAAGAACTGCTTTCTTAAATGGAACCATTGAAGAAGAGGTTTACTTAGAGCAACCCGAAGGATTTGAGATTCACAATGTAGGATCCCATGTATGTAAATTAAAGAAAGCTCTATATGGACTTAAACAGGCCCCCAGAGCCTGGTATGAAAGAATTGACAGTTATCTCTTGAGATTAGGCTTCTCAAAGAATGATGCAGATCCAAATCTCTACTTCAACAAAGCAAAGGTGATATGTTAATATTGATATTGTATGTTGATCAGTTGATTACAGGGGAAGATCACCTTATTGATCAGTGTAAGAAAGATGTAGCTTCAGAATTTGACATGAAGGACTTAGGTCTATTACACTACTTCCTTGGATTGGAAGTATGGCAGAAATCAGACTGTATTATTCTAAACCAAGGGAAGTACACAATTGACATATTAAAAAGGTTTGGTATGATGGAATGTAGACCTATGCCTTCCCCCATGGAAACAAATCTTCATAAATTGAAGGAAGCAGCAACAGATTCTCCGTTGGCAGATCCCACTCTGTACAGACAGATAATTGGATCCTTGATCTATTTGGTCAATACTAGACCTAATATCTACTATGCTGTAAATGCCTTAAGTCAGTTTATGTGTGAGCCAAAGGAGATACATCTTGTGGCTGTGAAGCATATAATGAGATACCTTCAAGGTACTCTAAATTATGGTTTAAAATATGAAAAGGTTGACTTAGATCTACATGGATTCACAGATTCAGATTGGGCTGGAAGTGTAACGGACCGGAAGAGCACCTCCGGATGTTGTTTCAGTTTAGGGTCAGCAAAGATATCGTGGATCAGCAGAAAACAGTCTTCAGTTGCTCAGAGCTCTACAGAAGCCGAATATATTGTAGCTTCTATGGCTGCTAGAGAGGTAGTATGGCTTAGAAAACTGCTTGTGGGATTATTTGGTAAACCTCTGAAACCAACTATTATCCACTGCGACAATCAAAGCTGTATTAAGCTATCCGTGAATCCAGTATTCCATGATAGATCTAAACATATTGAGATTCCTCATCACTATGTGCGTGATATGGTGGAAAGGAATGTGATTCAGTTGGAGTATATCAGTACAGGAGATCAAACTGTAGATATTCTTACCAAACCACTCCTCAAGGTGAAAGTTGAATACTTCAAGAAAAATCTTGGTATGATTGAAATGTAAAATTCTAATTGATTTGTACTAATATACTAAAGATGTTTAATGCGTAAACATCTTGTGTCATATGTGTGACTCTATGACATTATGGGCCTACCCATTCTGTGTTTATTTCTAAAAGGTGACGATCTTTTGGATAATCTACACTTGTACTTAACATTATAAGGTGACGATCTTATAATGTTTATTAGACTGATATCATGTGACTTGATATTTGTATGAATCACGGAGTTATCATGATTAAGTTATGGTAGACATTATGTGACTTAATGTCAGTGCACATACCATAACTAGGATATATAAGGAGAATGTAATGTTCTCGAGTATAGTATATCCTTTAGTATCACGAGGTAGGTGATGCTACGTATCACGAGATAGGTGATACTATATACCATGAGTTATGTGATATTAAATTACTTTGTGAAATTCATTACAGATTAGATAATTGATATTCATAGAGATTATTGTGATATTGTTATCTTCCCGAGCTAAGAGGGAGTGTTGAGTTGTTTGTAGCTTCTATCAGATAACATATTCATTATGATCGAATGATATATTACCAAAGCATAAACATCTTCTGCATTCTAAACGGTGATTAGTAACTGTTAAAATCGGTGAAACCGATTACAATGCAAACGGTGACAAAGTCACACCTGTGATAGGCGTGACTCCTTGAGGAGTCACGTCTATCACAGATGTGACTCCTACCGTCACTCACATATTTATATCAATGTCTTTGCCCTGCAATACCATGGATTGACACAAAAATCGGAAGTGTATGATAAGTGGAAATTGCATCTGAAATACAAAAGAAAGTAATAAGTTAAGTCTTCTATATAAATATCCAACTTTCAGAAAATATCCAAGTCAGAGATTATAAGTTCGATTTGAATTTACAATATGATCTACTAATTTTAGTTTTGCATGTAAATGATTTTATTCTTACAAGTAGTTAGAAGCTTATAGGATGGTGCAAGAGGGAGTTGGCATCCGAATTTGCTATGAAATATATTGGCCTTATGCACTATTTCTTGGGTCTTGAATTGTGGCAAGGTACAAGAGAAGTCTTCCTATGAAAAGGTTTGTACTTAGTGGAGAT
The DNA here is from genome assembly GCA_027924645.1 of Cunninghamia lanceolata. Taxonomy (NCBI): domain Eukaryota; kingdom Viridiplantae; phylum Streptophyta; class Pinopsida; order Cupressales; family Cupressaceae; genus Cunninghamia; species Cunninghamia lanceolata. Next base: position 13,852,576 of record BSBN01001101.1, read on the forward strand.
TCTAAGAAGATTTCAGATGTTGGATTATAAGCCCTTTGCTACTCCAATGGTTCTAAATCTGTAGTTGACTCCATATTTAGAATTAGATTTGATGGATCCTTTTGTATACAGGCAGTTGATAGGTTCTCTTGTGTACTTGGCAAACAATAGACTTGATGTTTGTTTTGTAGTAAATAGATTGAGGCAATATATGGTTGAGCCAAGGCAAGTTCACAGAATTGTTGGAAAACATGTGCTTTGATATTTGAAGGGAGCAATTCATTATGAATTGAGGTATGATGGAGACAGAGTTAATGTTGTATGGCTTTGTGGATTTATACTGGATAGGTGATGCTAGGGCTAGGAAGAGCACTTCAGGGTTTTGTTTCAGCTTGGGGTCAGGTATGATATCCTGGTCCAGTAGGAAACAAACAATAGTAGTATTAAATTTAGTTGAGGTAGAGTACATAGCAGCTTCTTTTTCTAGTTGCGAGGCTATTTGGCTTTGCAAATTGATAGCAGAATTGACTGATTATATATTGGAGCCAACAATGGTATACTATGGTAACCAGAGTTGCATCAAGTTCTTTGAAAATCTAGTGTTTGATGATCACTCCAAACATATAGATATTTGTTATCATTTTCTTAGAGACAAATTCAGAAGGGAGTGGTAGTTCTTTAGTATGTTTCGTCAGATGAGCAAGTTGTAGACATTTTGACCAAACTCCTTTCAAAATGGAAGTTTGAAATACTAAGAGATAATTTTTGTTTGATGGAGAACACATTCTTTGCGAAAAGGGAGTTTTAGCTTTTTTGTTGGTCACTTAGTTCTCCTAGTTGGTTGCATAAATTAGCAAAAAATGTGACTTGTTTCTTGGGTTGAATTTTCTTCAATTGGGCGCTTATGTAAATCCTTTATTTAGTGATTAAAGCTGCTAGAACAGGCGTATATATTGAGTTTGTGGATTCTTAAAACTAGGCGCATATATTTAGTGATAGTTGGCACTGTCTTTTAATGCTTTTTTAATTTTTATTTGGTGTTTTATTTTGGGTGGTGCTGAAGTTAATTTTTTTCTTGGATTCTATGTGATAAAAAAAACATGATTTTTCTCTTGATTTAAAGTGCTTTTATTTTGCTTTGGTGTACCCAAGATTGAGGGTCTTTTTATCGATCTTGGGCACCCACTTTGGTAAGATAAAAAATTCTGAATAATAAAATTTTTTGACAGCAAGTTATCTTTTTTCTGATTTCAGTATTATTTATTTTTTCGTACTTTCAATAGATTAGTGTTTGTAGGTTAATGTACTTAGGGTTGTAGTTTTGATTGAAGTTTTACTTAGATGGTTTAGGTGAATTCCTTGAGTGCAGAATCTGCATACCATGGTCTGAATTTTAATAATGGGAACATAGAGATGTACAAAGCTAGATTCTTGCATGAGGATTCTCTCTGAGAGATGGAGTTGATTATGATGAAATCTTTGCTACAGTTGCAAGATACACTTGTATTAGAGTAATTATGTCTCCTGCATCTTATTTTAGGTGGTCTTTATATCAAATGGATGTCAAGATAGTTTATCCGAATGGCAATATAGAGGAAGAAGTGTCTATAAGTCAGCTTAGAGGGTTTGAGGTGCATGGGTGATAGACCCATGTAAGCAGATTGAAGAAGGCCTTGTTTAATGTCCCAAACTGATTTTTTTGAAATTTGTAATAATTTTTTTTTGGTATTTTTGCAAATATCTGATGAAATGCATAAACCTCCACACTTTTTGATCACCAAGATCTCGATGTGAGTAAGGTGAGAGCATACGGTGATTGAGACACTATTTGGCGGCATGTTGCACAATCTAAATGAATGCAATGCTAGAAATGAAATAATTAAGGTCTTGGCGACATGGCCATCCAGACTTACAAATTTAATTTAAACTGACAGTTAAACCATCTAGTATTACAATGAAAATACTGAATTAATAGCAACAAATTCTATAACAACAAAGATTAAAAATGCTATAGCCAAAGCAAACTCTGAGTAACAGAAGTATGGAGAAATAGTACCCAGCTGAGGATACAATTGATATAGGCTATAGCTATAACAAATTGATGCAGAAACTCTAAATGAAGTACCCACTGCTGAAAACTTACAAGGTTGTCAATGAATACTGGAAATGACGCACCGGAACTATACGACACCCAAACACCATCAAGTATTTTCCCAGAAGATCTGAACAACTCATTCCTCAATGGTACAACTCATATAATGTCTGAAACTCCTAGTAGAAATCTGAAAATGCTGCCCAAACTCTGCAACACAAAATAACCATTCAGCCTATGATGATGTTGTACGACATGATTTCTGGGTTGTACGTCTTCCTTTACATGGTACGACCAGTCATTACCGTAATGAATAACATCATAAAGAGCAACAAATAAATGATGGAGTGGTACGACTGCCAAAAACTAAGTGAATCAACCTCTTAAATAGATGCGATTGGATTGGGAATGGTACGACCCACTCTTGCAATGGTACAACCAGAAACAAGGATGGTACGGCCAGCAAAATACACCAACAATAATAGCGACCAGATTTGCAAGCAAATAATGATCGTGAATTCTTCAAACTGATACTAACACGAACTTCTTCAACTCAAAAGTATGTATTATACTATCAAATTCAAATAACTGGAAATTCCTCTACAACAGTTTAGCACACATGTAACCCCTGAATGGAATTACTCAAATGAATAGGAGGGTTTTCATTCTAGGGTAGAAAATGAACAATGTTCAATCTCAAGAAATTTGGTTTTTGATAATAAACTAGAATGCTTTCATCTTTGCCCAAATCCTTTGATTTTAATATTATTTTCTCTTTTCCCTCCAAAATTAAATTTATAAAGTGTTTAGAAAGTCCTTTTTATCAAACATTACTTTTTGGACCCCATTCATAAGGACATTTTATGACCCTCTTTTTAGAAACAATCTTTTTTTAATAAATAAACGCAAGTTACCTTTTTATAATATAATGTAAAGTTACTTTTTAGGACAACTTTAAGTTTAATTATTAAAATATTTCCTTTGCAACACCCCCAATAGCCTACGGGAAATAAAATGATAGGCTAGGGTTCTTCCGATAGCTTAGACTTGGAAAGGGGACAACACCTTGTATGTGCTTAAGTAAGCACCACATGCTTGGTACTCACATATTGATGAGTACTTGTTGAAGTTGGCCTTCTCCAAAACTGTTGCAAATCCCAATCTTTACTATCTGTTCACTAAATCTGATCTTTGAGTTTTATGTTGAATGTGGGGGAGTTGACTGACCAATGTTGATATGAAAGATGTCTGTCTTATGCACTATTTTTTGGGTGTTGAAATGTGGTAGGGTACAAGAGAAGTTAATGTTGTATGACCTTGTGGATTCTAACTGGGTAGATGATGCATGCTAGGAAGAACACTTTAAGTTTTTGTTTCAGCTTGGGGTTAGGTGTGATATCCTGGTTCAGCAGGAAAAAGGTAGTAGTAGCATTGAGTTTAGCTGTAGCAGAATACGTAGCAACTTCTTTTGTTAGTTGTGAGGTTATCTGGATTTGCAAATTGATGGTAGAAATTATTGATCGAATGTTGGAACCAATAATAGTGTACTGTGACAATTATAGTTGCATCAAGCTCTTTGTGAATCTAGTGTTTAATGGTCTCTCCAAGCATATACACATTTACAAAAGGGAGTAGTAGTTCTTTAGTATGTACCTTCAGATGGGTAAATTGTATATATTTTGACAAAGCCCTTGGCAAAAGGGAAGTTTGAAATAGTGAGAGAGAGATTGGGTTTGGTGGACACCTTGGTTGCAAAGAGAGGGTGTTAGCTTTTCAAATATGTTGCTTTTTTGTTGTTCTTCTACATCTGGGCTCAAGAAATCAGTTTTTTTACTATTTAGTGTTTTTGTCCTACAGCTGGGCGTTGAAAGCAGCTTTAAGTTTTAATTTTAGTTTTATTTATTTTTCTCTATTTTTAGCAGAGTGCTGGACTCTTCTAGCTTTTGTATATTTGGAGGGATTCTAAATTCATGAATATAAGCTGTTTTGTTTCTAGGATATCAATAAAGTGCTTTGTCTTTTGTTTTTGTAGCTTTTGGCTTTAGTTTTTTGGTAAAAGCCTATTCTATTAAATTTGGCACTCCAACAGAGTTGGATGTGTGTAGAGCCCAGAAGATTCTCTGTCTATAAAAGAGATCTTGGGCACATAACTTAGTAGTAGAAAAAATATAGAATACAGAAGAACAACAACTTTTGAGTGTCATTCAGTTTCAGCTTAATAAACGGCAGTTTTTTAAGTGTTTGTTGTTTGTATTTTCAGCAGTGTGTGTTTATATGCTATTGTACTTAGGTCTTCTGTTTCTGTTGAAGTTTGAATTTGCAATAAGGATTATTTTTCGGCATAGCAGCTAATGTCTAGCAGGATGTATGTAATGTTTGAGTGACAATCAAATGTGAGATTGATAAAAAAGAAAAGTAGAAAAAACCAAGCGTTTAGTAGCAATCAGTTGTTTAAAGGGAACATGTTAGTAATCTTTGATAAAAGGATCTGTTTAGCATATGGGTTTCTTTTAAAGAGTGTATGAATGCACATCTTTGCTTTAAAGTGCTTAATCATTTATGTTCACAATTCAAGACTAACATATTTTCTATTTATTATTAGATTTGAATTGCTTCATGAAGAATATATTGAATATAGTAAGCTTGGTCTTCGGGATAATGTTGCTCAAATTTGTGTTCTGCAGGTATACTTTGATATTTTGTTTTGCATTAGTATTTATCATGATGTATTGCACATGAGAAGAAAATTTGTTTTCTTTTTGTTCATAATATTTAATTCTTTTCATCATTACTCAAATTAGATTCATTCTACATGATGAATTCTTTGGTATTGTTTGGCTAGTCAAAATGTGTGGGCAATGCACAAGCGGGAGCTAGTCATTTGGAAAGCAGGTATTAACCACCGCTGATCCTATTCAATTGGAATTTAGATAATATATTTTGAGAAGCATTTTGGAAAACAGATTTGGAACCATTTTCTGATATAAAGTTATAAAAAACCCTGTTTTAAAATTGTAACCTTTGTATGAAACACTTTTCTATGGATATATTTTAATGTAGAGGAAAGAAACAAGCAAATTATTATGTATAGCTGAGACTTGCTAATGCAAATATAACAATTTATTGGTAAGGACATTGAAAATCTTTTTACCTGTCATCAATATGCGTGTTTTGGTATTTTGCAATGTTACTATTTAGTCTGACATGGACAATCCAATGCAAATGGGATAGCAGTCACGTGCAGTTACAATATGCGATTGTAGTTAGCTAAGGCCAAATGGTTGTATTTGGGTAAGTATTAGGTTGTCATGATTTAAAGCCACCACTCAACTATTATGTTAAGCGATACTGTTCGTGGTAGTGTTTAAAGTAAATGTTTTCTAGACAGGTCAATTATGATAGGAGACCAAGGTCTCAATAAAATTTATTTTGGTTGACAGTAGTAGTTGATAACTGTTATACATTGAATTGAGTCAAATTTAATATCAAAAAATGGTCACATGAATAATTTGAGTTGACCTTGCTTTGCTAAGTAATTTGTGTAAGCTTTTTCTTTTTTGGTATTTTTTCAAACTCTTTATTAATTTCCATATCTTACTTTATTTCAGATTCACATTGATGTACTTTGTTCATTCATTAGAAGTATTTTCTTTATTTCTTTCTACACACTGGTTGATAGTCTGATACCTATTATTTTGAATATAGTAGGCCAAAGTTAGATCACATGTTGACCTTTTTGATGACCGATAAACAGGGCATGAATGTCTCTAGGTGCCTTTCTGGTTCACATGTAGTGGGCCCAATAGTAATAACTTATGTCACAAGGTTCGAGTTCGAGTTCAGCGACTATAAAATTTGGATTAAGTTCGGCGGCGAAAAAAAATTCGTGATTAAATTCGACTAATATAAATTTGCTATTTTTCTTAAAATTATCAAAATATTTCATCACTATTATACCTGTTCCCAGCAGGTCTAGAATTCAATCTGGGGCAATCTTTTTTACAAAAGAAACAAGCATTCAAATTCCCCAAAACCTCAATTTTGTAGACCAATATTTTGTTATCCAGCTTTATTTCGACCACCTTAGGTACCTCAATCTCCGGTTTAAGAGAGATGAGGACCCTAGCATTCAAGTGGGGCAAAGTAACCCTTGTTTCTTCAGTTTGCAACACTTGCCCCAACGGTCTCAAAATATGGGGGATAAATTTCCATAGCTATGGGGCCAGCTCCTTAATTTCCAGCCATCTAGGAGCAGAGAATTCTAATATTTTGTCGGGTTTTGACTCAAAAGACCAAGGGACAGCCCTAAAAATGGACTGGCCTATATTCCAGAACTCCTTCCTTGGGATTTTGGATTGCATATTGTGGTTTTTTAGAAATATGACACGACCCTTCTGTATCATCCTGCAAAAGTTTAAATATAAACCAAGTTTTTTCCCTCAAACTTTACCAAGCCATTCATAAAAAAACTTTCTTGACGGCAAGAGACTAATATCCAAACACACAACAAATATAGTGTAATGTCCCCTTCCTAGGCGATACATGGATGTGCAGTGGTTGGCCTATTATTTGGGTTCCCGTAGGTTAGCAGAGTGGTTAGGGGACCAATCCAGGGGCAGTGGAGCTTAGCAGGAAGCTTTACAGGCCATTCCAGACAGTTTGCGACAGTTTCCTATTTTTTAGGAAGGGTCCCTATTTTTTAGGGTTTGACTGAGAGTTGACCAGGAGGCATCAGGGGACCTCCAGCAGCATTTTGGGAGATTTGGTCACAGTTCCTATTTTTTAGGAGGTATCCCTATTTTTTAGGAGGAGACTGTCAGTTAGCCTGCCACTTGGCGACTTCACCTTTATGGCACGTGCATCATCAGTTTTCAGTTCCAGATGGCCAGGTGATGGAAATGGAATAAAGATTAAATATTGAAGTGTTGACTTTAATATTTAATATGAATAAAATAAAGTGATCTACAATGTCACTTTATATTAATAAAATATTAAAAGGACCCCCACCTTGATGACACAACGTTGTATTAAAAAGGTGGCCTTTTTAATGAAGAAGTTGGACCCTCAACTTGGGCGCCCAACTTAGGAGTCCATGAATAAAAAGAATCTCTCAAAGATTCTTAATTTTGATGCCTCTTGAACCCTAAAAGTGGACGCCCAACTTGGGAGTCTCATAAAGTGAATTTGGATTCACTTTTTGGCTTATCTTTTGGCATTCTATTATTGATCCTTTGGCAGATTTGAACTCTTGGAAAGAGTTGCAGCAGCATTTAGTCCTTTGGGAACGGAAACTCTCAAGGATTATGGTGGATTGGACGACAACCCAGTTCATCTTTGTGGAGGGCCTACTCTGGGTCTTCGTTTGGGCATTATTGGACAGGTTTTAGTTGACTATATTGCAGATCTGAGCTTGCAGCAGTATTATATCAGCAATATCTTTCAGATCCATCACCCCCAGTTGCATGTAGAGCCTCTCCTAGGCCAATACCACCATTTGTATGCAATTAGCTTTGCAGATCCAGTTTCTACAATGAATATAATGTGCAGATCTGATGGGTATGTGTCTACATTTCATAGTTGGTGTTTTGCTGTTTATTAGTTGCTTTCAGTTCCTCTTTTGTATTGGATCTTATTTGCATGTACATCTTTTGCCATCCTTGGCAAAACTACACTTTTCAAGAAAACTGAAACCCCTTCTGCATCTTCTGTCTAGTCTCTAAGATCACATAAAATAATAAAAAAATCATAAAACAAACAAAAAAATACAAAAATAATTCCTATTTCAGCAGTAGTCAGAGTTAGAACCAGCAGGGTTCTTACATATAGCAACACTATTAAATCTATTTGTTACTCAATCAAAGCCTGAAGCATTACCACAGAAGGAGAAATTGTTAGCACTTTGACAGGAGGAGGAGTCTTACCTTGTCCTCCTTCTCCGGGCAGCTCACTTTTGATTGTGTAGTTATATCCCACCCCTCTCCTTCTACGGTCGCCATTGCACACCACCTTGAACACTGCCGACTCCGGAATTTCCTTAACTCTACCACCCAACGCTTCCTTGTAAGAAACCTTGTTGGTATTTTCCTCCCCCACCTGCAAATCCTTATCCAACTCACCAATAACCAGTTCAACACCCCTGGACTCTTGATTGGTCTCCACATAAGACAAACAAACAACAGAAAACAGAAAAAAAAAATGAGGGTTAGACATTACACGCCTCGACATAAGACAAAACAAAATGATGCAACCATTCAAGGAATTGTCTCTCCTCAAGATAGTATAAGTAATGATTGTGGAATGCATGAGAAGTGTGTTGAAGTAAAAGATATATCAATCAAGACACCTGCAGATCTGCATATGAAGGTTTTTCGGAATAGTTGTGTGTGTGGTCCTAAGCACTGTATCCTCTCACCTTGCACACATTGGCATCTTGGTGATCAGAAAGTGTTCGGACATTGCATTGACATTTTATACTTGCAAAAATAAAAAAAATTGGGTGTGCATATTACAATGTGGGTCCAAGAAAATTGCAGATATTGAAGAGTATTCATATGATTTCATGACCGCCGTACCATGATAGGAGAGTATCGTACGGATTTATGAAGATCTTGGATTTTGGGTGTGTTGTACTATTATTTCTGAAGGGGATCATATTGTCGCTGCCGTACAAAATTTCACTAATTTTGAGCCTACCATACATTTGTAGGATTATGGTTGAGTTTATATATCTATATATATAAGCACTGCCATTTTGAGGTGATGTTCATTATTTGGTTGGCCTTATTGTCAGATATTGCTGGCCACTTCATTGCAGTCCGTCATACAAGATTGAGAGGATTCTGAATAGTGCTTATTGCTGGGCGACTCATATTTCTGCAGTTTGCAGGGCACTATATCATCACAAGGGATTATGAACAAGTTTAAGGATTGAGCATTCCATATATGTTGTGATCATCTTTGTTTGCATAGGCCGAATCATTTCTTGGTGATTTCTCTAGTTCCTTGGAGGTCTGTAAGGTTTTCTATCTCTTGCAACCACCTTTACCTTGTTAGCCTCATTTTTAAATAATGGAAACATGAGTTTCGAGGGCTGATGCAATCGATTATGGAATTTTGATGAGTGTATACAGTAGCTGTATATTGGCCTTGTGGGAGTTTGAGGATGTCATTAAGCAGTGGAGAGAGGGCATCATTTGTCATTAAATCAAGGAGGAGCATATAGTAAGTTGGTTGCATTCCTTTCTTAACTCAAGTTAGAAGTGGAAAGGTACAATCATGCATCTCATCACTGGCCTCCAAAGGTTTGCATTTATGTTGTGAATCATGCACACTTTTTGGTTATTTCTCCGCAAGTTGTCAAATTGTTTTTCAAAGAGGTGATCAAGTTACATGGATTGCATAAAATATGAATGTTGGAGATGGTAGATCCCATAGTTCTTTTTGGCAAGAGTTGTTTCAGTTGACAGGCATGAGATCCAGGCTCTATGGACATCACAGGGTTACGAGGAAAGATGGTAGGGTTATTTTTAATAAGCTAACTAATCATGTACATTTTTTATTTTTCCTCAAATGACCCAACTGTTTTTCAAAGAAGCAATTAAGTTTAGATTGCCTAACAATATTGTAAGTGATAGGGATAGTAGATTCCTTAGTGTGTGGTTGTAGGAACCATAGTTGAAAAACTCGCCAAATTGAAAAACTCACCAAGCCCGAAAAACTCGACTCGGCAAAAAACTCAACTTAAAAAATTGTTTGAATTTCATTAAAAACGCATTTTTTTTTTCAAAATTCAATGATAAGATGCATCCAATGAGTCAATAAATGAGTACATAAAAGAAACAAGCTGAGTCTAGTTGTATTTGATTGATTTCAAAGCAAATTGGGTACAAAATGGCATCCTCATGTGGAATGCGCTGATACCGATAGTTTGAAACTAAATGAAAATAGCAAATTGTTTTTGTAAAACTGAAAGTAAATACTAAATACTACATCTTCCTCTTCCCAAGTCTAGTGAAAACTAGGGGAGTGGTAGAACTAGAGGGTCTAGTCCTAGGAATCTACTGTGGCTCCTCCATCCTCGACATGACAGACCGTGGCTCAACCTCGATCCTAGATGTAGATGCTGGTGGCAATGTCTCCTCATCCTCAATATCATCCAATGAGAATCCCAATCCACCGATTCCACCCCCTCATCCATTGTCTGTCTCTCCATATCATAGATCTCATCCTCAGAAAATAATGAAGGCTGCTCATCTTGCCCTGTCCATCATTGTAAGGATCTATCTCATCCAAATCAAATCATCTGATATTTCCTCTACCCTTCTTGTGCACAGCTGAAGATTATATTGCACATAGACAAGGTCATTGAGGCGTTTCTGAGCTAGTTTGTTCCTCTTCTTCGTGTGGATGGCCTGAAATAAGCTCCAATTGCGCTCACAGTTGGATGAACTACAAGGTTGGCATAAGACACGGAGAGCAAATCTTTGGAGATTTGGGGTATTTCCACACCAATTTGTCCACCAAACCTCTACAAAAAAAAATATTGAAGATTTAGAAACTTGGAAAGGAAAGTCAAAAGTTCAAAACATATTAAATATCAAATTATCGATAGCTGTAACTTGTAAATTTGAAATTTTATACCTAGTGACTAATTGTTTATTGCTTGTGTAGCCAAGTCTGAAGAGAAGAGACTACCCCTTCTTTCCCTATAAGCTTGCAATTCATCAACAATGAGGTTTGCCACCTTAGCCTGGGGTGTCATCCTCTAAATGCAAGAAGTGAGGCCCTCCATAACCTCTCCACTAGGATCTGAGAAGGTGCCTGAATGGAAGAAACGGGTGTTCAAAAAGTACCTTGTTGCATGGATGGTTGGTGGAGTTGATTGTTCCACCTCCTATCAATAATCTCCCATATGGGATCAAATTTGAGGCTGTCCCCCTTATAATAATTTCTTATAGCCTCCTTGGCCCTATCCATGGCCTCATAAAAATACCCCATTGGGGTTTTATCCCCATCTACCAAGCAGAGGACTCTAACCAAGGGCTCCGACACCTACAATATAAAAATGCAAAAAGATTAAAGTTACAAATTTACAATGAAAGACATATTAAAAATAAATAATATTCAACTTGAATTTAAATTCGAAGTTTTGAAGTTACATTCACAATCCTTGCAGCTCTTTTTTCAAATAGTTTGTCGAAGACTATGCATGCAATTCTCTCTCCTTTTGGCTTCTTTGCATAAGATGACTCTGTCCATTGTGGGCTCACAAACATTTGTTTCAAAGGCATCAATGAACCAAGAATGCTTTGCAACATTAAGAAAACTGTTGCAAACCTTGTCACACCGGATCTCACCAACTCTTTCCCTTGGGTGTGATCCCTCATCATGTGAAGAACCCAAGGGTGATTGTTGATAAATTTTGTGATCCTCCTTGCATCCTCTACAACCGGTGTGACCCAATCAAGCTTGCCTATGTCCTTTGAAAGAAGGTCAAGGACATGTGCTGCACAAGGTGTCCAAAAAATTGTGTTGTGTCTATCTTGGAGGATTCTACCAGCTGCCACATATGTTGCTGCATTGTCAGTAATTATCTGCACAACATTTTCAATCCCAACCTCCATGCAAACTTGCCTCAACATTTTATCCAAATTTTCTGCATTTTTCACTATGTTGTCGGCATCCATTGATTTCAAGAACACCACTTCATTTTTGCAAGCTACCAAAAAATTAATGATGGTGTGGTTTTTATTATCCGTCCACCCATCGGAAAGAATAGAGCAGCCATATTTTTTCCATTCATTTATTTGTTCTTCCACCACTGCCCTTGCCCTATCACTTGCATTTGTAAGCAACCTACAAGTACAAAGTGAAATTAAGTACACAATTTTAATTTGTAAACAAAAAATAGCTTAAATTCATCATAAATTTCTATAAATCAAAGAACATAAATTTATCTGAAAGATTAAATTAACTAACCTCCCACTCAAGTTTGTGTGAGAAGGTGCCTTGTAGCCTTTTCCTGCAACTGTCAATGCAGTAACCAAATTATGCCAATAAGGAGAATTTGCCACATTGAAAGGGATGTTGTTGAAATACCAAAAATCGGCACAAGCAATGTCTGCACGCTCATGCACCTCCTTATTCCACCCACTTGCCTCTAAGGAAGTTTGTGCTCCAGGTGTGTTTCTAGGCACAAAAAAACTATGTACCATGTGTGCAGGTGCTGATCCTGGTGCTCTACTAGAAGTAGATGAAGGGCTCACGGTGGTGGTGGGATGCCTTCGAATACGTGGACCACAAAGAGAGCCCACTATGCCCTGAAGTGCATCACCATCCGACTCAAGGTTGACTGGAGCACCTTGAGAAGAAGCTATGGATGCTTGCATGGCTGCCTTTGCCTTCTCCCTTTATAATTTTCTTTCTTCTGCGGCTGCAAGTATGACATTCATTTGTCTTTTTATTTTTTCTATAGTGTTAGTACAAGCCCTTGCATCACGATGACTGATGCCTGCAAGGTGGTATTTGAGGCAGTTAATGCCTCCATGGTATACGTTTTCGCATCAGATGCAATAAACTGAGCCAGGGTACAATCCTAGATAGGCATATTTCCATGTAGGATCTCTAGCTCCTGGAGGACGTGTGCCTACAAATGATGATGATGATGTGGTAGGGCCTGACGCTGAACCGGATGCATAAGCATCTCTATTCGCCATTATAAATTAACCTACACATACAAAGTGAAAGCACAACTTGTTAGTTTTTTAATAGAAAATTAAAAAACAACCTAAATTAGATTAAATCAAATTTCAATATAGAATCTAGATTAGGATTTCTATATGAAAAAATGGATTAAACAAAAATGGATTCAACAAAAAAAAATTGACTTGGGTTTGAAAAAAATATGAAAACAATGAAGAAATCAAAAAATTACTCTAAATTACTAAAAATGAAAACTAATCTAAGACTCTAAACATTTTCTTAAAAAAAAAAGGGATTCAAATAAGAAAAATAACTAGGGTTTGAAAAAAATTAAAAAATCAGAAAAAAAATGCAAAAAAGGGTGATGAATCTTGTTGTGATGAATATAAATCTATTTATACTACATTCATGATCTTTTTAAAACTTAGATGCTTAAAAAATGAAGCAGAAATTTCAAAAAAAGAAAGAACAAGAAAAATAAAAAACTTACCTGGAAATCCGATTTGCCTTTGAAATTTGATTGAAATCTGCTTCAAATCTTGTTTAGTTGACGCTGAATCGCTACAAATACCATAGTTGGAAAAATCGCACAAAACTTGCTAAAATTGCGAGTACTCGTGTGTACCAAGCTACGATGAGTTTTGGAATGAAAAACTTGGCTTGAGTTTTTTGAAAAACTCGCCGCGAGTCTGTTGAGTTGTTTGTAGCTTCGATCAGATAACGTATTTATTATGATCATAATAAATATGAATATATAAGTAATATTAAGTATTACTTATATATTCATACTTAATATATAAGGTATGTTAAAATAAACATGAATATAGCATGATCGAATGATATATTACCAAAGTATAAACACCGACTACAATTCAAACGGTGATTAGCAATCGCTAAAGCAATGGAAAGGTGACAAAGTCACACCTGTGATAGGCGTGACTCCTTGAGGAGTCACGTCTATCACAGATGTGACTCCTACCGTCACTCATGTATATCAACGACTTTGCCTTGCAATACCATGGACAGACACAGAAATCGGAAGTGTATGAGAAGTGGAAATTGCATCTGCAAAATAAAAGAAAGTAATAAATTAAGTCTGCAATACAAATATCCAACATTCAGAAAATATCTAAGTTAGAGATCATAAGTTCGATTTGAATTTACATGGTATCAGAGCCAAGTTAAGCAGAATCCGGGCAGAAAATCGAACTTGAGAAATTCAGATTTGATACATCTCATTTCTCAAATGGCAGCAGCAATCCGATTCGAAGACAGATTGGAAGGAGGAAATAACTTCTCATCATGGAAATTCAGAATTATGATGATACTAAAAGAAAATAAAGTTGATTCATTTGTGAGAGAAAACAAAACGGAACCAGAGAATGATCCTGATAAAACGACATGGATTGAAGGAAATGACAAAGCCATGAAAATCATAGTTGATGGAGTTAGAGATCATATCGTGCCGATTCTGACAAAACATGAGACTGCATATCATATGTTTAAGTCATTTGAAAGCAATTATGAAATTAATAACTCAGCAGAACCTTAGCCCTAAAGAGAGAAATAAATCATATAAGTATGAACAAAGGAGAATCTATCAATGCATACTTTATGAGAATATCTACACTAAGGGATCAACTATCAACACTTGGGTACCAAATTGAAAGCAAGGAACTAACACTTATTGCCCTAGATGGTCTCCCAAATTCCTGGGAGACATTTGTTCAAGGCATTAGTGCAAGGTCTAAATTTCCAAAATTTGACTGCCTAAGATCGGACTGTCTTCAAGAAGAATCTAGACAGACAAAGAAAGGGTCAAAACAGAAAAATATAGATGAAGATCTTCATGTTCTAAATACAAACTCTCACAAGAAAGAGAAGAAGAAACACTTCAAGAAGAGGAAAAATCATCACGGGAAAGGTTCATTCAAGAAAGACATTTCTCGCATCCAATGTTTCAGATGCGACCAATATGGACACTATGTAGTTAGATGTCTTGACAGAACCAAGCAACAAGCATCTTATGCCAAAATAAAGGAGCATGAATCCGAGAAATATGTATTCTACTCTGCACTTTCAAACCAAGTAACAAATAAATCCAACACCTGGGTTATAGATAGTGATTCATCAAGACACATCACAGGGTTAAGGGAACTACTAGACACCATGGTAGAAGAGACTGACGAAGAAGTAACAATTGGAGATAACTCTGTACATCCAGTCAAGGGTGTTGGCACATGCACCCTAAAATTAAAGACTGGCACCTCCATCCAACTTACTGGAGTATTGTTTGTCCCAGGCATCAAAAGAAATCTAGTCTCCATATCTGCACGAGATAATGGATATAGGGTGACCTTTATGGATAGCAAAGTATTGGCATGGCCAAAAAATTCTACTATTAAGAAAGCCAAAACCATAAGTCATAGACAAGGGTACTTGTACGAGTTATGTACAGAACCAAATCTAGCCCTAATTCATGAAACTGCAGACTCTAATGAAATATGGCATAGAAGACTAGGACACCTAAATTTCTGTGCCCTATGTTCCATGGAAAGACTAGTTACAGGGTTACCCAAGCTCAAACAATGTAATTAAGGGGTATGCAAGGGGTGTGCCTTAGGGAAAAATACAAAGGGGTCCTTTCAAAATAGTTCTAGCAAAACAAATAACGTACTAGAACTAGTTCACTCAGATTTATGTGGACCCATGTCTGTACCCTCCTTAGGTGGGTTTCTATACTATGTAATCTTCGTTGATGACTTCTCCAGAAAGACATGGATCTATTTTCTTAAATGTAAAGAATCACAAGAAATCCTTAAAAGATTTAAGGAATTCAAATCCATTACTGAAAACTCTTCCGGGAGAAAAATCAAAACCGTAAGAACAGATAATGGGAGTGAATACACTTCAGACATTTTTAAAGACTTTTGTAAAAACACTGGGATTAAGAGGGAGTTCACTGTACCTTATAATCCTCAACAAAATGGAGTTGCAGAAAGAAAAAATAGAACCATTGTAGAAGCTGCTAGGGCTATGTTACTTGATCAGAATATAGACACTTCACTTTGGGCAGAAGCATCTAGTATTGCTGTCTATATACAGAACATATGTCCTCACTCTCATATTGATGACAAAACTCCTGAAGAAGCCTTCGCTGGCACAAAACCAGACATTAGTCATTTAAGGATATTTGGTTGTCCTGTTTACATTCATGTGCCCAAAGAGAAAAGAACTAAATTAGAACCTTCTGGGAGAAAAGGCATCTTTGTAGGCTATAGTGAAACATCAAAAGCTTATAGAATATATATACCTGGTCAAAGACAGATTGAACTAAGCAAAGATGTGATTTTTGAGGAAGACATAGCTTTCAAAAGAGCCAGAAATTATATTGAGTCAGAAATTCAAACTTCCAACTCAGGCATAGAAGAGGATCCTACACCTGAGTTTCAGAGGGAGTATCCTGAGGAAGATGTAAACCATGAACAAATCACATCACTAGAAAATCCCAAGAAAAGACCACTCTGGGCCACCAAAACAGTGGAAGAAGCTAAAAATTATGCCGCTCCATCAGGGACTTTTAGGGAAAGCACAAGACCTAAGAGATTCTCTAGTTATGTAGCTTTAATGAGTGAATTTATTAAATCAGAACCTTCCAGTGCTATAGAAGCTCTTAAGCACCAAGTATGGAAGGATGCCATGACAGAGGAGTATCAATCCATCCTGAAGAATGATGTGTGGGATATAGTACCTAGACCAAAAGGGAAATCTATTGTTTCTTCAAAATGGCGATTTAAAATCAAACATGCTGCAGATGGCAGTATAGGGAAATACAAAGCAAGATTTGTAGCCAGAGGATTTTCACAAAAGGAAGGAATTGATTATGACGAAACCTTCGCTCCAGTTGCTCGATATACATCAGTTAAGGCAGTTCTAGCTATTGCAGCAGCCAAAGGGTGGAAAGTCCATCAAATGGACGTAAAAACTACTTTCTTAAATGGAACCATTGAAGAAGAGGTTTACTTAGAGTAACCCGAAGGATTTGAGATTCACAATGTAGGATCCCATGTATGTAAATTAAAGAAAGCTCTATATGGACTTAAACAGGCCCCCAGAGCCTGGTATGAAAGAATTGACAGTTACCTCTTGAGATTAGGCTTCTCAAAGAATGATGCAGATCCAAATCTCTACTTCAAACAAAGCAAAGGTGATATGTTAATATTGATATTATATGTTGATGATCAGTTGATTATAGGGGAAGATCACCTTATTGATCAGTGTAAGAAAGATCTAGCTTCAAAATTTGACATGAAAGAATTAGGTCTATTACACTACTTCCTTGGACTGGAAGTATGGTAGAAATCAGACTGTATTATTCTAAACCAAGGGAAGTACACAAGTGATATATTAAAAAGGTTTGGTATGATGGAATGTAGACCTATTTCTTCCCCATGGAAACAAATCTTCATAAATTGAAGGAAGCAGCAGCAGATTCTCCGTTGGCAGATCCCACACTGTACAGACAGATAATTGGATCCTTGATCTATTTGGTCAATACCAGACCTGATATCTGCTATGCTGTAAATGCCTTAAGTCAGTTTATTTGTGAGCCCAAGGAGATACATCTTGTGGCTGTGAAGCATATAATGAGATACCTTCAAGGTACTCTAAATTATGGTTTAAAATATGAAAAGGTTGACTTATATCTACATGGATTCACAGATTCAGATTGGGCTGGAAGTGTAACTGACCGGAAGAGCACCTCCGGATGTTGTTTCAGTTTAGGGTCAGCGATGATATTGTGGATCAGCAGAAAACAGTCTTCTATTGCTGAGAGTTCTACAGAAGCCGAATATATTGCAGCTTCTATGGCTGCTAGAGAGGCAGTATGGCTTAGAAAATTGCTTGTGGGATTATTTGGTAAACCTCTGAAACCAACTATCATCCACTGCGACAATCAAAGCTGTATTAAGCTATCCGTGAATCTAGTATTCCATGATAGATCTAAACATATTGAGATTCCTCATCGCTATGTGCGTGATATGGTGGAAAGGAATGTGATTCAGTTGGAATATATCAGTATAGGAGATCAAATTGCAGATATTCTTACCAAACCACTCCTCAAGGTGAAAGTTGAATACTTTAGGAAAAATGTTGGTATGATTGAAATGTAAGACTCTAATTGATTTGTACTAATATATTAAAGATGTTTAATGTGTAAACTTCTTGTGTCATATGTGTGACTCTATGACATTATGGGCCTACCCATCCTGTGTTTATTTCTAAAAGTGACGACTTATGGATAATCTACACTTGTACCTAACATTATAAGGTGACGATCTTATAATGTTCATTAGACTAATATCATGTGACTTGATATTTGTATGAATCATGGAGTTATCATGATTAAGTTATGGTAGACATTATGTGACTTAATGTCAGTGCACATACCATAACTAGGATATATAAGGAGAATGTAATGTTCTCGAGTATAGTATATCCCTTAGTATCACGAGGTAGGTGATGCTACGTATCACGAGATAGGTGATACTAAATATCATGAATTATGTGATATTAAATTACTTTGAGTAATTCGTTACATATCAGATAATTGATATTCACAGAGATTATTGTGATATTGTTATCTTCCTGAGCTAAGAGGGAGTGTTGAGTTGTTTGTAGCTTCGATCAGATAACGTATTTATTATGATCATAATAAATATGAATACATAAGTAATATTAAGTATTACTTATATATTCATACTTAATATATAAGGTATGTTAAAATAAACATGAATATAGCATGATCGAATGATATATTACCAAAGTATAAACACCGACCACAATTCAAACGGTGATTAGCAATCGCTAAAGCAATGGAAAGGTGACGAAGTCACACCTGTGATAGGCGTGACTCCTTGTGGAGTCACGTCTATCACAGATGTGACTCCTACTGTCACTCATATATATATCAACGTCTTTGCCCTGCAATACCATGGACGGACACAGAAATCGGAAGTGTATGAGAAGTGGAAATTGCATTTGCAAAATAAAAGAAAGTAATAAATTAAGTCTGCAATACAAATATCCAACATTCAGAAGTTATCTAAGTTAGAGATCAGAAGTTCGATTTGAATTTACAGAGTCAAACACTAGAAACTCGTCGGAAATCACTAGAAACTCGCTGGAAATCGCCAGAAATGCGGGAGGAAATATAAAACTTAAAAAGTTAAAAAGGTTAAAAACAAAAAGACTTCCCATTTCATTTTATTTTCTGCTCTTCATCGACAACAGTTGAGGCTTGAGTGACGACTAACTTCGTGGAGTGAGGAGAATTGCCATAAACCCTAGTGCGATTATATAAACTTTAAAGTGCTTCGCAATTTCATTTTCGCATTTGTTTTTTCTATTGTTTGGAATCTTTGATCTGAAAACGAAACCCTAGTGCGGTGCCTGCTGTTTGGAACCTCGACAGAAAGCAAAACCCTAGATTGCGTGGGTTCTTTGTGCCTGCAGGTTGCGAGGGTTAAATTTCGAAGTATCATAAAAAGAATCTGGTTTATATTTCTGCGTTTTATATATACTTCCTTTGTAGGCTGCAAGGCTTAAATTTGCTGAATGCTTCACGATCTTTGAAGTTTGTTCATACTTCATTGAATATTAACGGGGAATTGATTTGTGGGATATCTGGAGTCATAAGTATATTATTATAATAATATTAATACATAATAATAATATTTGTGGGAATGGATTTGTATTAACAGTATGATAATAATAATATATAATAATATTAATACAATAATATAATATAATGTTATATTATAATAAATTAATATATTAATATTATTAAATATTATATTAACAATAATATATAATGATATTAATAGTAATACAATAATATAATATAATGTTATACTATAATAAATTAATATATTAATATTATTATATAATATATTATTATATTAATAATAATATATAATAATATATTATATATTATTATTATTATAATATTAATACAATATCTATATATATTATATAATTATATAATTTATTATTATATATTAATATATAATAATATTACTATATATATTGTACCCATACCTCAGGGTAATTTTTTTGCCATACCTACATACCCAAATTCCGAACCTCGGGCAACTTAGATGAAATGTATTGAAGGAAATCAATAATATAGTCCATAATTCAATAATCTACATTTTTTTAAAGCATATTTTTAAAAATTAATGTATTTTTTATGTTCGATAACTTTGCCGAGTTATTGCCGAGTTTTTTCCCGAGTTTTTGAAATTTTTGGGTCTATCGAGTTTTTGCCGAGTCCGAGTTTTTCAACTATGGCAAATACGTCAAAAAAGGTTGGGAGGGCATTTTTTGTCAAGCAGAGCAAGTGAAATGCTAAAAAATGAATCAAAAATCCCTTTTAAATGCATGCGGAATACAATTTTTTGAGTGACCGAGTAAAATCCATGGACTCATCAGGTTTTTGTGAAAAACTCGCCGTAAAATTGGCGAGTTTTTCCCAAAAACCTGACGATTATTTTTGGCGAGTTCTTGCACTAAGTACTCGCCGGCAAAAAAAAACTCGCGAGTTTTTTGAAACTTGCTGAGTTTTTGACGAGTCTTGCAACTATGGTAGGAATTATTTCAATTGATAGGTACTGGATTTACTCTGAGCACAATTCACCATTTTCACATTGGTGGACAGGCAAAAAGAGCAAACACATGGATCGAAGAGCAATTAAGGATCTACAAAACTTCCACTTATGGCACTATATGGCTATGATACTCTAATTTTGGTTGATTTGGTGTTTGTAGATAGTAGGGTACCGACCGCTAGTGACTTGGTTGAGCATTGCCAAGACATGTGAGAGAACTCAAGGATCATCTTCAACAGGTTTAGGATAGGCAGGAGTTCTATGCCATCATGCACATCAAAGAGAAGAAGTTGAGGAACTGAAATATCAAGGAGCTCCCAGTGCGTTGGAAGGACCTCCCCATGGAAGGTGCTACATGGGTTGGCACGATGATACTTAAGCATGGTGCTTTTTGGCAGTCTAGTTGCTTCGCTTGACAGGAACATGATCCAGACTCTATGGACATTATAACATGATTCATCATATTGGCACGATAATACTTGAGCATCTGGGTTTGCAATTGCTTGAGGGCAAGCAATTCTGGGAAGGGCCGACTGTCATGTCCTCTTTTCAAAACTAAGAGAATTAATAATATTTTAAGTGGGCCCAATCATTTTATTTTTAAAAGGGGCAACTTCAGTATTATTTAGAAAAATGCTTTGAACACTTTATTTAAAGTTTTATTCAAAAGCGGCGTTTGGATGTAATTTAAAAGTATTTTTAAATACTTGGAGAGAAAAAGCAAAATAAATAAAAATAAAATAAAATAGAGGGCCTGAGGTAAAGCGCTTATAAAAGAGAAGTCAAGGCTCACATCAAAGCATCCATTGTCCATTATCAGCATTTTGAATTTGAATTTGAAATTTGCATTCAAGGACGAAAACTCTTGGTTGACAATTTCTGGAGGATGGAAATCCTCTTGGAATCTTTTCAGATCTGAGGAAGAAAACCCTCATTTAGAGAACGATTTAGATTTGCAAGAAAATTCCATATCAACGGCATTATTGAGAGATTGAATTCATACTTCGCAAATTATGTTCATATATTGCGAATTTTCAATTATTATATTTATTTCTATGAAGTTGTAGTATAATATCAATATTATCTTCTGCATTATTGTAATAACCCTGTTTGCTGTTCTATATATTTCTGAGTATTCAGCATTGTATTTTATGCATATTATTACCATTGTTGTTTGAATTATATTATCAGCCATCAAATCTGCCGTACCAACTAATTATTTTCAATAGTGCTGACTCAATCTTACCTATAGAAATCCTAATCGCAGCCTTAATAAAGCTGCCATATATTAAACGAACCATTGTTGATAAATATTGGCAAAGTCTGATATATTAGAATACTTGAAGGTTTGCCGTACCAATTTCCTTAGTGCTGATTGTCTATTTTGTGAATATTTAATTCAGGTTTAATCTAAATATACCTCTTAATAATCGGCAATTATATTTACATTTAGAAATTATTTAGTTTGTTTTCATCTGTGTAGTGTTTTCATTAATATTTAGCTTAGGGTTTTTAGCATTTACTTTCAGTCTTTCATAAACTAAATAAAATTCAAAATTGCATTTTACTTTCAGCTGCTGCCATATTGTAGCTAATTTAGGGGTGATTTTATAATTCAAGATTTGTTTCTGTCATCATTAATTCTGAAATTGCATTCTACTGCATAGGTTTGATTTTATATAAAATAATACAAAATTCCTTTAGAGTTTAATTTATCTTAGGGTTTAATTCAGCATTTGTTTCGATTATTTCCATAATCATAAAACACAAAAAAATTGCAAAATTTGGAAAATCCTAAAAGGGACATTACATTTTTTTGTATTTTTTTGATTTTGCAAACCAAAAATAAATGTAACTGCAAATTGAGCTGAAAAATAAATGTTGATCAAAGTAACAATTGGCTGGAAACGAATCACAAACCTCAAAGTGCTGGAATTGATCATTAATTGCATTTCAAATAGGAGGATTGAATTATATATGCTCAAATACATCAAATATAGTTGCTGTTTATGACTGATATAACTCTAGTTATGCCAAAATTAGGATCCAATAGCAAATATGAAGGTCATTGGACTAATTTTATTTGCAAAATAATGATTACAATCGCAGATATAAAATCTGGACATAAATTTCAAAATAGGTAATAATATTTGCCACTAACAAGACCTCCTGAAGTGTGTATGGCTGGTAGATCCAGTTAATTTTGGACTTGTACGACACCAAAGTATTGATATGACGACTGATTGGAGAGTTGTACGGTCGCTGCTGGTGAAGGAATATGGATTGGCGGCTGGGAAAGTGACCAAACAACAAACAAAATTATGTCAAAACCCTCCAAATTGTTGGCGCTAATCAATAATGCCTGAAAATGCTGGTCGCTCTACAATTGTTGCCCTTATTTTGTATGACCTCTCTAGAATTAAACCCTCAAATGGTACGAAAATGCTTGAAAATGCAGGCACTCCAAAAATAGATGATAAATCAGCAACAAGAAATGTGGAAATATCTGAAAATGCAGTGATGAACCCTTTTGATGATGTCAAATTCTTTGCTTGCAAATTCAATCGTCAAAATTCTGAAAACTTGCATGAAATCGCTCAAATTCGACTCGAATGCAACCCCTGTGTGGAGATGCCCTAGACAGAAATGAGGGTTTTTGTTCCCAAACCCAGAAATGACAAGAGAGTTTTCATCCTCCAAGATCTTCGAATAGCTAAGAGTTTTCGTCTTCAGTTGTGAAATTGAACACGAAGCTTCAAAGTGAAAATGCCAAAGGACGTCAAGATACCAAATGAAGCCAAGCTCCATCTTTTCTATTCCTCTCCAAAACGGGCCCTTAAATTAAAAATTTCCCTCCAAAGTATTTAAAAATACTTTTTATAGTTAAGTGTTTAAAACACTTTTTAAATTATTAAAATAATATTATTAAGTTGCCCCCCAAATATAAAATTACCGGGCCCAACTTAAAATAACATTATTATTCATTTCCCTTGCTTAATCCTGTAGCCTATGGAAAATGAGGATAGGCTAGATGTCTTCTTCATGGTTCTAATTTGGAAAATTGGACATGACAGTTCGCTCTTCTCAGAATTGCTTGCCTTCAAGGAATTGTAGATTTGGATGATCAAGAATCTCTTCACCCTCCGAAGTGGCATCCTCAAGTGGAAGGCTCTTCCAATGCACCAAATACTCTGTTATGCTCTTGTTCCTCAATTTCTTCTCTTGCACATCAATGATAGCTTCAGGCATCAAAATCAACTTACCCTCATCATCAAGAGGTGGCATCTCTGTAGGAGTGACATGCTGTCCAAGTGCCCTTTTGAGGCATGAAACATGAAACACATTATGTATTCTGCTATGTTTCGCCAACTCAATCTCATAAGCAACCTCTCCAATCCTCCTCAAAACTCTGTAAGGTCCATAGAAACGTGGTTTGAGCTTTTTAGCTCCACTCCTTTTGAGAGAAGATTGCATGTAAAGTTGCAACCTTAAACACACCAAATCTTCAACCTCAAAAGCCCTCTCAAAACAGTGGCAATTTGCATACATCTGCTGATTTTGTGCTTGTTGGAGATTTTCATTGGGTGATTCCAAAATCTCTTGACTTTGTTTGACCAAATCTCTTGCCCTTGCTATCTGTAATGACCAAATCCACAAAAGAAAGAGCATCATATCCATACAAAGCTTTGAATGGAGTCATACCTATGGACATATGATGTGAAGTGTTGTAGCAATGCTCTTCAAGATAGAGCCATTTGATCCATGCCTTTTTCTGCCTTGTTACATAATTCCTTAAATACCCCTCAATTCACTTGTTCACAATTTCTATTTGCTCATCTGTTCAAGGGAGATAGTGTAATGTCCCTTTCCTATTCGGAGATTAGGGTTAGTCTATCAGTGGGTTCCCGTAGACTAACATGGATGGTTAGGGAACCCATGTCGGGATTGTTCTTTCTGGTACAGTTTTGGACCCAGTGGCCGAGCTTTCTATTTTTAGCAGGAGCTTGGGACTCAGAGCGAGTTAGTGCGAATCAACTGGACTTCATTTGTATTCATTTGATCAATATGGCAGTGCTACGGAATCTATTTTAGAGGTCAAATGAAATATATTTTAATGGCATATCAAATTCCTAAGTTAAATTAAAATATTTAACTTGTGACATAGAGTATATAATGTGACTTTATAATTTAAGTGGGGATATAAGATAAAATATAAAGTCATATTTTATATCATTGAGGGTGAGCGCCACTTTATGAAGTTGAAGGAAATAAAGTTAAAGGGTGAAATATTATTATATTTCCTAAGTGGGCATTGGGTTGGAGAGAAGAAAACAAAAAGGAAAATGAACTCTCATTTTCATTCATTCACGACATTTTATTTCTTCTCACTAAGTTTGAGCTTGGTTCTTGGAGAATAAGGGTTTGTACCAGCGGCTTTGGAGACGGAAACCTTATGATATATGACTGAAAATGTAATAAACTTTAGATAAGATTTCTTGCACAAATTAGGACAAAGCATCAATACAACTCAACATATATGGGAACCATCAACTCTTTTGCATTCTTTATTGACTGGAAATGAAAAGTCTTCAAATACACACTGCCGTTATCAAATTACAGTCACTGTATGAATTATATCAGACTTATTATAATCATGAAAAGAGGTACAAAATGCCCTCTTCAACGTCCAATATCAAATACAAACACAAGGCAAAATGATCAATTACAGCCTTGGAAGTTCAAATATTTAGGACTGATATGAAATGAAATTGACTGATATAAAATGACAGTCAGCTTATATGACTGCTGTATGTTGCTTTCTTTTGCCCAGCCAATGCCAAATCACTTCAAATGCATCCAAAACTCCTCTCCAAGCCAAGCGAATGGTTTCCAAAGTCTTCACAAGTTATTCTTTATTGCTCAATAGCTCCTAAAACCTTGAAATACACTATGATCAACTTACTATGATGGAAAATCAGACCTCAAAGCTTCCCAATAATGCTTGCAAACTCTATGATTACTACCTTGGCTTAGAAGCAATGAAACCAAGGGTTAATAATGATATCTTATCACTCCAAATAGCTACAATAACCTACAAATTCAAAACATGATGTAATCTGTCATGAAAACATCTTAGAAATCATTATGGGGTCAAGGGGTCATCTCCTTGAAAACTAGCTGAAAATCGGAATTCTCAGTAGTAAAGTATAGTTAGAAAAAACATACCATAGCATCATAAGTTGCAAATCGAAGTTCAAGTCCTCTATTTAAGCTCTCCAAGCTTGGGCGTCCTCCTTTGCTAATTTGAAATGAAACTTGGAATCCATCAATCAAAAGTGAGAGTCTTGAACAATTTTAAATGCATGACATCAATGGATAAATCATTTAAAACAATCTTTAATTATTTTAAATGAAATCATCTATCATCAAGTGGATCGATCCTTCTAGCAACTGAATTTCTTCCTATCATGGACGACGGCTATGGATGGGAGTTGTCAACCATTAAAAATCTTCATTTAGCCTTGAGCGAACCTTCTACATATTGGCGTTTGGCATTTAAAATCCTTTTAAAGCATGATGTCGATCCAAGGCAAGCATTTACTATCCTCCACACCAATCGCCCTCATGACACCATCGTCCCAATGCAAATATTTAATAAATAAATCTTGCATTCAAAATATGCTTTCTCATGATCGAAGGCCAGCTAGGAATCATATGAAATCATTTAAAACTCATCAACCGACCTCCTTCAATGTTAATTGCCCAATACAAGGCATGGGCGAATGACTCTTCAAGGCGTTGGATTTGGCACTTGATCCAATGTGGGCGATCACCTCCAAGATAGCCGTTGGCTCCTCAAGCAATGCAAACATCAAATAAAATTCAATGAACCTCATAGAATATGCCAATCAATCCCTCCTTTGCTTTTGATTTTTTTTTTGTTTGGACCTATATCTCTATTTGGCGAACACCTTTATTCTATACATGCTCCATAAAAATAGATTAGAGAAAATGTAATTAAATATTTCATTTTCCCTCTTATTCCCTCTTTTGAAAATTCAAACCAAATAATTGAAAATACAATTTCAATATTGCATTTCCCATATAGCACAATAACATACTAGTTGATCCAACTTTCCGATTCTCCATGTATAGAAGCAAACTCAACTAGCAAATATAACTTAGCTCAAAATGGGGACATTACATATAACAGTATTCACCCATGTGTAGCCACTTTACCCATGCCTTTTGCGCCCTACTATATAATTTCCGAGGTATCCTTCCACCCATTTATTGACTATTTCCATCTGTCCATCAATTTGTGGGTGGTAGCTAGTGCTGGGGGTGAGCTCTGTCCCCATCAACCTAAAGAGCTCTTGCCAAAAATTACTTAGGAACCTGCTGCCCCTATCGCTCACTATGCTTCGTGGCAACCCATGAAGACCGAATACCTCTCTAAAAAACAATTCTGCAACTTGAGTTGCAGTGAAGGTGGTTGGAATAGCAAAGAAGTGTGCAAACTTCGTCAATTTGTCCACCACCACAAAGATGTAGTCCTGACTTTGGACTTTGGGCAATCCCGTGATAAAGTGCATTGAGATACTATCACATTTCCTCTCAGGAATGCGTAGGGGCTGCAGTAAACCACTTGGAAAAGAGTGCTCCTGTTTATTCTGTTGACATGTCGGGCACTCCCTTACATACTTCAACACTTGGGTTTTGAGGCCCTTCCAAGTGAAACGCTCTCTCACCTGCCTGTATGTTTTGAAATAACCAAGATGACCAGCCATAGGCAAATCGTGGAAAACTCTCAAAACCCTCTGTTTCATCTCTGAACCTGGCACTAGAAGAATCCTGCCCTTGTAGATGATCAAGTCATTTACCACTGTATATCTGTCATCTCTGATAGTGCCATCTATGATCCCAGAAGCCCATTTGTCTTTTGCACACTCTGCAGATATCAACTCTTTCCAATCCTTTGCAATCTCACCCAGTGCACACAAATGAGGTCTCCTGGACAATGCTGCAACAACTATATTTTTCTTTCCTTTGACAGACAATGTCAAAGTCATAGGCCTGCAGTTTACTGCCCGACTTCTGTTGCCTGTCATTAAGATCCTTCTGTCCAAGGAAATGCTTCAGGGTGTTATGATCTGTTTTAACCACAAACTTACTCCCTACTAGGTACTGCCTGAACTTAGCCAAGGCGTGCATGATGGCTAACATCTCCTTGTCGTATATACTGTAGCTCTTCTCCACACCCCTCAACTTCCTGCTCTCGAATGCGATGGGGTGTTTATCTTGCATCAAAATTGCACCAATGCCTTCACCCGAGGCATCACACTGAAGCTCAAAGGGCCTGCTGAAATTTGGAATGGCCAACATTGGATAGGTACTCATGAACTCCTTACACTTGTCAAAACACTGCTGAGCATCATTGGACCAACCAAATGCATCCTTCTGAGTCAAATCTGTAAGGGGGCAACTGACTATGAAAAACCCCTCAGAAAGCGGCGGTAGTACCCACATAAACCAAGGAATCCCTTAAGCTGAGAGAGATTCTTTGGTGATGGCTAGTCAATAATTGCTCGGATCTTCTCCGGATCTACCTTAACACTAACAACACTGATGATGTGACCTAACTATAGCAACTCGGTCATCCCAAACCCACACTTCGACATCTTGGCGTATAATGACTCACGCTCAAGTATGCTCAAGACAATGTCTAAGTGCTTTAGGTGTTCCTCCCATGTCTTGCTGTAAATAAGTATGTCATCAAAAAATATGAGCACAAACCTCTGCAACTGCTTTCTGAACGCCCTATTCATGCAGGACTGGAAAGTGGTTGGCGCATTGGTCAAACCAAAAGGCATGACTAGAAACTCGAAATGCTCATAATGGCATCTGAATGTTGTCTTCTCAACGTCCTCCTCCCTGACCCGTATCTGATGATAACCGGATCTCAAATCAATCTTTGAGAAGTAGCATGCTCCGTGCAATTCATCTATGAGCTCGTCGATACGAGGAATGGGGTATCTGTTTTTGATTGTCCTTTTATTCAACTCTCTGTAATCTATACACATCCTAAGTGTCCCATTCTTCTTCTACACCAGGACAACAGAAGAAGTGAATGGACTCTTGTTCGGCCTAATGTGCCCCATTTCGAGAAGTCCTTAATAGCCTTCTTGATCTCGTCCTTATATCTTTTTGGATGCCTGTATGGTGTTGTGATGACAGGTTTGGCACCCTCTTCGAGCTCAATGACATGCTCAATTCCCCTATCAGGGGGTCGACCTGGTGGAATATCACTAAACACTTTGGTGTGTTTAGTCAATAGAGCCTGAATGTCTGGAGGATACTCATGCTTCTGATGGTTTTTGGACTTGTAGTAGGCTGTACTATTATTGAATGTTGTTTCAGACCTTTCTACAGGCCGTACATCACGGTGTGAGGGGTGTGTGAGGTCAAGGATGAATCACTCTGGTTTTAATACTTCAAATTCACCAAATATGCTAGCCGTACCATTTGCAAGTACTGCTGTACCTTCTTGAGCTGAGTTGTCCAAGAGGGCCGTACTAGTTTGATTTATGTATGTAGCAGTTTGTAACGATTTCTAGCAATCCGTACATGTTTTATGGGGTTGTGTAGATGTACTTGCTGGTTGTATAGTTCTGATTTTTCAGTATTTTGCAGTCTCAGTGATATTTAGTTTGGGCAGTTTGTTATCTTCAGTTCTGTTTGATTTTTCAGTCTTCAGTTGCAGCCTTCTTTAGCATTCAGACTTTGGAGTCTCCAGTTTGCTTAGTCAACGTGAGCTAATCTTTTTATGTTTCCTGATTATATGGACTAATCTATGTGTTGTAGCAGTGTGTCTACTAATTTGAATAATATTTAGTGTGTTGCAGTTAGTTTCCCTTTCAATACAATCTTCAATAGAACATATTGCATTCTTATTGTAATTTTGGAGGGTAGTACCGCTAGAGCATGCTTGCATATAATATTGATCGTATTGTAAAACTAGATGGTATATTGCCAATTGTATGCATTTCAACATTGTAAGGTCCTAGATGGTTTACTGTCATATCCCTACATTAAATTATAATTAAATCAATTATATATTATTCATCAAATTAAATAAACATTAAGATATTGTAATCAATTAGATAATATATTTAAATAATTAAATATTATGTAATAAGCAATATTATAAATTATACATAATATTTTTATAATTATAAGTATATACGTAAACATGGATTATTATTATTATATAATAAAAATGTAATATTATTATTACTCTCTAAATATACATATTTATAAATATTAATAATAAAAATAAAAATATTTATTTATAAATATAGCTATAAATATAAATAGTGGTATAAATATTAATATCAGTAATAATTTAAATATTATATATACTTCATAATATAATGAAGCGATCACTGTAAGTGATCTTTCTATGCATATAATATAAGTCATGTTAAAAGATAGATTAGTATTAATTAAGGCAACACTTACAAAAACATACAACCTTTGTGAAAAGCTTCGATCATTGACCCTTAAAAACTATAAAAGTAAGGCATCTCATCATCGAATGGGGGGAGGAGGCAAGTATTATATCTTTAATCGAAATGCAAAAGGATGCAATCATATAATCTGGAGTTTCCTTTTAACATGTGCCATGAAATTAAGGCAGCGGTGGAATAAATTCAAAGACAATGAACCTTTTGGGAATAAGATATATATCTGAGATACAGAGATCTGCATATAAAGATAAGAAGAAGTAATGAAAATAATGTTTTCTGAGTTGGAAACATATATATATCTAATATGTATTTCTGAGTATGAAATCTGCACTTTAATATATAAAGAGGAGGATTATATATCTATCTCCTCTTACATATATTAGCTATCCTTCAACGGGTCAGAGAGAGAATAAGAAAAGTATTCCAGTTATCATCTGAATATACAGATCAGAACATCGAACAATCTGATGATTGGTATTACTCACAAAACAGGAATCAATTCATCATCTCTGAAATATCTCACTATTGAAAGACACACAGCAGTCGAGGCTCTAAAGCACAACATAGTTATTAAATCTGCATCAGCTATTACCATATCTAGACTTTGACAGCGAATTGATCAACAGGTAACAAAGGTAAATCTATCCCTTATGTCAATTATGCATTTCTAATGGGGTTTATAGCATAATAAAATAACATGACCATACATGGATAACAAAGGCATGAAAGACATGTATATGAAGAACATATAGATTGCATGATCATATGAATAGCATCGACTAGATCATATGGATAAGATGACATAGGTCATACCATGTTATAGATAAGATAAGCATATGAATAACATATAGATAGCCTAATCACCTATGCTAAATACATGATATGAATAATATGATCATGGATGAATAACATGACTAAATATACATAAAGACTCCATCATTATAGGATTAAGTCCAAATAAAGAATAACTATACTTGATCTATAAGGATCAATAAGAACATGAAGGCAAAGTCCATAGAAATGAGCCCATGATATACTAGGGTCTAAGCATCTCAAAATCATAACGTTAATCTATCAACCACCAGTGAGAGTATGGGTTAGACTAGGGAAGAGCGGAAGTTGTATATAAGTCTCACACGGTAGGTGACTCTCAAGTTTAGTGAGGGACCACCGGGTGTGTGGTGAAGCTAATGGCGAGGAACCATCGGGCGTGCGGTGCAGCTAATGGCGAGGAACCGCCGGGCGTGTGGCGAAACCAACTTGAGCCAAACGGTGAGAGACCACCGGGCGTGTGGCGAAGCCTTTGGGCCTACAACAGTGGAGATAGGTTTTACTCAAGTGGGTGAGGGATCACCGAGCATGTGAAGAAGCCCCTTGAGCCAAGTGGTGAGGGATTGCCGGGCCAAATGTACTAACCTGCGCCCTATATCTATGCCCCATCTCCACTAGGGTTTATAAATGGATAAGATTAACGCATAGAGGACAACCCTAAGTATATCATGAGGCTCAAAAGAATGATTGAGAATTGAGTTAAGAAAATGGATATTTGAATTATTGATTTATGATGATATTGATTATGTGGTTACTAACCCTAATTTGGTTATTTTAATATGATTTATTGATCTTATTTATTACTAATGTTTCTTTTAAGAAGTCATTCTTATGTGCAAGGAAAAAAATAAGAATCTTCTTATAAGGGACATTACATTTACCGCTAGACTCAATTGCCTTTTCATAGCTTGTTTTGGCATTGATCAAGTTTGCTAGCAATTAGCCAATTTGGCTTGATCAGACTTGTAGGAATATGCCAATGGATTTGCATTCTCAAGCATACTTGTCCACTGAAGAGGTGTTGATTTGGGTTGGCTTTGCTGCATGTATGCTTCTGGTTGGCTTGCCGCCTTCACTTTTAGTAGTGCATTCATTTAGATAGATAGTTGTCCAAACACCGCATGCTCTCACCTTATCCACACTGGGAACTTGGTGATCATAAAGTGCAAGGATTGCATTTGCATCTTCTATACTTTCAAAAATGTAATGTCCCCTTCCTAGCCCATGCAGATAGATGGAGTGATTAGCTTATTCCAGGGTTCCCATGGGCTAATGGAATTGGTTAGGTGTAAGATACCCAACTAGTTCTACTAAAATTTTTCCTTAACTTAGATAAATTTACGTGTACTTAACTTATCAACTACTCAACAACTTAATCATATATATCAAAGATAATAACATGAATGAATCGATCTTGAAGCTGGGTACTTGTCTTATTACTTGATTCAATGCAAATGTCTTATTACAGAGATAATGCTTTTCATTAGCATGGAGTTACAAACTTATTCAAAATGGAAATACAAAAGAAGGC
The DNA here is from genome assembly GCA_027924645.1 of Cunninghamia lanceolata. Classification (NCBI taxonomy): domain Eukaryota; kingdom Viridiplantae; phylum Streptophyta; class Pinopsida; order Cupressales; family Cupressaceae; genus Cunninghamia; species Cunninghamia lanceolata. The sequence continues at coordinate 13,884,910 of BSBN01001101.1, forward strand.
CTTGAAGCCTTGATGTTTACAATGACTTCCTCACTTGATCAACTCAATTGAACTCAATGATGTCAACTGAATGTCAACACCTCACAATACAAGAAGGGAGCATCACCTTGTCAGTTGAGGGAGCATCACCCCAACACTTGAAACTCATAGGTCTCAAGAATACAAGCTACAAGCTTTGTAGAAAGAAATTTGCCAAAAGATTAGATACCAAATGAATGAGAGAGCTCCTCCTTTTATAGGCCTTCCAAAGGCAATGAAGGCACGTTTTTCAATGCACAAAGAGGAACCAAGGCACGTTTCCCAAGAAGCATATCCAAGGGAATATTGCTCTCGACAACTCATCCTGAGTTGGCAAACTTATCCAAAGACCTTGTCACGAATCCCAAAGTCATCCTGTTGACCAATGAGAGCTTAGGTAGTTGCAACTACCTTATCTTCTGACTAGGTGCCAAGTTGAGGTGTCTATGACATGCAAATGCGCCTTGTTCTAGGCGTCAGTTTGAGGTGGTGACATCATGAGATTGCGCCTAACTTGGGAAGAGCTTCCAAATGTTGTCATCTTGATCCAGAAAGGTAGCTTGACACTTAACTTATTCCATTTCCTTGAGGCGCTTATTAGAATTGATCAAGGCGCCGTTTGAGGTTAGGCGCTACCAAAGAAGTGCGCCTCACTTAGACTTCAATTCTAGGCGCCCAACTGAAGCAGTAGAGATATGGATTAGACTCTAGGCGCTGGAAGTCGTAATTGTAGGATTTCTAGGGCTAGGCGCCAACTGTAGACAGTGAAGACTAGGATAGGCGCCTTTCCAAGCTAGGCGCTTCCCTGGGGTGGCAGTGACTTAAAAAGTGCGCCTAAGTGTTTTATATGATAATCTTTCATCTGTGAAGCATTTAAAGTGTCATAACAACTTCCTTTTGATGAGCGCCTTGATTGGGAACTTCCACAAACATCTTCTAACCTCCCTCTTAGCCAGGTGCATTATGGAAGTGAAAGCAGGTAAGAAGTGCGCCTTCCATACAAGATGGATTTCTATGGTTATTTGATCAATATTTGAGATAGTTCTTTGATGCAGTTGATAGATCCTTGGGCGCCATTTGAGAGGATTCCAACCCTAGGCGCCAAAATGGAAGTATCTCATCAGAAGGTACACCTTACATAGCTTTCAATCCCAGGTGCTAGAGTTGAGGAGTTTTGATCAACATATGCGCCCATGCTAGGAGTTTACCCAAGTGACTTCACTTATCTTCAAAACTTTCAATCTACCACTCATTCATGCTAGGCGCTTAACTGGAGGATCCCTGGAAACATGTATTGGCGCCATGTAGTTCTAGGCGCTCATTTTGGATGATGCTACAAGAAACTAGTGCCTAAAGTGAATAGGCCCTCTTCATCATCCAATTCACTTAGAAGACTTCATTTTGGAAACTTATCAATCTTTTCTATCAAGGCGCCCTGTTGGATGTGCTCCCTAACATGCCATTTTATGCTAGGCGCCCTTTTGATGCTTCAAAACCCAGGGCGCTCACTTTGGTGAATTCTACATGACATTGGCGCCTAAGCATGAAAACTTCATTCCCCATCAACTTAGCTTATCTCAGAACTAGGCGCTGGGTTGGAGGAGGTTAACCACAAGGAGCGCCTCCAGTTGGATGCTTTACTGAGTGCTAAAATTGACTTTGGAAGTTGGGCGCCAAAATGAGCCTGAATTGTACTGGAGTTGATGAAACCACTCCTAGACTTAGTCAAATTTCAAGTTTTTGACTTTGCTTCTGCAAAACAAAAGGTTAAGTTAGTCAAAAACCAGTTCATTCCCTCATTATTTAGAATTAGCCTCCGGAAATGAGGAATAGGCTAATCCATTATACATTTGATGATCAAGCCGGAAACGGGGACATGACATTAGGGGACCTAATTGGGTCATTTTTCTAGGACGTATTATTTATAGTAAGTCAGGCGGGGGATCACAGGGGATGTTGGCTCGACTTTCTATTTTTAGCACTGCCAGCTGGAACATCTAGCACTTGGTATTTGGTATTCAAGATGGCCACGGAGTTGTAAGTCGAAGTATAAGTTAAATTAAATATTTAACTTATAATAAATTAATTGGCTATAGTTACTTTAATTTATTAAAGTGACTATTATATGGTGTTATAAATTGTTTTTAAAATGTGTTATGGTTCTAGAAGTTGGGCGCCCACTCTTGAGGGGTTAAGTCATGAAAATAAAATAATAAAATAATCCTCTTCTTGGGCATTGGAAGCCAAGGCATAAAAGAAAGTTTTGTGAGCTCATTTGGGAGGTATGGACTTTGCAAAAAATATTGTCGTGAGCTTGAAACTTGGCTTTGAGGATTGATCTAGGGTTCTACTGAGACGAAAACCTTCGTAGAATCACTCGCTTCGTGTTTGGAAGACATCATCAGGCGGGTTGTGGGAAGTCTCATCCAGAGGCGTCATAGTGAGCTTAGTTTGGTACATTTTGATGAAGATTTGAGGAGAAATGGTACACATTTGATGCATATTTTGGTGAATAGTAAAGGATATATATTGTATCTATAGATTGAAGCAGGATTGAAGTGGTTTGGGGACTGTATTTCCATTCCTTGCTGGGCCATACAATGTCTCATGCTGGCCTTACCCTGTTGGTGGACATTTTGTGAGGTTTCATTGAAGTCTTTGTGTTTGTCTCTGGACGTGGGAGTCATATTGATAGCTGCAGACATCTATTAAACCCCTGTGACAGATTGGTGACCATCTTTGAGGTTATAGTAAGTTGGAACTGTAGAGGATACCCATGGAGACGAGGACTGGGGTTGGGGCCCATAGCGGAGGGGAAGGACGTGATTATCATTTCGGAGACTCATGAGCATGATGGTTGCAAAGTATTGAACTTCGAAGGGTACAAGAAATTTTCAGTTTGGAATGAAGGGACTAAAACAGGTAAAGGACATGGGGGGATCACTATGCTAATTAAAGAAATTTGGGATAGAACCGTGAATATTGAGAAAGAAGATCCTAATAAGCAGTACATTTGGTTGAAAACAACTGATAATGAAGACACGATCAGGCTGGCTGCCTATTACTTTGCCCCAAAAGGGTCCAAGTTTTACAAGAAGAGGAACCTTGACAGTGAAGATCCTTTTGCTGCGCTAAAAAGAGACATTTCTACTTTCAGTACTTTAGGGGAAATTGTCCTAATGGGGGATTTTAATGTGAGGACAACAAATAATTAGTCTCTTCAACTGAGCAGCGAGAAAAGAGAGGACAGCAATCCATTATGGTTAGAAGAAAGCGAAGACCAAACATGGGAAAGAATCTCACAAGATGGAAGAGGGTGTGTGAATCATTTTGGAGCAGAATTGCTGGGGCTTTGTAGCCTTTATGACTTGGTTATCTATAATGGCACCAGAATGTGGCCTAGATCTAGAGGTATCACTTGTAAGACATACAACGGCCAAAGTGTTGTTGACTATGTCATGTGCTCTCAAGATGATACTTTCAGGTTGTTAGAGTTCGACATAGTGGAAAATCCTATTGAACTGAGGTCTGATCAGATGCCTCTTTGTATCAAGTTTGGCTTACATAAAAACACGCTAAAAGGTGGGCCAGTCCAACACTTACAAAAGCAATCCTAGTCAATTAGGAAAATCAAGATGAACAAAGAAAATGAGGAAATCTTCGTGGCTGCACTGGGGCAACACCTAGAAACAGTAAAAAACAACAAAGGTTGCAAAGAGCTAAACAAGAAGGTTGGGAATTTTGTGGACAGCAGTATGCTGGTCCCTTTAATCCACAAGGCCTTAGAGGCTTGAAAGAAATCTCAGCCTAAGAAGAAGCTATCCAACACCTTCACGGTCAATCCGTGGTTTGATGATGAGTGCAAGGCAGCAAAAAGATCCCTCAAAAAGAGTGGATCAAGCAAAGACAGCAAGAAAAAGTACGGGAATTTGATAAAATACAAAAAAGAAAGTTTTGTAATATCTAGAAGGAAAGAGCTGATTTCCCTGAGCAAACATATCCCCAAAGGCTTTTGGAGGGAGCTACAACAAGAGAGAAAACAAATTGAAAACAATATCACAGAGGCTCAATGGTTAGAGTATGCAAAGCTTCTCTATGAGAGGTCGATAAAGAAAGCCAACCCTCCTTTAATCAACACGGCAACCGAGCTCTTCTCGGTGGAGGACATCAAGTAGGGAATTAAAAACTTAGCGTGTGGCAAAGCTCAAGACATTGATGGGCTGCAAGCTGAATTTTTAAAATGGGGGGTTGAGCACCTGGCCCCGCACATCAAAAGGATCTTTAATGACATTACGCAAGGGGGTTTTCCGGCTGAGTGGACTACCAGTGTTGTCATCCCTCTTTTCAAGAGTGGTGATGTCAATAATCCCTCTAATTACCGAACTATCATGGTTAACCCTCTTCTAAGAAAATTGTTCGGGAGCTTGATTGACCGTAGGATTAGTAGTTGGGTAGAAAAGGAAGGAAAAAGAGCGAGAGGGCAGGCTAGTTTTAGGCCAAAGCACTTTACCATAGACCACTGCATCACTCTTAGGCATTTGATTGAGAAAGTGTGGGACACTCAAGGAGAGGAAGCCTTTTGTTGCTTTGTAGATTTCAAAAAGGCTTTTGATAGGGTTCCCAGGGACAAACTTTGGAGTAGGATGGAAGATTTTGGAGTTCCGGAGGAGTATAGGGCTGCTGTTCACAAGCTTTATGAGCAAGTTAGAGCTAAAACTCGGACGAAAGAGGGGATGTCGGAGTGTTTTGGTAGCGACATAGGGGTCAAACAGGACTGCCCCCTCTCCCCCACTTTATTTGGCTTATACATCGACAGACTTGAAGAGTGGTTACACAAATCTGCAGGTGGGGGAATCCAGCTGGCTGGTTTCGTGGTAAAGTTGCTACTGTATGCTGATGATCTTATTATGGTTGCAAAAATTGCCCAGGGTTTGAGAGAACACTTGAAAGCTTTAGAGCTGTTTTGCCATGAAGTCGGGATGCAAGTGAACACTAGCAAGACCAAAATAATGATTTTCTTCTTAAAAAAGAAGCAGCAGCAAGTTAACTTTATTTTTGAGGGGAACTCGTTGGATATTGTTCAAGAATACAAGTACCTTGGAATTATTTTCCATAACAGGCTCAGTTGGGATACATGTAGGACGCAGACGATTCAAGGGGGTTGGAGAGCCTCCTACCTTCTCTAGAACAGATGTAGGAAAGCGGAGCTTTGGAATTGGAAAACCAAGAAAACTCTTTTTGTCTTGTTAGTCACGTCGGTTGTCCTCTATGGCTGTGAAGTTTGGGGAAGTAGCATGTCAAATCACAAATGGAGACAATTAGAGAGAATTCAAAAGCATCCTATCACTAGTAGCCTTAAGGTCAAAGCTTCGGTCCCTCGTGAGATTCTTTTGGCTGAGGCGGGCACCTTCCCGTTGGAGGCTTATGCTATAATCCGGTTGATATGTTACCTAAAAAAGGTGGAAAATATAGAGGACCAATGGTGGCCTAAGGTGGTGGTGGGGGAAGAGTTACACCGTAGGAGAAAGACGTGGATGAAACAAAATAACAAGTGGATGGACAAGTGGGATATTAAGTTACATGAGTGTCCCAAAACCAAAGAAGAAATTAAGAAACTCATTTTGGAGAAGTTTAGGACTGCTATGTGGACTAAGTAGATTGGCCGAAAAAAATCATAGTATGTCAAAGAGTTCAATCCCACGTGGGATCATGGGGAAAAAGCCTACTTGCATGCCGCTCTCAAAAGCAAGGCTAGAATTTTAATGGCGCAGCTAAGGATCGGTTCTCATCATTTGAGGTGCAAAATTGGTAGATGGACGGTTCCCAAAGAAATGTGGGAAGACAAAATTTGCATTTTTTGCAGCAAAAAGGTGGTTGAAACTGAGTGGCACTTCATCTTTGAATGTGCTGCCTATGAAGACATTCGGAACCAATATGAAAACAACTTAAAGGGGGGCAGTATTATCGAGTTATTTGAGGAGACTAAGTTGCCAATCACAGCCGGATACGACATCGAAAAGATCTTGAAGATTTCTTAGGGTTGCGGCTCCTGGTCCCTTAGGCTGCTTGGCCTCGTGGACGTCATTAAAAATCATTCATTCATTCATCTGGTGTAACAGTCATCAGCGGGGCTGTACGTCCTTGGCAGGGTCGTGATTTTGCTAGCAGGCCAAATACCTTCATTGGGGCTGTCTATTTCATGTGTTTGGGGTCGATTTGGACCATAGAGATTAATGCTATAGTTGTTGACAAAGGCTCCTTCATTATTGATGTATTGAATGTGATTTTCCAATATATATGTTGCTGGTTCACCTACAGCAGAAATACAAAGTCGAAGAAATTGAAATGGGTATGTCACTGTAATTGGTTTTGAACTATTTTATGATCTGGGTCATTGTTCTTTTATGCATATCTATTGTAGTTTTTCTGGGTTTCATTGCATGCTTCGTATTTCAATGTTATATAGCAAAAACAATCTCATGCATAACACATATAAACACATCAGCAGTAAAAAACGGAAAAAAAAACATTGACATAAACTCTACCAGGACAGTGTATATTACAAAAAAATTCAAAAAAGTTTAGTGTGGGTCTTTACAAGTTTCCAAAAATCTTCATCTAACATGTAGCACTGTAAACAAAACGTTAAATCTCCAACTATAGATTATATTGAATAGAGTCTAGAATCCTTTACATTTTGTGTTCAAGAAAATAGCTAAAAATCATATTGAACAAAGTTATAAGAAAACATGCACAGAAATGAATGACAACCATATTTAATGTGGAGAAAGCCTCTTGGTGTACAAACCTCTATAGAGGAAAATCTGGAAGTGCTTTTATTCCTTCTTGAATACTTTGAGTTACGGACACATTTCTTCACTTTGAGACAGTTATTACGGAACAATTACATTATTTATTTACAGAAATTGTTAAAACTCCTTTGTTTTCCAACTACTGTCCTCATCCCTTTGGTTACTTGGTAACGTTCTTTGAAGATTGTTTAAGATTGATTTTTTTTTTTGGAGCATTGTTATGCTAATGGGATTCCACAGCTAATGCCTTAAGTTTTATCAGGAATCTAGGTTCAAGAACAATTGTAATCTAGCCAAAAATTGAATGATGATAGTCAGCAATAGATCTTTGGCTCATTTGCACTTGGTTTGCCAAGAGTTTTGTCCACTCAAAAGCAATACATTAAACATCTTTAGACCTGGTGCTTGTCTCTTCATCACTCACTCTGCACTCTTTCTAGGAGTTTGATATAGAAGTTGATTTCCTTAAAGACATTTTTCTTAAGAATTCACCAAATTTTAATACAATACAGATACAATATTTTAAGAAATGTAAAATATATTTTTAGATTGTGATCAAACATAGGAATTAAAAATTCAATATTGACTTGCTTGGATTTCTAAACTTTGAAGAATATGTTTCCTTAAAAGTTGTAATGTCCCCTTGTCACAAGTCAAAATCTCTCAACCTTGTTCACAAATTTCAACTTGCAAAAAGAGAACATTAGTACACTGAACTCTTTTATATATGAAATATTCAAATCTCATAAGAATATTGCAATTATAATCTCTATGATCAACATCAATTATCATTTCATATTTTTATGATCACTATCAATTCACATTCTTTAATACTATCTTATAGTCATTTTCATTATGTATTTCACATGTTCCTTCTTAAGTTCTCTATTCTCATATATTTCAGTTTCTCTATCATGATATTTCACATGCTCTATTATTTAGTCATGATCTCTATCAATATATATTTCATACTTTCTATCTCTTTTTCATGTGTTGCTCATTAGCACCATATGAGAGAGATGAGATGAATCTTGCCACTATCCACCATGGGGCTCTATCTCCTATCCTTAGACTCAAGTAGTACCTTTTGTACTCTTAAGAGTCAAGGCCTCTATGAGATTCCTTGGTACTTATGATGCCTTTTGCACCATTGTAACCAAGGCCACTATATCACCTATCCTTTACACTATGGGTACCTTTTGTACCAGTATGTGACAAAGGCCTCTATGTGATTACTATTCTTTGCACTGTGGATACCTTTTATATCAGCAAGTGACAAAGGCCTCTATATACCCATGAATGGCCTCTTAGGTATTTCATTCTCATTCTTTCCCGTATGAGGTTAATGTGTATAACATATTATTACACTGTTATGACTGATTGCATATAAGCTACAGCACTTTCATTATGATACATTTATGATCACACCTTATAGAATCAAGTTCTAAGAATAATAACATGTAAAGGAAGTATTAAATATGCAGCCATACCTGTATATTATAAGGCTGTATAATGCTGATTCGATCCAATGATATCTTTAAATATGAAAAGGAATAGAATTCAGATTTGATAATCGCTTGTTAATATCTCTTGATTGCAGCGGGTATCTTCTCTGTATAACAATGCTTTAAAGTCCTTTTATGGCAGACCAGATGTATCTTCGAATGGCTGGGAATATACTTGGAAGCTTGTAAATGTTTAACGTATTAACTTGCAGATCGTATCTCTATATATGTACTCTTGATCGCTGAATGCCAATGATTTCTTCCTTGGCGAATAGACTTTTAATAGCTGATGTTTATTTTCGAAGGTCTTCGCTGCCTTTGCAAATGATTTCCATCATGCTTAAATATCTTTCGGACTGGTATCTTTTGGGAACGAGTATGTCTTTTGGGAGGATCGATGCCTCCTCACACAAGGATTATCACTAAATAATATTGATCGGCCTTCTTATGTAATCACATGATTATGACTCGATTGATTAGTCAATTTTTGTCTTATTCTTATTTTGTCTTTTCTTCTTGGCCTTGATTTTGTCGAAGTGTGGGAAGTAGATAGAGAGTCTTAGGATAGGAGTGGATTATGAATGCTAGTCTTTTCCAATCTTCAATTGGGAAACATCGAATCATCACAAAAGTATCCCTACTGACAATATCACTCAACATGAGTTCTTTAGATTATTTTCTTGTTGTTTAGTATGTTATATTTATTTTTCTTTTCCTATGTATCGTATCAACCGGAAGACAAATGGGCTTGTATATTGACAATATCTTATAGTTTTGATATGGTGGCTGCTTGCATTTTTATTGTTAGCATGGATTTGAGGTGCCTCTTGTCTCACTGATGTGCGTTCCCATGTGATGACTTGCTATTTACGTATACTACTGTGTGATTTACACAGAATGCAGGCTCCTACTCATCAAGTTAGCAGAAATACTTGGGGGGTTTTGGCATTTTGTGTTTCCACTGTTTCTGAATTGTCTTAAAAACAGAAACACCTTTGAGATGTCTCAAAAGGCTGTATAATTGACATGTGAAATCAGAAATGGCCTGGGTCAACAGAAACGCCAGCAGAAACAGCTCTGGAAAAGGGCTTTTCCCACATTTTCTAGTGAGGCTGGTTGTTCCCTTTTGTTTTAGCTAATTCTGGCCCTATTTATCTGTGTTTAAGCTGCAGACACTGCAAACACATTGCAAGATCTTCTAAATTACGATATAGCTGATTATTTTGTAACAAGTTTTAATTGATCTTCTAATTGATTCGGAAGTAGCAATTATAGAATAACACTAGGGAGTGGAAATAGTAGTGGCACTTCTGAAGGAGGTCTATCTAGCTCTAATGCTCTTTGAAGATTCTAAAGGCGTTAATGGTGCACACTGCAGAACGTGAATTTGATCATGATATGTACTGCCAAACTGTTGGGATTCATTTGATGGCTATGGTACATTGAAATGTATTTTGAATGGATAAATATATGTGTTTTAAAATTTTAGAATAATGGAAACAGCTTTGCCTAAATTGAAAATTTCAATTTATCATGTTCCATTCACTTCTAGCCAAAAAAAGGCTGAAAAAAGGCTTACTTTTAATTTTTTTTTCATATTTTTTTTTAGTATATTATTTTCTATATATAGACACACACATTTGTATCATAATGGCTATGTAAAGGTTGTGTATTAGATCATGGCCAAGCCAGACGCCAATTTGGTGTATGAAGCACCCTTGGGAAAGCCACCAAGGGAATTTCTTTCCATATCAATTATATTTTATTCAAAAATTGTAGCCATGTTTCAGTCTCATGACAAAGCTCAGGAGTAGCGCGAACATTGCCAATCCACATACATATACATTTTTCTATGGATGTTTCCATGTTGTATCATACCTAGGGCTCCTCAAGAATTTTCATAGCATCATTTTTATTACTGACACCATTTTAGGTAACTTGATTATTTCTCACTGTAGATCATGGCAATTATCTCAGGACCACATTTAAACTTCTGCCTGAGAGACGCTAAAATAAATAAAAAAAATATAAATGCCTCACCCACCATGCTCTTTGGTGCTTCGGTGTGGATTTACATTTAAGAGAATTGATCCATATTATCAACAGCTATTGCCCATACATAATGATATAGATGCAGTTAATAATGAGAATCTGGTTGGCAACCACAAAGCCATTCTCATATTGGCATTTGGTTTATGTGAACTTTACCTTTTGCTGCCTACCATCACTTCTTTTAGTATTTTTCTACACTCCTTTTGTTTTCTTCTTGTTTTAGATTAAGTATAACATAAAAAAGTGCTACTAAGAAAAATGTTGTATTCTGATATTCAAATGTTACTGTACATTTTTTTGCAGTGGTCAGGAACGAAGGCCAGTGAATCGTGTAGTAGTGTGTAACATTCATGTACTTTTTAACCCAAAGAGAGGCGAAGTTAAACTTGGACAGGTATTTCATCATTTGATGTTTGGTCATATGGTCGGTGCATAATTACTTTTTTTCAGTGTGAATTTATTAACAAGCTTTTGGTAATCTAAATTGGTCAAGTAGAGTATCAATTGTTTGATCTTGTTGTGTGTTTGAACCATTTAATTATGTCAATTAACTAAGCTTGTTAATGAGATGCTATTCAAATGTTTGGATATCAGTGGGTGACTGACAATGTTTAATGCCACATGGTTGTACTAGTTTGGTCATACATTATTCTATGATATTACCTAATATTACAGGTTTTCTTTGGATCATTTTCTTCATGTTTGGCTTATGCAGAGTTGCCGTATACTTCCCCTCCCCTGCCCAGATATGCACATTGGTGTATTGGATACTAGATACAAATACAATACTCCAGGATATGAATCAGATACCATATCCAGATGTATCCATATGCTAGCCCCATATTTGGGCCATATTTGATATATCTGGATATGCATGCTTCAAATACCAGATACAAATATGATACTCCTGGATATGACATTGATACTGTATCTGAATGCATCCATATACAAGCCCATATTTGAGCTGTATCTGATATGTTTGGATATGGTATCACACTGTCCAGTGCTGTATCCAGTTTAGGGTTATTAAAAAACATTAAAAAATTAATTAAAAAAATGAGAATGAATTGTTCACATACATGCACATATATACATAAACTGAAAATATGAAAATCAAAAAATATATTTGTAAATACTCTGTTATATTCCATAGAAGCAGATCGCAAGAAATTATTGAGATATATCGCGAGATCTTGGATTTCATCTTGATGCCGGATTTTTTGTTGAAAATTGCACAATATTTTTTTTTAACTTGCATATCTATTGCCAATATAAGAAGAGTACATTAGCCAAGGGGGCCACAAAATCATTCCAAATACATCTTTTGTCAAAACCAGTTTTTGAAACAACTAGTTAAAGTCTATCTGTTACATAAAAACTATATCAAAATGAACCCAAGAAGTAAGAATTAATCATCCTTTGTTTCTATTCATCATTTCATCAATGTATAGCACTGTTTGCATCTCTGGACCTGATGTGCACCTGTTCCTCCTGCACTTCTGGACTGATCTGTAGTTTGAGTTCACTGCTCGAAGCTGGCGGCCAGTCACTATGCTGATCCTTACTGGGAGAGGCTCTAAGATCAATGCCTTCTGTGTCGATGTTCTGGCAACCACTGACTAAAGCCAACTCCATATTCTGACTGTTCTCTACTGCTACAACCTGCTGACAGTCACTGCTCTGCTGCACTGTATCAATATCATGTGAAACTGGATCATTCTGGGCACTTTTGAAGTTGTGGGGCCAGAACTCGGTCGTTCTTATATCCTCTCTGTACACTGTAGCTTCCCCTTCGTCGATAATCTTCATGAATCTCTCCATGGGGATCCTGAAGGTGCTTGTAGCCTGTTGAGCAATAAACCAACAAGCGAGTCTAACAATAGACTCAGTATGCATTCGGTCTCTTCCTTGATATACACAGTTATTCCTATTCTTCCACAAGTACCATAGAATCTCAGTTGTAGACAAAAGCCTGAGTTCGTTAGTTTTAGAATCCACATTATTCAAGAAACCAAACAGGACCTCATTTTTGGTACCAGATAATTCAGACTGATAACATTTTAAGACCAAAAAGAAAAGACTCCAGACTTTCTTGGCAAAAACACAATAAAAAAAAAATGTGATTACAACTTTCAGGAAGGTTGCAGTGCAAACAGATGGGATTCACAGACCCTAAAGCCAGCCTATTTAATAGTAGAGGCCATCTAAAGCAATTTTTCTTGGGTTCTAAGGTTTTGGACCAAACACAGGACAGGGTCTTATCCAGCTCTTTTTGGCCAGACAAGACATGCCAGGAAGAGTTTATGTGTGCATAAATATCACTGTTGCCAGTCATCATTCTATATAACATTTTTGGAGTCATCTCAGCAAACCTTGTGCCATCTCGCCATCTAATGTCCTCCCAAGACAAACTGACCACTGTATAATTCTGTAGCAACAAATCTTTCAATGCCTTATCAAGAACAGAGTATGTTCTCTTTTGAGTATCTGGGATATTAAATTCTTCCTTCATTTGTAACCAGCTTTTCATAGAATCTCTTTGCATAACATCATTAAAGGAATTGATCCCTAGTTTAGACCATTTCCTGGCTGAACATCCCTGCATTTGAGCCAAGGCCTTATTGTTATATTTCAGATTCCACCAGATGGATCTTGATCCATTAATACGTTTACTATTTATATCAATAGCTTCTCTGTCCACAATGAAGGGCCTAACGGTCTCCCAAGCTCGCCATATGGAAGCAAACACGACAGAACCTGAGGGCCTAACCTTAAAGTCCCCAAGCACAATGTCAGACAGACATAAGCCAGACCAATCTTTGGCTTTGGCGGGTGCAGAATTCCTGATATTATTGCAAATAAGAACTTTCCAGGGTTCAGAGCCTGCAAAAGACCTGACTATCCACTTTGCTACCAATGTAGCACCTTGGATCTTTAAGTCCTTTAACCCAAGGCCTCCAGTTTTTTTGCTTTGACAGCACCATTCCCACATTACAGCATGTTTTTCCCTGTTTCCTTTCCCGTCTGATCAAAGAAATTCTCTAATTTTCTTTTGAAACCTGGTAACTTGCAAACATCCAGGCGGAGGCATAATATATAGGGAAGGTGTTGATGTGTTTTCCTTGCACATACAATGCAGAATAAAATACTTATGTACTCTTTCCTCTCTTGAACAAAATCCCTCAAATGCTAAGCCAAGTGATCAAATGAGTAGACTCCAAGGTTCTCCATTAGTTCTTTTGATTTCACGACTTGGGATAGCTTAGTAGTAAGATGTGACTTGCTGTTTAACACAAAGGGACTTACACAAATGTTCAACAATAGGAAACTTGTTTCTCTCGAATAACAGGCAGTGTAGCTCTTCAAAAGGTCTAGCAATATGCTAACTTAGGATATGACAGTGAATGTTCTTAAATCTAATTCTAACAAGACTCTAAGAAAATGCAAAAAGGGATAGGGTTTAGAGAATTCTAATCTAAATGCAAGAAATTACCACTAACTCACTGGAATCTCAACCACACTTTGCTTCGCCATAGGGTAACAACTACACAAAGGTGATGCAATCTTCTAAGGAAAAAAGTAAGATTTTCAGATTACTTATGCGCATAACTCCCCACAAACAGGAAGGTAAATGATCATAAAGTAATTAAAGTTAAACTCAAATAAGGTTCAGACTAACCATGCACTACAATCTGCCATTGACAAATTATAAATGGTATGAACTATAAGGATTCCAAACATGAATAAGCAATAACAACTTCCATGAACATAAAACAAAATTGCTGAAAACAAACTAAACTAATCTTATTCTATGTGCGAACACCTAGAAATCATGCATCCATTTGAAACAACCCAAAATCACCATGAAGAATTCAACAATGAATTTGCATCTATTTCAGCAGAGTCTTTTGCAACAACTTCTCAGAGTATTCCCCCCTTCAAATGAGAGCAAAATGAGGCTTATATAGCCCTCAAAATACAACGAATGGCCAAGATTAAATCTAGGAATCAATGGCCCTTATTGTGCCACACAGGCAAGTGGTTACAAAATTTACTAACATTAGGCACTGCATTTATGAAGCACTCACTAAGTGGGGTGTCCTCCTTTATTCTTCTCCTTTTTTGTGATAAATTCCACAAATCTAGTCATGACACGTGTAATCTCCTCCATAGGGACACTTGGCAGCCCCTGAATGGTACTTTCTACAATTTGCAGCTCCTCTGTGCATTTGACAAGGGACATTTCCCATCCAACCATGGATGCCTGAAACATGCCCATGAAAGTCGAAGTGTGGAGACAACACCATCTTGTTTGTAGGATATCCAGGGAAACAACACCATCTTATTTGTAGGATATATAGATTACACCAACAACACCATCTTGTCAAATACCTCCAAGATTCACATACCTCCAACAACACCATCTTGTTTGTAGGATATCTAGGCAAACGGTAAGGCAATGATGAATATCCCTCAACTCGGAGCTCTGTGAATCTTGGGAACTGAATAAACCATTTTTCGTATTTCTCCACTAAGTTTATAGCTTCTTTAAACAACCTCTTGCACACATTGCCTTGCAACAATCTGACAATGTACATGGAGAATGCGTCATTGAACCTCCTGTAATGAGCAATAGCCTGCAGGTGCAACTAAGGGTAGCAGTCATAAACCTTAAACTACCCATCACCGTTACCAACTCTCCCTTTGCAATTCAGCCCTGGATATCTCTCGTTCCTTGCGAGCATGTATATCACATACGAGCTTATGTAAAATGTTTGTCTCTTGCAGATTTTTCAGCTGATCATCAATATTGCTGCTGATCATTTCAGCTCAATCAATCATCCTTTTTCCACTTATAATCTCCTCGATGAAGAAGAACATCCAGGACTTGAAATTTGCCGATTGTGGGCAGCCCATAATGCGGCTCAGAAATATAACCATATAGCCAATTTCTTGATGGAAATCAGATTTGTGGAGTTTCTTAGGTACTCTGCTCACATGCGGCCTCGGTTGTACCAACCAGTTGCTGTTTATTACTTCCATGCATTTTTTGGGTCCAGCCAGATAAAGCTGCAGAGCAGACTCCTTGTCACAAAATGTAGTAGTCTTATGCGAAGGAATGTCGAAGGCTTCTGCGATTGCTTCTTTTCTCAAATATGTGAGTACTTTACCATCATCTGTCACAATGCATCTTTTCGCTTGATCATAATGCCTGGTGCAGTCCAACATCAATTTTGGACTCAGCATTACAGGCGGAAAGTAGGCAGCCTGCACAATTCCGTTTTTCAACATTCGCCTGATCAAATCTGAAGGATTGGGTTTATACAAGTTTTGCCGAATTTCATCCATGTTGGTCCTTCCTAGATTGGTGTCGCCAAGATTTCGCCATTTTGATGTAATCTTCGTTTCTGGCCACGTTCCCTTCATATCACTTCTCATTATCGCTTGCTTTTCTTTCGCATTCATCGCTCACCTGCACGAATATCACGACGTCAGCATCATGGAGTGATGCTTAATAGACAAACAAATAGGACAAATTCCACTGCCTAATGCATGTGGGATCAATTAAATCTGTAATTTTACCTCGCTCTATTACAAGAAACAATCAATAATGCGAATTTTCTGCGAAAATAAAATTTGACCAGCTTCTTGACAACTTTCAATCGACAAATTAACCTCAGTTTGCCCTCTGCCAAAGTCTGCACCTAAATTTGTTTTTGCCAATGAATGTTTCGAATAAGGATGTGAGACTACAAATGCGTTTTGCTGAGGGTCACCTAAATCGACGCTTCAAAGTTTTAAGAGATTTCATCATTCAAATGTTTGCTCTTACCTTGATGATTCTGTGAAGACCTTTGTGAACTGTTACAACGTTTCATATATTATGTTGAACCTTATCAACTTTTGTTGCTTCTGCTTATATGATTCGGGTGACTGAAGAGCAACGTGCAGCTTGTTTATCAATTGTGGGCAGGTGACTTTTCATGCTCCATTTCTCACATACCCCAGGCGAATTGCAGACCTTTTATGCAAAGTGCGCAGATCTCTTAAAATGAGCGTTGAAGCGCCTTCTAGATTTCAACGTGCATGGTCACAATTAGAAAAACGTAGAATTATCACGTTTTAAGACGCGGCCCTGTTTTTAGAAAGGAAAATGAAACCGCTGCATTTACTTCCAAGGTAGACTCTTAAAACGTAACATATGGCGTTTGTAATTTCCTCCTTTGCAAAGCGATCATCACCAATCGCATGGGGCAGACCTTTGGGCTGCGATGTATACGTTAGAAGACAGTGAGAGAGTATGATGGGACGGGAATTGAAATACACCAAGTATTTAAAAAAAAAGTCCTGATCAAGCCAATCAATCACTGCTAAACTTCAAGGCAGACCATTGAACGCTCCATACATAGTGTCTGTGATGTGCAAGTGTTAAAGGCGTGCATATGAAACAAATGGATCATTCAAACTATCGTGCATGACACTTTGAAAATATGAACCACAAAATGATTGCAAAAGTCCGTCTAGGTGGCAATTACTCAAATATAGCATTAAACCTGCTTGTAAATGCAAAATCACATGAAGGCTATGCATCGGCGAAAGTATCGGCATGTCAAGTGCAAAAAAACTTCTTTTGAAACTTCACGAACTTGGGCTCATAATGAGTGGATTTTGAATTACACAACCATTGTGAATACGCGCCCGGGTGGAATTTGTGTTACTCAATGTGTAATACCCAAATTCATGAGTCGAGCGGACACACTTGGCATCATTGAAGATTTACGTTATACAATATCAATAAAAAATCTGCCTTCTGAGTGGGGATTTGGGACCCACACGCATGGCTTGGCGGACCTTTTAAGTGTTCAATGCATAGTTTAAATTTTATATGTTGCAAATAGATTGCCAACTTGCACCTAGGCGGACTCTAGAAATGGGTGTGTATATTTTGGAATTTTAACGCTTTTGCAAACCATCTGCTCACTTGCGCTTCAACAACCTTTTGAAATGATTACTCGCAAGTGTGATGTTGTCAATGTTTAACACACACTTAGGCGGACTCATTGAAATGTTACGGACAATCTTGAAGTGGAAGTTTTAGGACATCGCGCATAAGCTGAAAAGAATACGGATTTGGAATGTGAAGAATGGAGTGCGTTTAGGCAGACCATTTAGGCTTTTTTGAGCGAATACTCTAGAGTGCTACATTTGATTTGAAATTTCACAATTCACATGGTGACTTATAAATGTGCGGTTAGGCAGAAGTTTTAAAGTGTTTTGCATAACTTGAAATTTCACCCTCTATAAATCGTCTAACAATTTGCACTCTGAGCGGACTTTCCAAACTTGCTGACATAATACATGAAAATACATTTCAAAGTTCTGAAACTTAGATGTTTTTCAGATTCAATTGATCCCGATTCATAATTCAAACCCTGAGGTAAGTATGTGCTGCCTAATTCCTATAGTGATCGACCTCTCAAAGCATTCAATGGTGTTGATCATAACTCCTCCATTACTTGCCAACTCTTTTATTCATGCGGGGAACTCCAAGTGGGACCACAGCCCAAAACAAAACAAATAAGCCAAAAGCTCAAAAAGAAGGGTCCCCATCTTCGAATGGGGCGATGTTGCGAATAGGTCACAACAGTTGGCAGCAAGAATTTTCTGGCAGATTTGCAATCTACCTGCCTGTTGTGACCAAATCACACATCGCCCCATTAGGAATAGGGACCCCCCTTTTTTTTTGAGCTCTGAGCTTTCAGTGAGTTTTCAATGAGTTTTCAACGAGATTTTAATGATGATTTGACTCATTTTCCTCTGCCGATACGGTAATAATTTCCTTGCCTATGATCTTTGGTTCACGATTAAGGATAGATGAACTTGTAATAATGAAGTATTGTGATCTTTGGTTCAAATCCTATCTAGATATTGAGTTTTGAGGTTAATCCTTCAGAATGTTTGAGACCCTGAAAAGACTAAGCCTGGAGCCTGAAATCCTGAAAATCCTGAAAAATGGCTAAGTCTGAAATCTGGTGAATCCTCCAAATTCTATATTTTGCATCTTAAATCCGGTGGATTCGGGACCTATCTCAAACATCCTGAAAGGTATATTGAAAAATATTTAAAGTATAAGAAATTCAATCTCTAAACTTATACTTAAATATATTTTTCAATATACCTTTACTCACGCGATCCTGAAAATACTTAACGATTTCAGAGGATTCAAAATCCTGATCTAGTGCGACTGGACACTTAGATGGCGCAAATCTGGGCGCAAAATCACGAAAGAGAAGACACTTGAGCCAGAGGATTTGAAAACTCGATCCAATGCGCCCATCTACACCTTGATCCAATGCGAAAATGTCAGAGGATTTCAAAACTCGATCTATTGCGCCTAAACCAAAACGTCATTTCGAAGGAAAAAATGGAGATTTCAATGCCTTGATCCAGTGCGAAAATGAAAGAACAAGTCTTAGAGCGAACCTTGGAGCAAATTTAGATGTTAAATCTAGAGGATTTTAATCCTTTAACTAGTGCGCCACCAAGGAAGAAGATGGAAATGTAAGGGTTTTGACTTGAGAAATGTCTAGTTTAAAGAGGATTCCAAAAGGTGAAGCAATGCGCCAAAACTTAAGGATCTTTTCCTTTCAACTAATGCGAAATGACAACTTCAAACATGCAAACCACTTCACCAAATGAGAAGTCAGAGGATTCTAGAAGCCTATCTAATGCGCTAGAGGTTAGAAGATTCCAATCCATGAAGTAATGCGCCATCTCCCAAGCCCCTTATCCAAGCGTTCAAACAAGAAGAAATCTAAAATGGCATCCAATGCGCCACTTCCTTGAGCAAGAAAAAAACTAAGTGTCATCTAATGCAAAGTATTCAGAGGATTTTTATCCTTCAACCAGTGCGAAATGCCAAGAGGAATCCAAACTTTGATCTAATGCGCCTAGAAGCAAGATAAAGAAGAAGACAACACTAAGCTGATCCAATGCGAAATATAAGACAAGAAGATTTCAAGCCTTGATCTCATGCGCTTGAAGATCATCAAGACCTTATCTAGTGCGCCATCAAGGGAGTTAGAAACATTTAATAATTTTTGCCTTGGAAAACGTGCAAAATGCATTTATTAAATAAAGATCAAATCTAAATTAAATGTTCGTGCACAATAAAGGAGGTCGGCCTAGAGAAAAGGAAAAGTTTTTAAAGCAAATTATGTATATATACCTCATTTCCTTTTCATTTTTTATTATTTTCAAGAGCAGATTTGTTCTCCAAAAGCAGATTTTTTCCTCAAGGAGCAGCAACAAGAAGTTGTTTTAGAAGAATAAATTTGATTTTATCAAATTTAAGCAAGTGGTGGATCAAATTGCAAGGTATCCAATTCAAAACAGCTCATCAAGTAAGTCTGATCTGAATATTTCTGATCTGATTTTCTTATTTCTCCTTCATTAGATGAATTAAAATTGTTCAAATATTAGTAAAATTCAAGAAGGACAAGTGGATTTTCATGGATTTTCATAGATTCCTTGAATCTAGATAGCAATATTTCATAATTATAAAGGAAAATTTCATAATTTAATCCACTAAGGTGGCTGAAGTGAAGATTGTGTTTGCAATTACTTATTCGCGTCAAGTTTGCAGGAATGTCAATGATGCTAAAGAGTCATCAAAGAAGAAGAAACTGGAACCACCTTCATGCTAGGAGTAAAGTCAACCAATTGTCATGTAAAGAAGACATCAAGTAGCTGCTCCACCATAAAGAAAGTGTTATCATCAAGTTGGAGCATTTCATATATTCTACTTCATTCAAGGTCATCTTCCAGGAAGCATCATTCTAAGAAATCTACATCACTTCAAGAGGTAGCTGCTCCAAGACGTCACAGCAAGATATATCTCAAGTCCTCTTCATCAATGACATCATGAAAGATCCTACATCAAGTTCCTTCGAGCTTCAAGATCATCTTCAAGGAATCATTTCATCAACTATATCATGATCATCAAGAGCAAGTGTTTGAATCACTTTCACCTTGCGGAGGGAACACTACTCTAAAGGATTATACCTCAAATCTTCTACATCATCGAGTTGGAACACTTCATTGAAACTTCCAAAAGCATTCATCCATCAAACTTCAAGACTCTTCAAATTTCCAAGTCCAAGAGAGTCTCCTACTCTTCATGAAGAAATCAAGTGTCATCATCTACTCTCTAGTCTACATGAAGATACATCGAAGAAGATTCACATCAATCTATCTACAAGAAGAAGAATCATAAAGTTAGTCAAGTGAGGCGACAACTATCATACATCCAGTTAACAAGAAGAATGAACAAGGCAAAGATCCACAGGATGTATTCCTAAATATACAAGTTCAAACAATCACATTGAATACATCATTACAAGTTGATACAATTTTCAAAGTATGCTGAGTTGGCACTTATGTGGCGAGTACACATCATTTAATTTTGATTAGCCACATTATTTAATGCATGCAATGTATCATTTAATGAAAGAAGCCAAAGGGATTCCTATGTGGAGGAATATTTTAAATGCTTTTGCCTTACCTTATCACATTGGAAAACGTGCCTTCATTGCCTCTCTCTTTTTTGCTAAAAATAGCAAGTTGTTGTAACTACCTCTGAGGTGGCACGATCTAAGCCCTTGGCTATCGAATTGATCTAAGCTATTCATTGTATACTGGAGCACTATATAAAGGCCTTGTTGCCTCATTTGTAATTCATTAGAAATATAGATTAGAGATATAGATTAGAGAGTAGATTTTAAGAGTAGAATAGAAGAGACTCTCAAAATTCTCTGAGAGAACTTGAAATTGTTGTAAATATTCCTCAAAGTTAATGCAAAGACATTGGAGCTACTTGTTTGGTGTTAAGTATTATCTTGTGGAGTATCATGGTTTCCTGAATCTTGATGGAATCAAGAGATGTTTCAAATAGCTTAGAAATAGATTAGAAGTGCATTGATGTAATGAATATGCGTAAAGATATTTGATGAATTCTTCCGGTTCATACTTTTCGTGTATTGTCGAAGGCAATCCACTTTGCAAAGTTAGACTGAACCTTCATTTTCTTTAGTTCGGTTGTGAATGCTTGTTCAAATTGCGCCAGCTGTGGGTGTTTGGATGGAGATTTACAACATGAAAATCCTTGAGTTTCCTTAGAAGATTGCACCAGCTTCGTGTAGTTGTTGGTTCTCATGGCGAAGCGAAGTCTGGTTTCATGAGGAGTTTGTCTATCTTTACATGTTTCATTATCTCATTGTCCTTAGATTAGCCTTCTAAACCCTTACCCCCTTTTTCATTTTCTTTATCATAGAAGCCTTGTATATACATCATCCACATCAAAGGAGGAATAAGTCGAATGAAAGGAGAAGAGTCTATGTAAGTCCCTTTGTTGATTAACAGCAGAATCATACTTAAATCATTGAGCTGTCTCTTACCGAAAACATTATTAGAAGAAGGAACCTTGGAGTTATCTCGTTTGATCACTTAGTTCAGCATCCGAGAGGCTTTGCTCAAGAGAGAGTCAGATACTCAGTATTTTACTCTATTGTTGACTTGTCGAAAAACAACCATCAACACTGCCATAGACAAATATTGCTTATTCCACTTACCCAGCTTATTATGAATTTTGTTGTACATCCAATCCCACATCTCCTTCAGAGAAGGGCCAACTGAAAATGGAATGCCGAAAAATCTCACTATTTTACTAGGGCCACCCCAACTCCAATGAGAACCCTCTAACCATCTTGGAGGGCAATCCTCCCAGCCAAGCAATGAGAAATCTTTGCTCTTGCAGCTTTACAAAAGATCGACAATCTGTTCTCAAAGTTCACAAGGTTAGCTTCTTCCAAGATAGGAAAAAGAGCAGTATCATCTGCAAATTGAATATTCAATAATGGCTCCTTATTAGGAAGAAGCACCCCTTTAAGTTCTTCATTTAATTGTTTAGTTCTTAGGATATAAAAAAGGGCTTTAGATGAAATTGCAAATAAAGTAGGGGCAAGGGGGCAACCCTGCCTAATAGACCTTTCCAAGTTGAAGGGGTTTGACATAGATCCATTGATATCTATATGAACAGAGGCATCCTTGAACATCACCCTTATCATGTTACAATACTCCTCTGGAAAGCCAAGGGCTTCCAGCATAGTGAAGATGACGGACCATTCAATTCTATCATAAGCTTTCTCAAAGTCAAGTAGTAGGATTCCTGCATTTTGGCCACTTGTTTTTGCCCAGTCTAGAGCCTCCCAGCTTGTAATTAGGTTTTCCAATATATACCTTCATTTAATGAAGCCAGTTTGAGTGGGATTTATAATGATAGGTAGAATATCTATGAGTCTCATAGCGAGGACTTTAGCCAATATTTTATATGAGACATTAAGCAAGGTTATTGGCCTCCAGTTTCTGATGTTTGATTTGTCACCATCCTTAGGAAGGAGTTTGATAACACCTCTATTTATCTCTTCCCCAAGAGTGCCAGAGCAAATGGCCTCTTCGTAGACTTCCAAAAGATCCTCTACAATCCACTTTTCATTGGCTTTATAAAATTCCACTGGCAATCCATCAAATCCAGGGGATTTACCAACATCCATGGTTTTGGTAGCTGAAGAAATTTCTTCTTTTGTAATGGCTTTTTTTAAACTATTGCTCATTTCCTCTGAAATTTTCCTTGGGTAGATAGATTTGCAGAGAACTCGGGCCATTCTACACTCCTCAGAATGGTCTTCGGCTGAAAACAATTTCTAATAAAAAGCCCTGAAGACCTCTTTATTTTCTTCATTATTTTTTGTAGCAGATATTACCGTCTACCACAGGGCCTATATCTTCTCTAGCATTCTTTGCTTTTAGCAGGTTGAAAAGATACTTAGTTCCCCTATCTCCTTGTGCTAGCCAGTTCAACTTAGCCCTAACCCTGGTTCTTTGATTCCTAATTGTTTGGAACTTCCTCAGCTCATGCTTGGCTTCACTAAGATTCTTTAGGGCTACACCATCTTCTGGGTTTGATTGCAGGATTTTTTCACATCTCAAATAAGTGTTCTGCAGGGCAGCTTCAACCTTTCTGTTATCTTTTGCAACTTTCTTACCAACCGTTTGAAAAATCACTTTGCAGTTTTTGATGAGGGCTTCCCAATATGTCTTCCTGGGTGAGTTTGCATACAAGGACTTTGTGATCATCCTTAGGGTAACAATTCCATCCGAATAGTCAGGGTTAAGTAGTAAAGAGCAGTTCAGCTTGAAATTATCATCTTTTTAATTCTATCCGTTGTTTGCCGATCTTTCCATCTTATGAATGCCTCTATTGGATGATGGTCAGAGAGAGTAGAGGGCATAGCCTCCACACAATTGGTATCCTTTTTACTCAAGAAAAAGAAACTATCTTCAGAAGCATACAGTCTATCTAATCTTGAGTAAACTCTATTCTTTCCTTCTTGACTATTGCACCAAGTATACCAGATACCTTTGCACTCATTTTTCTTGCCTTCCAAGGGGTCAAATAGCTTAAAGGAGTTATTTAATTTAGACCAAAAGAAGGCCTCGTTTCCTTTCCAACCCCACTTAAGGCCCCCCTTCTTGTCTTCCCCAAGCTCTGTCATATTAAAATCCCTTCCAACTATCCAGGGAATTCTTTCAAAATTTTCATCCATCCATTTCCAAAGACCAGCTCTGCCTAGATAATCATTGGGAGCATATACATAGCATACTCCAAAAATATTCCCATCTTTATTAAATACTAGCCATAGACATCTATTTCAAGGGGAGATTCTTTTGTGAATAACATATTTGGACCAGGACTTATCAACCAAGATTGCAACTCCACCCTTACCTCTGATATGTTCCGTGAAAAAATAGTTTACATCTTTCCAAACAAATCTTAAATTGTTATCAAGTGTAAAGCCAGTGGCCTTAACCTCCTGTAGCATTAGGAGGTTAAGATTCTTCCTTTTGTTGCAAAAATCTCTTACTACATACTTTCTGTCTGGGGATTCTAATCCCCTTATATTCTAGGAACAAATATTCATTTTTGTTCATTAGCTGGGGGGTTCATCTTTCTCTTTTTACAAAGCTTATTGAAGCACTCAGGCACTTTTTCTTCTTTTTTGCTCTCCAATTTATTATTGGTTGAGCTTTTCCTGAAATATTTCCTTTTTTTCTTTTTCTCTTCTGCTTTGGGAGGGATTAGGGAGGCTAATAGGGATTCCGGGCTCTCCTCTTTTCTGAACACAGTCGACAGCGCTTCGTCTGCTGACATTATGTTAGAGGTTTTAAAGTTAGGCTCCTCATTTTCTGTCGAGAATACTTTGTCTCCAAGTTTGATGGAGAACGAATCTTTCTTATTAGTTTCATCTTTTGAACCAGCTTTAATTTTTTCAAGAGCTAGTTCTTTAGCATTCTTCTTTTTTGGGGGCTTGCAAGAATTCATCACACCCTCTTTATTGCTCTCAATAACACTGACTTGCTTAGAACCACATGGCAACCCCACCTCTTCTAAGACTGGTTCTACAACATCTTTTACAATTTAGGAAGAGCGAACAACGCTCGAATGGGGGGGGGAGTAACAACACATTGCTTCGGGCTATCGGGCGGGCGAATGACAGGCCCAACATTCGCCGAGGCACCCTCAAAATTCACCCCAATACCTGCAGCGGGTCCCGAAGTAACTCTCTTTGTAGTCTCTAGAGGTTGTGAGATCAAATTGCGGCACCCTGTGTCCTTGTTCGTTCCTCTCATATCACCAAGCACTAAATGTGGTTTGACCCCACACCAACTTCATTCAATCTCTTTGGAATTCCTTGTGCTGTCTTTACCCTTTCACCTTGACTTGATTATAGTCAAAGCCAATGTTATAGCTCTCAAATGAAAGACTCCGCAGGGGACAACTTTGAATCTCTTTGCTTGTATAACACAAGAAGTTTGAGTCATCGTGATAGACAGCTCTACAGTCTATTTAACATGATGTTAACCAACGTTAAAAACAAAGCACCAAAGTAAA
This sequence comes from Cunninghamia lanceolata, assembly GCA_027924645.1. NCBI lineage: Eukaryota > Viridiplantae > Streptophyta > Pinopsida > Cupressales > Cupressaceae > Cunninghamia > Cunninghamia lanceolata. Next base: position 13,910,307 of record BSBN01001101.1, read on the forward strand.
TTGACTTGTCTACATTGCACAATGTTAAGACAACTGTTCCTGCCACTCCTGTGTTGCATGCAAGGTGCCTCATGTCTTGAAACGTGTCATCTGTCTCTTCTTCCAAAGAATACCAAATAAAACTTAAATATTGTGAGCATAGAGATTGTTGCATTTTGTGCCTTTTTTCCTCGTAAAATTGTTGCTATATTCTGAAAATATGTAGAGAAAAAGGGGTCCAATTATAGAGGAGACAATAATCTGAGTAACTTAACACCCCATACCTTAATAGATCAAAATGAAAGAATGATCTTGATCCCATTTACCTATTCAAGAGTTGTGCCACAAAATGTAATAAACCACCCCTAACTTTTTTCGAATCTTCAATGCTATCATAAACACCATTAGAATTGAAATGCATCAACAAATTCCTTCACACCTTTTGATCACCAAGTTCCCAAACGGGCGAGGTGAGAGCATACAAGTGCTTCAGACTAAGCAATTAAAATGCAGTGCAAATTAAATACAACTTACTCTTATTTAGCGGGCATCGACTTGTGTAGTGGGCATCCACTTACGTAGTGGGTGTTCTCCACTTATTCAGTGGGTAAATTAAAAGTAAACATAAGCACATCCACTTATTTTGTGGAAAGCCCTTACAAATAAGACCACTTATTCAGTGGGGTGAGAAACATGTATCAAGAGAACATACAACTTCCACTGGTGGTAATACCTTCCAGGGATTACAATCGTATAATTTTGCAATGAAATACAATATCAAGGAAGCTATAGTTAAGTAATATAATCTGATTTTCAATCAAATAGCTCTGTTGTAGCAATCAAATCAGATTAGAATATCACTGAAAATCAAATAACTTCAAACTGAATCATACCCATTGTAACCCAGATGCTACAGATGAAAGAGGATGTCTCCAAACTGCATGGAGAAAGACTAAAATGCTTCAAACTCTGATTACTCTGCCCAAAACAGTTTTGGAACTATGTTATAACAAGTCTGATTTAATTTTCTGAATTGCATATTTCTGAAACCCTACAACTTCTCATGCATTCACTGAAAACACTATAGGACAACACCAAACTCCCTGAAAACCTCTTCTCAGCTCAAGGCGCCTCCAAATAGGGCAGATTGGACAGCAAAGAAGGGTTGAATCAGCCAACAAACCCTCACGTCCCCTTCTTTGGTTCTTACGGCCTGCCCTAGGGCAGTACGACTTGCAAAAAGCAGCAACAAAACCAATATTTCTAATCTCTATCACTGAATACACCTTGCAGATGTGGCGGCTTGTCTGATTGACTCTTGATTTGTTATTAAATCTTCATAAATCTGCAACTACAAGAGTGCAGCTTCCATAGAGAATTGGTACGGCCCAACAAGTTGTATTCCTCACTAAAACCGTTCAAAATCACATAATGTTATCGCAAATGATCCCATAGTTATATGAAACCAAAAATACTTCAAAACATATCAAAACCAAATGAGTACAATGGCAAACTCTGTATGAGACTGCTCCAAAACTCCACCTTCAACACAAATGGTGATTCCTGTATGAAACCACATCAACTTCAAGAGGGTTTTCATCCTCAAGAAGAAATCTACAAGAGGGGTTTCGTCCTCAAGAGATGGAAGAACACGTAGGTTCAATCCAACAGCATAACAATATAATACTCTAGCATCCAAAACAATGAGCTTTTGTCCTCCTTTTATAACATTTGAGGGAAATAGATTATTATTTTCCTTTTACCTCTTCATATTTCTCCTCAAAATTATAATACTTTTTTCCTCTCCAAAAGACCTTTATTTGAAATAATATTAATATTTAGTGTGCAAGGTCCCTTTTTAAGTGTCTATTTTTTAAAACACTTAATTACCTTTCCAAAGAGCTATTACACTAAGTTATCTTTTAAAATATTTACGACAATAGATAACTTAAGTGAATTTAATAATTAATAGCTCCATAATTCACCCAACTTTACGGAAAATCCCAAACTGAAGTGAATTGCAAAATAAATCATACGAACGTGATCTTGAAGGCTTGGGATGAAGAATGATGCCAACTGGTGACTTACTATAAATAGACGGTCTCTCCAAGAAGTTTGGAGAGCAAACCGGAAAGCTGAAAGTGCTTCTGAAATCATCACTGTAATCCTGAACACCAGCTGAGCTCAATGCTACAGAAAAGAATCCACTCCAAGAGGGGAACGCCACTTTATAATTAATATTACACTAAGTCGATAATACTTATTCCAAACCTTAGGCAACCTTAGTGAAATATTAATTAAACTGCTAGATAATAGTCCCAAGCGATGGAAATCATAGAAATGCGCTGATCGAACAACTCTTACCATATCAAAGTGTAGTAGAAGACTTGGGACAAAAATCGGAGGCCGTCAGGTGACTGTCTAAAAATAGCATGTTTCTCCAAGAAGGTTGGAGAGCACTTGAGAAGTCGAAATTGAATTCCGAAAGCATCTGTGAACTCCAAATGACTAACCAAACTCAAAACCACGAACAACTGCTCTGCAAGATTGAACCATGGCCACTCCAATAACGTTGGAGTTCTCCCAAACATGACGAAAAGCCTCCGGAAGACTAGGAACAAGCATAATGTGCACAAAAGGTCTATGCGCCAAAAAAGGAACATTACACAAAATCAACAATATTCAATGGCTCAATAAAATTGGTTGATGACCTATTTACAACATCAAATAAGTTAAGTTGTCAATTGTCATTAGAAATCAATATTAAAAATTTGAAAAAATTGTTATTTGAGAAGCATAATTATAATAACAACAAAAAAGTATAATACAATAAATAGATTAAAAAAATGTAAGATAAATTTATAAAAACACAACACAGCCAACGATTCACTACTCTTGGTCTCCCCTCAGAGTTTTATTAGTCAAAATTCATAGTTGTGGTGGAAAAGCACATGACAGTGGCACAACCAAGTTGTAATAGTGCACTAGTGAGCTTAACGTCATATCTGAATTACATAATGGGACGTGCCGAGCATAGTCAAAATGGGTGGCTTATTTTAAATCCCGTCCTTGCAGTTGTCCTTGCTCTCAATTAAAACCATCGTAGATCCCTTCTCCAAGCCACCATCATCGAGATTTTAGCCGCTTGCAAATAAAAAACACCATTGAGAAAAGAGAAGTTATGATTTAGGGTGCCATGAGAAAGTGCAATATAAGTTTGCTTAAATTTCTTCGTTTAAACTAATAATAAGCTTTATAATCTCTTATAATGATTTTTGCATTTATGCTATATATAGGTTTAGGTTTTAATGAAATAAATATTCTTATATTATATTTTATTTAATTTCTAAAAAATAATAAAAATAAAATTAGATTCTTAATTATGTAGTTATGTATTATAGGAATTATTAATATTAGATTTTCAAAGAAATATAATAAAAATATATTTTTAATTATAGAATTATGTGTAAGTGTGAATTGTGAATACTAGATTTAATATTAAATTATTTGATCTTCTCGTTATAATATGTTATTAAATAAATTTTATTAGGCAGAGAGAGAGAGAGAGAGAGAGAGACTTTCGATTAGTTGTTTCAAGCCAACAACCTAAATATGACGTGTCCATGGGGAGCTATGCTTAGAGCAACACGTGATTAGCTTAAGGACCCAATAATTCACCTTTAAGACCTCTTTGGTGTACCAATTGCACACTAACATTAAGCTTCCATTGTGAAGAATGAGGCCTCATATCTTTGCAAGTTGCTTACTGCTAAGAGTTTTTCAGTGTACAAAACTAGAGCTCTGGCCCTGCCAGGGGAATGTAAAGTTACAATCCCTCTTGTTAGAGGGGGTCAAAACAATATTTTTTTGGCTTTGTAATGTGCCGTACCTGTTTGTATTTTTTTAAAAGATCTATTTATGTGTTATTTTAATTTTAGAGGTGTTCTTTCAGACTAGAGAGAAGAATGCAGAAGGGGGTTTCAATTTTCCTGCAAATGTGTTGCCGGAGCATGCAATATAGAGCATATAACCAAAACCCATAAAATATACAATGAATTTGAAGAAACTAACAAAGACCCAGATAGCAGAATAGCCAAATATCAATTACTATGACATACCCATATGGATTTCTGCAACTTGATACAACTGTCGGAAAAGTCTAGCAAGTGGGTATAGCCAGAATCGCTCCAAACACTCCGGAGAATACAAAATAGATGATACAATCTGATATCAGCGAGAAGAGAGATTCAAACACCCCCCAAAAATGCCAAATACAAAATACCCACAATGTAGAATGAAGCCAACAAGCCCAACATCCCTCTAGGTGAGTATGGCCATAGCTGGAAAGCAGAAACAGCAGCAATACACCTTCAAAATTTCTCAAAATGCTTCTGCTTCTGAACTGCACTCACATCTGAAAATAGGCAACCAAGAAGGGAGAAGAAATATGCACCAAACCCTATCAAAAATACTCCCAAAGAGGTACGACTGGCTGGTGTAGTACGGCCAGCAATAGAAGGAGAGGACAAGCTAAATCCTCTTCACAAACTACTGAAATCTGTCACTCAATATCAGCAAATATCAAATAACTATGCGAGATATTACAATAAGCACCAACAAGTCTCACCAATCGGACTCCATTGAAGCACATTTGTGAACACTGACTGCATCCACCATAGAAGGCACCGTTGGGTGATCTTTCACACCTGTGGGATACCGCTACTCAGGGAGGTTTTCGTCTCCAAGAGCCTTTGGTTTAAATCCTCAAACCCCAGAGCTAAGCTCCAAAATCCTAGCAAGGGAAATCTCAAAGAAAAGAAAGTAATAATCCAAACATATCCAAATGTGAGCACTTTTCCCTCTTTTTATACTTTTCCAACTAGGAGTCTCTAAAATCCACTTGCATATGGGATAAAACATGAGAGGGAAAATACATTTTAAAATATTATAATTCTCTTTAATTCTTTTCTCAATATCACCCTTAAAGTCCCCTCTTTTAAAATATTAAGTTGCTGAGCCTAGGCACCAAGGTCCAATATTAAATAATAATGTTTAATTTACGGACTTTAAAATGGAGGCCAAGATGATGTCGGAAACCAATGATCTATAGCTCGTTGGAAAGGTCTCGACAAGAGGAATCCAACCCCACTCTCAAAATCCCGTTCCAGTGCCAATCCCGAACTTACTAAAAATAGTAACGGCCAAGAGCAAACTAAGCCAACACAGACGCTGCCAACTGGACCCACAAACCATCTGATAACTCTGAGCTCAGTGCAATGTCTATGAGAGCCAAAAGCTGATTGCCAAGTCACCCAATCAGCGCCAAACTGCCACTTACTAAAAATAGCAGTGACCACCGGGGACCAAAGAGAACAAGCTCAGAAAAACCCAGAAAGATTAATGACATGCAAGCACTTACTATAAATAGTAAGTACGGACAAGTCCGAAAACCCTCCGGAAAGTGTCAACCAGCTCCTCTGGATCACTTGAACACCCTGGTGACATAGAAATACTTCTCTGATTATGCTGCCACCAACCCAGAAAGTCAACTCTGACTGAACTGCAAGAGAATCCGTAGATGGGGACATTACAAGATTAGTGCTTTTCAAATTAGCTTGGGGTTATGAATTCACAAATGGTAAATAAATTGAATTCATTTTATTAAAGTTGTAAGCAGGTTTAGGAGATCCTAATACTTCCCTCGCTTCTACTAGTACATGCAATCAAACTACACAGGGCACCTTGGGTTCGAATCACGCTAATACCAATGAAGCTTTGGGAATTTTAATATTCTCGGCCATTAACATATGGCGATCATAGTTTTTGCTGCATTTCTTTCATGATGATCTAAAGTAGGGATAGCCTTGAATTTTGGTTTCAAAAAGATTTAGAGAGCGAAAGAGGAGAGAGAAAGAGAGGGAGAGAGAGAAGGGGATAGAGAGAGATAGAGATTGAGGGATAGAGAGAGGTACAGAGAAATAGAGGGAAACAAAGATATATATATATATATCTTTGTTTCTCTCTCTCTCTCTTTATATATATATATATATAGAGAGAGAGAGAGAGAGAGAGAGAGAGAGAGAGAGAGGTCATTTGCTTAAGGACCTGATAATTCACCTTTAAGACCGCCTATAGGAAATTTCAAGCTTAAGTCCTAGCTTGCCCAAACTTTTCAAATAGATTTTATTCATTTGATTTTTTTGAGCTGGTGGAGCTTAAGGTTCAAACTTATTAGTATGTCTAGGTTGTTTGGAAAGGAGGTAGGGGATATGCACAAGGTTTCAAATGCTAGGAAAACATATGGAATTATAGAGCCATATACTTTTATGGCATGAGCAATCATGTGAGGGTTCCAATTTAACTTTGTTTTATAGATTTAGTCCATATTCTTTGCCTTTCTTCACCACATCACTAATTAAACTATTCACACTCGTTGTAAAAGTGTCTCAACACAACTCCAAATCGGAACAAGATCAGGAGCTGCATTCACAATGCTGAGACATGCTAGAATCTCAGAGAGAATGATGTTGACACTCTTGTCAGAGTCTCACATAATTGATGAATGGAAAAAACTTCTCATTATGTTTCCAACTTATCTAAGCAATCGGTACATTAACCACAATATCTAACCATTGCATCATAACATCTTAACAACACATCACCTTTGCACTATAAGAACATTCTTCTTCCATTCCATGTTATATTTACATATATATTGCTTTAGATTGTATATACATATTGAACTACAAATAGGAGAGCTTGCTTCCATTGCTTAAGCTTCTAAGGGTACCCGCCCTTCTCTTCACAAAAATGCTCCACCTCTTTAATGTAAATGAAGGATTGCATTGTGTTTTAATTGATACTACTAGTTTGTATAAACCATAGTTGGCAGACTCACCGAGTTTTCGGTGAGTCTTGAAAAACACACGAGCTTTTTTCCTCAGCGAGTCTTTATGACTTAAACTCGCCGAGTTTTTGTGTCAAGTCTCTGCCGAAAACTTGCTGAGTTTTGGCAACTTTCTGGCTGTGGACCCTGTTATGCAAACACACAACGAGTTTTCTACTCAGATTTGGGACTCGCTAAAAACTCGGTGAGTCCGAGCAGAAAACTCGTCGTGTGTTTGCATAACAGGGTCCACAGCCAGAAAGGTCATTTCATAAACAAAAAACACCTTTGTTTTGGTTTGCAGAGCTTGTTTGAGTCCATTCACACGAAGAAGAGGAACAAATTAACTCAAAAGTGCCTCAATGACCTTGTCTTTGTGCAATACAACCTTCGGTTGCACCCAAAAAGAGTAGAGGACAAATCACTGGATCCTATTGATTTGGATGAGATAGATCCTTACAGTGATTGGACAGGGCGGGATGAGAAGCCTCCATTGTTTATTGCGGACGAGATTCTTGATTTCGAGAGACAGGCAATGGAGGATGTGGGTGCAACAAGAGATGTAGGGTTGGAGGACATTCATGAGGATGAGAAGGAGTCATTGCCAGAGCCAGATATTTCCAGGATGGTGGTCGAGCCTCAGCCATAGCCTTCCATGCCAACCGAGGAGCCACTGGCATTGCGTACTCGTAGGAGTAGAGCATCTACGTCTTCCCTAGCTTTGACTAAATTAGGGAAGAGGAAGGTGTAAAATGTTGTATTTAGTATTTACTTCTAGTTTTGCTATTTTTCAGTTTCAGCTATCTATTGTAATTTGTATCAGACTATTAGGCTTTCAGCCATCAGGATTCCGCATGAGAATGCGATTTTGTAATCAATTTGCATTAAAGTCAACAAATTTATTAGAAAACACTTTTGTACTCATTTATGGACTCATTGGATTCCTTGTCATTGAATTTTGCAAAAAAAAAAGTGTTTCTAATGAAATTTAAGCAATTTTTTAAGTTCTCGAGTTTTTTGCTGAGTTTTCTCCGAGTTTTTGTTGACTCGTCAATTTTGGGCTTGGCGAGTTTTTTGGCGAGTTGAGTTTTCCAACTATGGTATAAACAATAAAACTCATTTCAGAAAGACTCACTAAATTCTATCAAGATCTACTTTATACTTAAAGAAAATTACACTCAACAAAGAGAATTTAGAAAAGTGAGATTATTGGAGAATAGTACCGTTCTCATTCTCACCTTTTCAAGTTGGTACACAAAATTTGCTTGGTATTTAGAAGTGAGACAAATGTGAAAGTGTAGATCCACATTAATTATCCCTGTATTTAATGTTTTGATCCCTCAGATGTCTACTATCTTGACAAGGATAAGGGCAGACATGAAGAATAGTGCATATGTGTCTCAAAAATAAAAAATAAGACATGCATGTCGATTACAAGTAGTTAAATATTCCATGAAAACTATTAACATTGGTCCAAGATTTATCAAATGTACTGCCAGAATTTTAACCTGTATCGACCTATGTCAACGTCCTTGTAGGTGCATCGACTAATAATAGGTCCATGCATCTCCATGTGGATAGACTCGTTTGCATGCAAGCTCTGAATATTAGACACAAAGGACTCTTCCCACCAATTTTCAAGCAAGAAGTATTGAAGCTCTATAATGTGAAGCCCACACTACTTAAATCGTGTTCAGATGGTCTGTGTTGTGTGAATGTGGATTGACTTTTGACTAGTCCTTGTGCGCAAACAATCTAAAGCTGCCACATGTCCATGGGGGCTACTTTGAGTGTAACGTGTCATCTACTTAAGGACCCGGCAATTGACCTTTAAGACCTCTTCGGCATACCCATTGCACACTAAAGTGTGATTGCTAGTTATAGTTGCTGTGTACAGCAATATCTGTATTGGAGGGTCTCGAAAATTCGCTGTACCTGTATCCAATACCATATCTGTTTCCATGCAACTCTGGGCTTGTGCGTGTAATTGTCCTAAAAAAATCAAGACATTTACATATGGTGGGGCAAGCTTGTGATTTCTGCAACAGTTCGGTTCTTCAACAGCTAGATTATTTATGCTTTTAAGTGTTCTGAAACAAAAAGTTAACTATCTGCAAAGGTGATATAATGATTATTTATGCTTTAAGTGGTGGAAACAAAAATTAACTATCTGACAAGTTTGATAGGTCAGAGTGCTCTTAGAGCGGGCACATGCTGTTTCAAAGGTGTGGGATGATGCTCCTGTTGTGATTGCTGGTGATTTTAACTCTACCCCAAAGGTACAAATTGAACTTCACCCTTATCTGATGCTGCTATGTAAATGTCTTGCTTGTATCTGATATTAGCTTTTGTTAGCTCTTAGAAAATTTGCAGAACTGCTTTTTTGTAAGTTTACTGGGACATGATTCTGGTCTATGTTTCTTATCTTTTTGCATTTTGACAGAGTCCGTTATATGATTTTCTATCTAAATATGAGGTTAGTTCATTTTCTGAACTTGGTTGACTTTACAAGATACTTTCATCATTAAGCTTTAAATAATGTTACCCGTAATCACATCTAGTACATATGCCTTGGGATTTTAAACAAATGTTCACACATCTTAAACTGAAGTTGTATCTATTTAAAATTTCTAGCCTTATATTAGTGCATTTGGATTTTTTTTTGTAGTTGGACATATCTGGCCTGGCACGAAACCAAATCTCAGGACAGACAGAGGACAAGCCCCCTTTCAGACCCAGTCCTCCAAGCAGGTTAAGAAAGTTGACTATTTAATTTAATTTTGTCTTTTCAAGTAAAAGTGTTAACTTGGAACTTATAATAATTGCAGAGATACTCTAGATCTTGCACGCATGGCAGGTACAATTCTTCAAAATGCAATGGACAATAAAGTGGTACCCAATGATAAAATTGAAACGAATTCTCCAACTTTAAGGGACAGCGCCAGTGAAGAAAATACCCAAAATGACTTGACAGATACATCTATGGAATGCCTGTCTGTGCCAGCAAAGAAAGATGTAGTGTCAGCCAGTAGCAAAAGTGAGAATTTTCCACCATGGTCACAGTGCACTTTAGAATGTATTACTAGTTCAATTATGGATGCAAAAGTCAACTGTGGAAAGGCAAAGCAAACAAGTCAGTGTCTAAGTGTACTGGAAACTGTTGAGGGGAATGCATCACAGACCAAGGAAGGTGGTGACTATAGTTCTTCGGAAATGAGAGGGACCCAGGATAAGAGGTATCCCACTGAATTTGAAACAGTAAACATGGAACGGGCTGTTACCTCCTCAGAAGACTATTGTATGGCTGTGACTTCTATAGAAAACCACCCTATGTCAGTTGAGCAAGAGGTCTCAACCATGGATGCCTGGAAGGATCAGAAAAGGAGATCACTAGATTCATCCTTCAGTGATAGACTTCTCACAGCAGAAAAGCTAGGTGTATCATCAAATGAGGCACACCAAACAAACAAGCATTTATTTTTTGAGCAAAATCAAAATGTTAAAGAAACTGCAAGGGGAGAGGAGGAAGACAGTATTTTAACCAGTTCAAAAGCAAGAGCATCTGGAAGCAGGAGCGAACCCCTGTCATTTCCAAATGAGACATCTCCTAATGAAGTTAAAAGTGTACTGTCAGGACATGAATGTGGTTCCTTAGAATATTGCCAGTTGGAAGATGTATCTAGCAAAACTCACTCTCTGTTAGGGAAGCAGAAGGTTGTTTTGGAAGGCAATAATGAGAAAATTAATGACCTTAATGCAAATAATTCTCTGCAATACAGAGGAGGTGTAGCTATTGATGCTTCAGATGACTGTAGGAGGCACTCACTAAGCCCAAATTCTAGTATAACTTTAGCTATTGAACCAGTGGTAACATCATCACCAAGTGAGGTAAAGGAAACAAAAGAACTTTCAAGCCAACAGGAGATATTCAAGAAGAATGTAAGTGTGATGGCAGATGATAATGGAACCAGTTCTTCAGTAGCGACGGATGGTTATGAGAGTAGCAAACACTCTCAACTTCAGGTTGAGTTGTGTCCCAAAGAAGTTGGAAGAGAACATGCAGGACAAGGTGTTTCCCAAGATGAATTTCGACATGTTGCAAAAAACACTCAGACAAATTTATCTTTGTTAAGTGGCTTTGTAAGTGTGGAAAATAACACTACTGGCTGTGGTGGGATGGGAATAATTGATGATATAGTAAGTGAAAAACAGCATTTTCCTAATACAAATGTCCACAATTCTAAGGTAGGGCCTATGGATCAGAAACAGACTTGGAAACAATATGATCAGCCATCCATTCTTCCTTTTGAAAGTGCTGAGTTGAACGTAAGAGGGGTTTCATCAGTGTCATCATTTGGGAAGAACATCACAAATCAGGGAGAAGAGGAGAAATCTATAAATGTGGATGGGGTTATGGAAAGACCCCTGCCAGTTGTTGAGGATGAGATGGATTTGGATATGGATATGAGTGAAAATAAGCTGGGGCTTGAATCAAGAAGTCAGCCGAGTGAATTGTGTTCAGGTTCTGCCTCTGATTCCAGTAACTCTGCAGAGGCAACAATATCACCATATGATCCATACTCTTGGAGTCCAATGGAAATTGAGGCAGCAACAGGAAATGCTGATTGTTGGTTTCTTCGACACAATCTAAAATTGAGAAGTACATACACTGAAGTTGAGGTATTGTCTGTTCCTCACCTTGAGATAATAACAATGAATTTTTGCAGGTTGACAGGTTTTACGCATTGATATGCATATTAATAATTTGGGTCATTTGGGAATTGGATTATGATTGACTTTCATATATATATATTTTCTTTTGTTAATAAACAGTACACTTTTATATAACATTGGCTTATGATTGACTTATATATATTCTTTTGTTAATAAACAGCACACTTTTATAATATAACAAATATAATATATTTATAACAAGGTTTGGAAATTGGAGCGAGCTCAGTCACATTGCAGCAGTGAGAATGTAATTTGGAGCAATCCATTAGAGATTGGAGGGAAACCCAGCGAAAGAAGGGAAAACTGCAAGAAAAGCGAAATTGGGATGGACAAAGTGAAGATCAACACTTATGGAGAACACAAAATCAGAGAAACATCCCAGCAAAAGAAAGGTAGGAATACAACACTGCAAGGAGAGACTCTGCAAGGTTTCGGAATGGAAGGCATTTTAATTGAAATGGAGAAAAGAATGCGAATTGCCGGAATGAAGGAAAAAATCAGCCATCTAGAAACCCTAGAGGAATCACAAAACAAATTTTCTTTATCAGCAGGATACTCACATCCGATATCCACAAAGGTTGCAGTAGGTAGAGAAAACAAGCAAATTCAATCCCCTGAAGGTAATATCAGAAGCAAATGCTGTTCTGCTGGGGAAGGAACTAAAGAAAAATCGTTCTGTGAGTTTTAAAATCGAGATTGATGAATTAATCATGGGACCATCGATTTGCCATTTGTAGGATTGTGCCTTCTTTGCTAAAGCAGTAAACCATTGGTCGGCAAGAGAACAAATTAGAGAATGGATTCATAAAAATTAGGGGATCGACACGAAATTCAGGCTGCTCGCGAAGGGTTTCTTCATGATAGAATGCCCTAATAAGGAGAAGAAAAAGGAAATAATGGAAGGAGGACCATGGATGACGGATGGAGTCAAAAAGAAAAAAAAAATTCTATTAATGTCCATGGGTGACCAAGATCAGGTCAATGGAACTCAAGAGAACAACAATTTACAATAGAAAGTTCTAGGAAGAGAAACGTAGAAATACAAAACAACAAAAGTCCAGAATCTCAAGAACCTTTGTAAGAACCTTGTCTAGTTCTGCCCTGAATTTTTGAGTTCTAGTGTGTTGACATTTTGTCAAACACTTGTCATGCATAACTATCTTTCTAGTTTGTGTATCTTGTTCTTTTCTCTACTATTATTGGAGACAATTTTATCTCAATTCCTCAACCACATAAAGCACAAGATAATTGCAGAGCATGTCGCTAATTGTGAGGAGACAGTGTTGTGCTTCGTCACCATGGATTATAATTCTATGGTTTCTTATTGTCTTTGCCTTTCACCTATGACGTCCATGTTTTAGTGTTGCATATGCAATGTAGAAAGGGGGTGAACCAAAATGGGCAAGAGTTGGCTATGAAGGTAGCCACTAAGATCTAGGAGCTTCAATGAAAGCACAAGAGAGAATGCTGCATACAATGTTAGCTTTTCCCAGGTTGGCAAGATCACCAACTTTGATTCAACTATAATGTCCCTAATCAGATTGTTAGCACAATTTCAACAAATCTTAACAATCAACACAAACCCAAGCTCTTTCTGATCACCAAGATCCCGATGTGGGCAAGGTTCTCGATCATACAAACGCCAAGATGTGGACAAGGAAAGTAGTTAGTGCAGCTCATTGATGGCAACCAACCAGTTTACAATCAATGCCAATTTGGCGTATAAAATACAAATGCTTATGCCAATCTGATTGATTACAAACTACAGATCCGATCAATGTCAAAATGGCAGATAACAAGCGGATTTGGATCATCGCCAAATTGATGGATAATGAAATGCAAACTTTTGGCGTCTATGCTCTCCAATCATTATTACAATGCACATCAATAAATTAAATAAATTTGGCAGAAGACCTCCCAGATTATTACATAAGATTATATAATTAGAAACTTCACAAAAATATTGAACTATATCAGGCTAGAATAATTTGAGAAATTAGTTAAACCATCATACAAAGTCTGAAATATATATCTGATGGAAAATCTGAGATAAAATACTATAATGTTGCAGTTGTACAGTCTGATGTAGAAGTCTAGAAAATTACCCAACTAGTTCCTAGTAGATCCAAACACTTCTAGTTCTTGCACAAATCCCAAAGTGGCGGCAGGTCTGAAATAAGGTACAATAGTGTTTTTTAATCCCAAACAATCCAAAAAAGGCAGTGACTCCTAGAAGCTGTACAACCCCCTTAGGAGTGGTACAACTGAGTTTGATCAATTCTTCAACATTAAATATGCTGCGCTTCCTGTAATTTGTCCAATCACCTCAAATTGATAGTGTATGGCTTGTAGCAAGACTTAGACAACAACAAAATAAGGTACAGCCTGCACAAGATGGTATGACCAACAACAAGTTATATAAATCAGTTCTCAAATTGTACAACTAGGTACAAAATAGTACAACTAGCGTAAAAGTGTATGCCCAATTATAGTTCCTTCTTGAGAACCCATAAGTACTTCCATTTTTGTTCCACCCAAAACTTTTTGCATGTGTTCTACAGTCTCTTGCTTTGTGACCAAAGTTGCATTTATAACATATGATATTGTAATTCTTATTTGACAACTCATAAGAACTTCTATTCTTGGTCCAACCAAATTTTCTTGCATGTGTCCAACAATCTATTGCTTTATGTCCAAGTTATTACAAGAATAACAATAACCATAGAAAGAATGTTGAAACTTGGTCATGTGTGGTCGCCTTGGAGGTAAAGATCTTTTCAATTTATCATTGTTGTCCTTGAGAGAAGTGTTGGTTTTCTGTGGAGCATTATCTTCCTTCTTCTTGTTGCTATTAGTAATGGAGCTTTTGAGGGCATATGCATAACTCTTCGTCTTTAACTCATTTGGCTTCTTTGATGATTTGGGATTTGAGCTTTGACTTTCTTCATAGTCAATACCACCTTTATTGTAAGTTGGCCTTTGGGAATTGAGAATATTGTCTAACATTTCCCAATTGAGCACTTGCTTTCTCCAATTCCTTTCTCAAGGAGACAATTTCAAATTCTAACCTTTCACAATTTTCTTCCTTTTTCTCTAATTGGATTCTCATTTCCTTTTTAATCCTATTTCCTTCTTCGATCTGAATTTTGAGCTCGACGATTATCTTCTCGGATTCTTCAAGGCTTCGTACTAACTCGACATTAGATTCATTGTCCTCTTGATGTCGTAATTTTAGTTTCAAATTTCCTTTCTTAAGCTTCTCGATCTCATCTAGTGCAGAAATGAGTTCTTCTTCCATATCAACTACTCCTTTATCTTCGTCATATTCCTCTTCTTCTAAATTCATATCTATATTTTCATCATATTCTTCGTCTTCTAAATCCATTTCAGCATTCTCTTTCCCTTCTAACTTTTCTTTTCTTTCACTCACAAGGTCATCTTCTCTTTCAAAGATATTGTTTGTCTTTTCTGTTGTCATTTGTGTTCCATTTGTCACCCCATCACTTTTGCTTGCTTCTATGTAATCACTTGTATTTTGTTTTGTTGGTGTTTGTTGATCAATCCTCTGCTTGGTATTTCCTTTTCTTTTTGCAATGCGTGGTTCCAAAATCTACCTTCTAGTGGTTAGACTATTCGAAGGAACCCGCTCTGATACCAATTGATGAGCACACGATTATACTGAGAGGGGAGAGGGGTTGAATCAGTATAATACAATCTTTTACTTTTTCAAACTAACATCCACAATAATATCAATTGCACAACATTATTCACTTAAGATCTAACAATTATGCAACACAGGATTTACGTGGAAATCCTTACGAGAGAAAACCATGGCAAAATATTGTTTATATATATATATATATTTTCTCTTACAAGCTTTGTAGGCACCAATCTATGGGAGATACCAATCTCCACTTGTGCACTTTGTGAGCACCAACCCACTTGAGACACCAATCCCTGCTTGTACACTTTGTGAGCACCAACCCACTGGAGACACCAATCTCTTATCAAGGCACCAACCTTCTTTGCAACATGATCAATATCTTCTTGCGAAATGTTCTCTTCAATGGATGATGAACATCACTATCTTATTTATTCCACGATTCCCTCCTCATTTACCATAACATAAATGTACTTGCATGATTGTATGTTCTCACTTTATACTCTTCTTATCTTGTCCACATTGAATGATCTTTATATATGTTCTATTCATTCTCCCACACTTATTCATTCAATCTGCCTTATAAATGATCTTCAATCATATTCATCTACACACAAATCTGCTGGTATATATATATATAACATATCTTTTTCACTTCTCACATCTCTGCAAAAAACTCTTCACACATCTGCTCAAAAACTCTTCATACATCTGCTCAAAAACTCTTCATACATCTGCTCAAAAGGTCTTCATAAATCTGCCCTTCAAGCCTTCACAAAGCCTTCACAAATCTGCTCTATTCTCCTTAAATCTGCATGTATCCTCTTACAAATCTGCTATAAAATTGTTCTGCAATGATCTTCTTTCTATATCTTTATGTGCAGATCTGCAGGTGTGAATCTGATTTATTCTTCTTATTCCCACACACTTTCTCAAACTCAATCACAAACTCTTCTTATTCCTTCCCAAGTGAGGCTGTGGTTCTTGGTCCCTTAGGCTGCCTGGTCTCATGGACGTCATTAAAATCTATTCATTCATTCAAGAGACATAACCGATACCAAAGGAGGCATCTCTTTATTTTATTTATACCTCTTCATTACCCACTTTAAGAAGGGACTATTTTGTCTTATATGGGACAATTTCTGGGAAGCCTCCTTCTCCAAGGTCGGCTACATAAGTACTGATTTGTTTATTTAAATCCTTTCAAAACAAAGCGCTACTTTTGATGTGGTTCGCCAGCATTCATAAAATGAATGTTCTTCAAACAAAATCTTTATAGTCGGCCATTGTGATAAAAGGATTTCTTATAACTATTTAATTCATTTTCTTTACTAGGCGCTTCTCTAATCATCTCGTCCTTCGACCACTCAATTCAACTTGTCTTTTTCTTGGACACCAAACATGGGGGTGAGCCCAAATCATTGCTGTCTTTACATTAATATATCATTGCTGCTTAACATACAAGTTGGCCATTTTCATAAAACAGATCGACCATAATCCTCTTATACCTGTGCTGCCATATATAAAGTCTTTTCTTCTTTAAGTCGACCATTCAAATAACTCTTAATATTATTCGTTCAGCTGTATCAAGGGGAGTTGGCCATAATACTTGATTTAGGTGACTATGCCTAGGAAGTCGGTAGCAATATCATTTCAACCTTTAACCTTAAGAAACAATGCATTGTATCCCGCATGAAATCATATTCAAAGCACTTTAACTAAAATAGTATCCAAGCATGTAAAAACAAAATCGCGATTGTTTATATTGAGTTTCGGATCTTCACATTCATTACAACAATGTATTGGCATATTCAAAACTCTTATTCTTCCTTTTCTTCAATCAACGAACTTGTCATCACAAAACCACACACCTTTGACATCAATGACAATATCTTGGACAATCGAATTCCTTCTTGACATCAATGACAATGTTTGCAACAATCTCCCATACGCTTTTGACATCAATGACAACAATCTTGACATCAATTCTTTCCTTTGACATCAAGGACAACAATTTCCAACACGGACTTCCCAAAGCAGAATTTATTACAACTAAAAAGTGTATGGTTAGCATGAAGATCTCACAATAAGGAATTAATTCCTTATTTTCCCCTTGTACAACACCTCCTCAAGGTTGTGTCTAAGTTTATTAAAGGCTTTTAAGCCTCAAACTTGGTTGCCTCTACCAAGGAAAAGAAATTGTTGACTCCTCCAATATTTGTACAGTCAACAAGGGTACGACTAGTCCTTGGAAAGGTACGGCTGGCCCTTGGCTGGTCAACAATAAAAATTTCTGATTTTTTTTCCTTCAAAATTTTAGTTACACTTCACACAGAGCACAATATTGATAATCTAGTCCAAATCACATAGCATTGAATAATCTGGAAATAATAAAATTGTCTGTTTATTCAGCATACACCAGAAAATGATAATATTTGCTTGCAAATGAATTATTGCTAAAACTCAAATGTGGAAACCTTTGCGAATCAAAATATTGAATTGGAAATTATTTTCACGTTTTAATACAAAACTCCAAAACACCAAAATCCTCAAAACTTCATACAAACAACAAAGACACAAATCGTTTAGCTCAATGGCAGCCTCTGTATGAAATTGCTCGATCAACTAGGTGGGTTTTCATCCACAAAACTGATTGCCAAAAGGGTTTTCGTTCTTAGGTTGAAGAATGAACCCAGTTCAATCTCCCAAATAAACAAGGGTTTCATAAAATGTTCATAATGAGCTTTCTCTCCTCAAAAAACCCCTTTTATAAGTACTTTTTGGAATAATAAAATATTATTATTTGTGTCCTCTTATTTTCCCTCCAAAAAGTGACTTTAGACTCCTTTTAAATAATTAAATATAAGATGCCTTTTAATTTTTACTTTTCGACTACTTAACATTTAACTATTTAATTTTTAAAATTATTTTTCGCACATCCACCCAAAGTTACGGAAAATATTAAAATGATTGAACAATGAATTTTGACCATACCAATATAACCCTTAGCTCTCAGGATGATGAATTGTATGCAGATTGTTGCTTTCAAAAAATAATAGTCCTCCAAGAAATTCAGAATGCACTCAGAAAGTCAGAATTGCATCCGAAAAGTGCCATTGAGCTGATCTTGGTCTCCTGAACTCACTGCCACTGTCAGAAACTCAGTATGATCAACCCAATGCTCTCTAGGAAAGTTGGAGTTTTCCAATGATGTTGGGAATGTCCCAAAAAGGGACATTACAAATCCTCCCTCCCAAAAATTGCTAGTCCTCAAGCAATTCTGAATTTGTATGCCAATACTAGGATCCCAAATTATTCTCATGAACTCTTGGATATGATGACAGATGATGCCTTCTCCTTCTTGATGGAAGATGTCTTCATACTCCCACAAGACCAATGGCTGCCACATGTATTCATGTCCATGCTTTTGCTGCACTTCTTGGTTCTTCTCATGTGATGGAGGATCTATAACACTTATTTGAGCTTCATGAGTAATTACAAACTGTAAATCTCTCCTTCCCATGATTGTAGATTCCTGCAAAACCCATTGTGTAAATGTAACTGTAGTGATGTGAGGGCTGATAATAATTATGACAGCAGCGTTAAGGCTGGAAATTTGATGCATGGCTATCCCAAGTATGTTTCCTCCGTCCTTGTGTGATAGGAGATCATCAACAATTGCTCTCCTACTACCTTGTGAGTGAATCTTGGCACATCCTTGCAAGTTTGACACTACCTCACCATGCTTACGCTGCACCGCTTTGAATTTTATATAAACTTCTCCTTGAAGTCTCCATGTGATGTCCATGATTGTAATGCCCCCTTTTAGGATAATCTTGATTTCTTTACTTGCATACAATAATATCACTAGAAAGGGACATTAGAGATATTAATATTCAGTTCCTAACACCATTCATATTAAGCTCATCTATAATAGCATTAATAATGAGAACAATACTACATAACATAAATAGTGAGATCAAATCATCATAGCATAATCCACAATCAATTCAATTCATAACACAATTCAGTATCGACTATGTTCAAGTCTTAATCCTTCCTTTCTAACCCTCAACCATGGATGAGGATTTACTTGTCTAGGGTGCGATGAAACCAACTCGATGGCTGGATTTACTCTGCCTCTCCCTAACAAAACCTTGCTTGTCCTAAGGTTGGAGGCAATAGAAGTTAATAAGTATTAACTTAAACATACTTCGATATACTTCAACATACCAAATGATCACATTTATTCATAGCACATTATGTATTGGCTATGTTCAAGTCTCAATCTTTATTTCTCTTCTAATCCTTAACCATGGATGAGGATTTACTTGTCTAGGGCGCGATGAAACCAACTCGATGGCTGGATTTACTCTGCCTCTCCCTAACAAAACCTTGCTTGTCCTAAGGTTGTAGGTAATAGAAATAAATAAGCATTGAGTTTGAACATACCAAATGTGTTGTGAATAGAATCTATATTTCATAGCAAGTTTCATAATGTTGATATACATGTCTAATGATAATTTCAATTATATGCTTTTGTTATTACTTACCACATGGCATTCATCATAATAAACATAGGGTTAGATATATCATACCAGTAGATAATTCTTGCCTTTGTATCCTTTAGAACTCAAGGATTTTATTCCTTCCTTCTATGCTATCTGCAGCTACTTATATATTTCAGATTTAGAATGCATATCATTCTTATTTCCATCAATATTTTCTTTATCTACCTATTCGAATCAGATATCTTCTTATCTTCTTATACTTAGAAAAATATATTATTCTTTCTTTTTATCTGCTCTATATTCCATTTAATATTCCCTATTCAGAAATATATTCTTCCTTTTCCAAACCAGATATCATTGCTTATCAGCATATTGATATATATCAGAAATACCTTTTTTTAAAATATAGTTCTCCTTCTTGCTTCAACGATACTTCTTATTCTCGCTTTATACTTCTCATAAGAAGTGTCTTTAATGAATAGCTATGACTATTGTAATATGAATACAACTCTTCATAACTCACACCTTTTCCAAACTTAATGTAAGACAATATTTGTCTTTTAGCAAAAATCACTTTCGTCCCCTTATGAGGAGCGCTCCTTCCTTGAACAGATCTGCTTCCTCTTAATCTTCCATCTAATGTTATTTCAAAACATTTGCTTTGCATTATCCGTTGACTTCAAATGCAAATTGCTGCATATGTATAATAATCGTTGTCCAATCTGATTTGTCTTATATGGAACGATCTCCATGATCTAATATCACTGCTGCCTATATATTAATCTGCCTTTTACTTATAATCGCTGCATAATATATGAAGTCACTTATAATATTCTATTTAGTATTATATTATAATTATAATAATATTTAAATTATTAATATTAATATTAATATTAATATTTATGTTTATATTTATATTTATTATTTAAAAATACAATAAATATATTATATTTTAATTATATTAAAATATTTATATAATATTATTTAATATTTTTATATGTATTACATATGTAATTATTTTTATTCAAATTGGCTAAACACCGTATTTCACGAAAGCAACTTCACTGTCTTTTATCATGATGTTTAAATCTTTAATTTAAACAATGGCTTAATATCGGGACATCACAGTCTGCCCCGCCCAGGATTGCTTGTCCTCAAGCAATCATAATTAAAATACTTCTAAAACCATGAGGATCCCAAATTGATCTCTTCAAGAATTGTTGTTAGTATTCTTGTCTCAATCCAATTGTCAACGTTAGCATTCTCCAAAGTATGAGGTAATTTGTCGTTCCATTTTGTTCGTGTATTTGTATTTCCCAATATCTCTTAACAACAAGAATTGGTAACTAGTGATGTTCGAGACAAGTTTCTCTCATTTAAACTTGTTATTAGACTTGAAGCACACACATAGATATACGTAATACATGATGTATATGTGATACGTAAGACATGAAACATACCCCTAAATACATGCGAGGCATGAATCATACACATAAGTACACGTGATACACGAAGTATACACGTATGAAGCATATAGATACACGGAATATGCAAAGTATACACACACAAATATATGTGAAGCATGAATCGTACATGTGATATATGAAATATACATGTAAAACACAAAGCATAAATACACGTAATACATGAAGCATTCACAAGCTTATATGCTTAATACATGGAGTATGGAACATACACATAATACCAAAGTATACAAAGCATGAAGCATGAACATAGTATGTAATACACAAGTATACGCACGTAATACGTGAAACATATAGCATACACTTGATACAGAAAGTATACGCACGTAATATGCAATACACGCACGTAACACAAAACGTAATTCACAAAATATACGCACGTAATACATAAGGCATGAAGCATACATTTAACACGCAAAGTATACGTACATAATACACGAATATGAAGTATACACATGAATACAAGTCATGAAGTGTGCACTTGAACATACATAAGTCATGGAGTATGCATTTGAACACACATAAGTCAAGTAGTATATACTTGAACATACAAAGTCATGGAGTATACACTCGAATACACGAAGTCATAAAGTATACAATTGAATACACAAAGTCATGGAGTATACACTTGTATATACGATGTCATAAAGTATACGATTGAATACACAAAGGCATGGAGTATACACTCGAATACATAGTCATGAAGTATGCACTTGAATACAAAGTCATAGAGTATACACTCGAATACAAATACAAAGTCATAGAGTATACACTCGAATACACAGTCATGAAGTATACACTTGAATACAGAGTCATAGAGTATACACTCGAATACAAATACAGAGTCATAGAGTATACACTCGAATATACAGTCACGAAGTATACACTTGAATACAAAGTCATAGAGTATACACTCGAATACAAATATAAAGTCATAGAGTATACACTCGAATACATAGTCATGAAATATACACTTGAATACAAAGTCATAGAGTATACACTCGAATACATAGTCATGAAATATACACTTGAATACAAAGTGATAGAGTATACATTCAAATGCATGTAAGTCAACTATCATTCACAGGATGGTAGGAAAGATGCTTTGATACCACTTGTAATGTCCCCTTTTAGGATAATCCTGATTTCTTTACTTGCATAAAATAATATCACTAGAAAGGGACATTAGAGATATTAATATTCAGTTCCTAACATCATTCATATTAAGCTCATCTATAATAGCATTAATAATGAGAACAATACTACATAACATAAACAATGAGATCAAATCATCATAGCATAATCCACAATCAATTCAATTCATAACACAATTCAGTATCGACTATGTTCATGTCTTAATCCTTCCTTTCTAACCCTCAACCATGGATGAGGATTTACTTGTTTAGGGCGCAATGAAACCAACTCGATGGCTGGATTTACTCCGCCTCTCCCTAACAAAACCTTGCTTGTCCTAAGGTTGTAGGTAATAGAAATAAATAAGCATTGAGTTTGAACATACCAAATGTGTTGTGAATAGAATCTATATTTCATAGCAAGTTTCATAATGCTGATATACATGTCTAATGATAATTTCAATTTTATGCTTTTGTCATTACTTACCATATGACATTCATCATAATAAACATAGGGTTAGGTACATCATACTAGTAGATAATTCTTGCCTTTGTATCCTTTAGAACTCTTAAGGATTTTATTCCTTCCTTCTATGCTATCTGCAGCTACTTATATATTTCAGATTTAGAATGCATATCATTCTTATTTCCATCAATATTTCCTTTATCTACCTATTTGAATCAGATATCTTCTTATCTTCTTATACTTAGAAAAATATATTATTCTTTCTTTTTATCTGCTCTATATTCCAATTAATATTCCTTATTCAGAAATATATTCTTCCTTTTCCATACCAGATATCATTGCTTATCAGCATATTGATATATATCAGAAATACCTCTTTCTTTAAATATAGTTCTCCTTCTTGCTTCAACCATACTTCTTATTCTTCATTTATACTTCTCATGAGAAGTGTCTTTAATGAATAGCTAGACTATTGTAATATGAATACAACTCTTCATAACTCACACCTTTTCCAAACTTAATGTAAGACAAAATTTGTGTTTTAGCAAAAATCACTTTCGTCCCCTTATGAGAAGCGCTTCTTCCTTGAACAGATCCACTTCCTCTTAATCTTCCATCTAATGTTATTTCAAAACATTCGCTTCACATTATCCTTTGACTTCAAATACAAATCGCTGCATATGTATAATGATCGTTGTCCAATCTGATTTGTCTTATATGGAATGATCTCCATGATCTAATATCACTGCTGCCTATATATTAATCTGCCTTTTACTTATAATCGCTGCATAATATATGAAGTCACTTATAATATTCTATTTAGTATTATATTATAATTATAATAATATTTAAATTATTAATATTTATATTTATATTTATTATTTATAAATACTATAAATATATTGTATTTTAATTATATTAAAAATATTTATATTACATACATAATTATCTTTATTCAAATTGGCTAAACACCGTATTTCACGAAAGCAACTTCACTGTCTTTTATCATGATGTTTAAATCTTTAATTTAAACAATGCCTTAATATCGGGACATCACAATGACTGCTCTACTAAGATAGTTGTCTTGATACATAACTCCCTTCACTCTGAAGTAAAACTCTATAATGTACTTTCCAAAGAAATGTGACCATTGCAAGCCAACAATTATGCTCATCTCATCTAAACCGGTGTTGTAACATTTACCTTGGACTCGAAGGACTCTTACCACGAGGCCACAAGCTATACCACTTGAAATATAGTTCAAATCAGATTGTATATAGATTGGAGGGTGGCTGTAACAGTCATAATTTGCTCGGAATTTCTTCCCAAACAGCAATACATAAGCTGGAATAAACAAAGAATTTTCCCAAACACTTGTAGGTCTAGAGCTGCTCATGGAAAGTATTATTTGTCCACATATGAAATTATCAAAATGACCAACAGAAGCATCATATCTTGGCTGCCTAACTGAATTCCTTTGCTCAAAATTTAGGCATGTAAAAGCTGAAAACCACCCTACATCAACTTCAGCAATGGTGATAAGCTGGAAACTCTTCCACCATGTGTCTGAAAATAGTTCTATGGCTGCAAAGAAACTGTGGAAGGGGCTGGAAACATAGAGGACAACAGATTCAAGATTGAGAACCATCCTTATAGTGACCTAGTCCATGCATTTTGCAACCAATACTCACTCCTATTATGTTAGGTTGATAACTCATAACGAGAAGATCCTTGCATACCTTGTGAGCTCCAATGAAGCCAAACACATTGCAAACTCCTTGAGTAGATGGAGTGACAAAACTATGGGCTGGAAAAGAACCACCAAGGTGTTGCATCAGATCAAACTCCATTGCTTGTTCCATTTTAGACTTCATTGATGGATATCCAAACACTCTTCTCGATCCCATATCCTGTTATTATCACAAGTTGGGTTACTATAATTAGGAAATATCTCAGCATTAATTACAATCAGCGGATTATCAAAAGATAGTTTTGCATTCATTTCAAAAAGTGGGTTCTCCAATCTATCTTCTATCCCAACTCTGTACTAGCAATCTCAGGAAACTATTCTAAATCAAAATCTTTTTGAAGCCTATCAAGATCATCAATCACCTGCTTGATTTTTTAGCCCTTTCTTCATTGTCTTGCTCCTTGAATTTTGTAATAGTAATAAGTTGATCTCTCTCTAGTAGTGCCATTTGAGTGCTTTTCAATGAGTTCTTAGTTGATTTAAGCTCAAAGGTGATCTCATCAACCTTTGCCTTCATTTCCTTAGATGTAGTTAAGGCCTTATCTATAAATTTGATGGCCACATCTTTATCTTTGATCATATGCATATATGCTGATTTCATTTCTTCCATTGCACTCTTAATTGTTTGTAAATCAACAAAGGCGACAATTTGTTCAAGCTGTTCTTTCTCCAAATTATCCATTAATCCTTCGATGATCTTTTCCGTGTTGTCCAACCTTGTTAGGACTTGCACTTCATTCTCAATTGTCACCGACATCTGTTTCTTCCAATCTTCTTTATAAATGCCAAAATCATGCAAAGATAATGAACTGCTATTAGTAAGCATACAAAAATCAACAATTTCTTCATACCTCCTGATGATGTCATCATAGGTCTCATGTGTCTCTCCAATTTTTGAATAAACTTCATTGGATTGATCTAAGTGTTCATCATTATCTATTAATTTGAAGTTTTCTGCAAACCAAGTATGACCATTAGTGAGTTCAATTTTTTATCACATGCATATCTCTCATTTGAATCAATTTGGAGCTCCATCTCAAGTTCTGTCATAACTTCAGAAATTTATAATGTTGTCTTTTCTTCTTCCTCAAGTTCTATTGTCTTAGTTTCTTCATTGTTCTCATCATCACTGCTGGAATAAATATTTGACAGAAGTCACTGATTCATCTTCTTTGTTGTTTCCACATGTGTGACTGGGTGTCTAGACTTCTTGGAATGTAAAACAACGTTGTTCTCTCCTCATTTGATTCTTGCTCATTTTAAGAAGATCTGTAATTTGTAGACCATAAGAAAGCAATTCATCTTTCGTCAAATGATCTTTCAATTTTTCAATATGTTGCTTACCAATCTCTTTGACAACTCATGTGCCGCTGGTGAAACATCCTGCTCCTTCCTCCAAACAGCCAACAAGTTAGCTAACAATAGCTTAGAGATATCATCATCCTCATCCAAAATCAGAGACATAATAAATTGCATGGAAGTTATGACATTCTCTGTATGAGCCTCATTAATAACAATCCAAAATATTTGAAACATTACAAAAATAATCTCTTCACAACCAATAGATAACATGATGTTACCAAATCTGATTTTTGCAAATGTTTCTAGTATTGTTACCCTCTTAACAAAACAAGCATTCATGATACCATCTAAACCTTGGAAACTTTCCACAATCAGCCGGAGTAGCTCTTTCATTATGTCATCATTGTATGGAATTTCAGGAGTTGTAATTCTCATAATTTCACTAAGGCAAGAAGTCACTGTAAGTCTCACATCTTTGTCTTTGTGTCTCAACAACTCTGGCTTACCCAAAAAAGTCACTGAAGGAGTCATAGCAAGTTGCATTACCTTAGGGGGTGACTGATCAACCATACATAAACAGTTCTCTACTTCCTCCAAAGTGTTGAGAAGAACTTCTTTTGGCTGAGATAGGTGTTCAAGTTTCTTACTTGCATTGTAAAGTTTGTTGCCCAAATATTTTTCATTGAATGACGCCATGATTCAACCCATTGAACAAAGATATTCAATTGAAATGCAATCACCACCCACTACCCAACAGGGTGGCAAGAAAACCAGTTCTGATACCACTGCAAAGTTCTTACTCATAAATTTTAAAACATACTTGCAATTTTCTCAATTTACACACAAGAATTTCGTCAAACAGTTGAAAGAATAGTGCATAATCAATATTTGTGAGTTGAAAGAATAGACATAAACATAAACCAAGCATGATCCCAAATGGATCTCAGCTCTCCTTTTAAACCTTCACGAGGGTTTTTGTGTACACGGTCAAACTTATACAATTTTAAATGCTTACACATGACCTTTTTAAATGTTTGTTTTTTGTGTACACAACAACACTTTATTTTATAAAGTGTTTTTAAATACTCAAGTAATTTAATAAAATATTAATTTTATAAAGCAATTAAAATACTTTATAAAATTAATTTACAATTAGGACACTTTTAAGTTACTTGCAAAAATGGGGACATGACAGCCCTCCCTTCCCGACATTGTTGAAAAAATGAACTCAATCAATCCCTGGATCCCAAATCCATCGAGGCTCCTCAAGCATGCTCAATCGCATCTCCTCAAGGTTGCTAATGTAGAAGATCCTGGGACTGCTCCGCTGTTGCACAATAACTCAAAGACATCCAAACCAAAATAGATGCCAATCATGAAGGTGTAGATGCCAAGCAATGAACCAATGAAGCTGATAATCCTTCTACCATTGAATAGTAACATGGATAGATGAAGGATGCTAAACACAAATGTATCCATTCCTGTTGTGCTAAAACTGAAATCACATGTTTCACTACTCAACAATGAAGAATAACCATCCACATGTGCTAATGAGAGAGCATCATCAAAATGATGTGGTGTTCCTTCAAGAGTAGGCTGATCTTCTCCAATGAAAATCAATGTATCATGCAAATCACAACTAAAATCACATGCTTCAACGTCCAGCAAATAAACATGCCTCCACACACTCCCAAGCAACTGAATAGCTGATGTAGACCATGAAAAATCAGAAAGTGCAATGAAATTCCAAGTAGGATAGCTACTAACCCATGACGAATCAATGAAGATGAAGTCACCAATCAACAAATAAAAAGCTGCCATATTATAATCAATTGGTGACATAACCAAAGATGAGTTATGGATGCCTTCAACACCCATCAAAGACAATTCTTGAGTGGCTGGTCCACTATGGGTGTCATCAAACACTATCAAGTCTTGATTTATCTCCTCTTCTTCCCAAGTGATTAAGGGTGGAAGTGGTTCAAAGATGTCTTCATTACCATTGTCATATTCATGCATATCATAATTGGCTGCCTCAAAATCATCAAGTAGAGCTGATTGCAAAGGAATAGGACTGCTATCCTCAAACAAATCAGGGATTATATCATGCCATACCATAGTATTTTCTTCATCAAATGTTGATTCAATGTGTGTCTCTGCTTGTACATCACCCATGTCTTCAATCTTCACAAGTGCATCTTCTTTGAAATTTTCATTACTAAATGTCATAAGGCTGCAAGGTTCCTTATTGTATGATTCTTCGATCCTTTCCTCAACTTGTTCAACTCCTACACCATTTGCCTTGTCATCTTGTACGCTAGGAATATCTGTTATAAAGGACTGATTTTCTGAATTATGCAAGGAGTGATTATGCCTACTCAAAAGTAGACAATGATCAACAATCTTTCTATCTTGATCTTTCACCAATTGAATAGCCATGTTTCTATCTCTAACCATTTGTAAATAGTCTTCTTTTATCAACTCCAAAGCCTCTTTAAAAGGGTGCAAATGTGTATGAGAAATACCATGTCCCATTCCTTTTTGTCTTTCTTCTCTTTGGGCTGTCCAAATGAGGTCTTCTAGGTGTTTGTGAGTGCTATTCATTCTTGACAATGCTTGAATTATTCTATCTTCCTTCACCACCATTTGATCTTGCAAGTCTTCCCAAACCAAGGGCTTTTGTTCCAACTGTCCTTGGCTGCCATAGTCTGATTTTTCATCATGTGTAGGTGAAGAAGCAATATGATCACCCAAAGAATCCATACCATTGCTACCCATATCATTAACATGCTCTATGCTAGCCTCTAATGTAGAAGCCTCAAGTGAAACCTCATGCAAAGATGATGTAGACAAATCATTACCCAAAGTTGTCCTCATGCCCTCGAGTCAAATCAGCATGCCTAACAAATTCATGTAGATTTTTGCATATCATATGTGAAATTTCTCTATCCTTATGTTGTTCAACCAATCTCCTTAACAACTCATGTGCCATGGGTGACACATCTTGCTCACATTTCCAAACAACCCAATACTTTGGAGCATCATCCTCGTATAAAACCGAAGACATGATGGATTGCATAGAAGTAATCACACTACGAGGGTGAACCTCATCAATAACACTCCAAAATATATGAAACATTTCACGAATGGTCTCTTCACAATCAATGGATAACATAATGTTCTCAAATCTGCATCTTGCAAATGTTTCAAGTAGTTTTACCCTCTTTAGCAAAATAAGGGTTCTTGATGTCATCCAAACCTTTAAAGCTTGCCACCATGATCTGAAGTACTTCTTTCATAATATGGCTGTCATAAGGTTCATTAGGAGCTATTATCCTCATAATTTCACTAATGCATGAGATAGTTGCAAGTTTTATCACCTCATCATGATGTCTCATAAATTGTAGCTTAGCCAAAGAACATACTAATGGAGTTATAGCAAGTTGCATTGTTTGAGATGGTTCTTGTCCAACCTTGCATAAATAAGCCTCTACCTCCTCCAAAGTACTTAGAAGAACCTCCTTTGGCTGAGATAGATGTTCTAATTTTTTTCCTGCCCTGTAAATCTTTTCTTCCAACTCTCTCTCAACAATATTTGCTGATTTGGAATCTTCAAAGACTGCTCGTTTACCATACTTATCAATCTTCTTACTTGTAGATACTCTTTCCATCATCTTTTCTTTTGTATGTGAGGCACCCATTGATATAACCTGCTGAAGCAAAATCTGATTGATGGCCCTTAGGCTGGCAGGATCATGGCTCTGATACCACTGTAATATCCCTAACTGGATATATGCTAAAATACTGATTTCTAAATGAATTCTGATATGCATTGAAGATTCTGATTACAAATGATGCCAGACTAATGTGTAACATGGGGAATTTAAGAAACAATTGGCTAGATATAGTAGATGATTCAAATTAAAGATTTGAATATCTGATTACAACTTTATGAACATTAGGCATACCCGTTCAGAGATGGTGTACATTGTCAATTGTAAATTATCTAAATTGTCAGATGCTGACTGCTTTCCAATGTGCTGCAATACTGAACCTTATCAAATACCAAATCAACTGAGACTGCTGTTCATGAACTATCCTGAAACTTGTATCTATGATTTATCATTAAGAGTTATATCAATGAGCAGTGCCTGCTGTTAATACAGTCTGACTGTGACTTCCTTATGAATATGTTCTGAGCAGTAATACTGTAAGTGTTATTCTAATGTTGTTACTGAACTTTTTATAGATTGACGACTTTACAGATGCAATGTAATCGCTGCTGCTATGATATGTGGTCTGAAGTATGTCCACTGCCAAACTTGAAGCCAAAGGATTCGCTGACCCTATGTTCATCCAATATTGACCCGATCACATTGATAGGCTCATATACTCCTTTGAATTTCTTCAAGAGATATTCGCTGAAGATTTGCTAATTGACATTCAACTTCAATAAGATACCACGATCCAATAAACTACCACGTTTATTTTCTTTTGGGCTGGCTCAAGATATAATTACCATGATCAATAACAAAACCCCTACAACAATTTCATTATCTCCTTATATAATTTTGAGCTGCTGCTGGGGCCCGTGCTCCAATCCTTGTCTCCTTTTGGAATGCCAATGAACTTAAGTAAATATCCCCCAATTCCTTTGATGTGCCTTCAAAGATGTCACAACTCCTTGTGAAGTTGATAACAAGCGATCTCTCAAGTTTGTAGACAATTCTGACACCTTGTCAGATGTTGTCTCCTTGTTCTCATAAACCTTTGTATTCAGATAGTTGCAAATAGTCTTTATTTATGAGTGGAATAAGGATCCCACGAACTACTTCTTTGTCTTCGGATTAAAACACAAGCTCAAGTAATATATGAAGCAGCTGGCTCTTAGTGGGATTTGGGGCCCACATTCCACTATTATTTTGATGTTCCAAATACAAACATAAAATCCCACACAGCTACTTGAAATCAATATTCAAGTATAAACAAAAATATAAATTTTAAATCTGAGTTGTCTTTGCAATACCTGCGAACAAGATATAGAGAATTATGGCAGGCCTAAAATACCATCTCCACAACCGGCGCTCAAGCTGGGATGATTTAAATATGTAATTTTATCTCACCTTTGCAAAAAGAAACCTTACGGCTGACAGTAAATGAAACATAAAGATGGTGTTTCAAATCAGAGTTCCACTCAAACTTCAAACACCAGACACATATATATCGATTCAACACTAGCAGATTTATATTTATTTATAAATCAATAAATTTGCAACAAAATCCTCTGCATGAAACAATGTCTTCAAACATAGATTTTCAATGAAACTCACAAATGGTCTCCGACCAAACAGCAAAAACCCAAATACAATGAAGCCCAACTGTGAAATCTGAGATAATTTCACCTCAATGTCGGTAAGGGAGCATCACCAAACCAACTCTGCAAATGCAAGGGAACATCACGTTGACATCAGCTGAAAAACTTGACAAAAGACAAACATCAACACAAGCATGATCCCAAATGAATCTCAAACTCTCCTTTTAAACCTTCACAACGGTTTTTGTGTATCATGACCTTTTTAAATGTTTGTTTTTGTGTACACAATAACACTTTATTTTATAAAGTGTTTTTAAATACTCAAGTAACTTAATAAAATATTAATTTTATAAAGCAATTAAAATACTTTATAAAATTAATTTACAATTAGGACACTTTTAAGTTACTTGCAAAAATGGGGACATGACACATAAAATGTTCAGAATGAGCTTTCTCTCCTCAAAAACCCCTTTTATAAGCACTTTTTGGAATAATAAAATATTATTATTTGTGTCCCCTTATTTTCCATCTAAAAATTGACTTTAGACTCCTTTTAAATAATTAAATATAAGTTGTCTTTTAATTTTTAGTTTTCGACAACTTAACATTTAACTATTTATTTATTTTTTTAATTACTTTTCGCATATCCACCCAAAGTTACTGAAAATATTAAAATGATCCAACTATGAATTCTGACCATACCAATATAATCCTTAGCTCTCAAGATGATGAACTGTATGCAGATTGATGCTTTCGAAAAATAGCAGTCTTCTCCAAGAAATTTGGAATGCACTCAAAAAATCGGAATTGCATCCAAAAAGTGCCATTGAGCTCATCTTGGTCTGCTAAACTCATTGCCACTGCCATAAACTCAGTATGATCAACCCACTGCTCTCCAAGAAAGTTGGAGTTTTCCAATGATGCGGGAAATGTCCCAAAAAGGGACATTATAGACATCCTCCAAAGCCTAACTTTTCATGCCGGAATGAAAAACTATGAAGCTCCAGCTAGAGGCCTACTAGCTCAAGAGCATCTAATATTTTGCTTCTGCTTGCTCCTGGTTAGGAGTGCATCCATAGTCCACTGCGTGCTGTCATCCACTGAGCCTCGGGCTTCCATCCTTAACTTTTCAGCTTCCAAGTTCCTTCCTTTCCACTTGCTAGAGGCCCCCATTTCATATTAAGGTTTTAAAAGAGTGATTATTTAAATTTAATTTAGGTGAATTAGTTAGGTTTTTGCTAGTCATTAGCTGGTGAATAATTAAGAGCATAGTTCGCAAGCTCACACTCAACAGATCCAGATTTGACTCAGACTTTGCAACCCAACAACTTAAAAAAAATAGTTAAATTCCTTAAAACAACATAAATTTTATGCAAAATATAGTTTTTCCTTTATTTAGGGTTTAGTTTTTCATGTGGATGTTTAGTGTTTTTTCTTTTTCTTCTATGTCTGACTGTCATTCCATGTCCAACGAGTCCACATGGCAGCAATTGTGGTGAGTTTGCATTGCAGACTAGCGAAAAACTGGTTTTGCTGAGTGACAAGTTTGGATCCGAGTTGCTTGTTTTTTTAGAAAACCTCATGAGTACTTGCCAAGTTTGAGAGTACTCGACGAGTTAGTGAACTGTGATTAAGAGGCAGCTACATGATTAGTTGAAAGGTAGTTACAAGTTAGTTGCTTTCACATATGTACCTCTTCGTGTAATAAATAAATAATTAGTGCCATAATGTAATCATCCTTTAGACCACCAAGTGGCGGAGAAGAAATATCAAGCTTCTATGTTTATATTTTGTAATCAAGAGGTACTTTGAATGTTAGTAAGAAGGAAGATGAATGCCATGGATGTTCCCATGCCACCTAGTGTTCATTAATTGTTGTTTCATTTATATATCCTCTGCTTTACTTTGCAAATGATCTTAGTATGTTTGCCATATTGGTTGGTTAGCGAGATCCGATTTTTCTTATCTCCCTGCACTATTTTGGGTGAATTTTGCTGTTGCATCACATAAATCCAACAATGGAGAAAGAACTCTATCACTACTCTTTCGAGGGTGTCATTTCTTTTCTTACATAGATTTACTTCTATATTCAAAGTATTTATGATGGAATCCTTTTGCCATAAACTCTTTTTCACTTTATTGTGAGGATTTGCATAAGCTTGTGAATATCATGGTCATTGTCCATTTTCCACATGTAGATATAAAAGGGACTGGGGTAGGACAGTGAGTCCTGAACACTGCCCATAGCGAATTTAGAGCACACTAGATAAGTATATGTAGTTTGGAGAATGTCTCATTCAATAATCTGCTTATCGTTTCTTACTGGAGTACTATTTGTTTCCCAACAATATGTCATTTTTTATTTTTTACTTCTATGCATATATAATATTTGTTTTTAAAAACTCAAAAGCCTTGAACAGAAATTTCATTGGTCTATATTAATAAAACAAATGGAACTGCATGCTTTCAGGATTATGCTGGCACAAAGGACTCTAATGGGGAGCCACAAGTCACAAGCTACCATAGGCGATTTATGGGCACCGTTGACTATATTTGGTAAGATACTTAATCAACTAGTATGATGTAATATTCTCTATCTTGAGGGTCTGCCTTTTTTTAGGTTAGCCACCGTTTGTGTTTTTCTTTTTGTCTAGGGATTTTTTCTTGCCCTAGTCTTTTGCTATTGTACCTGCTGTACTTCCAGTTCCATCTATCTATTTTTGGTCTTTTGTGGACATTGATATATTTTCTTTTCTTCTCTTTCTTTCTAGGTTATGTTTATATTGTTTGTTTTCCTTTCTTTTCTAAGGTCTAATTTATTCATTGCCAACAAATACCAGAATCAGTCAGCTACTAATAGAATTAGATTTAGGGGCTTCAATTTAATTATAATTAACATGTTAACTACTACTTGGTTTCAGTATTTAAGTGCATCATGAAACCAAAAAATGTTATTATTCACAAACAAGATATGTCTGTATCAATCTTCCATCTTTTTGGTACACATCTTGCCATTACTAGTTTCCATATCGCCACAGAAGAATTTTTTAAAAATAGATTAATGAATCAAGTGGTACATGTTTAGAGAACTATGTCGAAATTTTATATTAAATTAGGACTGATGTAAT
Source organism: Cunninghamia lanceolata (assembly GCA_027924645.1). NCBI lineage: Eukaryota > Viridiplantae > Streptophyta > Pinopsida > Cupressales > Cupressaceae > Cunninghamia > Cunninghamia lanceolata. The sequence goes on from BSBN01001101.1 coordinate 13,944,655, forward strand.
GTCACTTTTAAGTTTTTTGCAATATTGTGATTTTTTTTGGGTGGGTTTTTTCTGAATTTTGGAAATGAAAATAAACTAGAACAGCAAAGTAAACTTACAAACAACTGAAAACACTTGATCAAACCTCTAATTGTCACTTAATCAAACAACTTGTAGAGGATGGATCTATGACGTTGCAATATTGTCCAACAAAGGATCAAATTGCAGACATTCTTACCAAGTCTTTGGGTCCTGACGAATTTGTAAAATTTCAGGATAAGTTTGGTGTAGTTAGTAGATTAACCATTAAGGGAGGGTATTAAATTAATTATTATTATTTAGTAATGGCCAATTAGCTTTTAGTCTTAGGCTTTAATAAAGTCGTTCCGACTTTAGGATATACTTTAAGTTTTCTTTCTTTAGTATGTTCTTTTTAACGCTCATTCTTATCATGAGTTGTCTCCAATACTTGTAATCCTATATAAGAAAGCTTTCGCTTCTTATTTTATCAATGAATATCTTGGTAATCTTATGTGCTTAGTTTTTTTAATACTATATTCTCTTTGTCTGCTAGTTTCTTGACAACAACGAGCTAATCACTAAGATCTTTAATTTTTAGATGCTCTGACAAAGACCCACCTTTATGCATTTTTGTGGAAAACAACAGATTTTTTAAATATAGGACCCAACCTTTTAAACAATGATAACTTGAGTAATAATATGGCTTCTTGGTGATGAATCATTTGGGTTGGTTATAGGCCTAGTTTTAGTCCCTAGGATAATTCCATTGACATCTGATACTCAAGAATCATGAGCATAGTTTGCATACTTGGACTCAACATTGGCTCGGGCTTGGCAAACAAAAATGTTTGACTCGGCAAAACTTGACAACTTAAAAAATTCTTAAATTTCTATAAAAAAACACATTTTATGCAAAATACATTTACAGATGTATCAAATGAGTCTATAAAATGTTGGGGAAGTGTTTTCTATTAGATTTGCATACAAACAGAATAGAAAATCGCATCACATGCGAATACTATAGTCAGCATACAATGCCTTTATTATGTTTTGATAATATGGTTTATTCGACTATGTATTAATTGTTTGTCAGCTTTCATGTAGTTATATGAGTCGGCTGGTAGATGGTTGTGTTCTTCTTGGCAATTGTCGGATTCTTTAAATAGACTTTGTATTTTCAAGGAAGGTAGTCTGATCTAGTCCCCTTCCTAAGCAGCTCAGTTCATTGGGTTAATCTATCATTGGGTTCTCGTAGACTAACATGGATGGTTAGGGAACCCATGTTGGGTTTGCTCATCTCGAGGTTCAATTGGCACATTTGGGGATTTGTTTTGAGTTTTTTTTTTGGCGGGATATCACTTTTGACTCTGTCTGGAGTGATTTCGGGCATGTAGTCCAAACTTACTATTTTTAGCAGGGTCCCCGGACTTGGTGCAAGTCGGTGCGATATTCTTGGACTTCACTATTTATATTGGCGTTCTTGTCGGTAGTTTGAAATCCATGTTTGGAGTCCGTTTGCACTATTATTTTAATGGTGCAATATTTTCCTAAGTTAAATTAAATATTTAACTTAGTTATAAGTTTATAAAGTGACTTTATTAAAGGGATGGGAATATTCAAAAGAGAAATAAGTCACATAACTTGGGCGACCTCTTTGAGTGAATAATAAAGCAAGGCTTTTAAATATTTAATTTCAAAAAGGTGCGTTGGGAAATGTGAAGGAAAAAATAAAAGAAGCGTGAAGTTCATTCTTTCTTACCATTGCATATTTTGTGAAAACACAGAGTTTTGTTGGCTGAGCCAAGGGTTTCGAACCTGCAACTTGTGGAGACGAAAACCTTCACGAAGTTGAATACTTGCAGGAGTGAAAGATCTTTCTAGGGTATTGCTAGTTGTCTCATTTCAGGGATCACATTAGTGCTTCATTTGCAGATTTGAATGCTTGTCGTGGAGAGTTTAACATTGCCAAATCTTGTGTTTTTTGAAAGGATAATTTGTGGAAGGGTTTGAAGAGTTTGTTGATGCATAGATGAAGAGTTATGTATGAGAATTTTCAGAATTTGTGAAGCTACAACAGGCCGTACCATTCTAGACCTGGGCCATGCCATTTGGAGCAGCTTTTTGGGAGTTATAACAGGTTTCTTTTCTTCAATCTCCCACGATTCTTGGCGTGGGAGATTGAGGAGTTGTTGGGGATAAACGTGAGCTAGTTTTAGGGTAGTTTGGAGTGGATTTTCAGATCTTGCTGCTGTTGTTCCTCTAGAAAAAGAAGTCGTACCAGTCATAAATGAGGTGTGGTCATTTCTTGCCCCAAAATGCCTAGCAGTTTGTGCTGATTTCATCTTCATTGGAGGTGCCTACACTTCATTTTTTGCTATTTCACACCTCGGTAGGGAGAAATGGAGGGTTTGGCTCTTATATCATCAACCTAGAGTTTCTAGTTGCTGTAATATTCAAATATCGGATTTTATGTTTTCAAATCAGCAAATGGGTATGTGACATATTTGCTTATAATATCAAATCTTCATTTGGGTGTTTGATATTTCGATTGTTTGGATGTTTACCACATAAATAAACATCTTGGTAGTTTTAGAATGCTTTATTTTCTGAATATATGAATTCATGCAAAAACCCAATGCTATGTTCAAGCACATAAAATGCACCATGTTCAACTAAACGTTAACCTATTGTCCACCACCCTGAGTCAACTGCTGATCTAAGAAGTTAGGGATTAGAGGCCTAACTGTAGATGCTTGAGTGGTTCTAGTGCTAATATTAGGATTTTCCCCTTTGTTTGCAAAGTTGCTTGTCTCTCCATTACTCCTATTATTGCCTCCATTGTGCTGGTTCCCTCTATTGTTATTTTGGTTTACATTTTTGTTTTGCATCATTTGGGTTATTAGTTGTACTAATTGCTGCTGTCCTCTAGCAAGGTCATTAAGGATCTGCATTGTACTTGGATCCTGATGCTCATCTCTATCCTTGTTACATCCCCAACTTTGACTATGTTTAACTTTTACTTTCCATGTGATTAACAGGATAAGTAATCATAGGTTAATGATTTGACGTTTGGGAAAATGTCAGGATAAATCATTGGTTATATGGATTATGATTAATGTTTAAAATCAGACATGAGATTGCATGTTGTTGGAATTATTTTAGTATGATGTATAATAATTTGATGATGATACACTGATCATGGTTTGAATGATTGTGAGTGTAACCAGGAAAATAGACTTCCAATTCCAAGAAGGGAAGGAGAGTATCACTCGGGAGAAGGAAATAGATGTTGTGGAAAAAATTAGGTTGCCATCTGGGTTTTCAAAGTTGTTCTTTACGTGAATCTATGCGAGACAGGGTATGTAATAGTAATCTTCCCTTGTTTAGTTGATTTCAATTCGACTATTGTTGTCTTGTCGATTTAGGGTTTCTCGACGTCATCTACGTTGATCTGACTAAATAATGTTCTCAAAACATTATTATTGGTTAGAGTTAGCCATTTTCTTTGTCGGAGTTATCCTATATATATTTATATATTGAGTTTCTTGTATATCGATTTAATTATTCTAGATATAATATAAGATTTCCAAGCGGGCGAGTAAGCCTCGACCCCATGTTCACATTTTGATGCATGTTTGATGCTAACACCATATTATTGGTAATGCTATTTTGGTGACAGCATAGATTATTTTATTATTCTCATAGTATACGTATATGATGTATAAGGATAATGTGGGTTATAATTATTTAACCACCCTTTTTTGTTGTGATGATCATCTTGTGGTCTGTTATCACTACGTGCTTATAGCGAGCCACACCCCATATTCCTCAAAGGATGGAGTGAGTGGGAGAGTGTTGAAGGCTCAGCATAACCGATCCATGATTTTAGCACTTCGTGTGCTGCATGCTCTCGAGGAGAGGGTGTATAGGATAATGGATCAAATATTCCAGCGAGTGGTGTGGAATTTGAGACCGTCATTGCCTTTAGTCGGAGGAGTGACTTTTGGTATCACTGTTGTTGCGTATCGTGAGTTAGGTTGCAAAAAAGATCTTTGAGTCGAGCACAGGAAAAGACAGAGCAGTGTGTAATGTCCCCTTCTTAAGTCAGGGCTTTATCTTTGGGCTAGTCTATCATTCGGGTTCCCGTAGATTGGTGAGGTGGATAGGGGACCCACGGTGACGTGGTTCGACAAAGCTCAGACAACAATTTGGAGTGTGGTGATGGATTCCTTGTGACGAGGAGTTGCCAGTTGACCTTTTTTCGGAGTGAGTTTGGGCCATTTGGTCAAACTTACTATTTATAGCAGGGGCACAAGACGCCGGGCGAGTCGGTGCGGACGGTCCGAAAATATGTCGTCATGTCATTGGCCAGCTCAGCGGTCTACAGATGGCCAAAGGAGACCGTTCAAGAAATGAAAAGAAAAGTTAAAAATATAATATTTCTCAAAAGTGGTGTTGAGGCAAGTAGAATAAAAGAAAGAAATGGAGTTCATTTGCATTATTCACTTTGACATATTTCTCTGTTTGAGCTTTGTTCATGGTTGAGCAAGGGTTTCATACCAGCAAGCTATGAGGACGAAAACCTTCATAGTTTGAGCATATGCAAGGTTGCAAGACAGTCTAAGGATGTGTTTTTGGCGTGGCTTCATCCAGGGGTCACATTCGAGCTTATTTGAATGAATCAACATTGTCGTGGAGCATTTTTCATAGCTATATCTTCCAGTTCTTGGCATGATAATATAGGGGGATCATTGATAAACAGATTGCAAGTTATAGAAGTAATTTTAGAGGTGTTTTTGAAGTGCATTAACTCACCATACCGACCGTACCAGTTCAGCCAGCAGGTCGTACATCATCAAGGAGTTGTGATTGTTTTTGTGGTGTTTCTCATTGCTTCTTCACTCCTTTCTAGTCGCAGCTCATCTAGCAACCATTCTGGGCCAGTTTGGAGGTAAAAAGAGAGTATTTATTGCTTTGAGGACAGATTGTCACTGCTGTACCAGGTCGTACTTCACTAGCTGAGTGTGGGAGTCTTCATTTAGGGTTTTGAATGCAATTTGTAGCTCTATGTTGGAGCTCAGTCATTGTAACTTGTTGATATACATTGTATTAAACATTTTATGAAGTGTGGTGAAGGATTTGAAGAGTTTATTGTCTATTACACTGCTGTACTACCATTTCCAGCTATGTGTGCTTTGCTACAACTAATGGGTATGTGCAACATTCCATGCTTTGTTCATTTCTTGATATGGGTATCGATTGAAAGGGTTTATTAAGGCATTTCCATTTCATTTTAGCTTCTGGGTATTCCTATTTCCTTGTATTTTGGAAAATATATACATGCATGTGTGTTTGTCAAAAATGCAAAAACCTAAAACGCACCAGGTTTCAACTAAACGTTAGAAAACATAAGGGGTGGGATAGTACATAGTGTGAAGCTGGTTAAGAAAAGACATTGCTTCGAGCTTAAATTCATTGACGGTGCATATATATACATCCAGGTACATCGCTAACTGTGTTTAATACATAAGATAGAATGGAACTATAATATTAAGCTTTGTTGATGACATTAAGGGCCAGAGTCTTTAAACACTGTTTTTTTAACAGTTGATAGTTTGTCGAAGCCATGAGGCCGAGGACTTTAGAACTTTGTTTTAATAGTTGAAAGCTTGTCGAAGCCATTAAGGTCGAGACCATTGCTATATCAATGATAGCCGTCGAGGCCAATAAGGCTGAGAACATAGAATACTACTGTAGCAGTATATGGTTAAACCTGCGGCCATGATATCGGCTGACACCTTATTATCCTCAACTTAAGATTGTGAAGTCTTTATACAGGAATGTATCGAAAGATTAATACTATCCATGCTTTCCAGATAAGGAAAGATGGTATATATCTGATGACTGGCCGAGAGCCACACATTTTTCTGAGTGCTCAGTCATTCTTGGAATACTGCTGTAGGCAGAACTTCAAGTCACTTGAAATGGGTTATATGTTATAAAGGTTTCTTTAAGCTGTTATCTTTACGTGCCTTCGGGTTATTTCTTGTTAAAAAAGAGAGCAACATGCTCCTTATTACTTATTAAAGTTAAACTAGGATAGTATTGTTACCATTATTGCACTACGAGTGCATATTTGAACCTTAAACATGAGGTAAGATGCATAGATATTGTCATGCATTATTCTTGAAAAGGAAACAATAAAGTTGGGTAGCTCTATAGCTATGTTATCATTTTGGATAATTACCTGTAAAGATGGTATTAACTACCTCTCAATTTAGTAATGATCTTTCAAGTCTCTAGTAGACTAAGAATGTTATTATTGATAGAAGATGATATTTTTCTTATCTTTTGGTAACTAAAGATTTTATAATGACGTCGGGATTGGAGAAGATAGATCTTAAGTATATCCCTGACACGTTTGGCGAAATGTGAAACGTTTTCATATAATTACTGTCGACTCGAATGGGTTATGTTTCGGTCAACAAGGATCAGATGGAGATCCTTTAACCAAGACAAATATTTAAACTCATCTCATGGAGATGTTGACCACAACTAATCTTGTGGTTGGAAACCAAGAGCTAGTACACTTTGAAATAAGGAATAGAGTGGTGGGAAGTCATAGATTCCATGTTGCAGATGCAACAAGAAACCTTTGAAATGTACTCCAGGAAATAGAGTTGGAAGTGCAAGATGATGGACTAAATCCATGACCATGAATGGTCAACCAAAAACACTGTAGGATGAGATAACTTCTAAGTTGAGTTAGAGGTGTGCAAACATTCGACTACGTTCATTGGGAAACATTTATTTATATTAAATCTTTAGCCAAAGTAATGCATCCGTCTCTGCATGCATTAGTCGGTTAACTGTGCTCCAGATGGCATAACCATCCAGTAGTGTCATACATTGTTAGAGTGGATCTATAGTTGTATGCCCGTGATGAGTTATGAAGGACACAACACTAGAAACTCAGATGGCAAACCTTATGGTTCCTTATATCTACTTCCTTCGTGAAGGGTAGGACTTCCAGGAAGGAAGTTGTGCGGGGGACCGCCGATCTGTGGTTGGAGGAAAAGCACTCGGGTGATGCTCTCCTGCCCAAGCAGATGACAAGCCGAAACTTATGAAGACAAATATCAAAACTCCAGATGCAGTATATTTTATTATATGACTTGACAGTCAAATTTTATGTAAACTTATCATTATTGCCATGAGCAAAACATTATGATTGTAAAGTGAAGGAACTCACTAATATGTTATCTTTGAATATGTTGTAAATTTCAGTTTTGAAAATTTTCAGAGAAGATATGCATTTTAAATAATGATTATGCAAATGATTACTGTTAAGAAAAAACAAAAGATTATGATGATGATTATTTACTTGATGGTAAATTGGTATTTTAATCTAGGTAATATGTGGTAACATGTTACATATGGTATCAGAGCTATCGAGTTCAATACATGGACCTATGAGCTCACTGCATGAAAACTTCTTCAGGCATTAACAATTGCTAATGTTTGGATGTTCTTTTGCCAGAATGGTAAGAACAAGAATGACACCAAGGAAGAAGGTAATGGGAAATGGACATTACCTAAAGGCTATGAGGGAGCGAGCCTCAAGAATGAAAAGCCTAGGCCAAACTGATTACTTGGAAGGCACATGGTTATCTGATACTGAAACTTTCGCTGATGCTATTAAACACATCAAGCAGGAGAAGGACAAAGCAGTTAAGGCTATTGTTCCTACCTTTGAAAACGAATCACTTAAACCGTCTGCACCTAAGGACTTACATCCGCCTCCTAAGTCTAATTTGGTAAACCTTAAGGATGAGGATAAACTTGGGAAGGTCTCCCAACCTAAAAATGACTTGCAGTTGCAAGATGTGAAAACTTGTAATAAATGATGGATTTTATGTGATCCATGGATACTATAATGCAATTTTGAAATTTTGACAAAACTTTCCTTTCTTGTTTAAAATTGCATAAATGAGAATGGATTTATGTTTATGAATGGATTCAATAGTATGAAAAAAAACTAATTGAATGCTTAACCTGCAAACTTCAGGAGAAGTAGATTGCAACATGGTTCGGGTAAGAACCCGCATTGGGGATAGCCAAGAGGAAGGGCAACCTTCAAGCCACTCCGATTCAAAACTTGACCAGATCCTTGCTATGCTCCATGAGATGAGGGCAAGAATTGGAACTTTAGAGTAGGTGGTCAGGGGTCAAAATGGACCCAGACAGGAAGCCTTCCACGGGGGTGAAGACAAGGAACGTCATGAAAACACCACCCAAAGTGGACGTGGAGAGAATAACTCCGAAATGAGACAAAATGAGGATAAAAGGAGCCACTTGGCTCTAGAGTTATCCAGAGATATGAAAAAGGTTACACCTCCCAAATTTGATGGGACTATAAGTGGATATGCCGTAGAGGCATGGCTTACAGAAATGGATAAATACTTTGAAATAAGAAACTATTCTGAAATCACCAAAGCGGTATGGGGAGCATACCAATTGGCAGGAGAAGCATCCACCTGGTGGATGAACATGAAGATGGAGTTAAAATTGAGCTCCTTTCGTCTAACCTGGGAAAGGTTTATGGAACTTTTCAGGCAAAGATGGTTGCCTCAGTTGCATTTTGACTAGAAGCTTATAGACTTCCAAAATTTGAGACTTGGTGACTCATATGTGAATGAGAACTGGGCGAAATTCACTTGTCTCCTCAAATATGTTCCCCAATATCAGCAGTATGAGAGATTTCACATTCGAAAGTTTATCATCGGCTTAAACGCTCAAATTGGAGGTGAAGTTGATGTGCATGGTTCCACTACAATGGACCAAGTTTATGAGAAAGCTATTAAATAGGAACAAAAGTTGAAATCCATGTCTACATACATGGAAAGGAACCATAAAAAGCTTAGTTGGTCCCAATCCTCCCAATCATTTAAGAAAAAGGGCAATAAACAGAAATTTAATAAGGTGACAAAGGATTCAAGAATAATCAAAATGAATCCAAGGGTGGGAAGAAAAATAATAATAATTCCAAGAAAAATGGAGATAATTCTGGAAAGCCTTATGAAAGGTGAGGACCCGCGAGAGGGTGTTATTCTTGTGGCGGAGACCATTATGCCAATCAGTGTCCCAATAAGACCCATGGGACTCAGCCATGAGGAAATCCTTTACCCTCACAATAGACAGCTTTTCGGCAGCGTATACATGTAGCCTTGGACAACAGGTAAGTTGAGTATCAAATCACGCAAATTGAAACCACAAGTATTTTATCTGGTATTCCAATTTTAGTTTTGATAGATATTGGTGCTACAAAATATTTTATTTCTCCAAAAGTTATAAATAAGATTTCTAGAAAAGTTGGTTACGTGGCAAATACTTGGTCAGTTGAATATGCTAATCAGACCAGAGCTCAGGTAGAGCAATGTTTGTTTGAGGCCAAGGTTGAACTCCTGAGTTTTTCCATTGAAGTGAACCTTTATGTAGCCCTATTAGGCTCATATGATGTCATCCTTGGAATAAATTGGTTATGGAGACATAGGGCTAAGGTTGATTGTTTTGCTAAAACAATAGAATGCCTAGATCATCTTGGGAATAAGGTTTTTCTACGAGGCATTGCTATAGAGGTTAAATTGAGGCAAATATCTGCCCTACAAATGAAAAGAGCCCAGAGAAAAGGATGCGAACTTTTCGCCATTAAAATGCAGAAAATAAATAGTCACAAGGAATCTATTTTCCAAGATGATTTGATGTAGTATGAATCTCAAAAACTCCAAAGAGTTGAAGAAAGAATCCATAGATTAGGAGAGATCAAATACGGATAGATACCCCTTACTTCGAGATTTTGAGGATGTATTCCTAGATGAATTACCTGGATTGCCTCCAAAGAGAGCTTTTGATTTCTCAATAGATATAATTCCAGGATCGGAACCTATATCTAAAGCTCCTTATAGAATGACCACAACAGAGTTAATGGAGCTAAAGGCTCAACTGTAGGAATTGCTTGATAAAATATTGATAAGACCTAGTGTTTCACCTTGGGGAGCACTAGTAATTTTTGTTAAAAAGAAAGATGGTACATTGCGGCTATGCATTGATTATCGTATGCTAAATAAGGCAACGATAAGAACAAGTATCCATTGCCCCGTATTGATGATCTCTTTGATCAAATGTGAAGGGCAACTGTGTTTTCAAATATCCATCTTCGATCAGGATACCATCAAGTGAGGCTCAAAGATGAGGATATTCATATGACAATGTTTAGAACAAGGTATGGGCATTATGAGTTTACTGTCCTACCCTTTGGGTTAACAAATGCTCCTGCAGCATTTATGAACTCCATTAATAGTGTGTTTAGAGACTATTTGGACAAGTTTGTCCTTATTTTCCTTGATGATATTTTGATTTACTCCAAGAATGAGGAACACCTATAACATCTAAGGATTGTTCTCCAAAGGTTAAGAGAGCATAAACTGTATGGCAAGCTCTCAAAGTGTACTTTCTATCAAAAGGAAGTACAATATTTGGGTCATATAATTTCAGCTAAGGGAATTGTTGTGGACCCAACAAAGATTAGAGCCATTCTGGAATGGTGAGCACCGAGAAATGTGCACGAGGTCTGAATTTTCATGGGTCTAGCAGGTTATTATAGGAAATTTGTGGCTAATTTTTCCAAAATTGCCTATTCTATTACTTCTTTACAAAGGAAAGGCAAAAGATTTGAATGGTCAGGGAAATGCCAGGAGGCATTTGACCAACTAAAAGAAAGATTGACTACGACACCTATTTTGAAGGTCCCTGACCTAGATGGTCAATTTGTAGTCTTCACCGACGCCTCAGAAGGATTAAGTGGTGTACTTGTCTAGGATGGACAAGTTATTGCATATGAGTCCAGAAAGTTGAAAACTTATGAACAAAATTATGCTCTCACAATTTGGAGTTGGCAGCAGTGGTTCATGCACTGCAAATGTGGAGACATTATTTGCTTGGAAAACCTTTTGAATTAAAAATAGACCATCAAGGGCTCAAATATTTGTTTACTCAACCACATCTGAATGCTCGCTAGAGAAGCGGTTAGAGCTAATATTTGATTATGATTTTGAGATCAAATACATACAGGGCAAAGAAAACCGAGTGGCGGATGCCTTAAGTAGGAGAAGACATATCTCCTCGATGATCTTTATACATTCTGATTTTAGGAATCAGGTATTGCAAAGGTTCAAAGGAGATGAATACTGAGCAGGTAAAACAAGCTCTTGTGGATAATCCTTAGGATTCTAGATATGATAGGTTTTATTTTGAACCAGATGGATTATTAAGGTTTAAAGGAAGGATGTACATTTCGAACTCCGAGGAGTTAAGGAATATCGTGTGGAAGGAGGTTCATTCCGCACCTTATTTAGGACATCCTGGAGTGACGAAATTTCTAGTTGATGTAAAACCATTATATTTCTGGAAAGAAATGAAGAGGGATGTTGCAAGGTTTGTAGCTGGATGTCTGGAATGCTAGAGGGTGAAGGCAGAACACCATCACCTGGCAGGACTTCTATACTCTCATGAGATTCCGGAACAGAAATGGCAAATCATTAGCATGGGTTTTTTGCAAGGACTTCCTATGTCTAGGAATAGACATAATGCTATTCTGGTTGTGGTGGATAGACTCACCAAGGTGGCACATTTCATACCCAAGAATTTGACAGATGGGGCACCAGTCATAGCTTGCAAATTTGTGCAAGAAGTATTTAGATTGCACGGTATTCCTAAGAAGATTATCTCAGAAAGGGATGCCCATATGATGTCAAGGTTTTGGCAAACCTTGTTTTCCTCACTTGGAACTCAACTGAACATAAGCTTTGCTTATCATCTTGAGATGGATGGACAAACAGAAATAGTAAACCAAGTGTTGGAAGACCTATTGAGAATGTATTGCATGGACCAGCAATGTAATAACCCACCCCCTCATAGTTTTTTGTGGTTTAGTTGGACCTGGTATGTTTTGGTGTTTTTGCATATAACATAGAACTTGCATGTATATGTATGTCAGATAATAACAAAATATAACATTACCTAGTTTCTTATCATCAATGGAAATGCATTATATCTCATAAATAAGCAATACCCATGTAAAAGATGAGCAAATAGATTAAACTAATGAGATACCTCATTCGCTGTTCTGGAAGTACAAGTCTGAAAATGGACTGTTACAGCAGATTGAAGTTCACAACCTCTTCCAAAACTTTACAAACTCAGATTATTACATCAATACAACAAGGAACAGTATGTATAATAGCTGGACGCCTCAAATGGTGGTAGTGGTAACTCCAAACTCAGTCGTTGATGCCATAAATGCTGACCCATGACCTCTAGATGCACTAGTACGACCTGTGTAGCAGGAACAACAGCAAACAATATCTTTATTGTCTCATTAAAACCTCCAATGTGCAGTCCAAACTCCTTTCAGCCTGTGTGCCTAAGGTGGGATGGAATCTTTCATTCCAAACAAACTCCAAAACCGCCTTTGCTGTGGTACGACCTCCCTGGAATGGTATGGCCAATTGAGATACCAAAACCTATCTCCAATGTGCTAAAAAAACTCTGCCTCAATTCAATAAATGATCCTTGATATTAGTCCTAAATTATCATGCGAACTAGAGATTTGCAATGTATGAAGCCTCCGTGACAAGTATACAAACTAGAAATTGTAGCTCAAGTGTGACCTCTGAAATAAGATCACCACAAACACCCTAGAGATGTCTTCGAACCCCGCAGGTGCTCAACACAGTGAAGGATTTCGTGTCCACCAGTTGCTGGTTCAAACCCTTCGCACAACCAAATACCAAACTCATTTTAAGAAAATATGCAATGGTAAGAATGCAAAATGAGCTTCACTTTTCCTTTTATGTCTCCCTTACTTCCCAACACCACTTTTGGGGAGTCAATATTGTAAGATTACTTTCCTTTATGACTTGGGCACCCACTTCAAGAAATACAAGATTTTATTATTAGTACTTTACTTTAAGTCCCCATATTATAATAGTCACTTTACTAAAATATAACACTAAGTTAAATATTTAATTTAACTTAGGTATATTGATTAATTAATATTAAATCAAAGGGTCTTTGCGGGTGAGTTTCGTAGCACCGCCAAGTTGGCCAATTGAAAAAGAATTAAGTGCAAGCCCAAACTCACTCCAGAAAGTGCCATGTGTGACATCCCGCCCAAAGAAGTCCAAATCACCTCTCTGGAAAAACTGACTGAGCTTCGAAGAACCAAATCATCGTGGGTCCCCTAACCACCCTTGTTAGCCTACGGGAACCTGAGTAGTAGACTAACCTCATGAGCTCTTTTGCTTAGGAAGGGGACATTACAAGTAATACAAGTGGGAAGATTATCTTTCTCTTGTGGAATTTGCTTACAATAATTCCTATCATTCCGCTATCAAGATGGCTCCATTTGAAGCATTATATGGAAGAAAGTGTCGAACTCCTATAAGCTGGGATAAGCTAGAAGATAAGATTAGCCTTGGTCCAGAAATGTTATCAGAAATGGAAGTGTAAGTCCATCTAATTAAGAAAAGGCTAGCAGAAGCGAATGATAGGCAGAAAAGTTATGTGGATGCCAAGCGCATCGCAAGACATTTCGCAGTGGGAGAAAAAGTCCTTTTAAGGGTTAAACCACAAAAGAGTTCTATTAAGTTTAGAAAGACATCCGAACTAGCTCTTAGGTATGTGGGTCCCTTCGAAGTTCTCGAAGAGGTTAACCCAGTTGCATACAGGATTGCTCTACCGCTAGCTCTTGCAATGATGCATAATGTTTTCCATGTTTCTTATTTGAAAAAGTATGTTGTAGGAGATAATTATGTTCTTATTCTTGATTGGAATGTCATACAAGTGAAGGACCTAGGTGTGGTAGTGATTGAGCCTATCAAGGTGCTTGAAATACGTACGCTACGCTTGCGTAATAAAGAGATTATTCAATGCAAGGTCCAATGGGACCAATATGTAGAAGAGAATGCCACTTCGGGGAATTATGATGATATTTACCAAAGATTTCCTCATCTCTTTTAAGCTTTTATTTATGATGAGCAAAACTCTTTTTAAGTTATAAACTTTGGACACATTAAATCATCGAGGATGATGATTCATATGGGGGGAGATATACATCCCCAACTTTGACTAGGTTTAACTTTTACTTTTCATGTCATTAACAGGATAAGTAATCACAAGTTAATGATTTGACGTTTGGGAAAATGTCAGGATAAATCATTGGTTATATGGATTATGATTAATGTTTAAAATCAGACATGAGATTACATGTTAGAATTATTTTAGTATGATGTATAATAATTTGATGATGATACATTGATCATGGTTTGAATGACTGTGAGTGTAACCAGGAAAAGAGACTTCCAATTCCAAGAAGGGAAGGAGAGTATCACCCGGGAGAAGGAAATAGATGTTGTGGAAAAAGTTAGGTTGCCATCTGCGTTTTCAAAGTTGTTCTTTACGTGAATTTATGCAAGACAGGGTATGTAATAGTAATCTTCCCTTGTTTAGTCGATTTCAATTCGACTATTGTCATCTTGTCGATTTAGGGTTTCTCGATGTCATCTACATTGATCTGACTAAATAATGTTCTCGGAACATTATTATTGGTTAGAGTTAGCCATTGTCTTTGTCGGAGTTATCCTATATATATTTATATGTTAAATTTTGTGTATATCGATTTTTATTCTAGATATAATATAAGATTTCCAAGCGGGGGAGTAAGCCTCAACACCATGTTCGCATTTTGATGCATGTTTGATGCTAACACCATATTACTGGTAATGCTATTTTGGTGACATCATAGATTATTTTATTATTCTTATAGTATACATATGATGTATAAGAATGATGTGGGTTATAATTATTTAACCACCCTTTTTTGCTGTGATGATCATCTTGTGGTTTGTTATTAGTACGTGCTTATAGTGAACTGCACCTGATATTCCTCAAAGGATGGAGTGAGTGGGAGAGTGCTGAAGGCTCAGCATAACCGATCCATGATTTTAGCACTTTGTGTGTTGCATCCTCTTGAGGAGAGGGTGTATAGGATAATGGATCAAATATTCTAGTGAGGAGTGGTGTGGAAGTTGAGACTGTCGTTGCCTTCAGCCGAAGGAGGGACTTTTGGTATCATTGTTGCCTATCGTGAGTTAGGTTGGAAAAAAGAGCTTTGAGTCGAGCACAGGAAAAGACAGAGATTAGTGTGAAGCTCGTTAAGAAAAGACATTGCTTCGGGCTTAAATTCATTGATGGTGCATATATATACATTCAGGTACATCGCTAACTGTGTTTAATATATAAGATAGCATGGCACTATAATGTTAAGCTTTGTTGATGACCTTAAGGGCCGGAGTCTTTAAACACTGTTGTTTTAACAATTGATAGTCCGTCGAAGCCATGAGGGCGAGGACATTAGAACTTTGTTTAACAGTTGAAACCTCGTCGAAGCCATTAAGGCCGAGACCATTGCTATATCAATGATAGCCGTCGAGGCCAATAAGGCCGAGAACTTAGATTACTGCTGTAGCAGTATATGGTTAACCCTGCGGCCATGATCTCGGCCGTCACCTTATTGTCCTTAACTTTAGATTATGAAGTCTTTATATAAGAATGTATCGAAAGATTAATACTATCCATGCTTTCGAGATATATATATCTGATGACTGGCCGAGAGCCACACATTTTTCTGAGTGCTAAGTCATTCTTGGAATATTGCTGTAGGCAGAACTTCAAGTCACTTGAAATGGGTTATATGTTATAAAGATTTCTTTAAGCTGTTATCTTTATGTGCCTTCAGGTCATTTCTTGTTAAAAAAGAGAACAAGAGGCTCCTTATTACTTATTAAAGTTAAACTGGGATGGTATTGTTACCATTATTGCACTACGAGTGCATATTTCAACCTTAAACATGAGGTAAGATGCATAGATATAGTCTTGCATTATTTTTGAAAAGGAAACAATAGAGCTGGGTAGCTCGATAACTATGTTATCATTTTGGATAATTACTTATAAAGATGGTATTAACTACCTCTCAATTTAGTCATGATAAGAAGGTATTATAACCTTTCAAGTCTCTAGTAGACTAAGAATGCTATTTTCAATAGAAGATGATATTTTTCTTATCTTTTGGTAACTAAAAATTTTATAATGACGTCGGGATTGACGAAGATAGATCTCTAATTATATTCTTGACACTTTTGGTGAAATGCGAAACTTTTTCATATAATAACTGTCGATTTGAATGGGTTATGTTTTAGTCGACAAGGATTAGATGGAGATCCTTTAATCAAGCCAAATATTTAAACTCATCTCATGGAGATGTTGACCACAACTGATCTTGTAGTTGGAAACCAAGAGCTAGTACACTTTGAAATAAGGAATAGAGTGGTGGGGAGTCACAAGTTCCATTTTGTAGATGCAACAAGGAACTTTTGAAATGTACTCTAGGAAACGGAGTTGGAAGTCCAAGATGATGGACTAAATCCATGACCAGGAATGGTCAACCAAAAACACTGTAGGATGAGATAACTTCTAAGTCGAGTTAGAGGTGTGTGAACATTCAACTACGTTCATTGCGAAACGTTTATTTATATTAAATCCTGGGCCAAAGTAATGCATCCGTCTCTGCATGCTTTAGTTGGTTCACTGTGTTCCAGATGGCATAACCATCCACTAGTGTCATACATAGTTAGAGTGGATTTATAGTTGTATGACCGTGATGAGTTATGAAGGACACAATACTAGACACTCAGATGGCAAACCTTATGGTTCCTTAGATCTACTTCCTTCGGGAAGGGTAGGGCCACTTCTAAGAAGGAAGTTGTGCGGGGGACCGCCGGTCTGTGGTTGGAGGAAAAGCACTCGGGTGATGTCATGTCCCGATATTAAGGCATTGTTTAAATTAAAGATTTAAACATCATGATGAAACTGCTTTCTTGAAATACAGTTAATTTAAATGATAATTGCATATATATAAAATAGTTAATAAATAATATTATTATTTTTATATAATTAAAATATAATATATAATTATTGTATTAATAAATAATAAATATAAATACAATATTATCAATTTAATAATTATAATATATAAATATATTTAAATATTATAATAAATATATATATATATATACAATTATAAAGTTATTATGGCATAAAGAATATAAAGAAATGAAGAACT
This sequence comes from Cunninghamia lanceolata, assembly GCA_027924645.1. Lineage (NCBI taxonomy): Eukaryota > Viridiplantae > Streptophyta > Pinopsida > Cupressales > Cupressaceae > Cunninghamia > Cunninghamia lanceolata. The sequence goes on from BSBN01001101.1 coordinate 13,961,894, forward strand.
TAAGACTATGATCAATATTAAGGATACCTTTATAATAGGCAGCAGCAACTAATATACATGCTACTTATGATATTTAAAGAACAAGCAATTCATATTTACTAGCAGCGGTAAAAGTATTTAGTAAAGATTAATAAAAGGAGACACGAATTGTCCTATGACATCGCTTAAGGAAAAGGTAAATATAAGAAATGCAATTGTTAAGACTGTGAATTAGAAGATAATCAGGGGTATGGAAGCATACGATTCGCTTGGGTAAGTATGCAGATTTGTTTTGAGATATGAGGTGACGTAGAGCCTTGAAAGGAGGCAACCACTAAATGAAGAGGCAACGGTCACATTAATAAATACAAAGGCAAACAAATTTAAAGAGAATCATTGATTACATAAGACAGCAAAGGCATACATATGAAGGGTGATGTCTTTTAGAAAAGACACATTTCTTCAAGGGTATAAGGGAAGTATATATATTTCTGAAGAGGGAAAAACAGATGGGATATATAGTAGAAAGGAACTCAGGAAAAGATAAAGAACAGAGATCAGGCAGAAACAAAAAAATTAAAAAGAAGATGACAGAAATCAGTAGAAGAAAAGATAAGAAATACACAAGGGAGAATGTCTAAGTTCAGATTATATATAGATACATTCTGAATTAAATACACCAGCCAATCAGCAATACACAACAAAGAATACAGAACTGCATATAGAGAAGAAAGGCAAACAAAAGATATATAAATCTGAGTGCGAAGAGGTACATAGAAAGAAATCTAAAGCCTACTAAGAGGGGACATTACAGGGGATGCTCTCCTTCCCAAACAGATGACAAGCCGAGACTTATGAAGATAGATATCAAAACTCCAGATGCAGTATATTCTATTATATGATTTGGCAGTCAAATTTTATGTAAACTTATCATTATTGCCATGAGCAAAACATTATGATTGTAAAGTGAAGGAACTCACTAATATGTTATCTTTGAACATGTTGTAAATTTCAGTTTTGAAATTATTCAGAGAAGATATACATTTTAAATAATGATTATGGAAATGATTATTGTTAAGCAAGAAAAAATATGATTATGATGATCATGATTATTAACTTGATGGTAAATTGGAATGTTAATCCGGCTAATATGTGGTGACATGTTAGATTCTTCTTCAGATTCTGAACCACGAATTTGTCCCTTCGCTTTTATGTGATGTATTCTCTATCTTCCGGATTGATAAATCAAAATACAAACATCAAACTATCATGTAAACCCTCCAGGCTGACAAGATCACTTGCTTTGATACTACTGTAATATCCCTGTCACAATTTTTTGTTCCAAACTTGCAGTATTTCACAATTTCAACATACAGACATTTCCACAAACAGTTTGCATTCAACTGGAAATTGAGTGTGTATTTCAATGTTGCTTTGGCAGAGTTTCATAAATGGTTACTTGAATTGTATAATATATATATAATGCTGATATAGTTTAGAATTATAACATTGAACTGATGATAGAAAATCAAATAATAAATATTTTGAAATAAATTGCTGACCTTTTATAAAAATATTGCTGTCTGTCCAATCAGCAAACAGTCCATACACCAAGCTCCCTTTTTCTAACTTGTATGACACCTCAAAAGGATGGTACGACTCCCATATAAGGTGACACCTCCTTATGTGAGATTGCGGCTGACTTAGGAAAGCCTTAAAGGCTGCGTTAGAATTAATAAAGTCTTTCAAAGCCTCCAAAACTTGGAATGCCTCCTTTTTAGATGACTTCAATGTGTACGACCCTCCTTTTATGGGCTTCCAATGGTGTGGCTAAGGTCTTGAACCCTCCCCACATAAATAGATTTAGGATTTTTCTGTTATTTTGTAATGTCCCCATTTTCGGAGTGGTCACCTTTGGAGAGCAGATGGGTTGGTTTTCACACTCCGGGATCTTTGGAAGGTGAATTGAGTGATCATATGTGTATGCCCACTTGGAGAGAGGACCTATTGGATGCATCAAGGATTTGGACGAACTTTGAAGAAGAAACAAAGAATAGAATAATATCTTTTCCTTGGCACTTGGAGGGAGATAACTCCGAGAAAATAAAGAAGACAAAAATGCACATCTTTAATTTGGATTTTTGGCGCCTAGGGAGTACTATGTTGGGTCGGCCTGTTTGGTGGAGAAAAGACCATTCAGAAAAAGAGGAATTAAGTCCTAGGTCGGCCAAGATGATTTGGACATATGAGGTCGGCCTTGAAGGAAAAATAATTGACAAAACAATACTATTTATAGGTCCGCCAACTCTTGGAGAAGACAAAACATGTATAAATATAAGTTGAATTTGTGGCATTTGGAGCATCATTCAATCTTCATTTCTATCAATTGGAGTTTATCTCTTGGCTACAATGAAAGCTGGGCAAAGGAACTTGAGACGAAAACCTTGAGTTTCTAGGAGAAGTTGGACGAAACCCTAGCTTTTCCTTTGGAGAATTCCGTGACAGGTGTTCACTAAATTGTGGAGAAGAGGAGCAGATTGCTAAATCAGATCTGAAGATCATCTTTGAGGCTTCCCTTGGCGTGGATTGTTGCATCTTTGACTAGGGTTTGACCTACATTTGGAGTGGCACTTTGGAGGAAGATTGATTGCATTCTTGGAGGTGAAGTAAGAGTTTGTCATTGCTGATTAGGGTTAGGGCAGAGCAGAATTCTAGAGCAGCAGCAGTACAGGTCTGATTTCACCCTAATTCCTTGGTGTGAGCATCAACATTGTATTAGGGTTTCATCCCTCATTGGAGCGCCATCATTGGAGGTCATTGGAAGATCAATTTGGTTACGTTTTTGGTATGTTTTTCCTATAAAACTTGGGCAGATTTATGCTGGGCATAATTGACACATTTGCCCATGCATGTGATGTGTTTAAGGACTTGTTAAATATTCTGAATTTCATAACAGTAGACTTCTGATTTTGTTTTCAGACCTTTGTGGTTGTAATTTGAAGTGGATAAATTGCATATTTCATGGTATAGTTCATGTTCATAATGTGTATTATCATTTGTCATCAATTTTAGCCATGTTTGGATATGTTTCATGCTGGCTGGGAATAATTGTTTAGAGCAGAAATTTGGATCAGAATTTAGGGTTTCAGCAGAAAACTAGGGCAGAATTCCAAGTAAGAAAAATCAGAGTTTCCCATGTGTAGAAGTTTGAAAAGCCCAAAAATCCAAAATTATCCAAAATATCCCATTTCGGGATATTACATATTTCACCACCTCACACACTGCACTTTTAAATTTGATTTATATTCCAAATCTAGACACAACACTTACAATTTTATTACTTGCTGGCAAACCTTCAATAAATTTGACCTTCGCTCAAAAAACTAGAAAATGCAGCTTTCAACACAACCAATTAATCCTCAAACATTTAGCACAAATGTAGATTCTGAGTGAATCCACCTGTAGATTGACTAGGGAAAATCTTTCACTTCCGAAATCAATATTTCCAAGGGTTTCCGTCCTAGGGTTTTGGTTGAACAAAGCTTAACTCTACAATAGCTCATAAAAAGAATATATCAAGCAGGGGTAAAATGAGTCTCCAAATCTCCTTTATATTTCCCTTGGAACTTTCCTAAAGTTATATTTAAAAAATACTTTTTAAATAAACCTCACTACGTTATAAAGTGACTTTTTAATATTTTGCTTTTTTGGCTCCAGCTTTAGTCACTTTATAATAACATTATTAATTAAATACAAGTTGTTCGTAACATTATAATGTAAGACAACTTTATTTAATTAAAAGAATTATTCCCTCTCCGAAACTTCAAATTAGCCTACGGGAATAAAATAGGCTAAATGGTCATCTTTGATGCCTAGGCCGAAGAAGGGGACATTACATAGCATTCTGTCCCCCTTTTGTCCTTATTTGATCTTCTATGATTTGAGTATAATGCTACCTCGGTGTATCTCCTTCAATAGTCCTCTTTTCTTCAGCTATGAGAGCTGAAATCATATCGTCCAGAGTTTTAGCAGAAAGTTGACTAAGAGTAAAGGATGACATTATTGAATTTTGAAGGCAAACGGTTCAATAAAATGGCTTTAGCATCCTCATCATCCATTGTAGCACTGACTTCTGCTAGTTGTCGAAGAAGAGATCTTAGATTGTTTACGTAGCTTGACATAGCGACTCCTTCAGTCGACTTCAACTTGAAAAATATAAGCTTTAAAGAAAATTTAGCATTAACTGCTTTTGCTCCAAATAGCTTGTTCAAATTTTCCCAGATTTCCTTAGATGATTTTGCGAGATCTATATGATGTAACTCAGAATCAGAAAGAGCAAGACCAATAATTGCTTTGGCTTTATCATCTTTGCTTTGCCATTCCAGTACCTTACTAGCGTTTGTAGGAAGTTTCTCATTTCCATTTACAATTCCACATAGATTTTTGTGCATTAGTTGCATTTGATTTTAACTTTCGAGGTGTGGAAGTTGAAACCGAAATATTTATCCAATGGAAATTCTGTTTTTGAAAAATATACAAGCGCAAATAATGAACCTGAAAATTTTCAAAATACCTGCAAACTCTTTCAACAAATAGCCTTAGCATAAAAAAATGGCAAAACCCTGCGCCCTAGCCATATAAAAAACTGCCCTAGCCGTTGAACAAAAACCACGATTTTATAAAAAACAAACTTTAGCCGTCCGCTGTTAGAAGCCCACGATTTTCCAGTTGCTGCTTTGCACAGTCACAATTTTAGAAAAAATCGTTCAAAAAAACTTGCTAAAATTCTCCACGATTTTATAAAAAAATCGCCTAAAAACTTCAAAAAACTACTTCTGTTGGGCATAGCCTTAGAAAACCCTTCAAAAAAACCTCCAAAATAGTCACAGGTTGTAGATTTTCAGGTTAAAAAACCTCGATTTTCGTGTCCCTATTGCACGACCTCTACCCTAGCACGACTTGCAAACACAAATTCACCCATGTTCAGAAACCTTCAAGCCGCAATTTTAGCATATGGCGCCACGATTTTTAGTGAGAAATCTGCCAAAAATACCCTATTATTTTAAAAACGTGATTATCAAAAAAAAAAAAAACTAGATACAAACCTTTCATATGACTTTGCTTTGATACCATGTTTTAGAAAATGAAATAGAACACAAAAATATTCTATTAATTTGAATATTGTAATGAAATAAAACATAATGTTATATTATTTACAAAAGAGCAACTCTCTTAAATAGAGTTACAGAGCATGTTTCTAAATATACAAAGTATAGATGTTTCTAAAATAAATTATAGATAATCTAATCATCAGAATAGAAACAATCTATTATGTTTACAATAGATGACCATAATATAAACTATCTAAATTTATTTTAATACACCCCCTTAATGGTCAATCTATCAACTAAACCAATATGCCCCCTAAATGTGACAAGATTTGCAGGTCGCTTGACCATAAAGACAAAGGCAGATTGAGGGCACAAAACTTGAGACAGAGTCAAGAACCCTGACACAAATCCCGAGACAGAAAAACCCAAGCACATATTTTAAGGCACAAATCCTGAGGAATCCGAAGTTAAACAAAATGGCCGCTTGCCAAAAACAAATGATATGCAGAGCGCTGATCCTTGGTCTTCACATGACCAAAGGTTGAAACTTTGAGCGCTTGGTTGAGAGCAAAAAAGCATGACTCAAAGAAGGTGCTTGTAGATTGGCGAATCAAAAAGGCCCACATCACTGTGACCAAACATCGAATCTGCCAATAGCTCAACCAACATGAATGAAAGATGCCAAATGAAAGTTGATGCCAAAAAGGAATAACACTGCTAGTTGTGGCAACCACAGAACTGGAATCGATAGCCATAAATGCTACGAAACCCTCTTGTTGCTAGAAGCGCCAACCACAGAACAACATCCTGCCAGAAAACGCGATTACAGAAGCAGAAATCAAGAACCCTTGTGCGACCTCCAGAAAAATCACGACCACAGAAAAATGCGACCAACATTTCATTTGTAGACGACCGACAAAGACCCACGACCATCGACCATGGGTGATATGCAAACAAACTTCCGCCTGGAAATGATCGCAACCAAGAGGAATCCGAGATTAAAAGGCGCTCAACAAGGAACAAACAAGAAACAAAAGCAACCAGAGAGGTTTGAAAAAAAAACCCTCAGACAAAAAAAAAAGCGCGACCTGGAAATTGCTATTACAGAAGCGGTTGAAAAAGGAATGAAGATTCGTCGCTTGCTGTAGGTCTGTGATGACTAAATATCCACCGAAAGAAACAAAGAACTTGCAAGAAATGGAAAGCGCTGACTAGGAAATCTGCCTGCAGAACCACAAAACGCGTCCTCCGAAATCGTGCCTTCAAATAGCAAAAAAACAAATTATGATCACTGAAAAAGTGAATCCGCGAACTCCAGAACCAGTTGAAAACAAATTGTCGAGAGGAAACACGCAGTCAGAAAGATTATGGGAGGAAATTGCGATCATAGAAAGATGCCCCAAAACAACACGCGATTAGGTAGAAGAAAACGTGAAGGAAAGAAGAATCCGCTAGAATCCTCAAAAACATGACTTTAAACCCTACATAGGGTAGTCAGAAACAGATTTGCAAAAAAAAACAAAGAGGAAATCATGACTTCCAAAGGGCGAAATTGCAGAGTTGGGTAGCCGTACAGGCGTTTGTATGTCGTACAGATTAAACAGAGAGCGCCAGAAATTAAAAATTTCGAAAAAAAAAATTTCCTGCTCAAACCCGAAGCTCTGATACCACGTAATGAAATAAAACAAAATGATATATTATTTACAAAAGAGCAACGCTCTTAAATAAAGTTATAGAGGATGTTTCTAAATATACGAAGTATAGATGTTTCTAAAATAGATTATAGATAATCTAAACATCAGAATAGAAACAATCTATTATGTTTACAATAGATGACCATTAATATAAAGTATTTAAATTTATTTTAATAAATATCACGATTACAAAGACATTCACCTCTTTATAGAGTTCAAAGTGAAGTTACAATCATGCATGTTAAATGCATGTCAACTTATCTTAAAATAAAAAAATTAATATTAAAAATAGACTAACCTATTTCAAGTAATTATTACAACTTTATTATAAAAGTAAGTATTAAATATCTCTAATAAGCATTTTAATTTGTTTTTCGCTAGACAACACAAAATGGAACAACAAATATGGTAGAACCATTCTTCAAATTATAAGGGGAAGCTCCCTGAGATCTAACTAAACATATAACTTAAAACTATAAATAGAATTTACAACTATGCACAATATACTTGATTATCAATGGGGGGTTTTGCATAAATGTAAATATCTAATTGACTATGTTTTTTCCCTAGATGCAAGCACTAGATTGTCAACAATCAAGCCCTCCAGTGAAATTTTCAGATTTAAAGGAGGATAAACTATCAAACACGAACAATAGACACGACTTATTACTGACTAAAACAAAGACAAATGTTTTGTTACAAATAAATTTTTGAAGGAATAACATTGACAAATGGTGACTATTGGCTAAATTAGAGACGAGGAAATCTACATCAACATGAAATAATTAGACAAGTGAACACCACACAATTTCATGAAGGAAATGGTTAAACTACATTCAAAGCTACAATTTAAATAAATAGATTTCACCACTACCAAGTGTGACTCAGAACAATTTACATTTGATTTACTTAAAGAAATTACAAATATACAATCATTGAATAACACAATAACTTTAGTTGGACATTAGTTTCTATAGCATAAGCTTCACATCAATTGTCATTACAAATTATGTACTCAAAGCACTTATTTATAAGCTCTCAAAAGGCAGTTTTTAGGGATAAAATAATAATAAAAAGTTCCCCAAAAAACACCGCTTTAAAGCAATCCTATCCCTATCTGTAGGAAAAGTAGAAATAGAACTATTTTAAAGCAAACCATTTCTAAAAGAATTAATTAAATACAAAAGCTCAAAATAGGCTCATATCTGTCCTCTTAACCCTGGAGGAATCACTTAACTTATTGCCACTTTTTGATCATAGGCGAAACTTTTGAGTGGCTTTGCCACTTCAAAAGTGTGCCTCACTTTGTCTTCATTTCCCTCAAATGTTTGGTGCACTTTTTTGAGGCATTTGCCACTTTTTCTGTTTAGGCATGCTTTCATAAGGCATCTTCCACCTTTTCCAACTTAGGCGGAACATTTCATTGGCCCTGCCATTGGAAAAGGTGCCCTATATTAGTTCTTTTTCACCTTTCTTCTTTGGCGCACTTTTGCAAGGGTTCTGTCATCTGATTTGCCTTATGCATGTTTTTAACCCGGCTCCGCCACTAGGAAATTGCACTTGATCACCAAAGTTGTCCTGTTTCATTGTTGGACGGAGTTTTATAAGGTTATTGCCGAGTTTTTGTGTGAGGTGGAACATAAGGTTATTGCCTTGTTTTTGTTTTATGGTTGGCAGAACATTTAGGTGGCTTTGACGCTATCAAAAGGTGCCTTTCATCATGTTTTGCAAGTGACTTTAGTTTTGGCACGGATCACTAACACTCTTGCCACCTTTAGCATGTTATCATAAACTATTTGCCACTTATTATGGCTGTTGTTTTAGGTGTGTTTTAATGAGTCATTTGCCACACATTGAGTGTTGGCGCACCTTATTGGCCTCTTTGCCACCTTGGGCAGAACTTGTTAGTGGTCTTGCCACTTAGAAAAGGTATCTCATCACTTAAGTCTTTGCAATTTGAACTTGGTGCATGTGGTAAATAATCATCATGGGACTTTGCGCCGTTGACAGGTTTGACCACGGTTGAACACATCCCGTACAGGTCAAGACAAATGGGCTAAAGGGTCATCTGATAACTTGAAGTGGTTCATCTTCATCTTAACGCATGGAAGATGTTTTATTGCCTCTTGTTGACTTGTGTTCCTCCTCAAGCATAAATAGGCCCCTTTTTGTTGAGCTAAGATGCCTATGGAGATCTGTGGCAGATCTTGGAGAATTATACTCACTTAGGTGATAGGAGAGCCAGAAGCTCATTGGGAAATGCATAGGAGTCATTCCAAGTCTTAGGGTTAGTGGCAACTCAAGGTAGAAGTTCATTTTCTTTAGAGTGTGTGACTGCATGAGTTAATTAAATTGGGAATCAAATGAGAGGATGCTAGAGTGGTGTTCTTGATGGCCCTCATGAAGGGAGCAGCTTGTCAAACTAATTTTGATAGTGGATTTGTGTTGGAGTTTTCACCCATATTGGGTTTTCTCCAAGGTAAATCTCACATCATCTTTGCTTATGATGTTGTTTTGCATGTACTAGCTAAGTTTGCTACATTGCAACAATTATTAGAGCAAATCGATGTTAGTATGGTTCTATCTCTATTAATGGGTATATGATGTATTAGAAATCAGCCATGGTTGCTGTAGTAACATCAAATGTTGTAGCCTTTTATGTTGTTTAATTAAGCACAGTAGTTAGGGGAAACAAGGGGAGAATGAAAGGATCCGTGTTGCTTAAAGTACCTATGGAATATCCTTGGAGTTTATGGACCAATTATGGAAGTTGTGTTTCCTTTTAAACTCTAGGAAACACAAGTAACCTTTTAAACTCTGTGAGAACATATCACTTATTTTGTCGTGACTACTATATTCCAAGTAACCTATACATTGAAACAAATCCAAGGATTGTTCATTCCATAAATCTGCACCTCTTCTATCATATATGCATTACATCATTCACTTGATTTTCGAGGAAGGAATAGTTTCCTTTTAAACTCCGTGAGGATTAATCACTTATTGTTTCGTGACTACTATATTCCAAGTAACCCATACATTCAAACAAATCCAAGGATTGTTCATTCCATAAATCTGCATCTCTTCTATCATATATACATTACATGTTTGCCGCACCTCTTTGTGCCCATCTTAGGAGTTGCATGGTTTTGTATAGGGATATGCTATCGACTTTGATGTTTGTTTAAGATCTTGTACTGATACATTACTTTCAAGTTTCAATGTGAACTCTTGTTGGTGGTCTTTTGCTTATGCTACCTGTATACAAGTTGTGGACTCACTTTATACACTTTCTGTCAAATATGAAATTATACTTGCAATTTGCATTGCTTCCCTTTTTAATTAATACACATATTAGAGTTGTTTTGAGATCATGCCTTTCCAAACTTAATGCTTAGATATTATAGAAGTCTGAAAATTAAAAACAAGCTATCTAACATTGAAGGTAATCAATCTGGCAACAGGCGCACGGAGGGTCTACAGACTGTTAAAATATTGGATACTTTACCAATACATGTTCTGCAGCGTACAAGAGGATTTCCAACAAGGGTATGTGTCCTTTCTCATTGTGTTTTTCTACCTAAGCACCTCTATGCCTGTCACAAAATTGCCCAGGGAAAAAAATGTAATGCTGGGGTTACTTTCACTATAAAACACCTTTTTCTTGGGCAAAAATTTAAACTACAGACAATTTCCTTTAACAAATAGCCTTTAGAGTTGAACTATTTGGTTGTAACTATTCAGTATTGAAACTTTAATTTAGCATTATGTTCATTGTATTGGCTGTTTTTTTAGACTAATGTCTAGCATTTGATTAGATTCATTATTTTCAAGGTATTTTTTGCCAATATTTTAAATTTAAGATAATTTCTTTATTTTATGAGTTCTGAATATATCCATGATCTGTTCGGTTAACTTTCTAAAGCATGTCAATATATAATGGAGCAGTTTTTGATGATATAAGCACAGTAACTGTTTAGTTAAAGCATGTGAAAAATGTAAGGAAGCAGTTTTTAGATGATCCAAACACATAACTTGTTTCATTTGCTCGTTTCATTCACTTATAGCATGATGTGAAGACTAACAGTGTGCCAATTGATTATTAGAAATGGGGAAGTGATCATCTAGCTTTAGCTTGCCAGCTTGCATTTACCTCAAAAACATCAAGTAATGAAGATCACTGAGCAGATCTGTTATGAACACAGCTGGTTCTATTGCTTCTGGCCTACACAATTCTGTTTCAAAAATTGGCGCATCTGTGAGTTCCATTGTATATAGAATCTCTGTGAACAAATGAGATTTTCAGTTTTATACAAAAGTAATTTTCTTGTTGCTTGTTACAAATTTGGATGGCCTAGAGTCTTGCTCTTTTATAATCCTTGCAGCCAGTAATGTAAACGTATTATTAAGATTAGTTTATTATTGAATTTTATTGTTTTTGGAGAACTGTAAAAAAGAACTCTTGAGTATGTTGTTCTTTGAAACATGAGTTACATAGTAAGATCAATGTAAGTTGCCAAAAATTCTAAAATTCAATTTTCATAATTCTAATTTGTTCCAAATTGAGGTTCTATATCCTGAAATAAGATGATTGAGTAGAGGATACAACTATCAGTTTGAAGTTGTGAAATGTATTAAGAGGATTTTCAAGTTTTTTTTTGAGACATCATATACGCTTATTTAAAGCAAGGAATTTGAGAAAGCAAGCAAGTACATTGATGTGCTGAAGAGATCGGTCTGAAAAGGTATAGTGTTATGCTCCTAGTACACATATAAGAAATGCATAGGATATTATATGTTTAGTTATAAAATCGAAATAGGAAATCATCCTTAGAACCTGCTGACAAGAAAAGACAGGACATAGTCCGGAGATCTGAGCCTGAGTCAAGTCTCGAAGTTTGTTTATACCCCAGACATGACAATGATAGAATAATAGCTAACAACAATAAGAAATCTCATAGTGTGGTAAGATTAGATCATAAATACAAGTCATTCACATTCATATACACAGTTCATTAGTTATAATCCTTATATCTCCACACACAGATATATATATATATATATATAGACAGGGCTAAGTCTTGGCTCTGTATTATACTTCTATATCTTCTTCTACATTAGTCTGTTCATATCATATCTTGTCATACTATCTATTACATATATGTTGTGATAGGGACGTGTTCCTTATAGAACAACCTAAATACTATCTTATATGTCGGCCCTATCCTCCGCACTTCGCTTGCGTTGAGTTGCAGTAGGTTCTGGTGAGTGACCTGTACCCGGCCAACATCATCCCCCATTTTTGAAATTATGTCTTGTCCTCAAGACATGCGGTATTAATTATCGGGATTATCGGGTAGGATGTTCTTGTAGATAATCTTCAGTTGAGTTAGAGTGGTATCCCACTACTTCTTTGCTTGTTGCAGCACTTGTATCTGTCTCTCTATTTGAATGTGTGGTGTCTACTTCTCCTAGGGTAGAAGGGATCTGAATTTTCTAAGCATCGTGCTTGGCTTCCCATAATATCCCTGTTAGATGGGCTAATCTTAGACTTACCACTTCTCTCAACTGTTTTATTTGAGCCTTGCTCTGCTCTCTTTAATCTTGTAATTGTTGCAGCCGTGTGTGGGCGTTCTCAATTTGTGCCCTTGCTGCCCCATTCATATCTTTCAATGGATCATATGTTGTTGCAGTTTGTCCTATCTGTACCTCCAAATTATCTATTTGATTCTTTATATTCTTTATAGTTGTGGGTTACTGTAAGCAAAATTGATATAGGATAATGGCTTAAGCTATTGCTTGTTGTGGGTTTTTGATCTGATTTTGCAATTGTGTATGTGCTCCTGCACATTTCTTTGTAGCCTCTATCATCCTATTCTTATTCATCTCATATTTGACTTGTTGCCTTATTTTGTATCTTGGTATTGCATTTTTGCCTTAAGACTGTTTACTAACTGTTTAAGTTGTTGCGGCAGTGGCAATGTGGTGTCTCTACTCACATTTGGTAGCTGTTGTTGTATTACTGTTATAGCTTCTTGAAGTTGCTCTGTGCTGTCCACATGCTGTTGTAGGATTTCTTCCCTTGCAGTAGAATGAAAGATGTCCCCTAGCTGTAATTTTTGGATGGGTGAGATACCTGATAGGTCTACTTGGGATCCTAGTAAAGGGAGTTGTACTAGTTAAGGTGTGACCAATGGTTGTATTTGCTTCTGTTGTGCCAGGAAATCTTTGAATGATTGAATGGGGGAGGCAAAGGAAGATGCCTCAGTATTATCTGTCTGTGTTTCTTGCTGCTCTTGTTGTTGCTCCTCTTCCTCTTGCTTTTGCTCAAGTTGTTGTTCATTGTGTGGGGAGTTAATTTCTCATTCTTGTTCATTTTTCTCCTCCTCCCATAATGTATCATATACTTTCTTTGTAATTTCTTCTGTCATCCCCATTAATGCATCTACCCTCTGTTTTGTCCGTAGTTCTGTAGCCTGCATTTGTGCCAATTTTTGTTTCCTTTTTGTTGGAGATGGCCAAGTCCACCTCATCTATGACTTTTTGCCTTATTTCCTCTTCTAATTCTAGTGCCTTCTCCTTCTTTGTCCTCAGTGCATCTGCCAGTTCTTGTGGGAAGTCTTCCATTATTTCTTCTAATGCTTTATCACTTTTCCTCATATGCCTTATTACTGCCTTTTCTATGATTTCCTTGTTCTCCTGGCAGACTTGATTATATAGGTCTACTATATTTTTGAGCATACCATTGTTTTGGATAGCATTCACTAATGCATCCAAGTCTAGTATGGCCTCCTCTTGTGTTGGTTGCTCTTTTTATTCTTCTTGCTATTTCCACCATTGATGTTTTCATTTTCTTCTTTTGCGGTGGTTTTTGTAGTTCTACTATCTCCTCTTCTTCTGTTTCTACTTCTCCTGCTGCTTGAATTATGTTTCTTTTTACCCCTTGTTTCTTCTTTGCTATTTTCTTTACTTCTTCGTACTCAATTGTACCAAAATATTTGATACGTCCTCCGCCTCTAGATTTTTTCCTCTTTGCTGTGGAGATGATATAGTTTGACTTAAAGAGGCTAGTTCTGCCATAGATTGAGTACTAGGGGTAGTGGAGTGCAGTCTCCCAAACCTCCTTGTTTGTGGGGTTATTGTAATACTAGCCTGCGATAGTGCTGCGATAGGTTGTGGTGTTGCTGAGTTAGGTTGTGATGGAATCCCCCATTTCTCATGCAACTTCTCCTTATTCTTTTCTAGTTTTTCTTTTGCATCCTTTCTGTTTGTCCATAAACTCTTTATATGTTCCAAATCTATCTGCATTTGGATCTTTTGGTTTACTTAGCAAATTTTGGGCATATGCCTGTATCTCTTCTTTGGTAATTTCGTAGGGTAGTTTAGGTATCCAAGATGTCTTGAGTTCTACAACCTCCATATATGTGTAATCTTTCTCGACCATGAATGTTATGTGATTTATGTACTAGTTGACTGATTCATAAGGGATCCTTTCCCTAGCTTGCATTTTGGTTTGGAAGGCCTTGAAGAGCCCCCAGTAGGCGGTAGTGAATGAGGGTTTATCTTTGAAATTTTTCCCATGTGTAATTTGTTCCGCAACTAGGATGTTTGCCATATCTTGCCGCCATAGTTGGGTAAAGCATTCATGAAGTAAAAAACAAGGCATATGAACAGTGTTCCATACCTAAAATTATAGTGTGAGGTCTTCATTTTCTGTAGATTCTCCAATAGTTGCTCCCTTAGCACTTCGCATAGATGAAAGTCCTTCCCATCTACGACCATCTGGTATGCCGTATGGATGGCCATTCTGGTATTAGAATCCTCGCGGTTTGTATAGTAGATTTTGTATACAATACCCATGGTTGCATATGTCATTGCGGGATTGACAATTTCCTTGACATTGAGGCGTCGTCTGTCTGGTGTCGCAATGGTTAGCTCCGTCACTTTCTCATTCTTAATTGCCTTCTTGGATGTCAATTCTCCTACTGCACTTAGCCCTTTAACCGCTTGGATTGCTTGTTTAGTTATGCGGTGTGGTCTATCCAAGTACATGAACTCATCATGTATCCGACTCAATATGATTCTTACCCATTTGTGGTCTGCACAAAAGTCCAGATAATCCTTCCATACATCCAATTTCTTCTTTCCTATCTCTGCATACTGTAGTAGGTAGCTGGTTTGGTCCGGCTGGAGGAGTGTGGTGCGCAGCTCGTTGAATTTGGTGTGATCAATTTCAAAAATCGACGTGTATATACTTACATCCTCCATGTAAATTACATCCGGTGGAACCTTGAAAACGCGCCATCCGGATCTACCTCCATTGCTTTATGTAGGTACTTTTTGTATTTTGGTTTTGGTTTCCCCGAAATGTCTATCAGTACGGGGGTTGCCATTTTTCTTCTTCGCTGCAGCTACACTTAGGGTTTTTTCTGCATTGCTTGTCTTTTCGTTAGCTCTGAAATTTCTTAGATGCAAGTGTAGCTAAGTGTGTCAGGGGTTAGGGTTATATAGACCTAATGGTAGCTTTTTGCATTTATTGCATTTTCCCATTTCTCTTTTGGTGTGTTTTTGTAGCCGTTAAGTGTAACTCACGGCTTAGCTTTTGTAGTATCCTGCCCAATGGAGATATTTGCTTAACTGAAAATCTCCTTGAGTTTGCTCGAGTTTTTCTAGTTTTGAAATTTTTTTGAAGAAATTGCCAGATAATACTTAAAATTTACAGAACAAGGAAATACGGAATCACAAATATAATATTATATCAGAGTCATTAATGTCATGAAATTACATTGAAAGCATTCATACCCAGATAACAATCTTCTGATTTTGAAAAGATGATGTAACCCTTATTCCGAATCTCTCCTGTAAATCCAATGAAGCACAAATGTGACTTCTGAGATAAAGCCACCAATTAGCTATCCTTAGATGATCTTTCACACTCTCGGTAAGCTCGTTACATGAAGTAGCTACCGTCTCCAAGATCGTTGTAGCTGAAAACCCTAGGTATCCACCCCCAAAATGCAAAGCACGAAGCCAATTTGATAAAATGATCCAGAATAACTACATTTGCTTTTTTCACATGCTTTTATACCCTCTCCAAGATGGCACGATTCCCATTGTGCTTTTTTAATCATTAAAATATATCATAAAATATACTTGCTTTTGCACTTTATAATATTCCTCAAAATGGGCGCCCAAACTAGTACTTTTATAATTTGACTTTATAATATTAAATGCACCTTAATTATCAAGTCAATACAAGTCATTAATATATGCACTTTAATAATTAATTATTTATTATTAAAGTATAACTTTAATAATAAATAAACACCTTAACTCCATTAATGAATCTCATTTATCAATTCTGACTTCGCCACCGACTAACCCACTGTTATTTCTGCCCATCAGAATGCCTTACTATAAATAGTAAGGTTGGCCTCTATCCACACATTGACTTACTATAAATAGTAAGTATACACATATGAAGCCATAAACCCTTTGAAAAGCTTAGCCTCAGAATAGACCAACAATCTAGAGAGGTAAACACTGTCAACTACCACCTGAAGGGCTCATTCACGCCCAATTAGACCCTCTAATCATTGAACACTAGCCTACGAGGGTCAACTGATAGGCTAATCTTTCAAACTCTGATGCTCACGAAAATGGGGACATTACAGTCTGCCCTCCTTGAAATTGCTTGTCCCCAAGCAATCTCCACTACAAAGAAACTCCACTCCACCGGAGGTCCAAAGGAAGAATTGTAAATTGTCCCACACATCTCTAACCAACTCTTGCAGCACCAGCATAATCACAATTGCGCAAGGATAAACATCATATCGACTGTTTGACTCATGCGCACCAAAATTGTGCATTGTAATCAAAACATGTACAAGTAAATCAAAGATGAAACTGTACGCTCTCTGCACACTGTACATGTTGTGTAAATCACCAGTAAGCTTTGTCTGGAATCTTGATGCACCAGAAGGATCCCAAACTCCGCAATCAATGCTTAACTGAATGTCAAGGTCGCAAATCACTCTGTAAAATGCCCAACGACTTGTCCATTGCACCCACTGGAAAAATACTGAACCATGCTCAATATTGCTGTGAACAACTACCACAACGAAGAGCAATCTACCAAAGAAAATGATCCCTGGATCCCATGACCAGAATAGAAGTCTGCCATGCGTATTATCCTCTGACTTCCGCTACACTGTCCTGACATCATCTTCACCATGCTGAGAAAGATGAAGTAACCCATCGAAATCCATCCAAACTGCAGTGTCAACCCTGTCACCACCGCTACAAGGACTACACATGCCATCATGATTACTACCATTGCAACCTCTCTAAAGACATGTCTCTAAGGGAGATTTCAGTGACAAAGAAGTTGCAAACCCTGCCTGGTACACATCTGCATGATGGTCATCTGAACTCTGACTCTGCAAGTAATTCTATGAAAACAACTGAGTCAAATGCCTGCAATCTCTAGTTCCATCTTTTGAAAATGGCAACTCTTCATCCCACAGTGGATGATAGGAATCTCGAGCCAATCCACACCTACGCCTCATCAAATCATGAACGTGTGGACTAAAGGAGAAGTGATGAGCACTCCTCACTATGCAGTCAAGATAAAATGCTCTTACCTCTGTCAAAGGTTGACCGTCATAGCAACGGGGAACACACTCCTCATCACTCTCATCACTGGAATCAAAAGGTGGCTCATGTCTCTGATCCCGAATAGCTAATTGGGTAGATGTTCTGCCAAATCTCTCCGCGTACCCAATAGGATACTCTCTATCTTGGAACAAGTGGAGATACTTTGATTTTATCGCCTCTAACGCAATCCGTATGAACCTCAAATCAAGAATATGAGTACCAGCCGAGACCCCATACTGTCTTCCCTGAAAGTCGGCTCTCCAAAGTTGGTACTCTATAAATTTATCAGTGGAATCAAAGCGAGATAAGGTTGAATCAACCTTCTCTCCTATAACCTTTAGCTGATCTCTCCATCTCTGTGGCTCACTAAGCTGTTGATCAAGATCAACCAGATGGGATGTGAACTCTGATTTGCTTCCAGGAGAGGGAAACAAATCAACATGAGAACCAATCTCCCAACTAGATGATGCCCTGCATATGTCCCGTGAAAAAGATGGAGTAATGTTGTGTTTAGTCACACAACTCTATGGAGAATCAACCACCTCATCACACAAGCTACCAATATCCTGCTCTGCATCACCTGTAACAAGTCTATCCTCAGAGACCCCTGAAGCATCACAAGGTTCCCTGCTACTCTCAACCAATGCACTCATCTCATCTATATCACCTGCACCAGTAAGAGTAATGGATGTAGTCACATCCTCAAAGTGCTCCTTACCATTATCCGTGGGTGTATGGTCGTCAGCAGTAACTGTCATAGATATCCGAGCTGTAACTGTTGGTGATGAAGATTGCGCTAAGCTCAACTCCACGGTAAGCTCATCTATTCGTAACTTTGACTCTTGTGAAGGGCTGTCTGAGCGCTCTTCAAAGAGTCCATGGTGACCTCTAGCTCATATGTGAGCTCATCAACCTCCTCTTTCCCTTTAAGAACATCATATCAGATCCCATCCCACTCGAGAAGATAATCTCTGTTAGCTAATAACTGTAGATAATTGTGTTTCATTATTCCAAATGCTTCTTGAAGTGCATGAAACTCGGCAAGGGAAAATCCACTATCACAATGCTCATCTGTCACGGAAGTACTCCAACCATAAGTTGCCAACATTTGCCGAGCAACATCAAAATGTTCTAACACTGTAGCAACCATACTGTCATTAACCTTCAATTGCCCTGCCAAATGATGATACCCCTGTGACACATCACCTCCACACATCTTCTGATTTATAATCAACACTATGATAAGAGGCTGAATCATCATCACTTACTGTTTGATAACCATCAATATGTGTGCCTTCAACTCTGCACACCATCAACTAAGGTACTGATGTTATGTACCTCATGGGATGGCTCTAATGGCATGGTAGAAGCTGCTGATTTGACAATATCTTCGCTCACTCTTCCTCTTTCAAAATTGATGCATGCACATCTGAAAAACTATCCTGGGATCCATCACCATTAAGCAATTATTCTGATTTACTCACATCTTCCAAGGTCTGATTTGTAAAATCAGACTTGTTGTGGTTTGAATCCATAGTGCATTCCTCATTCTTGACACCCACATCTCGTGTGCCAACATTAGGAGGTCATTCAACATTCTTTTCCTCATGTGCCATAGCATCCATCTCGTGACTATGCTCAGTAGTATGGCTGCTGTTGCAAAAATCAGAACTGTTATGGCTAATAACAACTCCTTGAACATTGTGAGTATCATTCTGGGGATCCACCATACCATTATCATGTTGTAAAATTTTCTTATCAACAACCACTTCAGTTTTAACCCCATGTTTGCTTGTAGGTTGAAAATAATTTTGAAGGATTTCCTTTTTTTTATCCTTTCTTTGAGATTTCCCAAACATTCTTAGAAATCCCCATTGTGTTTCCGGATCACTCATCAAATCATACAAGTTCTGCATCAAATCAAGAGTGGATCTATCGAAAGCCATTTTTTTTTCCCTTTGTTCTGAATTTAAGATTCCTTCCGAGAGGTGTAAAGTGTTTCTGCGATTTGCTCAGTTTGATAGACTTCGTTTTATCAAACAATGTTGTATAACTTGGAAGGGAATGAGAATGACCATTTACATATATGAGCAACAGTTGGATAACCCACAGTTATTGCATTCAATGAACATCAGTACATCTAATATTGCAATGAAATCAAACTGTCAGAAAGTGTTACAATGCTTTCCTTTACTCAGAACAATCATTGGGTAGTATTTCATTAAAACAGTAATTTTGAGACAGCATTATGGCTTTAGACTAACTCAGAAATACATACAGGAATGCTGACAAATAATACTTAGAAATTGTAACACAAGGTATCCTCAAAAGAAGCTACAGGAATTCATATAACAGATATAATTGTTTCAGATCTGGTGAGTGAGATTAGTTTTGGTACTTGGCTCGAATCTGCCCAGAAATGTGCAACGTCTCCATACCTCAACTCCTTAGTGCCAATCGATATGGTTTCAGGCTGTAGACTCCTACAAAGACTCCACGTTGAATTCCAGCAAGGAATAATCTTGACTGGCTAATATCCCACGAAGCTAAGTCGATTTGTCCTTATTCACTATGGCGGTAAAAAGTGAGACTGATAGATTTGTGATTACAACCGTCCTCAAGAAACAACTCCCTTATTCCTTGACCCCCTGTCTTATTTCAAATCTGGCGATTCTACTGTTTGTCTTATTCGGTGACCACGAGACATTAATCTTTGACCGTTTGTCTTTATCTAGCCTCAAACTCCTTATATTAATTCGATTCCTTCAGTAATGAATCTGCATTCACATATGCCACGATTTCTTAAATATATAAACTGGTGTGATTTTCTAATGTTGCGTCTTTGCCTTTTGATGGAGATTCAAGTTGGTTTGACACCTGATAAAGTATTGCTAGAGCAGCTCCCGATAAAACAAACACTATGCCAATCCTTTGTCTTCATCTGAATCTTTGTCTTACTTGCCAAGTCAAACCAGCTCCCTGCATCAGCCTTAATACTTCAATTCTCCTAGCATGCGAATACAAGCAATAAAATATAACTCGGTTTGTCTTATCTAGATGATGAAGACTTCACAAATCCACGACTTGGTAAGAGATTAATTAACTTTTTGTCTTTTGCCTACTATCTGCAATTACTTTGTCTTGCCTTCATTGACCATGTTGACTCGGTTGCTGGCGCCTTATTTTGTCTTTATGAATATCTGCTAATAATTAATCACAAATAATGACTACTGAAAATCCACGACTTTGATTTCTAAATATCTATCTTCTCAAATGGTTGGCGGAAATCTCGATTGTCTTGTTGCTGGGCGATACAGATTAAATGGTCTTCAATTAAAAATCTTTCCTGGATTATAAAGCGCAACACTTACAAAAACAAAGAGTTTTGTCTCTTTCCACGTTTTTGTCTTATTCCGCCTCCTTAATGACTTCTTTCCAAAATTCCGATCACCTTCAGAATAGGTGGCGACAATTTCATTAGCTGCTACTTGTATATGGGAGGCTATAGTAATTATCTTATCGGCTCCTTCAATTTGTCTCTTCTGACCCTTAACACGACTTAATACCTTTGTCTGAATAATCTCAATTTTGACCTTTCCCGCCTAAGTTGATAGCTCACGAGATGCCCATTAATGATAATAAAAGTTTTTGTCGATATGATGAAGGGGGTAAATCATAAAACAAACAACAACAAAAATAGAATACTGAAACTAGAATATTTCTTTATTGATCTGAGCAACTCATTACATTACAGAAGCTCAATTACAATCCGATGAATCAATCCTCCACAGGCTGCAACACACTACAGCTACCCTTCCCCAGGCTCTAGAATCTTCTGCCTTCTATAACTCCAAATCAGTTAGGGTTTCTGTTTTCCCGCCTATTCTTGACTCCACGCTTGCCCCCTTAACTCTACTGCCCAGGGTTCCCAAAATAGTCATAAATAACAC
The DNA here is from genome assembly GCA_027924645.1 of Cunninghamia lanceolata. Lineage (NCBI taxonomy): Eukaryota > Viridiplantae > Streptophyta > Pinopsida > Cupressales > Cupressaceae > Cunninghamia > Cunninghamia lanceolata. The sequence goes on from BSBN01001101.1 coordinate 13,983,284, forward strand.
ATTTTGGTGGCTTCCAGCTAAATTTCGAAATTTGCAACTCCCTCCAAAAGTAGGTCAACTTCCAAGAAGCATAACTTTTGATCCGAGTGTTCGATTGACGAACCGTTTTAAGCACTAGAAAGTTCGCGATGTGAACTATCACGCCGGATATCCGTAAACGGATTTCCGTCAACTTTTCGGCATGTTATGGGATGTTTTAGTGCCTCATATCATTTCAGAAAATTTTATGGGCTTTTCGGAAAACAAAAACTTTAATATCTTTCAACTCAGAAATGATCTTTGCTTGATTCCTTCGCCAAAGGTCTTATATTTCCGTTATGTAACTTTCTGTAAGTTTTCGCTTCAATCCGTGCCCAAATGCAAACTTTCCTAAAATAGCAGGTACACTTTCCAAAACAGAGAGGTTGCTATTTTTAGCAGTTTTGGAAAAACTGAAAGTCCTACATCATTATTGTGGATATTATGGAACTAAAAACATTAATTATGGAAAGAAATGAAAACAACTACAATGATTTTGAATTATCTTCTTTTTTGGGTGATGCAAGATTGCCCTTACACCACTAGATGCTCTTGCACCAGACACCCAAGGTAATTTGAGAAGTGACCTTGTCACGTCTCAGATGTTTGTGTGAGGAAAACCCAAACGGTCAACCTCTGCCTTAGACAACCAAGAAGAATCTTCAGTAGGCCTTTCTTTCCATTTTACTAGATATTCTTCATATTGCTTGATCCGAGTACTTCTTCCCACATGGCTATCCAAGATCTCTTCTATCTCCTCCATTGAAGTAGATGCCAGAATACTCCATTGCGCGTCTAATCGTCCATCCTTTGTTCCACCTTCATGATATTCTGATAAATCAACAATGTTGAAAACAGGGGAAATATTGATCCCACTTGGCAGCTCTACCTCATGCATTTCCTGAATCATGCTTCTTCAGGATTCTGCATGGTCCAAATTTCTTCATTTTCAACTTATTGTATGTTTCAATTGGGAACCTTTCTTTTCTCAAGTGAACCATGATTTCATCTCCTACCTGGAACTCCTTATATCTCCTCTTCTGATCTGTCCTAGCTTTGTACTGAATATTCATCTTATTAATGTGCTTTCTCACCTCTTCATGCAAATTCTTCAGATGTTCTGCAAAGTCTTCGGCTTCGGCACTTGTCTTTTCTCCTTTGTCCGGCTTCCTTAACTCAGAGGCATTTCTTGGGCTATTGCCATATACAATCTGGAATGGTGATTTACCAATACTCTTATTGATAGAATTGTTGTAAGCAAATTTTTCCTGTGGTAAAATCAAATCCCATCCCTTGGGCTTATCTCCTACTAAGCATCGTAGCAGGTTACCCAAATTTTTATTCACCACTTCCGTCTGTCCATCAGTCTGTGGATGGTGTGCATAACTGAACTTCAAATCTGTCTTCAACTTCTTCCATAATGTCCTTCAGAAATAATTAACAAACTTGGTATCTCGATCTGAAACTATGCTTTTTGGTAGACCGTATAATCTCACCACCTCCCTGAAAAATAACTCTGCAATATGAACATCATCATTAGTCTTCTTGCAAGGAATAAAATGTGCCATCCTTGAGAATCTGTCCACCACCACAAAAATGGAATCATGTCCTCTCTGTGTCCTTTGTAAACCAAGAACAAAATCCATACTAATATCATCCCATGGCTTTTCTAGTATAGGTAGTGGCTGATATAGACCTGTATTCTGACTTGCTCCTTTTGCCATCTGACATACTCTGCAACTTTGCACAAATTTCCTCACATCCTACTGCAACTGTGGCTAATAATAATTTTCACCAACAATAGCAATGGTCTTATCTTGACTAAAGTGTCCAGCCAATCCTCCACTATGCTTCTCCTTAATCAGGTTCTCTCTCATGGAACTCCTTGGAATGCACAACTGGGTTACTCTAAACAACATGACATCTTGGATTATGAAATCCAACCATTTTGTCATGTCCAAAGTAACAGGTTCCAAACAAGCTTTTCAGGCCTCTGGAAAATCTGGATCTTCAGGATACAAACTTTTGAGCTCATCGAACCTAACAACCTCTATCGTTATTTCTGTCACAAATTTTGCCTTTTGCTCAAGGCATTTGCAACTCTGTTGGACTTCCCACTCCTGTGCTTCAAAACAAAAGTATAGCTTTGCAAAAACTCAACCCATTTTAAGTGCCTTTGGTTCAACTTTCCTTGACTATTCAGATACTGCAAAGCCTGATGATCAGTATATAAAACAAACTCCTTTGGCAACAAATAATGTCTCCATTTCTTCAAAGCCTGAACTATTGCATAAAACTCCTGATCATAAACATAATACTTTTTCTTGGCATCATTAAGCTTCTCACTAAAATAGGCAATCGACTTACCTTCTTGACTCAAAACAGCTCCTATAGCACTACCACTAGCATCACAATCTACTGAAAATACCTAATTGAAATCTGGAAGTGCCCAAACAGGTTGTTCTACAACTTTTTGCTTCAATGTATCAAAGCTCTTGTCTGCTCCTTTAGTCCATCTAAACTCTTTTCTATCCCCTCTCATTGTCTCAGTTAGGGGTGTACAAATGCTACTAAAATTCTTGATAAACTTTCTGTAAAAACTTGCCAAACCATGAAAAGATCTTACCTCTGTGGTACTCTTCGGCGTAGGCTATTCAATGATAGCCCTCACCTTCTCTGGGTCCATCTTAAGACCTTCCTCTAAGACAACCAATCCCAGGTATACCAACTCCTTTGCAAAACTACATTTCTTCAGATTAATCAACTTCTCCTCCCTCAGCTTCTCTAAAACTCTTCTGATATGCATCAAATGCTCATCCCAAGTGTTACTGAAAATCAAAATATTATCTAAATGGACAATAACAAAACTTCCCAAAAATTCTTTCAGTACCTCGTTCATGAGCCGCATGAATGTGCTCGATGCATTGGTTAGCCCAAATGGCATGTCTAACCACTCATACAAACCCTCCTTGGTCTTGAAGGCTGTCTTCCATTCATCTCCTTCTCTGATTTGGATCTGGTGATACCTACTCTTCAGATCAATCTTCGTGAAGTACTTGGCTCCACTCAAACAGTCCATTATGTCATCCATTCTGAGCAATGGAAATCTGTACTTGATCGTGATTTTATTGATGGCTCGAGAGTTTGTACACATTCTCCACTCTCCATCTTTCTTTGGTGCTAGTATTGCAGGTACCGCACATGGACTTAGGCTCTCTCTTATCAATCCCTTCCTCAACAACTCTTGAACTTGTCTGTTCAACTCTTCACTCTCGGCTAGAGCCATTCTATGGGCTGCCTTATTTGGCAAACTGGCTCCTGGTATCAAATCCATTTGATGACTTATCTTCCTTACTGGTGGTAAACCCTCTAGTATATTATCAGAGATAATGTCTTAAAATTCTTCCAACATATCTGAAACCTCTGCTGGTACATCTTCACATTTCTCTTGACTAATCTTAGGAATCAATGCAAAGTAATGATGCTCATGCTTCATACCCTCTAAAAATTTTCTACCATCTACCAAGCAAATTCTGGCAGCACTACATATCTTTTCTTCCACCTCCTTCAAGGGCTTCAACTTGTGACAAACTCCATCCTTTGTTAGGGAATATGTGTTTGCACGACCATCATGGACAACACTCCTATCATACTGCCACGGCCTCCCCAACAACATATGACATGCATCCATCGGTATAATATCACGCAGCACCTCATCATGGTAGTCCCCAATCTTGAACTTCACTAAACACTGCTCATTGACCAAAGTTCGGTGGTCCTTCTGCAACCATGCAATTCAATATGGATGTGGATGCTTTCTTCTTGTCAACTTCAACTTGTCAACCATCTCCCCTGAAACAAGATTGTCAGTACTTCCACTATCAATAATAATGTCACAACACTTACCTTCACATTTACACCTTGTGCGGAATAAACTCTTTTCTGATTGAGTTTTTTCTTCTCATTTATCAAAGTTCTTCTGACAACTAGGTTTTCTCCCCTTTCAACATCTTTAGAACGCTCAGATTGCGCATCTTCATCTACATGTGCAACTCGTGCATTACCTTCAGGTCTTCTATTTGTCCTTCCTTGATGTTGCGGACACTCATATGCTTGATGCCCTTCTTCTCCACATTGGAAACAGGTTCCTCTGAAACCTCCTCTTCCAGGTCCTTGCCCATGTCTGCCTCTTCCTCTTCCTCTTTGCTCACCATTGTTCTGGTCACGAGGGCAGTATGTATTATCTCCTCTCTGATTTCGACTGGTGCCAGCTTCTTCACTTTTCTTTGCATCTTCATTTTGGCCCCCATAGCATCTTCCACCAGTCCTTCCGTCTTGATCTCTTCCCCTTTGTTTGCTATCAAATCTTTTATTCAGCTTCTCTTCCACCTTTAGGGAAAACTGGTATGCATCTTCTATGGTGGTCATTCTGACCAGGCTCAGCTCCTCTTGAATACTCGGCCTTAACCCATTAATGTAACGGGCTACCTTCTCCTTGTTGGGCTCTGCATGGCTTGTCCTGATAGTAATGTTATAAAACTTTTCTGTATACTCTTTGATAGACTTGCAGCTTCTTCAAGAACTCCATCTCATAGTCCACAGGAATGAACTGCTTCTTCAGTTTCTCCACCATCTGATCCCATCTGGTGATCTTTCCTTTTCCTCTTCTGTTTCTCTCTAATTGGACCTCCTTCCACCAAATTCTGGCGTGGCCCTTCAACTTTGTTTTTGCAAACTTGACCCGATCTGAGTCCTCCACATCGTCATACTCGAAATACTCCTCCATGTCATTGATCCAATCAATAAGCTTTTCCAGATTCAAATCTCTAGAATATGTAGAAACTTCGATCCTGGGCCTCTTTTCGATTTTCAAAATGGCCCTCGACAACGTAACTTCTGCAGGATCTTCTGCAGCTTCTTGTTCTTCCTCAGATAGCTCTTCTTCATCTTCATCTTCGCATTCTTTTGTTGTTCTTGGGTCAAACCCTCTTCGTAGCTCCTCTTGCAATGCATCAATTTGCCTTTGCAGGGCTCTAAAACCCTCGTCGATTAATGCATTCCTGCCAATATGATTTCTTCGTGGAGGTATCTTGATCTCCGCAGCGAACCCACAACCTCATGTCTTGGTGCAAATTGCCTCACGGTCGATGATCTGTCTACACACTTAGGAACCCTTGCTCTGATACCACTTGAAGGGGATAAATTATAAAACACACAACAACAAAAATAGAATACCGAAAATAGAATATTTCTTTATTGATCTGGGCAACTCATTACATTACATAAGCTCAATTACAATCCGAGGAATCAATCCTCCATAGGCTACAACACACTATAGCTACCCTTCACCAGGCTTTGGAATCTTCTGCCTTCTGTAACCTCAAATCAGCTAGGGTTTCTGTTTTCCCGCCTAGTCTTGACTCCATGCTTGCCCCCTTAACTCTACTGCCCAGGGTTCCCAAAATAGTCATAAATAACATATTTTGGCGACCTCCAACTAAATTTCAAAATTTGCAACTCCCTCCAAAAGTAGGTCAACTTTTGCGAAGCATAACTTTTGATCTGGGTGTCCGATTGACAAACCGTTTTAAGCACTAGAAAGCTCGCAATGTGAACTATCACGTTCGTCAACTTTTCGGGACATTATGGGATGTTTTAGTGCCTCATCTCGTTTCGGAAATTTTCAGGGGCTTTTCGGAAAACAAAAATTTTAGTATCTTTCAGCTCACAAATGATTTTTGCCTGATTCCTTCGCCAAAGGTCTTATATTTTCGTTATATAACTTTCTGTAAGTTTTCGCTTCAATCTGTGCCCAAATGCAAACTTTCCTAAAATACCAGGTACACCTTCCAAAACAGGTAGGTTGCTATTTTTGGTAGTTTTGGAAAAACTGAAAGTCTTACATCATTATTTTGGATATTATGGAACCGAAAACACTAGTTACGGAAAGAAATGAAAACAACTACAATGATTTTGAATTATCTTCTTTTTGGGTGATGCAAGATTGCCCTTACACCACTGGATGCTCCTGCACCACGATATCAATAAATTAGTCGAGCAACTAGTTATATTGTCTAAAGATCAGATTAAACATATTAATTTCACCAAACTGATCAATAATCTCTGCACCATAAATGATGATATTCATCAGCCTTCAAAAATAAAAGATGTAGAAATAAACCCTGAAATTGATTTCTGAAATTATTTTCAAACCCCGCAATATAACTTTTCGAAAACTAACACAAGATGGTAGGAAACTGCTTTGATACCATTGTAGTAGCCCGCCTAGTTGAGATATTTGCTTAACTGAAAATCTGCTTGAGTTTGCTCGAGTTTTTCTAGTTTTGAAAATTTTTGAAGAAATTGCCAAATAATGCTTAAAATTTACAGAACATGGAAATGCTAGATCACAAATATAATATTATATCAGTGTCATTAATGTCATGAAATTACATTGAAACATTCATAGCCGAATAACAATCTTTTGATTTTGAAAAGATGATGTAACCCTTATTCCAAATCTCTCTTGTAAATCCAATGAAGCACAAATGTGACTTTTGAGACAAAGCCACCAATTAGCTATCCTTAGATGATCTTTCACACCCTTAGTAAGCTCGTTACATAAATGAGCTACGCTCTCCAAGATCGTCGTAGTTGAAAACCATAGGTCTCCACCCCCAAAATGCAAAGCATGAAACCAATTTGATAAAATGATCCAAAATAGTTACATTTGCTTTTTTCACATGCTTTTATACCCTCTCCATGATGGCACGATTCCCAATGTGCTTTTTTAATCATTAAAATATATCATAAAATATACTTGCTTTTGCACTTTATAATATTCCTCAAAATGGGTGCCCAAACTAGTGCTTTATAATTTGACTTTATAATATTAAATGCACCTTAATTATAAAGTCAATACAAGTCGTTAATATATACACTTTAATAATTAATTATTTATTATTAAAGTATAACTTTAATAATAAATAAGCACCTTAACTCCATTAATGAACCTCATTTATCAATTTTGATTTCGCCACCGGCTAACCCATCGTTCTTTCTGCTCATCAGGATGCCTTACTATAAATAGTAAGGTTGGCCTCTATCCACACATTGACTTACTATAAATAGTAAGTATACACATATGAAGCTAGAAACCTCTGAAAAGCTTAGCCTCAAAATAGACCAACAATTTGGAGAGGTAAACACTATTAACTACCACCTGAATGACTCGTTAACGCCCAACTGGACCCTCTAATCACTAAACACTAGCCTGGGAGGGTCAACTGATAGGCTAATCCTTCGAACTCTGATGCTCACGAAAATGGGTACATTACAACTTTTAATGGTCTATTTATCTTTTATGGTACATATAATACATATAGTACATATAATATTTCTACAAATTTCCCGGGTTCTTCCCTTATTACATAGGTTGATGATAATGTTTTAGTCTTGTGCCATTGACATACCTTGTTACTACATTTCCATCCATTTTCTCTAGTCTTACCAATGCTGATTCCGCAATCTCATGTATGTAATAAGGTCCAAGCCAACGGACTTTTAATTTCCCTTGATTTTTAAATTTACTATCATAGAGTAAAACTAGGTCTCCTTTAAAGGTTTTCAATCGAAGGTTCTATCATGCCATGCCTTCTGGGGCTTTCGCTTTGAGTCTTGATTATATGTCTCAATAACTCTGTTTTCATCCAATTTTTCTAGATTATCAATTCTATCAGCTAGGGAGTCAGCCTCATTCAACCGTAGAGTAAGTGTGGTGCGTAAATTTGGGATTATGAAGTTCATTAGTAATATTGCGTCTATTCCATACACTAATTCAAACGGTGTAAAATTAGTACTTTTATATGTGTGGTAGGCCCATAGTACCATAGGTACTTTTATGTCCCAATTTTCTCTATTTTCGTCACACATCTTGGTTAGTGTAGTCCCAATAATCTTATTTAAAGCTTCACTTGTGCCATTTGCTTGTGGGTGGTATGGGGAGCTTTTGTTATGCGTGATCATAAAACTCTGTAATAACTCCACAATCATTTTATTTATAAAGTGCTTACCCTGATCACTGGTTATGCTTAAGGGGCATCCAAACATAGCGATTATATTCTCATATAGAAATTTAGCGGTGGTCTTTGTAGTACAATCCTTGGTATGTTCAACTTCCATGCACTTAGTTAGGTATTCTACCCCTGTAATTATGAATCTAGCTTTGGAATGTTTGACCGGGGGATCTATTGGTCCGATAAAGTCAATTGCCCATTTTTCAAATGGGATTTGAACTAGTATTGGTCTGAATGGCATTTCATCCTTGGCATTTGGTCTCCCTGTGCACTGGCAGATATCACATTGTTTAGCATAAGCCTTGGCATCCTTGTGCAGTGTAAGCCACCATAATTTGACCAACTTTACTCTCTTTGTGGTCGTATCTCCTAAATTATGGCCTCTTGATATTCCCTCACGCGCTTCTCGTAGTATGGCTTCTCTTTCATGCTCATACACAACTCCTTATGATATCATCCTTACCTATGACATATAGTTCCCCCTCTATCAGTGTATATGGTAAAGCTCTCCGCATTAGGGTTTGTTCTCTTGTGGTGACATACCATGTGGAAGTTCACCTGTAGAGAGTAAACTTGCTATGTCATTCAACTCTTCTAGTACCATAGTCACTTTGAATAGGTTTGTGCCAGGAAGATCTTCCTCTTTGCTGTTCAGTTCTTCCCATGTTTCTATTCTGGATAGATAGTCCAGACTTTGGTTATTCTTACCGGGTTTTACTATTATCTTGATGTCAAAACTCTTGGAATAGGAGTAACCAGTGACATATTCTTCCTTTAGTGATTGGTTTTTTCAATAGATACTTCAAAGGTTCATGATCGGTATAGAAGCTGAATGGTGTTGATATGCCATGGCTAGAGCTTCTCTCTTTGTAGTTTTGTAGTTTCTCTTTGCCTTTGATAGCTTCCTACTGGCAAACGCTATAGGATGGTCTTTATTGTCTTTAGGTTGAGCTAGCATTGCTGCTATGGCAATCCATGATGCATCAACATGTACCTGGAATGGTATGTTTCAATATGGAACTATCAGTATAGGTGACTCGACAATCTTTTGTTTCAATGTGTCAAAAGAAGTTTGACACTGTTCATTCCATTCAATATTTTTACTGCATTTCTTCTTTATAAGTTCGTCTAATGGTGTTGCTATTGCCGCATATCCTTTGATGAATTTGTGATGATATCTAGTATATTGCAAGAATGTCTTCACCTCTGGTGTTTTTTTTGGTGGAGGAAGTGTCATTATTAATGTAACTTTTAAGGGATTCACCATTAGCCCTTCTTTACAGATAATATGCCCTAGTAAAGTACCAAAGTACCAAAAAGTACCCCAAACATACACTTCTTTAGGTTTAAGGATATTTGAAGACTTCTACATCTGTTGAGCATTATTTTTAATGCTTGTACATGTATATTGTCCAGTCGTCCAAGTATACCCCCAAGAAGTCATGGATAAAGTCCTTGAATGCATGTACCATTATTTTGCTGAATACCGTTGGTACGTTCTTTAGGCCAAATGGCATGGCTGTATACATGAATGATCTAAATTTTTATGTGAAAGTAGTTTTTGGTTGGCCCTCTTCTCTTATCTTAACCTAGTGATAGCTAGAAAATCCATCAGCGAATGAGCAGATCTTCCTTCCAACTACTGATTCCAACATTTCCTCAATAAAGGGAGTCGGGAATGGATCATGTATGCATGCTTTTTTCAGTTTTCTATAGTCTACACATATCCTTAGTTCGTCAGTTTTCTTATTCTGCATTACGATTTGACTTATCTACTTTGCATCTTCTACTGGTTTGATGATTCTTGCTGCAATCATTTTATCCAGTTCTATCTTAACCTTTTTCTTCATGTTGGGATTTAATCTATAAGGCTTTTTCCTTTGTGGCTTCACTCCCTTCTTTAGTTGAATTTTCATAACTCGTACTTGTTTTATACCTTTTAGATCTGTAAGTGCTCTAGGGAATAAGTCGTCAAATTCTGACAATATTTTTGCAACTTGTGCCACTACTCTTTCGTCCCAATAGTCCCCTATTTTGGCCAACTTGGGATCACTCTCTTTGGCGATGTTTTCTTCTCTTAGTTTAATTGGTTGATTATAATATTTTTATTTAGGTTCAGTTATTATTTCGATTTCCCTTTCTCCTTGGTTTATTACTATGTCCAAATTGTGTTTTTCCTCATCATCTTCTTGTTGTGTTCTATGACATCTCAATTTAGTATATTTGGTTTCATTGTCTATCCATTCTATAAGTTCCCAAATACCATTAACCTTTGGTGGTGGACTTTGTTGTGATGGCTCTTCCTTAACTTTTACAGTTGGTTTGTTTCTTTTATTTTGTGGAGTGCAGTGTAGATATGTTTGTCAAGGCTATAGAATGAGAATGTGTGTATAATGTCTTTGTAATTCATTCCATTCTTTGGTTTTTGCTCTATGTTCTTGATTTATGTACCAAGTTTGTGTAACTGGTGATAATGTCCAGTAGAACAATTGGATGTATAATGTTGTGTCATACTCATTTCTACTTTTGCAGATCAATATGCACATGTTTAAGTGCTCTTGCAGTGTAATTTGTCCTGGGTATTTCAGTATAATTTCATATTCCCCTTCTTGTGATAGGTATTTAGTTTTTATCAGGATTTTGAAAACTGGCCAATGCTAGATTGTATTTTTATGTGTATTCAACCAGCTTGCGGCGTTGCATATCAATATGTTGTAGCGCATTTAGTCCTAGTTGTTCTTCTGTGAAAGTCTTTTCCATTTCTATTAGGTAAGTGTGTAGGTCTCCTATTCCTGAAAACTTGGGGAGCTTTGAATGGGAAATTCATCTTGTTATGTGATTGACTTGTAATGTTTGGGATGTGTTATCTAGTTGTTCTAAGCTACCACTTGTATTTCCCGATGTTATTTCATTAAATGCGTTATATTGTGACAAGCATTCATCTATGATTTTAACCAAAAATACTCTGCTGAATCCTGCCACACTGTGTTTTAAGTTCTGGTTCGTTTTGTAGCCAAGCTTCAAGTACATCCTTGCTATCCGTGCTATAGTTATCACTTTCTATTTGTATTTCCCCTTCATAATTTGGTTCTTCTAGCAGGTCATGTTTGGGTAGTTTTGCTATGGAGTATAGTTGTTTTGAATCATCTGTATAGTTCTCCTAGTTGATTTCTTTTTTATAAGATTCATGAATGTTTCTTCGTAAGGGGATATGTATTATTCTAGTGTCATCTGTGAAGGATATTTCTTCTTTTCTTGAATCCACAATTCCATTTGCATTGACAATGTAATAACCCACGCCTTATAGTTTTTTGTGGTTTAGTTGAACCTGGTGCATTTTGGTGTTTTTTGCATTTGAAATAGAACTTACATGTATATATTGTTTCAGAGTATAACATGAAATAGCAATACCCATTGTTCATTTTCAATAGAAATGCAATGTATCTCAATAATAAGTAATACCCATGTAAAGATAAGTGAAATAGATTAAACAAGGAAAATACCCATTTGCTGTTATGGAAATATCAGTCTGAAATGTACTGTTACAGCAGTCTAAAAAGTACAAATCCCTCCAAACCTCGTAAACTGAAATTGTGACAACAAAACAACACTAAACAACGGAGTATGTAGTGTAGATGCCTCCAATGGTAGCTGGAATAACCCCGAATATAGTCGTTGGCCTTCCCAAGTTGACCCAGGTCCCTTTCATGAGATGGTACGACGTGTGTGTAAGGTACAACAACAAAGAAAAGGTCTTCCACACCTCACAAATCCTTCAAACACTCAGTTCAACCTTCTCTAACCTTGTGCGCCTGTGTTAGATGAGACCTTTCATTCCAAACAAACACAAAACCCTCTCTACTGTGGTACGGTCTGCCTTGGACTGGTATGACTGGTCTAAGAAGCTGAAACCACACCAAATGATCGCCAAACTCAAGTCTATAACCTGCAATATGTTCTCTAATATTTCCCCATAATTATCAAGCCAAATACTTGAAGATATATCGATAAAAATCTCTCTATGAGAAATATGCAATCAGCCACTGAAGCACAATTGTGACCTTTGAAATAAGATCACAACAAACACCCTAGAGATGTCTTCCAACCTCGCAGGTGCTCAACATAGTGAAGGATTTTGTCTCCACCAATTTGCTGGTTCAAACCCTTGGCACAACCAAATACAAATCTCATTTCAAGAAAATATGCAATGGTAAATGAAGAATGACTTCACTTTTTTCTTTTATTCCTCCCATGCCTCCAAACGCCACTTTTGGGGGATTTTAATATTTTAATATTACTTTCCCTTATGCCTTGCGCTCCCACTTCATAAATGACATGACTTCATCAATATTAACATTCATTAAGTCCCAAAATAATAATAATAGTCAATTTATTAAAAGATTACACTAAGTTAAATATTTAATTTAACTTAGGTATATCGATTAATAAATAATAATTCAAACAGTCTTTGCAGGCTAGTTCTGTAGTACTGCTGAGCTGGCCAATAAAACAAAGACTAATTTCAAGATTGTTGCACGGACTCACACTGAGTCTCGTGAGCCCTTGCTAAAAATAGTAATTTTGGCCAAATGGCCCAAAGTCACTCTAAAAAATCCCAGATATAACATCCCACCAAAAGAAGTCCAAGTCATCTCTCCAGAAAAGTTGATTGAGCTTCGAAGAACCAAGTCAATCTCGTAACCACTGCTTGTTAGCCTACGGGAACCCTGAGAAGTAGACTAACCTTATGTGCCGCGCTGACCTAGGAAGGGGACATTACAGTCTGCCGTCCCCAAAATTGCTTGCCCACAAGCAATTTCAACTTTGGATGTTGTAAGATAAGCTCATTTTCCCATGTCGCATCCTCTATCGGTAGATTCTTCCACTTACCAAGTATTCTCTTATAGCCCTCTTCCACAAGGTGCGCTCTCTGGTGTCAATAATTGCCTTAGGAACAAGAATCAACTTACCCTCCTCATCCAAAAGGGGTAACTTAGTGCAAGATATCACATTGTGTCCCAATACCTTCTTGAGGCGAGAGACGTGGAAAACATTATGCACTCTACTTCCCGCCGGTAAGTCTAACTCATAAGCCACCTCTCCTATTCTCCTAGACACTCTGAAAGGTCCTAATACCGTGGTTTAAGTTTCTCTGCACCACTCTTTTTGAGAGTGGATTGTCTATAAGGCTATAGCATTAAGTAAACCATGTCACCCACCTCAAAAGACCGCTCAACCTTGTGCTGATCTACGTACTGTTTCTGCTGGTTTTGCGCCTTCTAGATGTTCTCCTTCAAGGACTTCATGATATCTTGACTCTCCTGTAGTAAGTCCTTGGCCTTAGGTACTCTACTGTCTCCAAATAACATATCAAGAAAATTAAGAGCCTTATAACCATAGAGAGCCATAAATGGTGACATCTAAATGGACATGTGGTAACTAGTGTTGTAGCAGTACTCCCCCAAATGCAACCACTAACCCATGCTTTCCGCTGTCCTGCAATATAATTGCGAAGGTATCCTTCCACCCACTTGTTAACAATTTTCATCTGTACATCTGTCTGTGGGTGATAGCTGGTGTTGGGAGTGAGTTCAGTCTCGCTCAATCTAAAGAATTCCTGCCAAAAGTGATTCATGAACTTATTGTCTTCGTCGCTAACTATGCTCCTTGGCAGTCCATGTAATGTGAATACCTCTTTGAAAAATAGATTTGCAATCTGTGTTGCTGTAAATGTGGTTGAAATCGCAAAAAAAGGAGCAAATTTTGTTAACCTATCAACCACAATATAGATACAGTTCCTACCTTGGGCCTTGGGCAGTATTGTGATGAAGTCCATAGAAATACATTCCCATTTCTAGTTAGGAATGGGTAGGGGTTGTAGTAGACCAAGTGGAAAGGAATACTGTTGTTTATTTTGCTGGCAAGTGGGGCACTCTTTAACATATTTCAACACTTCTGTTTTGAGTTGTTTCCATGTGAACTGCTCCTGGATCTGTCTGTATGTTTTGAAGTATCCTGGGTGACCAGCTGTTGTAATATCTTGGAAGGCTCTCATGACCTTCTTCATCATTAATCTTGGTACCAACAAGATCCTCCCCTTGTAAATGATTAGATCATTTACAACTATATACCTGTTGTCCTGAATTGTACCATCAATTATACCTATGGCCCACTTGTCCTTTGCATACTATGCTGATATCCACTCTCTCCAGTTAGCTATAATCTCTCCCAAAGAACACAAGTGTGGTCTTCGTGAAAGTACATCGGCGACAATGTTTTTCTTCTATGTCAAAGTCGTAGGCTTGCAACTTGCTAACCCACTTTTGCTATCTGTCATTGAGGTCAGGCTAGTTAAGGAAATGTCTAAGGCTGTTGTGATATGTTTTTGCCACAAATTTGCTCCCCACTAGATACTATCTTAATTTAGCCAAAGCATGCATTATGGCTAACATTTCCTTATCATAGACGCTGTAACCTCTCTACACCCTTGAGTTTCCTACTCTCAAAAGCAATCAGGTGCTTATCCTGCATCAACATCGCTCCTATGCCTTCTCCCGAGGCATCACACTCAAGCTCGGAAGGCTTGGTGAAATTTGGTATGTCCAACACCAGGCAAGAACTCATTATCTGCTTAAATCTGTCAAAACACTACTGTGCCCTGTTAGTCCAAACAAATGCCCCCTTGTCAAATTTGTCAATGGTGTGACACTCTGTGAAAACCCTTTGAGGAATCGGCGGTAAAACCCACATAGACCAAAGAATCCCTTGAGCTGTGAGAGATTCGTGGGTGGGGGCCAATCAACAATAGCTCGGATCTTATCTAGATCCACTCTGACTCCCTCAGCACTAATGATGTGACTCAGATAAAGTAGCCCAGTCATGCTAAATTCACATTTTGATTCTTTGGCATATAGTGACTCTCTCTCTAAGATACTCAATACCTCCTTAATGTGTTGGAGGTGCTCCTCCCAAGTCCTACTAAAAATCAAGATGCCATCGAAAAATATGACAAACTTCCTCAACTCCTCCATGAAAACCTTGTTCATACAACACTGAAAGGTGGCTGGAGGATTGGTTAAACCGAAGGGCATAACCAAAAATTTGAAGTGCCCATAATGGCAATGGAAAATTGTCTTCTCCACATCCTCCTCTCTAAACCGAATCTGATGGTAAATGGATCTCAAGTCGATCTTGGAGAAGTAGCACGCCTCGTGTAACTCATCAATGAGCTCATTTATACGTGGGATGGGGTACATGTTCTTAATAGTTTTCTTGTTTAGGGCCTTGTAATCGATACACATCCTCAATGTGCCATCTTTTTTATTGACCAAAACAATTGCAAAGGCGAAAGGGCTCTTACTGGGTCTAATGTTCCCCATATCGAGAAGCTCTTTGATCGTCTTCTTTGTCTCATCCTTCAACCTCTTTGGATGTCTGTAGGGAGTGGTGATAACCGGCTTGGCTCCCTCCTCCAGTTCAATCACGTGCTCTATGCCTCTATTAGGAGGCCTCCCTAGTGGTATACTGTTGAAGACCTTGATGTGCTTTGTTATTAGCTTCTGAATGTCGAGGTGATAACTCTGTTTCGGCTGCTCAATAGATGTAAGCATAATAACACACTCGGCTGCCCACTCCACTTGATCATGCCCTCTCCATCCTCCTAAGAGATACCACTCTAAGTCCACCATTTGACATCCCCTAAGCACATGTTTCTTCCCATCTACCTCGAATGTCATCTCCATGGGTCGTAAATTGAGGTAAAATTTTCCAATTGCATGAAGCCACTTCATGCCAAGAATTACGTCCATATCTCCCATGTTGACCACATAATACTCAGCCTAGAACTCATAGTCACTTAACTTAATAGTTAAGTTCAGGAATTGCCTTTTGCAAGTAATAACAAAACCATCTGCTACCCGGACCTTGAATCCCTCAAACTCCTCCATCTTCAGTCCTCTCCTTGCCACAAGACCGTCATCGATTAAATTTTGAGTAGCCTGTGTTAAGAAGCGTGGTCACTCTCTGTCCCTCCAAGACTCCTCGAATCCTGAAAGAACCCTCTTTCTGAATAGTATAAAGGTGGGCTATGGGTCTATCATCATCTTGCTCACCCTGTAACTCTTCTGTTGCATTATCTGCTTCACTATCCTCCGAGTCCGTGTGCTGATCTAATTTTTTTGAAGCTGTCTCCTCCGCTGAATAATATTGAATTTGTTTCACTTGCCCCTTCATAGGGCACTTATGGTTGGGGTTCCATGGACCCTTGCATTTGAAGCACAATTTCTTCCTCCTATACTCATTTAGTGCCTCATTATCAAGTCTAATGGTTGGTTTCTTGTGCTAATCTATGTCTCGATGATGGTACTTCTTGTCTTTCTTGGGAGGGAATGGTTTGGAGATGAATTTATTTTTCGGAACAACAAACTCTATACTTTGTGCTTTCTTAATAATCTCCTGTAGTGTAGGTGGATCAAAGGCCTTAACCTACCCTCTAAGTGGCTCCATTAGTCTTTCATTGAATAGGACTACAAGTCTCCTCTCTGAAATACTAGGAACCATGATCGAGAGTCTCTAAAACTCTGTAATGTAGGACTCAAGTGACCCATACTGTTTGAGTTGTGCAAGTTCCCTGAATTGCAGCTCAGGATCCTGATTGTCAAACATCTTTAATATCCTGTTTGTAAACTCATCATATGTGGTAATCAAATTATGGCACAAGGTGACCAACCCGTGGTACCACCACTCATGTGCTGCCCTGTCTAGATGTATGGTAGCGAAGTTAAGTGCTTCATCTTCTAACATAGGTTTAAGTGTCAAGTAGTTATCTAACTTCTGCACCCATGCTCTAGCTATCATTTTGCCACTATCATCAAAATGCACCAAAGAGACCTTGCTCAAGGTATGCTGATAATCCCTGTTAGTCTACCGTGCTCTGTGATCTGTCCTACTGATGTAGGAGCATTCGGTGGTGTAAGGGCAATTTTCTATCACAAAAAAAAAAGATGTGTTTCAAAATTGTTGATGTTCTTTCCATTTCTTTTCAAAATTTGTGGTTTTGGTTCCATAATCGCTTGAATAATGATGTAGAACTTTCAGTTTTTCGAAACTGCTAAAAATAGCACCTACTATTTTTAGAAAGTTTACATTTTGGCACAGAATGAAGTGAAAATTTACAGGAAGCTTCATAGCTAAAAAATAAGACCTTTGGTGAAGGAATCACGCAAAGATCATTTGCGAGCTAAAAGATATTAAAGTTTTTGTTTCTCAAAAAACGCTTGAAAATTATTCAAACTCAGGTTTGAGGCACTAAATGGCCCCGAACTGCCCCAAAAATGGCCAGAACTGGTAGAGCGGGTTTTAAGTGCATAGAGCACTCCACAAGCTTTCCGATGCATAAAACGGTTCATCAATCAGACAACTGAATCAAAAGTTATGGCTCCCAAAAGTTGACCTATTTTTGGAGGGAGATACAAATTTCGAAATTAGGTTGTTGGCCGCCAAAAAGGCTATTAATAACCATTTTTGGGAACCCTGGGCAGTAGTAGAGTTAAGGGGGAAAGTGTAGAGTCAAGAATAGGCGGAAAATAAAAACCCTACCCGATTTAGGGTTTACAGAAGGCAGATGATTCTAGAGTCTGGAGATAGGAAGCTGTAATGTGACAGCTTGTAGAGGATTCATCATCTGATTGTATTTGAGCTTGTGTAATCTAATGTTTTGACCATATCAATAAAAGATCATTCTATTTTCTGTGTGCAATTTCTGTTGTGTGTTTTATGATTTACCCCCTTTATCAAGTGGTATCAGAGCAAGGGTCCTGAGTATGTTGACAGATCGCTGACCATGACGTAGTTTGCACCAGGACATGAGGTTGTGGGTTTGCTGCGGAGATCAAGATTCCTCTATGAAGAAATCGTATTGGGAGGAATGCTTTGACGGAAGAGGGTTTTTGAGCCCTGCAAAGGCAAATCGATGCATTGCAAGAGGAGCTACGAGAGGGTTTGAGCCGAGAACAAGAGAAGAAAACGAGATGAAGTTGAAGATGAGCTATTTGAGGAAGAACAAGAAGCTGCAGGAGATCCTGTAGAAGTTAGGTTGTTGAGGGCCATTTCCAAGATCGGAAAGACCCAGGATCGAAGTTTCTACATATTTTGGAGATTTGAATCCAGAACAGTTTATTGATTGGATCAATGACATGGAGGAATATTTCGAGTATGAAGATGTGAAAGACCCATATCGGGTCAAGTTTGTAAAAACAAAATTGAAGGGCCATGCTAGTATTTGGTGGAAGGAGGTCCAGTTAGAGAGGAATAGAAGAGGAAAAAGAAAGATCACCAGATGGGATCGGATGGTGGAGTAACTGAAGAAGCAGTTTATTCCTATGGACTATGAGATGGAATTATTGAAAAAGTTGCAAGGATTGAAGCAAGGCAACAAGTCTGTTAAGGAGTATATAGAAGAGTTTTATAAGATTACTATCAAAACCGGTCATGCAGAGGCCAATAAGGAGAATGTAGCCCATTACATTAATGGGTTGAGACCAAGTATTCAAGAGGAGCTGAGCCTGGTCAGAATGACTACCATAGAAGATGCATACTAGTTTTCCCTAAAGGTGGAAGAGAAGCTGAATAAAAGATTTGACAACAAGCAAAGGGGAAGAGGTCAAGGCGGAAGGACTAGTGGAAGACTCTATTGGGGACGAAATGAAGATTCAAAGAAAAGTGAAGAAGTTGGCACTAGTCGAATTCAGAGAGGAGATAATACCTATCACCCTCGTGACCAGAACAATGGTGAGCAAAGATGAAGATGAAGAGACAGACTTGGGCAAGGAACTGGAAGAGGAGGTTTCAGAGGAACTTGTTTCCAATGTGGAGAAGAAGGGCATCGAGCATACGAGTGCCCACAACATCAAGGAAGAACAAATCGAAGACCTGAAGGTAATGCATGAGTTGCACATGTAGACGAAGATGTACAATCTGAGCGTTCTGAAGATGCTGAAAGGGGAGAAACCCTAGTTGTCAGAAAAACTTTGTTGAATGAGGAGAAAGAACCCAATCATAGGAAGAGTTTATTCCGCACAAGGTGTAAATATGAAGGTAAGTGCTGTGATATTATTATTGACAGTGGAAGCACTGACAATCTTGTTTCAGAGGAGATGGTTGACAAGTTGAAGTTGACAAGAAGAAAACAACCACATCCATATCGGATTGCATGGTTGCAGAAGGACCATAGAGCTTTAGTCAATGAGCAGTGTTTAGTGAAGTTCAAGATTGGTGACTAGCATGATGAGGTGCTGTGTGACATCATACCGATGGATGCATGTCATATGTTATTGGGGAGGCCATGACAGTATGATAGGAGCGCTATCCATGATGGCCGTGCAAACACATACTCTCTAACAAAGGATGGAGTTCGTCATAAGTTGAAGCCCTTGAAGGAGGTGGAAGAAAAGGTATGTAGTACTGCCGGAATTTGCTTGGTAGATGGTAGAAAATGTTTGGAGGGTATGAAGCATGAGCGTCATTGCTTTGCATTAATTCCTAAGATTAGTCAAAAGAAATATGAAGATGTATTAGCAGAAGTTTCAGAAATGTTGGAAGAATTTCAAGATAGTCTCTGATAATGTACCCGAAGGTTTACCACCAGTGAGGAAGATAAGTCATCAAATGGATTTGATACCAGGAGCCAGTTTGTTGAATAAGACAACCCATAGAATGACTCCAGCAGAAAGTGAAGAGTTGAATAGGTAAGTTCAGGAGTTGTTGAGGAAGGGATTGATAAGAGAGAGCCTAAGTCCATGTGCGGCACCTACAGTATTAGCACCAAAGAAAGATGGAGAGTGGAGAATGTGTACAGACTCTCGAGCCATCAATAAGATCACGATCAAGTACAGATTTCCATTGCCCAGAATGGACGACATAATGGACTGTTTGAGTGGAGCCAAGTACTTCACGAAGATTGACTTGAAGAGTGGGTATGACCAGATCTGTTTCAGAGAAGGAGATGAATGGAAGACAACCTTTAAGACAAAGGAACGTTTGTATGAGTGGTTAGTCATGCCATTTGGTCTAACCATCGCATCGAGCACATTCATGCGGCTCATGAACAAGGTATTGAAAGAATTTTTAGGAAGTTTTATTATTGTTTATTTGGATGATATTTTGATTTTTTAGTAAGACTTGGGATGAACATCTGATGCATATCAGAAGAGTTCTAGAGAAGTTGAGGGAGGAGAAGTTGTTTGATTAATTTGAAGACGTGTAGTTTTGCAAAGAAGGAGTTGGTATACCTGGGATTTATTGTTTCAGAGGAAGGTCTTAAGATGGACCTAGAAAAAGTAAGGGCTATCATTGAATGGCCTACACCAAGGAGTGCCGAAAAGGTACAATCTTTTCATGGTTTGGCAAGTTTTTACAGAAAGTTTATCAAAAATTTTAGTAGCATTTGTGCACCCCTGACTGAGACAATGAGAGGGGATATAAAAGAGTTTAAATGGACTAAAGGAGTAGACAAAAGCTTTGATACATTGAAGCAGAAAGTCACAGAGCAACCTGTTTTGGCACTTCCAGATTTCAATAAGGTGTTTCAGGCAGATTGTGATGCTAGTGGTAGTGCTATAGGAGCTGTTTTGAGTCAAGAAGGTAAACCCATTGCCTATTTTAGTGAGAAGCTTAATGATGCCAAGAAAAATTATTCTGTTTATGATCAGGAGTTTTATGCAATAGTTCAGGCTTTGAAGAAATGGAGATATTATTTGTTGCCAGAAGAGTTTGTTTTATATACTGATTACCAGGCTTTACAGTATCTTAATAGTTAAGTAAAGTTGAATCAAAGGCACTTAAAATGGGTTGAGTTTTTTTAGAGTCATACTTTTGTTTTGAAGCACAGGAGTGGGAAGTCCAACAGAGTTGCAGATGCCTTGAGCAGAAGGCAAAATGTACTGACAGAAATGAAGATAGAGGTTATTGGGTTCGATGAGCTCAAAAGTTTGTATCTTGAAGATCCAGATTTTGCAGAGGCCAAGAAAGCTTGTTTGGAACTTGTTATTTTGGACATGACAAAATGGTTGGATTTTATAATCCAAGATGGCATGTTGTTTAGAGGAAGCCAATTGTGCATTTGAAGGAGTTCCATGAGAGAGAACCTGATTAAGGAGAAGCATAGTGGAGGATTGGTTGGACACTTTGGTCGAGATAAGACCATTGCTATTGTTGGTGAAAATTATTATTGGCCATAGTTGCAGTAGGATGTGAGGAAATTTGTGCAGAGTTGCAGAGTGTGTCAGATGGCAAAAGGAACAAGTCAAAATACAGGGCTATATCAGCCATTACCTGTACCAGAGAAGCCATGGGATGATATCAGTATGGATTTTGTTCTTAGTTTACCAAGGACAGAGAGGACATGATTCCATTTTTTTGGTGGTGGACAAATTCTCGAAGATGACACATTTTATTCCTTGCAAGAAGACTAATGATGCGGTTTATATTGCAGAGTTATTTTTCAGGGAGGTGGTGAGATTACACGGTCTACCAAAGAGCATAGTTTTAGATCGAGATACCAAGTTTGTTGGTTATTTCTGGAGGACATTGTGGAAGAAGTTGAAGACAAATTTGAAGTTTAGTTCTGCACACCATCTAAAGACTGATGAACAGATTGAAGTGGTGAATATGAGTTTGGGTAATCTACTACGATGCTTAGTAGGAGATAAGCCTGAGGGATGGGATTTGATTTTACCACAGGCAGAATTTGCTTACAACAATTCTGTCAATAGGAGTACTGGTAAGTCACCATTCTAGATTGTATATGGCAATAGCCCAAGAAATGCTTCTGAGTTAAGAAAGTTGGACAAAGGAGAGAAGACAAGTGCTGAAGCTGAAGAATTCGCATGAAGAGGTGAGAAAGCACATTAATAAGATGAATATTCAGTACAAGGCTAAGGCAGATCAGAAGAAGAGATATACACAATTCCAGGTAGGAGATGAAGTTATGGTTCACTTTAGAAAAGAAAGGTTCCCAATTGGAACATACAATAAACTGAAAATGAAGAAATTTGGACCATGCGGAATTTTTAAGAAACATGATTTAGGAAATGCATATGAGGTAGAGCTGTCGAGTGGGATCAACATTTCCCTTGTTTTCAATATTGCTGATTTATCAGAATATTATGAAGGTGGAACAGATGATGGACCAACAGAAGAACAGTGGAGTATTCCGACATCTACTTCAATAAAGGAGATAGAAGAGATCTTGGATAGCCGTGTGGGAAGAAGTACTCAGAACATGCAATATGAAGAATATTTGGTGAAATGGAAAGGAATGCCTGTTGAAGATTCTTCTTGGTTGTTTAAGGTAGAGGTCGACCGTTTGGGTTTTCCTCACACAAACACATGAGACGTGACAGGGTCACTTCTCAAATTACCCTGGGTGTTTGATGCAGGAGCATCCAGTGGTGTAAGGGCAATCTTGCATCACCAAAAAAAAAAGATGTGTTTCAAAATTGTTGATGTTCTTTCCATTTCTTTTCAAAATTTGTGGTTTTGGTTCGATAATCGCTTGAATAATGATGTAGAACTTTCAGTTTTTCCAAACTGCTAAAAATACCAACCTGCTAGTTTTAGAAAGTTTGCATTTGGGCACATAATGAAGTGAAAATTTATAGGAAGCTTCATAACTGAAAAATAAGACCTTTGGCGAAAGAATCACACAAAGATCATTTGTGAGCTGAAAGATATTAATTTTTTTGTTTCCTGAAAAATGTCTAAAAATTATTCAGACTCAGGTTTGAGGCACTAAATGGCCCCATACGGGACCAAAAATGGTCGGAACCGACAGTGCTGGTTCTTAGCGCATAGAGCACTCTGCGAACTTTACGATGCATAAAACGGTTCGTCAATTGGACACTTGGATCAAAAGTTATGTCTCTCGGAAGGTGACCTA
Source organism: Cunninghamia lanceolata (assembly GCA_027924645.1). Classification (NCBI taxonomy): domain Eukaryota; kingdom Viridiplantae; phylum Streptophyta; class Pinopsida; order Cupressales; family Cupressaceae; genus Cunninghamia; species Cunninghamia lanceolata. Next base: position 14,006,312 of record BSBN01001101.1, read on the forward strand.
TTTTTGGAGGGAGATGCAAATTTCAAAATTAGGTTGTTGGCCGCCAAAAAGGCTATTAATGACCATTTTTGGGAACCCTGGGCAGTAGTAGAGTTAAAGGGGAAAGTGTAGAGTCAAGAATAGGCCGGAAAACAAAAACCCTAGTTTATTTGGGGTTTACAGAAGGCAGATGATTCCAGAGTCTAGAGATAGGAAGCTGTAATGTGATGCAGCCTGTAGAGGATTCATCTTTTGATTGTATTTGAGCTTCTGTACTGTAATGTTTTGCCCATATCAATAAAAGATCATTCTATTTTCTGTGTGCAATTTCTATTGTGTGTTTTATGATTTACCCCCTTCATCACCTACCTACCACCCATACCTGCTCTGTCTTTTCTGGTTCATAAACTGCTCCAAAGACATCTCCCTAATCTCAGGTGGAAGGGTCATGTACTATACATGATGCAATTTAACCTCCCCTGCCATAGGTATTTGTGCCTTATGCGCCTGGATAATTGGTGCCTCCTTTCTGCATGGAAAAGTAGGTTGTAGAGGCCTAGGAACCGATCCTGTGGTTGTCCTAGTGTTGCGACCACTACCCTAACCAACATGCCAGTGATTATTAACATTAGAACTGCTTTTCTCACCCTCATCTGCTGCATGTGGTTGTGATGTCGGATTACCCTGATTCATTTTGGCTAACAACTGGGACATCATATACAACATAATATCAAATTTCCTCTCTATTTTTGAGTTTGGGCTCTCCGGTTGTTCTATTCTTTTGTTTCTATTTGCCATATGTCCAGTAATGCTATCACTGTCACTACATGAATTTCTGTGCATACCCAAAATACCAAATATAATTTCTCTTTCTGGAACTCGTGGTGGCTACCACTGATGGGTATCTTTCTTGTAAACTTGTTTCCAAACACTCATGAACAACGTTCAACACAGGTTGGCATGATACACTAGTTCTAGTACCACTATAATAACCCACCTCCTTATAGTTTTCTGTGGTTTAGTTGAACCTGGTGCATTTTAGTATTTTTGCATTTGACATAGAACTTGCATGCATATATTTTTTCTGAATATAACATGAAATAGCAATACCTAGTTGTTCATTTTCAATAGAAATGCAATGTATCTCAATAAGAAGTACTACCCATGTAAAGATAAGCAAAATATATTAAACAAGGGACATACCCATTTGCTGTTATGGAGATATCAGTCTGAAATGGACTGTTATAGCAGTCTGAAAAGTACAAATGCTTTCCAAACTTCGCAAACTTAGATTATCACAACAAAACAATACTAAACAACAGAGTATGTAGTGTAGACGCCTCCAATGGTAGCTGGAATAACCCTAAATATAGTCGCTGGTCTTCCCAAGCTGACCCATGCCACTTTCATGAGATGCTATGGCCTGTGTGTAAGGTACAACAACAAAGAAAAGGTCTTCCACACCTCATAAACCCTTCAAACACTCCGTTCAACCTTCTCTAACCCTGTGCACCGTTGTTAGATGAGATCTTTCATTTAGAACAAACACAAAACCCTCTCTGCTGTGGTACGACTTGCCCTGGACTAGCACGACTAGTCTAAGAAGTTGAAACCACACCAAATGACCTCCAAAGTCAAGTCTATAACATACAATATGTTCTCTAATATTTCCCCATAATTATCAAGCCAAATACTTCAAGATATATAGATGAAAATCTTTCCGCGACAAATATGCAATCAACGACTGAAGCATAATCGTGACCTCTGAAATAAGATCACCACAAACACCCTAGAGATGTCTTCCAAACCTGTAGGTGCTCAACATAGTGAAGGATTTCATCTCCACCAGTTTGCCCGTTCAAAGCCTAAGCACATCCAAATACAAAGCTCATTTCAAGAAAATATGTAGTGGTGAATGAAGAATGACTTCACTTTTTTCTTTGATTCCTCCCATGCCTCCAAACGCCACTTGTGGGGAATTTTAATATTACCTTCCCTTATGCCTTGGGCGTCCACTTCATAAATGACATGACACTATTAATATTAACATTCATTAAGTCCCAAAACAATAATAACGTCACTTTATGAAAAGATTACACTAAGTTAAATATTTAATTTAACTTAGGTGTATCGATTAATAAATAATAATCCAAACGGTCTCTGCAGGTGAGTTCCGTAGTATTGATGTGCTGGTCAATAGAACAAAGACTAATTTCAAGACCGTTGCACCAACTCGCACCGAGTCTCGTGAGCCCCTGCTAAAAATAGTAAGTTTGACCAAATGGCCGAAACTCACTTCGAAAAGTGCTAAATATAACATCTCGCCAAAAGAAGTCCAAGTCATCCCACCAGAAAAGCTAACTGAGCCTTGAAGAACCAAGTCACCGTGGGTCCCCTAACCACCTCTTGTTAGCCTACAGGAACCCTGAGAAGTAGACTAACCTTATGTGTTGTGCTGGCCTAGGAAAGGGACATTACAAACAAACCATTAGAGACCTAATAGTGCATTGAAGGAATTAAATGGTTTTTTCATTGCTACTATCTCAAAATCTACCAATTGTTTGACCTCCGTTATGTTAATGTCTACCTTCCTCTAAGTTCCTAATGTATGCATTGCTGACCCATCTGCCAGGCTAATATTGTATGGTGTTTCTTCTAATCTTGGTCTTCTGAATTGTTCCCATACTCTTTTTGGTAACACCGTAATATATTAACATTTGCGCCTAGGTCTACCATAACTTGTTTAATCTTTTGATGATATATATGGGTTTGTATCATTAATGGTCATGTTTTCCACTATTGGCCAGTCTTTGCCATTTTTTCTAATCTACAACTTTTGGCCTTGTTATTTATTCTAGTATTTGCAAAATTGTTTCAACTTGTCTATAAGGTTATGTTGTTTTGTTAGTTGTGACAACTATTTGAGTGCCATGACTTCTTCTGAAAAGAAATGTTTGTTTTTGTTGATCATGTTGTTCTCGAGCGATTAACTATTTTGATTGTTCAACAACTTTGTCATGTTGGTTTTTATAGGGAAGGAAATATCCTTTTCCTCTTCTTCTTCTGTCTTAGTGTCAGTGTTTTCTAGTTTTGTAGTGTTAGTTTCTTGCCCTGTGACTACTGCAGCTTTAGTTTTATTTGTCTTTTTCTTTATGTTTGTTTGTTTGTAACTTAGCTTATTATCATAATGGTCCTTATCTGATGCTTTATTATATGTATTGTCTGAATCATACTAATTTTTCTTATGGTACCGTCCGGCTGCTTGTGATGTATCTTTAGGTGCTTTCCTTATTATTTGAGCTCCCTTTTGTGAATTAAATCCATGTATCTCATTGCTTTTTGATTGAGAAAGTGCGTTTCTAAAATATTGCTAAGCTTTGTCATAAGTAAACAAGTCATGGTTTGAGCTACCACAAAATGTGCATTGCTTCTTTTTATCCCTTAGCCTTCGTTTACGAAGTGCCCTTGTTTTCTGCACTTATAACAACTTGCATAAGTTCTCCTACTCCTTCCACAGCCTCTACGTCCACTATATCCATTGTATTGGCCTCTCTCCTCATAGTTGTTTATGTAATTTGGGTTTATGTTTTGTAATGTATTAGCATTTTTCTGATTAGTCCAATTAGGAACTTTGTAACCATGGTTTTGGATGTATAGAGGTTTCTTGACCAATCCTTTTACATATGCCATGTTGTGGTTATCTGTTCTATTATTGTGGTGGGTATTACACCACGGTTCATGGTTGTCGTCATCTTCTCTTAGCCTAAATAATTGTGATGGGTAATCTTCTATCTCATGGTCGTCCCAATCTCTGCAGATACTGCAATAGATTGTGTTGTTCCTTTTTGGTATTGTCTTAAGATCTACCTTCATTGTGATAGCCTTTCTTTCTTCTTTTATCATTGGGCACTCGTTCTGCAAATGTCCTTTTGTACAATAAGAGCACCATATATTTGGTCTCTACTTTTACAGACTTTCTTTCTTTCGTGCTAGGATTTCTTCTTTAGTTTTAGTTGTTCTAACTCTAATTCAAGTTTCTCTATCATATTTTCCTTAGTTTTGTCATTTCTATGCCAGGTTTGTGACTATGCGACATGCCATAGTTGTCGCTTCTAAGTATGAGTTGAATATTTTGCAATCTAGGGACGTCTTGATGTCAGGGCTAAGTCCTGAAAGAAACCATTCGATCCTTTGCTTCTCCATCAGTGGTTCTTCTAGTTTGCGGGAGAAGAAAATCTTTTGTTAAAATCTTTAATAAATTCCTCCTCTTTCTGGACCATGTCCCGTACTTTGCTTACTCCTTCAATGGGTATCTTAGGTGATTCAAAGTTGTCCAGGAATGCTTTCTTGATGTCATTCGATGATTTATCATGGTTAGGGGATGTCTTCCTATACTAATTCAACGCTTCATTCCTTAGGGTTCTGACAAAATCAAATAATTTGGTCTAGTCCTGTGTTATGTTCTTCCTCTGCCATGTGGATTCTAAGACAAACATATGTTTTGCTTCTTTTGTGGTATCTTTTCCAAACACTAGTAGCTTGATTGGTGAGTCCATCTTTTGTTGTTTTTCTATTTTATCCTCTTTGTGGTGTGTTTGTTCTCTTTTCTTTTGTGGTTTCTTAGTTTGCCTTTATGGTAAGGGTTTGTCTTCTCTGCCCTTATCTCTTTGTAATTTAATGTCAAAGTACTCTTTCCCTAATATTTCTTTGCAAGTCTTTCTGATTTCTTCTTCTCTTCCTTTTTGTTTATCTCTTTGTTTTGTTCTTCCACTAAAATTCTTCTTGATTTATATGGTACTTGGGGTGACTCCTAGTCGGGGGGTTGTACCTTTTTTGAAATTGTCATTTCATTGTAGGGGATGTCTTTTTGTTTGTAGGTGACATTTCGTTAGTTCTGAGTATTGGTTCTCCTATACTTTTGAAATCAATATTATTAGATACTGCATCTACTCCTTTTTCTCTTATTCTCATCACACTCTGATTCACCAAATAATCCAGGTATTCCTTATCAAAATTTAGAGGCTGGGGATTTTTCATGGGGTTCAATATTGGTTCCTATATCTCCTTGATCCTGATCTGGACATTAGTGAGGTTAGGATGAACATATGGTGATTTACCCAATTGCGGTAGGGTTAGGGTTTCAGTATAGTATTCTTCCCACGTCGTCCTGGAATTGTTATAAGCATTAATGCTCCCTTCTAGATTCTTGAGCATCTCTTTGGCCTTATCAATATGTATTGTTATCGGTCCCAGATTCTTATATGTATTAGTCTCTATTATTTTTATCAACTGAAATTGCACCCTTTGTTGGAGCTTTGACAATTCCAACAATTTCAGAGTAACATCAGATATTAGCTATCAGAGAAAGAAGATTATTTTTGCAGATTGAAAAAGGCTTCTATACTTTCTTCTGATGATCTGATCAGTTAGGCACACTCTACACTTGATCATTGTCACATATAAGTCTTCAAGATGGATTAGGACAACATCAACAACTTTTGCTATTTATCCTTCAGTCACACATCAACAATGCATTCATTTTGCTCTTTATCTGCTTGCCGGCTTTTCAATCAACTTGCAATCACACCCTCCTAGCTCAATTTGATTCACTATTTATACATGATCTTACATTGATTACATTGTTTGTCGGTCAAATACAACATGAAAACTACATTTACAAGTGAGCCAGACTGCACACAATATGAAACTTGTAGAAGATAGGTCCTAAGTGAAACTACACATTACACCGGCAGAAGATCCATGCCTTGTGGACACCAACACTTCCTTAACCAGGTCCAAAGCATTCTTCACAACTTCAAACACCAAGGAATTACATCAGCACACTCCACTCATTTGAAAATAGGACAACTTTAACCAAAAACACATGAACCTTGAAGCATAATGACCTCATCAACTTGAAAACCTTGTGCAGTACTGGAAATAAGAAAGATCTTTATGAAAACTCTTCCAGATGAGTCGATATGACTCACACATCTCTAAACACTCCTTTGCCACCGTACATCAAATAATTGTGCCACACAACTTCAATCATGAACTCTGAGAACATTCTGTCATCTGGAACACACTGCAACATGCTAACATTTGGAAAATTGAGTTGCGGACCACCAAAGACCTTGAAACTGCAAGGAAGCATGTAATACACATCCATAAACATGTCCTCAAAACTGCAAAGGCAATCATTCATATTTGGAGGAATGCAGAGCATTCCAATAGGCCTTCAACACAAGCTTACTCTGCCAGAACACATGTCGGTACTCTATCATGTATAGCTTTCACAGCGAAAGGATAAATGATCTGAAAACTTGGGATAATCACCCTCACTGCATCCTGAACACAGTTCCAGAACCGCATGGCCATATCTGCAAATGCGGAGGAATGCGGTGCAGTCCATTGTCCTACGCATAACATCTTTATAATAGTGACATTGTCTTCAAACAATCAATAACAAAACACTCTTCCGGTAATGCAATCATCATGAAACTTGGATCATACATAATTCAAGGCATCAGTAGCATCAACAATACATCTGATCATCTTCATGCTTCTAATTCCCATATTAATATGAACTATATCTTCTCTCTTCTCTTGTTGGATGGGATATGACATCCAATCATGAACTGTGTCTTCTCCTTTTGTTGGATGGGACATGACATCCAACCATGAACTGTGTCTTCTTCTGTTGTTGGATGGGACATGACATCCAACCATGAACACCATCACATCACCTTGATAGTGTTGACATTAATGACAACCTAGTGACAGTGTTGACATCAATGACAACCCTAGGAACTAAAATGAAGCAAGGTATGCGGAAACGTTTCTTACGCTGATCTACTGAGGAATGATTTATGCAAATTTTAACTTTTACAGTTATAGATTAAGATGCACATTAACAGAAAGATAATAAAAACTTCCAAATGTAAAACTCACAACACAAGATATACGTGGGGAAAACCCTTTTAGGTAAAAAACTCCTCTCCAAAGCCACACAATATATTATTCAGGAATCAAGAAGATTACAATATACTTGTAGAGAAAGCTTTCACATGAGTAACAAAACCAGAGATCGAGGAGGTAACTTAACAATTATAAGACTCTTACACACAACCTCCATCTCAAGCTCCTGATATATAGGAGATACAATACAATAAACCGTCAATAGTAATTATAAAACCATGAGTTAAAACCACCCAAAAGTGGCACCCAAATTATCTCCAATCAAAGATGGCTTGTGATGTACCAGATCGCACACCAACATGTCTAACTCTCCCCTTTACAGCTCTTTTGAGTGTCCAACACGTTTTCACATTTCCTAAAAACAAGAGGTCCAACTTCTAGATGTCATAACTTTTGATTTGGGTGTTTGATTGACGAACTGTTTGATGTGTTGAAAAGCTCGTGAAGAGATCTATCAAGTTATAACCAACCTCATCGGTTGCGACAACTTTCAGGCCATTTAGGGACCTCTAAGTGCCTTAAAATTGAGTTCAAAACTTTTTTCAACATTTTCGAAAAATAGAAATTTAATATCTCAATCCAAATATGATCTTGAGTCGAAACTCACCAGAGATGTTTACCAAGCAGTTTCACACCTTTTGGGAAAATTTTTGGGTCAATCTGAGGTGAAATGTAGAGTCACAAAAAATAGTAAGTCCCACCATTTTTAGCCCTTTTGGAAACTTTGAAACTTTTAGAGCATTCTCCAAGATAAAGGGTATTCAAAAAGACCAAAATTGGGAAGAATAGTAACCTTTGGTAGTTGCAAGGTTGAGACACTTTTCCTAACAGGAACCATATGTGTAACAATCTGCCCCTTTGGCATTGATGACAACACATCTCTGTGTCTCTCCCCCTTTGACATCAAGGACAAAGGGCAATCACTATCTGCTCATCAGAGATCACATACCTGCATATTTTTTCTTAGGGCATGACTTCTTCTCGTAGCAAATAAACTATCCCTAACATTAACAACCACTACTTGCTCCCCCTTTGAGGTAGCCACTATCAGTCCAGGAACAAGATATAGTATGAACTCCCCTTGGACAGATGCTCCACTATGCATGTAGCAAGAAAGAGGGGCAGTTATCCCTAACCTATGCCGAAGATCCTCAAAAGTATCCTTTGCTAGAGCCTTTGTGAAAATATCTGCTATCTAATCATTTGTGGGAACATATTCTAACTTCACTTCCTTATCTGCAACCTTCTCTCTCAAAAATTTATATCTGATTGCTATATGCTTGGATCTAGAAGGCATCACATGATTCTTGGAAATATTGATAGCACTTGTATTGTCACACAAGATAGGAATATGCTCATCATACAATACCTTGATATCCTTCAGGGTTTTCTTCATCCATAACACTTGTGTACATCAGGATGCTGCTACAATGTACTCTGCCTCTATAGTAGTTAAGGACACTAAATTTTGCTTCTTGCTCTGCCATGAAACTAATCTGCTTCCTAAAAAGAAAGCACCACCACTTGTACTTCTATAATCAACACAACCAGCCCAATCAACTTCAATGTAAGCACTCAAATCAAAGTCATTACCTCTTGGATTCCATAGGCCATAGCTATAATGATCTGCCCTGTTTGTAATTTTTTTTATTTTCTTTTTTGTGTTATTTTTTAATTAGATTGTGGTCATCCAGAACTAGACAGAAGTTGTAGAAGGGTTTTTTTGGTTTTGCATGTGATTGTTAGATAACAATGAAATAAGGAATATGCAACGATAACCTAGAAAATATATGATAGATATAAGCAAAATAACAAAGACCCGGGTGCTAGAATTGTTAAATATGAATTATAAGCACATACCTAGATGAAAAACTTTAACTTCATATGATGGCTGTAGCTGAACTAACATCAGAGGAGCCATGAAAATGCATCCAAATGTAAACAATAAGTATTCTCCACTCAAATGAAAGTAGTACAATATTTTGAACCCTAGGTGACCAGATTACATTCATTTGGAGCCCAAACTATGGGTGTTTCATCCCTCAAAAACCCCACGCCTGCATGCAACCTTGGTATGACCTATTTCAAAATATAACAGCATCAAAGAATCCCACAGTCTTCAAATCTTTCACATAAACTCTCTTCAGGTCTACAACAAATATATTGATCACAACGCCCAAAACAAGCATGAAAAACCCACCAAAAAAACCCTCAAATCATTGCTACAGATGGTACGACCAAGCTAGGGTTGTATGACTAGCTATATTGAATTCCTAATGCACCCAAAACTCCTCTATCAAACCCGAAACAGTCCATGAATGCTCAACTTTCATTGTTCATACACAACTGAATATAATCATCATGAAATGCCATCATAGTATTAGCATTATAAGCACAATCAAAGCCTCTGAGTGAAGCTCCCAACAAACCCTTCCTGATGCTGTCTCTCAAGCACGAAGAAGGTAGTCTCACAGAGGGCTACGTCCTTGCAAAACTCCAATTCAAAACCCTTAGCTAAGCTTGGGTTTTTGCTCAGACAAATATGTTTTCGAAAATGAGAGAGAGAGGCAAATGAAGAGCAAAAATGTCTTTTATACTCTCCTTGCTCCCAACACCCAAAAAGGAGGGAATTTAGTTATTTTTAAATTTGAAATAACCCCTTATCCGTCGATGGAGCGCTCCCCCTTCTTAGCACCACAACTTTAAGTTATAACGTAAAGTTCAAATAAGAAAGTTACTTATTAATTTAAAGTAAACATAGTCCAACTACAAGTGCTAGGTGCTCCAACTGACAGGGTATAAATAGTAAGTTGGCCAACGCCATCTGATACCCCCTATCCGACTTACTATAAATAGTAAGTCCTAGAATAACGACCAAGATAGGTTCCCTAACCATATCCACTAGCCTACGGGAACCCTGGAGTAGGCTAATAACACCAACTCTTTGAAAGAGCTAAGGAGGGGACATTATAGTCCGCCCTCCCCAAACTTGCTTGCCCTCAAGCAATTGCAGTGCTGGATGGTGGAGAATCTGTTCACTTTCCCAAGTAGCATCCTCCTCTGGTAAGTCCCACCACTTCACCAAGAACTCTGTGATCACTCTCTGCCTGAGGGTCCTCTCTCTGAAATCAATCACAGCCTTTGAAACAAGAACCAACTTACCCTCATCATCCAATGGGGGCAACAGTGCTGAAGGAGTCACATTATGACCAAGCACCTTCTTGAGGTGAGATACATGAAACACATTGTGCACTCTACTCCCTTCATGCAACTCCATCTCATAGGCTACCTCACAAACCCTCCCGGTGACTCTGAACGGGCCATAAAAACGTTGTTTCAACTTCTCTGCTCCACTCTTCTTGAGAGTGGACTGCCTGTATGGCTGCAATCTCACATAAACCATGTCACCCACCTCAAACTCTCTCTCTATACGATGGTGATCAACATATATTTTTTGCTGATTCTGGGCATGCTAAATGTTTTCCTTCAAAGATATCATTATGTCTTGGCTCTGTTGCAAGAAATCCTTAGCCTTGCGTACTCTACAATCACTGAACAACAAATCAATGAGGCTAGGTGTTGTGTATCCATACAATGCCATGAAAGGTGACATTTTGATAGACATGTGGAAAGTGGAGTTGTAGCAAAACTCACCCAAGTGCAACCATTTTATCTGTCCCTTTTGCTGCCATGAAACATAATTCTAAAGGTAGCCCTCCACCCATTTGTTAACTATTTCTGTTTGGCCATCTGTTTAGGGGTGGTAACTAGTGCTAGGAGTCAACTCAGTACCACATAGTTTGAACAATTCTTGCCAAAACAAGCTCATGAACTTGTTGTCCTTGTCACTTATGATATTCTTTTGTACCCCATGAAGTCTAAACATCTCCTTGAAGAACAAATTTGCCACTTGTAAGGCTGTATATCCAGCTGATATGGCAAAGAAATGGGCAAATTTGGTCAAACGATCCACCAAAACATATATACAATCCTTCCCATGCACCTTTGGAAGCCCTGTGATAAAATCCATTGAGACACTCCCATTTTTGAGTAGGAATGGGCAATGGTTGTAGCAGACCAGCTAGGTATGTGTGCTCATTTTTGTTTTGTTGGCACACTAGACACTCATATACATACTTGGTAATGTCTTCCTTCATCCCCTTCCATGAGAATCTCTCATGGATTTGCCTATATGTCTTATAAAACGCAGGATGACCAGCCATAGGAGTGTCATGAAATGATTTGAGAATTTTCTCTTTCAATTTATACTCAGGTACTAACCAAATCCTCTCCTTGTAAAAGATCAAACCATCCTGCACACTATATTTGTCACCATCCAAAGTACCATCAATAATGCTATTGGCAAGGTTCTTTGCATAATCAACCTCTATATTCTCCTTCCAATTTGCTGCTATCTCAGAAACACATAAATGAGGTCTCCTAGAAAGAGCATTAGCCATCACATTCCTTTTCCCCTTGACATATTCAATGTCAAAATCATATGCATGAAGTTTTGTAATGTGCCGTACTTGTTTGTAAATTTTTAAAATCTTTTTGTGTGATTTTTATTAATTTTTTGTGATCTTTCAGACTAGAGAGGAGAATGCAGAAGGTGTTTTCAATTTCCCTGCAGATGTGTTGCCAGAGCATACAAAATAGAGCATATATTGCAAACCCAGAAAAAGTACAATAGATATGGAGAAACTAACAACTACCTAGAAAACAAAATGGCCAAATATTAATTACTATGACATACCCATATTGATTTTTGCAACTTGATACATATGTTGAGAGTGCACCAACAAGTGGGTAGCATAGAAATCACCCTGAATCTCTCGAGAACATGAAATATAGTGCATACAATTGATATCAACAATAATGGAGGATGTAATCGCCCAAGAATGAGATATAAGACTGCTGCAAACACAAGAAACAGCTCCCAATAGTCACCACGTCCCTCTGGCAAGATGGTATGACCAAGGATGAATGAGTTACAACAAATGCACAGTCCCAAACTCTAGAAATGTCCTCCAATCGGTCTGTATGCTATTAAGAAGATGAGGCGACCTGATTTGAGAAAGATATGTGCAAAGAAACCACCTCAAAATGCCCACAAAAATGGTACGACTGGTCTAGGAAGTACGACCAACATGATGCAATGCAAAAACAATCCCAAACAACTATTTATTGCTTCTAATCCTCCAATGATCCTATCTTCAAGGCTACTATGAAGAACTCAGCTAAATAAACAAGAGAAATCCTCCATTCTTCATCAACCCTTCATCGTACAAACCCATTTCCAGCACAAATGTGAATATTAAATCCATCCACCATCAATGGCACCTTTGGGTGGTATTTCACACCTGTAAAATGCTGTCACTAATGGAGATTTTCGTCTCCAAAAGCCTGGTTCGAAATGTCAAACCCTCAAACCCTAGCAGGGCTCTAAAGAGAAAATATCTTAAAGCAAGCATATCCCAAATGAGCTCTAATTTCACCTTTTATTTCCCTCCAGGATGTGCATTGGGCTTTTTAGTCGGGAATTTACCTTTTAAAAACAACTTTATTTCCCTAGGGATGGGCGCCCAAGGTCATAATTTAAGTTATGTCTTCATTTTCTCATAAGTCACTTTTCCCTAATTTATTATAAAGTCCATATTAAATATAACATTAATAAATTTTGGCCTTTAAAATAAATATGAAGACGGTGGCAGAATGAAGTGATCTATAGTTCGTTGGAAAGCCCTCGACGAGATGAATCGGAAGCCACTTTGAAAATGCTGAACCAACACTGACCCCCAACTTACTAGAAAAATTGTAACGACCAAGAGCAATCTGAGTCAACTCAGGGGGTGACAATTGGATCCACTAAGTACGAACCACGTCTCCACCACCGACAGATACCTCCAAAGCCAAAGTAACTCTAGTTCCTTAACCAACCTGCTAATCCACAGGAACTCAATGGACTAGCCATGTAACTAGAAGGGGACATTATAGTCCGCCCTCCCTAAGATTGCTTGCCTCAAGCAATCTCAGATCAAGATGCTCCAATATCTGCTCGTTCTCCCAAGTAACATCCTCTACTGGCAGGTTCTTCCATTTGACCAGGTACTCTCTGATAATCCTCCTCAAATTACGTTCCCTGGTATCAATTATAGCTTCGGGTGCCAATATCAACTTCCCCTCTTCATCAAGAGGAGGCAACTCAACTGATGGTATCACATTATGCCCCAACGCCTTCTTGATGCGAGATACATGAAATACATTATGTACCTTGCTACCTGTTGAAAGTTCCAACTCATAAGCCACTTCTCCAATCCTCTTGGAGATCTTGAAAGGTCCATAATACTGTGGCTTCAACTTCTCTACTCCACTCTTCTTGAGAGTGGACTGTCTATAGGGCTGCAACATGAGATATACCATGTCACCAACCTCAAAAGATCGGTTAGTCCTCTGCTGATCTACATACTACTTCTGCTGATTCTGAGCCTTCTGTATATTATCCTTCAAAGACCTCATAATGTCCTGACTCTCCTGGAGAAGGTCTTTGGCCTTCGGCACTCTGCTATCACCAAACAACAAATCAACAAAGCTCAGTGCCTCATACCCATACAGGACCATAAATGGTGACATCTGAATAGACATGTGGTATGTGGAATTGTAACAATACTCCCCCATATGAAGCCACTTAACCCATGCCTTTTGCTGCCCTGAAACATAATTACGGAGGTATCCTTCCACCCATTTATTAACAACCTCTGTCTGACCATCTATCTGGGGGTGGCAGCTCGTGTTGGGGGTGAGCTCTGTCCCTGTCAACTTAAAGAGCTCTTGCCAAAAATTGCTGAGGAACCTGCTGTCCCTATGATTAACAATGTTTCTTGGAAACCCATGTAGTTGGAATACCTCACGAAAGAACAACTCTGCAACCTGAGCTGCAGTAAAGGTGGTAGGGATGGCAAATAAATGTACATACTTTGTTAATCTGTCCACTACCACAAAAATGCAATCCCTGCCTTGGACTTTCGGTAACCTTGTAATAAAGTCCATAGAAATGCTATCCTACTTCCTCTCAGGAATGGGCAAGGGCTGCAACGAACCTCTTGGAAATGAGTGCTCCTTGTTCTGTTGACATATCGGGCACTCTCACATACTACATCATGTCAGTCTTGAGGCCCTTCTAGGTGAAACTCTCTCTGACCTGTTTATAAGTTTTGAAGTACCTCGGATGCCCTGCCATAAGCAAATCATGGAATGCCCTCAAAACTTTCTGTTTCATTTGTGAACCTGACACCAAGAAGATCTTGTCCTTGTAAATGATTAAATCATTTACCACTATGTACCTGTCATACTTGATGGTGTCATCGATTATTCTAGTAGCCCATGCATCCTTAGCATACTCAGCTGATATCATTTCCCTCCAATCATCTGCAATGGCACCTAGTGCACACAAATGGGGCCTTCTGGATAAAACATCGGCAACAATGTTTTTCTTACCTTTGACATACACAATATCAAAGTCGTAGGCCTATAGCTTGCTGACCCATTTCTGTTGCCTCTCATTCAAATCTTTCTGTCTAAGGAAATGCTTCAGATTGTTATGATTTGTCTTAACTACAAAATAGCTGCCCATCAAAGAATGTCTGAATTTAGCCAATGCATGCATTATGGCTAACATCTCCTTGTCATAAATATTGTAGTTGCGTTCCACACACCTCAACTTCCTACTCGCAAATGCTATGGGGTGCTTATCCTACATGATTACCGCACCAATGCCTTCTCCTGAGGCATGACACTGCAACTCGAAAGGTTTGTTGAAGTTTGGTATTGCCAACACTGGACATGTACTCATAATCTCCTTAAGCTTGTCGAAGCACTCCTGTGTACCTCCTTTCCAACTAAATGCATCCTTTCGAGTCAAATCTGTGAGGGGTGCAGCTGACTGAGAATACCCCTTCACGAACCTGCGGTAATATTCACATAGACCAAGGAATCCCTTCAACTGAGTGAGATTGTTGGGTGGTGGCCAATCCACTATTCCCGAATCTTCTTCGAGTCTACCTTCACGTTGCCAGCACTGATAATGTGACCCAAGTATAACAACTCGGTCATCCCAAACTCACACTTTAACATCTTGGCATAGAAAGACTCTCTCTCCAGAATGCTCAACACAATGTCAATGTGTTTCAGGTGTTGTTCCCATGTCTTGCTGTAAATCAAAATATCATAAAAAAATATCAGAACAATTCTCCTCAACTGCTCACAGAAAACTCTGTTCATGCAAGACTGGAAGGTAGCTGGTGCATTTGTCAGGCTAAATGGCATGACCAAGAACTCGAAGTGCCCAGTAGTGACACCTAAATTTTGTCTTCACCACATGCTCATCTCGGACCCGAATCTGATGGTAGCCGGATCTCAAGTCAATCTTGGAGAAGTAACATGCCCCATGCAACTTATCAATCAACTCATCTATTCTAGGAATAGGGTACCTGTTCTTAGTTGTTTTCTTATTGAGCTCCCTATAATCAATGCACATCCTAAGAGTCCCATCCTTTTTCTTCACTAACACCACTGATGATGCAAGTTGACTCTTACTCGGCCTTATATGTCTCATCTTGAGAAGCTCTTTGATAGCTTTCTTGATTTCATCCTTAAGCTTGTCGAAGCACTCCTGTGTACCTCCTTTCCAACTAAATGCATCCTTTCGAGTCAAATCTGTGAGGGGTGCAGCTGACTGAGAATACCCCTTCACAAACCTGCGGTAATATTCACATAGACCAAGGAATCCCTTCAACTGAGTGAGATTGTTGGGTGGTGGCCAATCCACTATTCTCGAATCTTCTTCGGGTCTACCTTCATGTTGCTAGCACTGATAATGTGACCCAAGTATAACAACCCGGTCATCCCAAACTCACACTTTAACATCTTGGCATATAAAGACTCTCTCTCCAGAATGCTCAACACAATGTCAATGTGTTTCAGGTGTTGTTCCCATGTCTTGCTGTAAATCAAAATATCGTAAAAAAATATCAGAACAATTCTCCTCAACTACTCACGGAAAACTCTATTCATGCAAGACTGGAAGGTGGCTGGTGCATTTGTCAGGCCGAGTGGCATGACCAAGAACTCGAAGTGCCCAATAGTGACACCTAAATGTTGTCTTCTCCACATGCTCATCTCGGACCTGAATCTGATGGTAGCCGGATCTCAAATCAATCTTGGAGAAGTAACATGCCCCATGCAACTTATCAATCAGCTCATCTATTATAGGAATAGGGTACCTGTTCTTAGTTGTTTTCTTATTGAGCTCCCTGTAATCAATGCACATCCTAAGAGTCCCATCCTTTTTCTTCACTAACACCACTGATGATGCAAGTTGACTCTTACTCGGCCTTATATGTCTCATCTTGAGAAGCTCTTTGATAGTTTTCTTGATTTCATCCTTATACCTTTTTGGGTGCCTGTATGGAGTAGTAATTATGGGCTTTGCACCCTCCTCCAACTTGATCACATGCTCAATACCCCTGTCAGGTGGTCTACCTGGTGGAATTTCACTAAACACTTTGGTGTGTTTAGTCAGGAGACCCTGTATGTCTTGTGGGTACTCTTGCTTCTGCTGCTCAAAAACCGCATGCATCACCATCACCTCTGTTGCCCACTGCACCTGATCATGGCAAATCAACCACTCCATCCATTTGAGAGAAACAACTCTCAATCCACCATCTGAAATGCCCCTGAGCACATGTCTAACTTTGTTCACCTCAAACTTCATCTCCATCGTCCTCAAGTTGAGAGTGAACTCACCTATCTCATGTAACCACTTCATACCTAGCACGACATCCATGTCACCCATGCTAAGAACATAAAATTCTAACTGGCAAGTGTAATTATTTAGCTGGATGGTCAAATTGGGAATCCTCCTAGTGCATGTGAGTATGAATCCATTAGCTAATTTCACCTTG
This sequence comes from Cunninghamia lanceolata, assembly GCA_027924645.1. NCBI lineage: Eukaryota > Viridiplantae > Streptophyta > Pinopsida > Cupressales > Cupressaceae > Cunninghamia > Cunninghamia lanceolata. The sequence continues at coordinate 14,023,231 of BSBN01001101.1, forward strand.
AACCCTGCAAAATCCTCTATCTTCAAACCCCTTTTGGCAACCAAGCCCTCATCAATGAAGTTGTGAGTGGCACCTGTGTCAAGCAAGGTAATGCATATTTGTCCACCCAACACTTGTTGAATCCTGAATGACCCTTCTCTCTGAATGCTCGAGATATGGGCTATAGGTAGAGCGGTCTCCTCATCCTTCCCTAAAAGCTCAGATGCAACATCTATCTTTGAATCACTGTCTTCTGTATGCTGCTCTGAATGTGTCTCAGACTCCACGAACTCATCCGCTGAAAAATATTCTATCTGTTTGGCGTTTCCTTGGGCTGCATACTTGTGCTTGGGATCCCAAGGCTCTCTGCAGTGAAAACATAGCTTCTTCCTCCTGAGGTCATTCATCCAGTCATTATCTAACTTGGAAGAACTCTTATGTGGCTGGTGTCTTAAGTCCCTGTGAAAAATTCTTCTGTCTCTCTCCTTATCTCTCCTATGATGGAAGTTCTTATTCTGAAATTTACTCCTCCATGCGAAAGACTCCATATCACGAGCCTTCTTCATGGCCTCCTGCAATGACATAGGGTCCAAACCCTTCACCCATCCTCTTAGAGGATCAGACAACCCATCAACCAAAAACATGATCAACCTCCTCTCTGATATATCTGAAACCATGACTGAAAGATCTTGGAACTCTGAAATGTATGAGTCCGCTGATCCACTTTGTCTCAACTATGCTAGCTCCTTGAATTGCAACTTAGGGTCTTTCTTGTCAAACCTGTCTATGAGTCTGGCTATGAACTCAATATATGATATAATCTGGTCATGTCCCAGAGTTACCTTCCTGTTACTCCACTTGTGTGCACTGCCCTCCAAGTGCAAGGCTGCATATGTGATGGCATCCGTCTCTGGCATGGGGATGATTTGTAGGTAACTGTCTAACTTTTGGACCCAAGCTCTTGCTGTAGTTTTTCCTGAACCATCAAAGTAGGGTAAGGTCATCTTACTGTCTTTCTTCTGTAGCTTATTATTCTGTTGCCTGTTACCCCCTCTAGGTCTGTGTCTCATCCTGAGATCTGAATAGTCCCTGAAAGTCATTTCAGCTCGAAACTCCGCACTAAAACCCTGCCAATCTCTAAAGATCTCCTCCTAAAACTCCAACTATGTAGCATCTCATTCGGGCATCTCTTCCCTCGGTATAAAGATATGAATGCCTGGTCTGTCTGTAGCTGTGAGTTGTTTAGCACTCCGGTTATTCATCGAAGCCTCTCCATCACGATCCCTGTATCTGTTCCTATCCCCATTGTTTATGTCACCAATCCGCTCTCCATTACCCCTGTCTCCATTACCTCTGTCTCTGTGTCTATCTCCATCATCTCGATCTCTATTCCTATCATTTGGGTCTCTATTCGTATCATTTTTCTGTCTGTTCCGGTATCTATTATTCTCATCCTTATCCAACTCGAGAAATAGCCGGCCAAGAAGTCGTATGAGTGCCTCTTAAGACTTGTCCATCTTGTTGATCAACTGATGGCTGTCCTCATGCCAAGTCATATTGAGAATATCTCATGTGCTAGGCTCTCCTATTTCTTTGTCTCCCATTTCTTCTGAATGTTCTGGAAGTACACCAGAAAAGGGATTTGTTCTTGGAACTTCGAGGTCTTCCTCATTATAAAATACCACTGGTTGCTCCTCAACAGTTACAATCTCTGTATCAGTATCAAATGGATCTATTTGTGGCATTGGATTCTCTGGTTCTATTAACTGCGGATTCTGAATTCTCTGTAAATTTTTGGTACCCTGTCTCTGTCTAAAATAATATCTATCAGCACCTGACTGCATGTCTCATTCTTACTTCTGCATGTTTGTTTTCAACCTCACAGATGGCAAGATCACTGCTCTAATACCACTGTAATGTGCCGTACCTGTTTGTAAAATTTTAAAGTCTTTTTATGTGTGATTTTTATTAAATTTTTGTGATCTTTCAGACTAGAGAGGAGAATGCAGAAGGAGTTTTTAGTTTCCCTAGAGATGTGTTGCCGGAGCATACAAAATAGAGCATATATTGCAAACCTAGAAAAAGTACAATAGATATGGAGTAACAAAAAGCTACCCAGATAGCAAAATGGCCAAATATTAATTACTATGACATACCCATATTGATTTTTGCAACTTGATACATATGCTGAGAGTGCACCAACAAGTTGGTAGCATAGAAATCACCCTAAATTTCCCAAGAATATGAAATATAATGCATACAATTGATATCAACAATAATGGAGGATGTAATCGCCCAAGAAGGAGATATAAGACTGCTACAAACACAAGAAACAACTCCCAATAGTCACCACGTCCCTCTGGCAAGATGGTATGGCCAAGGATGAATGAGCTATAGCAAATGCACAGTCCCAAACTCCAGAAATGTCCTCCAATCAGTCTGTATGCTATAAAGAAGATGAGGCGACTAGATTTGAGAAAGATATGTGCAAAGAAACCACCTCAAAATGCCCACAGAAATGGTACGACTGGTCTAGGAATTACGACCAGCATGCTGCGATACAAAAATAGTCCCAAACAATTATTCACTGCTTCTAATCCTCCAATGATCTGATCTTCAAGGCTGCTCTGAAGAATTCAATTGAATAAACAAGAGAAATCCTCCATTCTTCATCAACCCTTCATCGCACAAATTCATTTCCAGCACATGTGAATACTAAATGCATCCACAAACGATGGCACCTTTGGCTAGTATTTCACACCTGTAGAATGTCGTCACTAATGGAGGTTTTTGTCTCCAAAAGCCTGGTCCGAAATGCTCAAACCCTCAAACCCTAGCAGAGCTCTAAAGAGAAAATATCATAAAGCAAGCATATTCCAAATGAGCTCTAATTTCACCTTTTATTTCCTTTCAGGATGGGCGTTGGGCTTTTTAGGAGGGAATTTATCTTTTAAAAATAACTTTATTTCCCTAGGGATGGGTGCCCAAGGTCATAACTTAAGTTATGTCTTCATTCTCTCATAAGTCACTTTTCCCCAATATATTATAAAGTCCATATTAAATATAACATTAATAAATTTTAGACTTTAAAATAAATATGAAGATGGTGTCGGAATGAAGTGATCTATAGCTTGTTGGGAAGCCCTCGACGAGACAAATCTGATGCCATTTTGAAAATGCCGAACCGACACTAACCCCCAACTTACTAAAAATAGTAAGTAACGACCAAGAGCAATATGAGGCAACTTGGAGGGTGACAATTGGATCCACTGAGGACGAACCACGTCTCCACCACCGACAGATACCTCCAAAGCCAAACTAACTCTAGTTCCCTAACCAACTTGCTAATCCACGGGAACTCAATGATGGACTAGCCATGTAAATAGAAGGGGATATTACAAGTTTACTTACCCATTTCTGTTGTCTTTCACTTAAATCCTTTTGATTAAGAAAGTACTTTAGGTTGTTATGGTTAGTCTTAACAATAAATCTGCCCCTAACAAGATACTGTTTGTACTTAGCCAAGGCATGCATTATGACCAACATCTCTTTATCATATATTGAATAACTTTTCTCACTTCCCTTCAATTTTCTATTCTCAAAAGCAATTGGATGCTTATTTTGCATTAGGACAACCCCTATTCCATCACCAGAAACATCACATTCAATCTCAAAAGGCTTGGAAAAATTAGGAAGTGTCAAAACAGGACACGATCTCATCAACTTCTTAAACTGGTCAAATGAGTGTTGTACTGATTCTAACCAAGAGAATGCACCTTTCTTTGTCAAATCAGTAAGTGTGGGCTGTAACTACCTATGAAAATCCTTTCACGAACCTTTTGTAGAACCCACACAATCCAAAGAATCCCTTAAGTTGTGTCAAATTAGTGGGAGGTGGCTAATCAAGTATTGCTTTGATTTTATCAGGATCCGCACAAACTCCATTAGCATTGATTATATGCCCCAAGTACAAATCTATCATCCCAAACTCACACTTGGACTTTTTTGCAAAAAGAGACTCTCTCAAGAATACCCAACACCTCATCCAAGTGTTTCAAATGCTCTTCCCATGATCATCAAAGAAAATTAGAACAAACTTACGCAATTGTTTGTTGAACACCCTGTTCATGCATGACTGGAAAGTAGCTGGAGCATTTGTCAAACCGAAGGGCATGACAAGAAAATCAAAATGTCCAAAATGACATCTGAATGTAGTCTTCTCCACATACTCCTCCCTGACTCTAATATGATGATATCCTGATCTCAGATCTATTTTGGAGATGTATACTGCACCATGCAACTCATCAATTAGCTCATCAATGCATGGGATTGGATATGTATTCTTAATTGGTTTCTTATTAAGTGCATTGTAATCCACACACATGCAAATAGTCGCATCCTTCTTCTTCACCAAAATAACTAAAGAAGAAAATGGGCTCTTTCTTGGCCGAATGTGTCCCATCTCTAAGAGCTCTTTTACGGTCTTCTCAATCTCATCTTTGAGTCTCTTGGGATTCCTGTAAGGAGTGGTAACCACTACCTTAGTCCCCTCCTCTAACTCTATCATATGCTCAATGCCTCTATCAGGGGGCTTACTCAGAGGAAGAATACCAAATACCTTGCTTCTTTTGGAAAGAAGCTCCTATATCTTTGGGGGATAAGTCCTCTTAACCTCCTTTGTAATCGTGGGCATAATAACACACTTTGCTTCCCATTCTACCTGATCATGCCTGAAAAGTCTCTCCATTCGTTTGAAAGACACCAGACGTGGTCCTCCATTGGACAAACCCCTCAAGACCACATTTCTCCCTTCTGATTTGAATTTCAGCTCCATGGTCTGAAAATTAAGAGTGATCTCTCCCAGTGAACGTAGCCATTGAATTCCCATAACTGCATTTGTGTCTCCAATACTAACCACATAGAAGTCCTCCTTAACCTCATAATCCTCAAACTAAATACTCAAATGTGGGACCATCCTGGTACAATTGATAGTGAACCCATCAGCTACCATTACTCGGAAACCACTCACCTCCTAAGTTTGAAGGCCTCTACGAACAACCAAGCCCTCATCAATAAAATTATGAGTAGCTCCTGTATCAATCAATGTTATCATTTGGTGGCCCTTAAGCACTCCTCTAATGCAAAGAGACTCATTTTTTTGAAAGCTATAGAGTTGTGCTAGTTTCACATCATTGTCCTCTTCCTTTCCACCCTCTTCTGGTGTATTTTCCTCACATTCTTCATAATCAGATTGTTGTTCTGATTTTTCTGATGTAAGATCTTCATTGGATTGGTACTCAATTATGAGTGCCTTTCCCTTAGCTAAACATTTGTGGCCTTTGGTCCAAGGCTCCTTGCATGTGAAGCATAAACCCTTCCTCCTAAGCTCATTTAAGGTCTCACTGTCAATCTTGGTGTATTGTTTCTTTGGTTGTTTCGGTTCTCTTGTTATATGTCATTTGTCTTTGTCTTTCTTTTGAAGGAAACCTTTTGATTGAGATTTGTTTTGTGAAGTGGAAGTATCCATATCTCGAGCTTTCCTAATTGCTTCATGAAGAGTTGGTGGATTGAATGCATTGATCCATCCCTTCAAAGGTTCTGACGAACCATCGAGGAAGAGTACAATAAGTCTCCTCTCAGAAATATATGTCACCAATACTGATAACCGCTGAAAATCAGCCACATAAGCATCTACTATACTCCATTGTTTCAGCTGTGCTAGCTCCTTAATGTGCAGTTCTGGATCATTTTTGTCAAACCTCTCTATTATTCTTTCAATGAACTTAGCATATGATGTGATCTGTGCATGTCCCAATGTAATCATGTCGTGGTGCCACCATTCATGAGGAAGTCCATCTAGATATATAGCGTCATATTTTATGGATTCTTCTTCAGGCATATGATTAAGAGTGAAAAAGGTATCAACTTTTTGAACCCATGCACGACTTTGTCTTCCCAGACCCATCAAAGTAAGGAAGACTAAGCTTCCCAAGCTTCTTTCACAACTCATTGTGTTTCTTTCTATTTCCTCTATGGGGCATATGCCTCATTCTAACACCCATGTAATCACGCAGAGATATATCACACTGAAAATCACGTCCTATATCTCTCCAATCCTGTCTAAATTGATCTTGCATTTCCACTAATGTGAGTTCATTCCCTGCTGGAGGTTCAACTCTGGGTGGGAAGGTTGGCATAAGAGGCCTTGCTATTGCTGCCCTCTGAAATGGATCTTCAACCCTGGGTGGATTTTGACCATTCCTTTGGTCCTCATTACCTCTGTTATTAACTGCCATATGAGCAATTGCATCAACCAATTGAGCCATGCGTTGATTTGTTTGTTCTTGGCTTCTAAGCAAGGCATTCAACAAAAGTGTTGTGGGATCTGGTGCTGCATGTCTATCATCTGTATCACCCATGTTTCTTGAGTGAGTTGATTGTTGTTCCTCTGTATCAGAAGGCCAATGTTCCCAACGATCTCCCCTTTTTCTTTGTCTTTCTTGGTATCTCCTTTCTCTGTCATTGATGCTCATAGAAGTTCATAACCCATTGGATGGTAGGAAGATTTAAGCTCTAATACCACTATAATGATCTGCCCTGTTTGTAATTTCTTTATCTTGTTTTTTGTGTTATTTTTTAATTAGATTGTGGTCTTTCAGAACTAGACAGAAGTTGCAGAAGATTTTTTTTGGGTTTGCATGTGATTGTTTCTCAGATAACAATGAAATAACATGCGATGATAACCCAAAAAATCTATGATAGAGATTAGCAAAATAAAAAAGACCTAGGGGATAGAGTTGCTAAATATGAATTATAAGCATATACCTAGATGAAAAACTTCAACTTCATATGCTGGCTATAGCTAAACCACTATTACAGGAGCCATGAAAATGCATCCAAATGCAAACAAAAAGTATTCTCCACTCAAACCAAAGTAGTACAATGTTTTCAAACCCTAGGAGAGCAGATTGCATTCATTTGGAGGTTGAACTATGGGTGTTTCATCCCTCAAAAACTCCACGCCTGCATGCAGCCTTGGTACGACCTGTTTCAGAATATAATAACATCAAAGAATCCCACAAAGTCTTCAAATCTGTCACATAAAACTCTGCTCACGTTTGTAGCAAATTTATTGATCACAACACCCAAAACAAGCATGGAAAACCAACCAAAAAAACCCTCAAATCATTTCTATAGATGGTATGGCCAAGCTAAGGTTATATAACTAGTTATATTGAATTCCCAATGTGCCCAAAACTCCTCTATCAAACCTGAAACAATCCATGAATGCTCAACTTTTACTGTTCATACACAACTGAATATAATCATCATGAAATGCCATCATCGTATTAGCATTATAAGCACAGGCGAAGCCTCTGAGTGAAGCTCTCAACAAACCCTTCCTGATGTTGTCTCTCAAGCATGAAGAAGGTAGTCTCACAGAGGGCTACGTCCCTGCAAAACTCCAGTTCAAAACCCCTAGCCAAGCTTGAGTTTTTTCTCAGACAAATATGTTTTCAAAAAAGAGAGAGATAGAGGCAAATGAAGATAAAAAATGTCTTTTATACTCTCCTTGCTCCCGATGCCCAAAAAGGAGGGAATTTAATTACGCGCCTCCTTCCTAGAACCACAACTTTAAGTTATAACTTAAAGTTCAAATAAGAAAGTTACTTTATTAATTTAAAGTAATCATAGCCAGTAAAGTATATAAGTTAAATATTAATTTTAACTTATACTTTGAAATATAATCCCCTGGTTGCTCTTTGAAGTCCAATTGCAAGTGCTAGGTGCTCCAACTGACAGGCTATAAATAGTAAGTTGGCCAACGCCACTTGATACCTCCTATCTGACTTACTATAAATAGTAAGTTCTGGAATAATGACCAAGATAGGTTCCCTAACCATATTTACTAGCCTACGAGAACCCTGGAGTAGGCTAATCACACCAACTTTCTAAAAGAGCTAAGGAGGGGACATTACAATAGCCTGAATTTCCTTTCAAATATTTGAATATCCTTTTCACTGCTTTCTCATGTGTTTGCTTGGGATTGGCTTGATATCTGGAAACCACACATATTGCATGCATAATATCAGGTTTAGAAACAGTGAAGTATAGAATTCTTCCAATCGTAGACCTATAGATAGTGTGATCCACCTGTGGAGACTCATCATCTTTTCTCAAGTGACAACCAATGACCATGGGAGTACTCATTGGTTTTGAATCCTCCATACCAAACTTCTTCACAACTCTTTGACATACTTAGCTTGAGAAATAAAGATACCGCCATCTAGTTGAGAAATTTGCAGTCCAAGGAAGAAAGACATCACCAATCATAGAGATCTCAAACTCTTTTTGCATCTCCTCTGCAAACCTCTTACACATATCATCATCTCCACAAAAGATGATATTATCAACATATATTACAACTATCAATATCATGTCTCCTTCTTCCTTGATGTAAAGTTTGCTATCTGTAGTACCTTTCTTGAATCCCTGTTGAAGTAAGTACTTGTCCAACCTAGCATACGAAGCTCTAGGTCCTTGCTTAAGACCATACATAGCCTTCTTGAGTCTACACACCATGTTCGGATCTTCTAATATCTAGAAACCATTTGGTTGTTCAATATAAACCACTTCAACTATATCTCCATTTAGAAATGCTGACTTAACATCCATCTGATATACCTTGAAGTTCCTATGAGCAACAAGAGCAAGGAACATCATGATTTCCTCCATCCTTGCTACTGGAGCAAAAGTCTCCTCAAAATCAATACCTTCAACTTGTGTGTATCCTTTGCATACTAGTTTTGTTTTGTTCCTTAAAACTTCACCTTCTTCATTTAGTTTGTTTTAGAATACCCATTTTGTTCCTATAACATTCTTATTTGCTAGTCTGGGAACCAATTCCTATGTTTGATTCTTCTGAATCTTTAATCCAATTCTTCTTCCATGGCTTTTATCCATCCGTCATCCTTGCTGGCATCAACAAAGTTTTTGGGTTCCACCTTTAATAACAAACACATGTTTACTTACTCATGTGTCTTAGCAAGCTTTCTCCTTATCTATACACCTTCATCCTTATCTCCAATGATCTGATCTGTTGAGTGGTTCTTCTGAACATACTTTGTTGGAGTCTTAGGCATTTGCTCTGGTTCTTGTTCCTTTTCTTCTTTCACTTCTTCTTCTTCATTTACAATGCATGGAAAGATATCAGATTCAGAGTCCTCTGATTCATGTGAGATCTGATACAGGTCTTCATCTATCTTGACATTTGTGCTTTCAATCATCTTTCCCAACTACTTGTTGTAGCATCTATAAGCCTTGCTTCTGGTTGAGTAGCCAAGAAAAATTCCTTCATCACTTCTTGAATCAAACTTTTCTAGGTCTTCTTCATCTCTTCTGATATAGCATTTGCTACCAAAGATCCTGAAGTATCTGACTATGAGAGGTCTTCCATACCATAGCTCATAAGGAGGCTTAGTGTTGTTGACCCTCAGTTGCACTCTTTTAATTAGATAGATAGCAGTATGAACTGCATCCTTCCAGTATATATCAATCAGATCTACATCTTTCAACATTGCCCTAGACATCTCTTGCACAGTCCTATTCTTTCTTTCCACTACCCCATTTTGTTGAGGGGTCCTAGGAGATGACACGTGTCTCCTAATACCATTATCTTCACCAAACTTTTCAAATTCATTTGAAGTCTTCTCTATTAGACTTCAAACATAAATGATCTTGGCATCTACTTCATTCTCATCCATAGCTTTGAACACTTTAAATTTATCAAGGGCATCTGATTTTTCTCTTAACAAAGTAACCCAAGTCATTATAGAATAATCATCAATAAGCAACATGTAATACCTCACTTTGTTGAATCTTTAATCTGGTAGGGCCACATAAATCAGCGTGAATCAACTTCAATGGCTTTGAAGAAGAATACTCCTTGATTTTGAAGTTTGCCTTTGTCTGCTTTCCTGTTTGACAATGAAATAACCCACCTTGTTCTGTATTATATATATATATTTATATTTTTTCTGATGTGGTCTAATTTTTCTCATTGTTTAGGGTTTCCTGTGGTTTAGTTTTAGTCTGCTTGCATTTGGTGTGTTTGCATTTGACAAGGAACACATGCATACATATATTTGCAAAATACAACGAAATGGAAATACCTAGTTGCTCTATTTCATTTGAAATGCATTATAAATCATTTAGGAACAATACCCATATAAATATATGTCAAAAACATAGCATTATGTACATAACCATGTTCGCTGTCATGAAATATAGGTCTGATATTAATGTAAAAACAACTTAAACTTCATTTCTTCATTGATCTTCAAGAGAATGGATTTGTACAACAAATAAAGTGTTTGTCTCTGCAACAGAGATGTCGTTTAGCCCACACAAACCCGAGGAACTGCTTGGAAACAAGAGAAAAGACACATACATGGAAACTCACGTCCCTATGTTGTTGGTACGGCCTTGCTGTTCACAAAAACCATTGGTAACAACTTAAAGCTCAGTCGAAACTACCTCCTCTATAATCATTTGTCCTTGCAAACACCATTTGCCCAATAAGAGATGGTCACAAAGAGAAATCTGCCACTAAAACCTCCAGAAAGGGCCCTCAGCTGGTACGACTAGGTACAATAGGGTACGATCTGTTTGTGGAAGCCAAAATACACTTAAAACTCCTTCCAATATCATGACAAACTCCTGCAATATGTTCTTTATTCTATGTAGATAATGATCGTGGCAAAATACTGATGATATCTACTTGAAAATGCCTCCACGAATGATCTCCTAACTCCCAAACTAAATGTAAATGAAGCACAAAAACAACCACTAGATATGGCTGCTTATAAGCACCCTTGGGTGGTCTTTCACACATGCGGAATGCTATCACTAATGGAGGATTTCGTCTCCAAAAGCCATGGATGGTTTTCCTTTAAACCCTTGTTCTCTTTGTAGAGCAAATATCATGAAAATGTAAATGTCGTGAATGAATGCTTTCTCTTTATTTTTGGCTTTTATATTTCCCACCAAGAGGGTCGACCCACATAAGGAGAAATAAACATTATAATTTCACTTTATTTTCCCTCATAGGCGTCCAAATACCAACATGTGACTTTAATTTACATTTTTCCAATTTTTACTAAGTCACTAACATTAATATAAAGTCCCAGTATTAAATATACAATGTTAAATTATGAACTTTAAAATAAATGGCCAAATGAACTCGGAATCCAATGAGCTATAGATTGTTGGGAGGGTCTCACCGAAACGCTCCACCTCCAATCTTGAATTTCCCCAAACGGTCAAAACCCTAACTTACTAAAAATAGTAAGTTCTAGCCAAAATGTTCAAACCATCTAATGAACATTGCATGAGTTACCTAACTACATTGGTTAGTCTACGAGAACCAAGTGTAGACTAAAACCGCCTAGGAAAAGGGGACATTATAGTCCGCCCTCCGCAAGATTGCTTGCCTCAAGCAATCTCAGATCTGGATGCATCAGAATCTGCTCACTCTCCCATGTAGCATCCTCAACTAGCAGGTTCTTCCACTTCACTAGATACCCTTTGATAACCCTCTTCCTCAATGTATGCTCCCTGGTGTGAATGATGGCTATAGGTACCAAAATCAACTTCCCCTCTTCATCAATAGGAGGCAACTCCGTAGAAGGTATCACATTGTGCCCCAGTGCTTTTTTAAGGGGAGACACATGAGAAACATTGTAGACCCTACTATCTGCCAGCAACTCCAGCTCGTAAGCCACCTCTCCAACCCTCCTAGAGATCTTGAATGGTTGATAATACCATGACTTCAATTTTTTTGCACCACTCTTCTTAAGAGTGGACTGTCTATAAGGCTACAGCATAAGATATATGATATCGCCAATCTCAAAAGAATGCTCAACCTTGTGCTAATCTACATACTTCTTTTGTTGGTTTTGCGCCTTCTGGATGTTCTCTCAAAGACCACATAATGTCCTGACTCTCTTGTAAGAGGTCTCTGGTCTTAGATACTTTACTGTATCCAAATAACAAATCCAAGAAGCTCAGAGCCTCGTACCCATAGAGTGCCATAAATGGTAACATCTGAATAGACATGTGGTAAGTGGTATTGTAACAATACTCACCCAAGTAAAGCCACTTCACTCATGCCTTTTGTTGCCCTGCTATGTAATTTTTGAGGTACGCTTCCTCCCATTTGTTGACTATCTCAGTCTGCCCATCTGTCTGAGGGTGGTAACTCGTACTGGGGGTGATCTTTGTCCCACTCAACCTGAAGAGCTCCTGCCAAAAGTTACTCAAGAACTTGTTGTTTCTGTCACTCACTATACTCTGTGGCAACCCATGTAGTTGGAATACATCTCTAAAGAATAATTCAGCAACCTGAGCTGCTGTATAAGTGGTTGAAATAGCCAAAAAAGAGCAAACTTAGTTAATTTGTCAACAACCACAAAGATACAGTTCCTGCCTTGGGCTTTGGGCAAGCCTATAATAAAATCCATCGAGATGCAATCCCACTTCCTCTTGGGAATGGGTAAGGGCTGCAATAAACCACCTAGAAAAGAGTGCTCATGCTTGTTCTGCTAACACACTTGGCACTCCCTCACATATTTCTAAACTTTTGTCTTGAGGCCTTTCCAAGTGAATCACTCCCTAACCTACATGTAGGTTTTGAAGAAACTTGGATGTCCTACCATAGGCAAGTTGTGAAAAGCCTTCAAGATCTTCTGCTTCATAGCAGATCCAGGCACCAAGTAAAGCATGCTCTTGTAAATAATCAAGTCATTTACAATTGAATGCTTGTCATCACTAATGGTGCCCTCAACAATCCCAGAAGCCCACTTGTCCTTTGCATACTCTACAGAAATCAAATCTCTTCAACCCTCTGCAATCTCCCCGAAGGCACACAAATGAGGTCTCCTGAATAATGCATCAACAACTACGTTCTTTTTTCCTTTAAGAAAACTATGTCAAAGTCATATGCCTGTAGTTTACTGACCCATTTCTGCTGCCGGTCGTTCAAGTCCTTTTGAGTAAGGAAATGCTTTAGACTGTTATGATCTGATTTGACAACAAATTTACCTCCAACTAGGTACTACCTGAACTTAGCCAATGCATGCATAATGGCTAGCACCTCCTTGTCATATATGTTGTAGCTCCTCTCTATAACCCTCAACTTTCTGCTCTCAAATGCAATGGGGTGTTCATCCTGCATGAATATCGCTCCAATGCCTTCCCCTGAGGCATCACACTAAAGCTCGAAAGGTTTTGTGCAGTCTGGAATGGCCAAGACTAGACAAGTACTCATCACCTCTTTAAATCTGTCAAAGCACTGCTGAGCACTAGTAGACCATTCAAAAGCACCCTTCCAAGTTGTTTAGGGTGAAAATTGATAGTTTGTTTACCTAGGTTAAATACTACCATTTCACCACTAAGCATTGGGAGGACAAGGACTGAGCTTATGAACAAGCTTCTAATCACTTTGTCTGTCCCTTACGCTCACATGGTTATGAGACCTAAGGCCCTAATCAAGATTTTATCAAGTGTTTTCCTTTCAACCAAGTAAAACCCTAACTATGCCTTATATCCAAAAATATACAGAAACTGATGAAGCAATTGGTAAAACTGACCACAGGAGTGCAGAGATAGAGTTTTAGAAACAGAGTACCTAGATTTTGAGGGTCACATGGACTAGGGTGCCTGTTCCAGTGTCTTGAAAGTTTCCACATAGGAAAATCTTCTACACAGGGTGTTTGAGACTGCTAAAAGGCTTCCAGATCCCGACATAAACACCTGGTTGGACTAGGGTGCCCACCCCAATGTCCCACAATTCTCGGAATCTGAAAATCCGAAAGTCTGTCGTGAATGTATCTGCAATATCCTCCTTTATGTAGCTTCTTTCCACCGGAACCTGCGAAACATGATTTGCACCTACAAAAGAAGGAATATGTTGCGGCTATATAGGAGCTTGCCTCAGTTAAGCCCCGTCTTTGGTATTTCTACCTCAACAATAGCCAAAGATAAAGATTTGCAAAAGTGTGTACAAACCTAACAATGTGTGTATGCATAAAATCAAACCCTAGATGTCTCAATCAAGGGAAGATCAACAACTTGTTTTGCATCAATAAACACAAACAACTTTACCTCAAGGAGATGAGACAAATGAAGACTTGCATGAACAAGAAGGCAAATCAAGAATGTCCACAGAGGATCTCCAAGCTTGTTGTTTGTTGTACCCAATCAAAATTTTTGCTTCATTAAGGCATTTTGAGCAAGTTTCGAAAATTCTTCGTCAAAAAGTAAAAAAAAAAACAAAATTTTTAAAAATAGACGTCAAATTAGGTTTTTTAGGTTTTTTGAGATACAGATGCTGGAAAAACTTTCTAAAAATAGAATCTCTAATTCAGGTATCGTGCCTGCTTCTGATTGGTTGATTTTGCTTCACGATCAGCGTGGTCCAGACGAAATCTACAAAAGGTCATGTTTTCTCTACTGGGTCAATTTTGCTTTTTCAATAGACGAAGTATGAGCTCTGAAGTCATCAATGGAGGAAGCTCATTTGCCAAAGCTCATTTTCAAGTTTTCAACATTGTTTCGACGACGTAGAACTGACGAATAGTCGTCGATTCGATGAAAAATGCAAAACAAAGCAGGGTTAATCCGGAGTGAGGTGAAAATTTGAAAATCATCAAATTTGACTAAGTTTGGGAAATCCAGGTGCCCTTGGAGGCTAGGGGCGCCCAGTTGCACCAGTGTTAGAATTGTTTTTGCGTTTTTCAAGAAAATGTGAGAAATGTCTTTGTTGGTCAGTTTTGGGGTGAATAAAAGCAGTCATTCTGGTCAACAATTTCTAAAAAGCTAGGAATCACATCAAATATACCCAGGTTATCTAGTTCATCCTTCATCTAGTGGCAGTCGTCAGACAAAATCATCAAAATCAGTAACGGGAAGCAGTTGTCGGCACGCGAAATGGAGCAAACTGCAAGCAAAAGTAGAAAATCATGGAAATTAACTAAGGCATAGATTTTCAAGCGCCCCTGGAGGCTGGGGGAGCCCATCTTTTCCAGTGTCAGAATTTTTTTCGTGAAATGTCAAAAAAATTTCGTCAACCCGCTTCTAGGTGGATAAAAGCAGTCAAACTCAGTCAAAAGACCTGTAAAAGCAGGAGATTCATCTCAGATATGCTCAGGCTATCCAGTCTACCCTCATCCTGATGCCTGTCCCTGGAATCCTGAAATTGACTAAGTCTGATGTCCTGAAGCCCTAAAAATTTGACTAAGTTTGAAATTTGGTGGATCCTCAAAACTCTAGAATCTGCATGTCAAATCCCATGGATTTGAGACCTATCTCAAACATCCTGAAAGTATATTTCAAAATATTTAAAGTATAGGAAGTTCAATATCTAAACATATACTTACATATATATTTTGAAATATACGTCAGGTAGGACCTTCTAAATCTGGTGGAATTCAAGATTTGTGGTAGAAATTTAAAATCTTGAAAATTTTCTAAGGCATGGAATCTCAAGCGCCCCAGGAGGCTAGGGGCGTCCATCTTCTCCAGACTTAGTTTATTTTTCATGTTTTTCTGGGAATGAAGAAAAGTTGCAAATCTTCAAAAATGAAAATTTAAAATCTCAAAAAATGGCTAAGGCATGAGATTCCAAGCGCCCTTGGAGGCTAGGGGCGCTTGGGTTATCCAATGTTAGAAATTTTCTTGTCACGACAGTGTTTCCCTCTAGCCATTTCCTGATCTTCGTCCGACAATAGGTTCCAGAGGTCAGATTTGTAGTTAGACGTTGTCAGATCGTCAGTCTGAGACTAGGGATGAAATCAGAATTGATAAAACTTCAAGATGCCATGATCAGTCAGCGTTTTTAGTTAATGGTGATAGTTTGCTATTTCGTTGAAGTCAGAGACATGCTATTTTGCAGTCAAAATGAGTGCAGAAGTGTCAAAAACAGAGGAAAATTGGCTAACATTTTTGCAATCTCGTGTGTTTGATGACATCATCAAAGAATATATTTTCATCATCTCACACATGAAGCCATAGGTAGCTATAAAATAAGGATTTGTCCTATTCGAAGGCATCTACTTGGATTTGCGCTTTAAAAGTTGCTTTCTTCATAGATAAGATTGAAACTTTATTTCTTCACAAAGAAAGCTATTTTTTTGCCCTAAAGTTCTATAAAGACAAGCTTTTGGCCGCTTTTATTCATTACTTTTGCAGGTTGCATCGAGAGGAAGAAGACATATGTTTCTTTCCACGAAGATTCGAAGGCTTAAACGAAGTACTTTTTTAGCGTTCTTCATAGTTTCAGGTTTAGAAATCAAGGAAGCACGCTTTGTCAGGGTCCTTTTTTCTAAGGGATCATTTTTTAGAAATTGGACCGAGGCTTTTTCAGTTTTCATCGAGATGTGTCCATTCAAAATTTCATCCTCTTGAAGATTGGGAATTTTGCTTTTTTTGGGAATCTACTTTTTTGCTGCTTTTTCGGGAAAGTCTTTGCTTTTTTAAAATTTGACGATTTAGTTTGCTTTAGAATGGGATTGTATACAAAACCCATATGCCAACTTTTTTGGTCAGAATTTGCTTTTTAGAAGATATTATTTCCTAAAATATCAATAGATGACATCACCAACAGGACAACAATGAAGATAAGGATGAGACACAAAAAGCATCTTTAACTAAATGTTTTTTGTTTTAGAGCATTTGCTTTCATCCAAAGTTCATCTATTCTTTATTTAGAAAGAAATCACTTTGTAATAGTTGAAATTTTGTTTGCTTTAAATCACTTTGCTTTAAAGTGTTTGTTAGTTGTAATCCTTGTCTTAGAATAGAAATAAAGCTTGCAAGTTGGCAAGTTAGTTAGGGTAAATCAAGGAGATTTTAGGGTTCCCTACTCCTTTGATTTTAGTATAAATAAGGGCAACGTTGCCCATTGTAATAGAGCTACTTTTGTGATAGCAAATTTGATGTGCCTATTGTAGCCTGCAAATCTTGTTATTCCAAGCGTTTGTTCACTCTGTGTTCATTGTAAGGGAACGGTGTTGAAGATAACATATTTTATTGTGCCTATTCTAGCCTGCGAAATTATTGTTGAAAGTGCTTGTTCACTTTGTGTAATCTGTTTCCAGTGTTTGATCGCTTGTTGTATGCCTGCCTTTTGCTACAATATTGTTGTCCTGGAGTTGTATCGACTTTGTGATGTTGGAATAGAAATCTCATGCCTGCCTTTGCTCTGATATTCTACCTCAGATCATCAAGTTTTGTCGTCAGATGTGTGGCTTCTGTAACTTTTATTTCAGCTTTCATCATTAAAGTACAATGTGTCTTGTGATGTAAATGTGGGAGAAATTTACTTAAGTTTTTGTGTTAAAACAATCATTGCTTGTCCACTTTTAATCCCTTTGCTCTGAATTTACTTAGGAGATTAAAAGCGTCATTAGTTTAAACCTAGTTGTAGTAGAAGTTTTAAAAATGGAAAAAAACCTCTTCTACAACATTTAGAGTTTTATAACCTTGTGCTCGTAGCTGAGAATCAAAAAGAAGATAGACGAAGTTTAATTTATTTATCTTTTTAGCGAACATCAGTAAAAAGTGAAGTCCCCCTTCCAATAGGAGAGCAATTTATCTGTGCATAACTGTTTGTTTCCAACTCGCATTCTAGGGGTGCGAATTGAAATGCCAATAGTTTTCTGGCGCCCACCGTGGGGCACGAGGCATAAAATTTCAAACAAGCTTAGGGTTATATCACGGGAATGACTCTCTGGCGTCCTTCTGCTCCAGTTCAACAACTAAATCTTACACCACCTGCTATTCAACCAAATCTTGTATAAGTGTAAGGAGAGTAAATAGACATCATTAGTAGCATGAAGAGTTTCATTTTTGCGCAAAAGAAAAGTCCTGATTAGTGGAGAAACATGGCTACTATTCTTGACAAAGAAGAACACAAGGCAGATCTTGTGGCAGGAAGACCAGTATTACCACCTCCCGCGTGGCAGTAGATAATCCTGGCTCACAGGGTCTATTCAATAAGGGGAAAAGGCGGTGTTACGGATCCTTTCTTCCAAGATCTTGTTGCTACAAAAGTTGTAGAAACATCCATCATAGTTCTTGAAATCTAGTTAGTTCCTGAAGACAAGCAGGAAGAACCTCAAGAGGAACCAGTAATCCAGCCTAGAGCAATGGGTGATGCAAATAATAACAATCACAATAATTAGAATTAGCAGCATCCACCCTCATTACCTTGGGGTAACAACATTGGACCTTTGGCACTAGTAGAATATCATGAGCTTCCTGAAGGATCAAGAAAAAGTTTTTCAAAGTTTCATGGTGATGGCAAGCAACATCCTGATGAGCACATTTCTACCTTCACCACTACTTGTGGGATTCTTGGCGTTGTACATGAAAATATTGTAGGAGTCAAGGACAACACTGAGAGGGGGGGTGAATCAGTGTTGTGTGAATTATCAAATCCTTTTACAAACTTTAACTTTCAGAGAACAAGGAGAGAAAGATACCATTGATTTGTCAAATACATATGCACATGCTGTGAATGCAGAAAGAGAACAAAACTTCATAAGTAAATCATACACACACAGAGTAGATTATGACACAAAATTTGCATGAGTGGAAAACCCTCCAGGGGTAGAAAAACCACTCCAAAATTGCCTCACTGGCTTAATTGAAAAACATGCCTCACTGACTATACAAAATGTATCTAGGAGCACCAACTCCACTACCAAACAGAAGCACCCACTTCCTACATAGATATACCTCACTGGCAAACAAATAGGTCTCATTGACCTACAAACCTCACTGGCTAATACAAGGCCTCACTGGCAAACCAAATCATCAATTGAAGTAATAAACAAGATCAGAGGGACACTCTGTTTCCATTCAATTCTTAATTCATTTACACCTGCATAACAATTCATCTGATTATCAATACACCTGATTATTTCTGCATAAGAATTCACTTGATGCAATCAATTGCATCTTGTCTTTTTGATGATCTTGTCAATCTCTGTATCTGTATTTGATCCCGTCAGTGTCATTCAAATTGTCTTAAAATATTCATTTGGATTCACATCTATTTCAACTGTATAATTTCATCATTGATCTCTATGTACTTATCATCTGTATGTTTTATCTCTCTCTCCCAAAAAAAAACATTATCATCAATGCACCTTGAAAACAATTTTATACAAGTTGAATGTCCTTCCACCTGCAAAGAAAATTCTTTTCATATTCCTCTGTGCCTAATCAATTCTTCAATAATCTCTTCAAATTCTTCTTCATCAACAATTTATTTTTCAATCTGTCCTTGTAAGAGAAAATAAAATCTCTTTCAAAATTCTTCATTCTTTCATCTGCCCTGCACGAATAAAATCATGAAAAAATCCACCATAAAATATTAACAAACATCTTCAATAAAATCTAATCAATGCTCTGTAAATAAAAAATCTCTGAGAACTTTCATCTTCTCAAACCCTTCATCTTCTCCTTCACATTCTGCATTTTCTTTTCAATAGGACTTCAAAAATCATTTTGCCTTGTATAAAGTCTTCATAAAAATCTCTGTCAAAAACTTTATGTTCATCTGCAAATAACCTTTGATTTTCTATAATAAAAAACTTCAATGAAATATTGTCAATCTTCTTCAATCTCCACAAAGAAATTGCTCTTTTTAGAAACTCTAAAAAAACTCCTTAAAATCCTTTATCATCTTCATAGGAATTAGAAAATTTCTAATTATAAAGCATTTAATGCTTTATACAAAACATGCTCTTTATAACATTCAATAGTTTTTTTTATTACCTATAAATCGTGCCTTGTATTTCATGCTTTATAAAAATAAAGCTTTTCCACTGAATATATTCCTTCTAATGTCGAGCTCCACTTATTCATCGACCTCCTCATAAAGCATTTGATAAATGATCTTTTTCAAAAACAAGGTCCATAAAATCGTTTGATGGCCCCGCAAAAGCATTTGATGCTTTTCTTCACAAAAAATCCGATGCATTTTAAAACCATAAAACATCTTCAATAAAGTATTCGATGCTCCATATTCCTCATATAAATCGTGACAAAAAAAATCGGGCTAAACTCCATCTTTACTTTTCTTGCAGATTTAAAAACAAATTTAAGAAAACTTCTAACCAAAGTGCTCATAAGGAGACCTTGTCCCATCGGTATAAAGAGAGGAGGGCCAGTCACTACAATGACAGTGTACCCCTTCTGCAGGTTCCTTTAAGTGAGGTGACCTGTATTAGAAGGTCAACATACTTTTAAAGCACAAAGTGCAATAAGATATGATGGATAGCTTAGATTTTGGTATAGCTCATAATTTAGAGTTTTGCTTAAGTGTTTAGGTTCACACTTGTCTTTTGAGCATGAATACGCGTCTTTTCATGAAAGACCATATAACCCTGTATCTCTGCACATGAGAAGCAAAGTAGCAAAGTGATACCCTTGATTCATTGTATGACATGAAGAATGAGGACTGTAGCAACATCATCATTGCTTGAACATAAACATGCTTGATGCATGTGAACCATGAAGCACAAAGCTATCCTCAACATAGTACCAACAATTCCACATTGTAACTTTGTCATGCTTGATAGACCTGACACTTGATGAGTAGGAGTAGAAGCATGAAGCCCACATTGTAACATTTCACATATGAAGCAACTTCATCAAGCATGTCCAGAACTATTTATGATAATTACATCTGATATCTACATCTGTCTTCTTTATGTCCTTTTGCCAAGTAAGTCAGGAATAAACAAACAAGCCCTGTAAACCTTTCATGTGAAGCAAGAAGCAAGACCATAACCAACTCCTCACAACATAGATTCTCTGGTCAACACAACTTAACTTAACTTAGCAAGATGAACATTGTGAACCAAACATTACCTTAATCAACTGAGCTCCTTCAAAGCAAAGCATAATAGAACCAAACCAATACCGACTCCACATCTTTATGAAACTAACCAAGCAATGAACAACTATCTTCTCCTAATGTCCTGCAACAACTATTGGCAACTCTGCAACATCCACATAGCACACTTTTGGCATCAATGACAACCTGTCACCATCAGATATTGCAGTGCATTTCTTTGTGGAGACATTGCAAATCTCAGCAGCTGAATGATTTAATCACCTCGCTGCCTGCTCTATCACAAGTTGTGAGTCGATGAGGGAGAAATTTCTCACTCGTTTCAAGCCCACAGAAGATAGTCATGTCTTGTTTGCACAACTCTCAAACATCAACAAAGACAAAAGTGAGCAAATGCGAGAGTTTGTGGCCAGATTCAACTGTTTAGTTGGAAAAATTGCAAACACCCTGAATCCTTCGTCAAAAATTCTGTTAAGTTGTTTCACGAATGCATAATCTTTAGAAATTTCTTTCTACCTCAAGCAAAGACACACTATAGAACTGCAAGAAGCTCAGGAGTATGCTATTGAATTAGAAGATCATATGATCAATTCAGGAAAGATCTAGAGAGATTCAATCAAGCCACTGGTGCCCTTGAATGTTGTACCACTTTGGCAAGTTCCATCTCCTTCAAGTATACCAGATTCTTTCATTAACTGTCACTGATCAGCCTGCTTCACCTGTGCATCAAATATCACCTATGTGTCAAGAGGCAGATGTGTCTTTTGCAATACAAATATACTGCTTGTTCCACGTAACAAACCAACGTGATGGAGAAAATTGCCCTGAGATGAGAAGATTCATGCAAATATTAAAAGCATCAAATGAAAATCAAGGATTTTCGGATAATCCTGAACGTCTCTTTGACGAATCCGATGGCCGCTCTATGAAGAGATTTTACCAGTGTAAATCAAATAT
This sequence comes from Cunninghamia lanceolata, assembly GCA_027924645.1. NCBI lineage: Eukaryota > Viridiplantae > Streptophyta > Pinopsida > Cupressales > Cupressaceae > Cunninghamia > Cunninghamia lanceolata. Next base: position 14,045,090 of record BSBN01001101.1, read on the forward strand.
TAGAAGCGATCATTTTTCTGACTCTGTTTCAAGCGACATCATGTGTTTGTATATGGAACATGAATGTTCATCGGAAGCTGAAAATTTGCATAATTTCTTCGAATATGAAGGAGGATCGTTGATAGAAGAACCTGAAGAAATGCATGACTTGCATACTTTCTCTGAGGAAGAAGTGCAACAATCTTCACAAGACTAAAATTACAAGGAAGAGATAAAAAATGCTAAAGAGAGCAATGATGAATTTGATTTGTTCTTCTCATATTTTGAAGGTTGGTTTGAAGAACTTGTGTTAGATACATTCAAAGGAGAAGAGACCATAAAAGCATCGCAATCGGAGAAAAAACAAGATCTTCATTTTGAAGATGATTCATCATTGGAGGAATTTATCAAAACTGGAGATCATATGGAAGATTCATCATTGGATCTCGACAGTTTTGTACATCACTTGGAGAGTGATTCTTCAGTAGAGGGTATTGTAAATTTTCTTTTAGAGTTTAGCCCGTCTTCATCTTTGTCACAAGAAGTTTTCATACACACTAGTGAAGAAGATGATGCTAAACTTTCGAAGGTTATCCCTGAACCTGTGCAATCAAGAGACATCACAAATATGATGAAGTCAACACAAAATGCAACATATGAAGAGGTTCATGGAGAAGAAAAGCTCATGGAATATTTAGTCTTGGTTACTGAAGAGAATCAATTGGAGAAATCGGAAATCCTCGACAAGTGTTTTGTGAGATACGTCGTATGTGAAATCAATCAAGCAGATGAAGAAGAAATACAAACCTTAGAAGAATCCATCTTTGATCCTGCTTACCTATCAGAAGAAGAAAGGAACATGGTTACTGAAAATGAGACGCTACCAGATATCCACATTGAAGAAGGTTGCTCTATGGAGGTTGATGAGACTCAAAATGATGAATGGGAAAGTGAGCTTCTAGGTGAAGATGTTATCCATCAAGTATACTTTAATAATGATCAGGTGCTCGAAGATTCAGATCTTGATGATTTATCATATTCAGATTCTAAGGAATGGATGGATGAAGACATGACCAATGAAGGTGAAGAAGTACCTGAATTACTAGATAAATTGATGATAACAGTTGTAGATTCGATAAGCCAAGAAGCAGTGATGAGGATTGTGTATGAGCAACTTCGACCTTTTTTAGAGGATGATACATTGACAGAATTCAAGGTTGCGTATGTTCAAGATATAAATGAAAGTCAAGTTCTATATGTGGTGATTACCATTTCCACAAGCATACTTGGCTACAAGACCTTGCTTCATATCTTCAAAAAGAGGTCTTGTACCTTCACGTGTTGCAGAGACTTCTCACTTTGGAAGAAGTTGATCAACCTGATATTTGGCGTATCAATCAGTTCATCATGAACTTCTCATGGCCCGAATGTGAATACCCACCTGAATCATGGCTCTTCGAGAAGGTGTTGCAAAGGAAGAAAAGCTCTGTGTTGTCAAGACAAATCTCACAGCTCAAGAGAAAAGGCTTTTATTTTTCTTAACCAGTTGATGGTTTTGTGTGATAGTTTTTGTTCTTATTGTCTTCGCTTGAAAGAGTGTTTGTGTCTGTGATGTGTTTTCCCTTTCCGTAATGTGATTGTTATGTCGTAATGTATTTCCTTTTTCGTAATGTGATAGTTGTGTTATTTGTGTTCTGGAAAGTTCCAACTTTTAGGTGATGTAGGGAAAAGTCTTGTTCTAGGTGATTAGGAAAGTGACATGACTCTATTGCCCAACTGATAAGGCACTGGTTCAAGCTTAAAAAGTTTAGAGATTCTCGGTTCTCCTATGCGGTAAGTATCTGACGTGGTCCCCAGACAGAGCCAATTGTTGTACCCAATCAAAAATTTTGCTTCATTAAAGTATTTTGAGCAAGTTTAGAAAATTCTTTGTTAAAAAGTCAAAAAAACAAAATTTCTAAAAATAGAAATTTCTATTTTTAGAAAGTTTCTAAAAATATACATCAAATTAGGTTTTCTGGGTTTTATAAGATACGGATGCTGGAAAAATTTTCTAAAAATAGAATCTTCGATTTAGGTGTCGTGCCTGCTTCTGATTGTTTGATTTTGCTTCACGATCAGCGTGGTCCAGACAAAATCTGTAAAAGGTCAAGTTTTCTCTACTGGGTCAATTCTACTTTTTCAGAAGACGAAACATGAGCTCTGAAGTCATCAATGGAGGAAGCTCATCTGCCAGAGCTCGTTTTCAAGTTTTCAATGCTGTTCTGACGATGCAGAACTGACAAACAGTCGTCGATTCGACGAAGAACGCAAAACAGAGTAGGGTCAATCTGGAGTGGTGAAAAATTGAAAATCATCAAATTTGACTAAGTCTGGGAAATCCAGGCGCCCCTGGAGGCTAGGGGCACCCAGTTGTACCAGTGTTAGAATTTTTTTACGTTTTTCAAGAAAATGCGAGAAATGTCTCCGTTGGTCAGTTCCAAGGTGAATAAAAGCAATCATTTTGGTCAACAGTTTCTAAAAAGCTGGGAATCACATCAAATATATCCAGGTTATCTAGTTCATCTTTCATCCAGCGGCAATCATCCGACAAAATCATCAAAATCAGTAACGGGAAGCAGTTGTCGGCACGTGAAATAGAGCAAACTGCAAGCAAAAGTTGAAAATCATGGAAATTGACTAAGGCATAGATTTTCAAGCGCCCCTGGAGGCTGGGGGCGCCCATCTTTTCTAGTGTTAGATTTTTTTCTGCAAAACATCAAAAAATTTTCATCAGCCCACTTCCAGGGGGATAAAAATAATCAAACTCAGTCAAAAGGCCTGTAAAAGCAGGAGATTCATCTTAGATATGTTCAGGCTATCCAGTCTACCCTCATCCTAATGCCTGTCCCTGGAATCCTGAAATTGACTAGGTTTGATGTCCTAAAGCCCTAAAAATTTAACTAAGTCTGAAATCTAGTGGATCCTCAAAAATCTAGAATCTGCATGTCAAATCCCATGGATCTGAGACCTATCTCAAACATCCTGAAAGTATATTTCAAAATATTTAAAGTATAAGAAATTCAATATCTAAACATATACTTAAATATATTTTGAAATATACATCAAGCAGGACCTTCAAAATCTGGCAGAATTCAAGATTTGCAGTGGAAATTTAAAATCTTGAAAATTTTCTAAGGCATGGAATCTCAGGCGCCCCAGGAGGCTAGTGGTGCCCATCTTCTCCAGACTTAGTTTATTTTTCATGTTTTTTCGGGAACAAAGAAAAGTTGCAAATCTTCAAAAATGAAAATTTAAAATCTCAAAAAATGGCTAAGGCATGAGATCAGAATTGATAAAAATCTAAGATTGGGGATGAAATCAGAATTGATAAAACTTCAAGATGCCATGATCAGTCAGTTTTTTCAATCAATGGTGACAGTTTGCCATGTTGTTGAAGTTAGAGACAGGCCATTTTGGAGTCAAAATGAGTGTAGAAGTGTCAAAAACGGAGCAAAATTGGCTAACACTTTTGCAATCTCGCGTATTTGATGACATCATCAAAGAAGATATTGTCATCATCTCACACATGAAGCCATAGGCAGCTATAAAATAGGGATTCCTCCTATTCGAAGACATCTATTTGGATTTGCGTTTTAAAAGTTGCTTTCTTCATAGATAAGATTGAAGCTTTATTTCTTCACAAAGAAAGCTATTTTTTTTGCTCTAAAGTTCTATAAAGACAAGCTTTTGGCCGCTTTTATTCATTACTTTTGCAGGTTGCATCCAGAGGAGGAAGACATTTTTTTTTCCACAAAGATTCGAAGGCTCAAACAAAGTGCTTTTTCAGCGTTCTTCATAGTTTCAGGTTGAGGAAGCAAGGAAGCATGTTTTTTCAGGGTCCTTTTTTCTAAGGGATTATTTTTCAGAAATTGGACTGAGGCTTTTTCAGTTTTCATCGAGATGAGTCCAACCAAAATTTCATCCTCTTGAAGATTGAGAATTTTGTTTTTTTCGGGAATCTACTTTTTTGCTTCTTTTTCGAGAAAGTCTCCATTTTTTCGGGAATCTGACGATTTGGGTTGCTTCAGAATGGGATTGTCTACAAAACCCATGTGCCAACTTTTTTGGTTAGAATCTGCTTTTTAGAAGATATTATTTCCTAAAATATCAATAGATGACATCACCAATGGGACAACAATGAAGATAAGGATGAGACACAAAAAGTAGCTTTAACTAAATGCTTTTTGTTGTAATGCATTTACTTTCATCCAAAGCTCATCCATTCTTTATTTAGAAAGAAATCACTTTGTAATAGTTGGAATTTTCTTTGCTTTAAAGCATTTGTTAGTTGTAATCCTTGTCTTAGAATAGAAATAAAGCTTGCAAGTTGGCAAGTTAGTCAGGGTAAATCAAGGAGATTTTAGGGTTCTCTACTTCTTTGATTTTAATATAAATAACGGCAGCTTTGCCCATTGTAATAGAGCTATTTTTGTGATAGCAAATTTGTTGTGCCTATTCTAGCCTGCAAATCTTGTTATACCAAGCATTTGTTCACTATGTGTTCATTGTAAGGGAACAGTGTTGAAGATAACATATTTTGTTGTGCCTATTCTAGCCTGCGAAATTGTTGTTGAAAGTGCTTGTTCACTTTGTGTAATCTGTTTCCAGTGTTTGATTGCTTGCTTATGCCTGCCTTTTGCTACAGTATTGCTGTCTTGGAGTTGTATCGACTTTGTGATGTTGAGATAGAAATCTCATGCCTGCATTTGCTCCGATATTCTATCTCAGATCATCAAGTTTTGTCTTCAGATGTGTGGCTTCTGTAACTTTTATTTCAACTTTCATCATTAAAGTACAATGAGTCTTGTGATGTAAATGTGGGAGAAATTTACTTAAGTTTTTGTGTTAAAACAATCATTGCTTGTCCACTTTTAATCCCTTTGCTCTGAATTTACTTAGGAGATTAAAAGTGTTATTAGTTTAAACCTAGTTTTAGTAGAAGTTTTAAAAAAGGAAAAAACCTCTTCTACAACATTTAGTGTTTTATAACCTTGTGCACTCAGCTGAGAATCAAAAAGAAGATAGACGAAGTTTAATTTATTTATCTTTTTAGCGAACATCAGCAAAAAGGGAACTCCCCATTCCAATAGGAGAGCAGTTTATCTGTGCATAGCTGTCCGTTTCTAACTCGCATTCTAGATGTGCGAATTGAAACACCAACACTATTGGAGGCTTCAGCCCTTTTCCCGATCATGCAAATGATGTACAAACCCTAAGAAGAGTAAGATAGACTCAAGATCTTGATTCCTAATCTTCATCAATTGTCTCCAAGATGGAAAATAAAGAATACTTCAAAGAGCTTCAACAAGTCACTGAATTTCAATGGCAATTGCAGCAGAGTTTTGGCATCAAGCTCGCATAAGAATTGTGTCTAATAAAATGATTTGCAAATGTATTTTTATATCTAGCTTTAGGGAAATTCAAATTTTGAAATAATGTGTCGATATTGCGAAAACCAAGAATCTGAAAATAGAATCTCGAGGCACTCGGCGGGAATTGACACCCTGCCAAAATTGAAAATCCCGTGAAACAGGGGAGGACTAGGGTGCGGGCGTCCAAGTCCTAGCCCCCAATTTCAGCTCATATCTGCATTTTTGGGGGTCTTAGGGACCCAAATCTCAAATCCGCTTTCCGGGTTCTATCAATAAGTTACCTCAAAAAGTGAACAGATTGCTCCTAGACTTAATCGATTAGGGTTTCAGGAAGGCTAGAAAAGAAAAGGTTGAGAGGTCACCAAGAGTGAGGAGATAAACCGAGGGAAATTATACCATTCCATACAGGAGGACAATTTCCAACGTTACATTTAGCCCCCACTTTAGTGGCCATATGACACTACGTGCATATGCAACTAAAGGAAAGTAAATACATCAATCATGAAAAGGATACCCAAAAGGATACTATAGAGGAAGCCGAAGTGTTGTCGCCGAGAAGAAAGGAGCCCTCAAGTTTGGAATCCTGCAAGACCACAAGGTTAGGAACTCCAACCTACAAAGCAACACTTGTAAGAAAAAAATCAAAATCAAATCAACCTGCAACCACCACCAATGAGTCAGTACAAAAATGCTAAGGGGGTTGAGTGATGAGGCCAGGAGGAAATCGAGGGAGATATATGCCCCCTTTTTTCTACTTGCTTAGTCCGAGAGGAGAAACAAGGAGATATCCACGCGTCGATTTCAAGTGAAATGTGTTATGAGGGTTATTTGAGAAAACAAAACTTCAACATAGCACATTGGGGAAGGAAGAGAGTGGAACCAAGATTCTAATGCAACAAACGACAGTAAAATTAGAGTTTGTCAACTCAAGAAAAAGGCTCAAGAGTAAAAGAGCACACTTTTGCACCTAGTTAGGGATAGGAATTCTCACTTACTTTATGTAAAAGGGAGTTGTCACTTATCACTAACTCATTTTGTTTCTTGTCATTTTAGAGAGAGAGGAGGAGATAGGAGATTGACCATGCCGAGCCAATGTCCATATCATCCACCATGACTGGAGATGCTTCAAGCATGAGTTGCGGAGAGACGCTTGAGGCCGAGGTAGGGTCCTAATCCAATTCTTCTGTCATCTTTCATTGTACTTTTTCTTTCACATTTATCGATGCCTATGCCAAGAGCGAAAGGTGGACAAGGTTCCCAGACAGGGGCGCCCAAGTCCACCTAGGGCGCTAGAGTCTCTGTGGCGCCCTAGTCCCACAGGGGCACCAGTGTCCCTCTGGGGCGCCCTAGTCTCCCTAGGGCGCCCTGGTCCACAGAGGACATAGGCCCTAGGCACAGGCACTCTATTCAGTTTTTGATAGCTTATTTTGATTTCGAGAGGGAATTCTGATACTCTTGCTTGCTTTCTGATCTGTAGGATGTCCCTGAGATGCGTGAGCACACAGGCGGTCGTCTGATGGCACTTCTACGAGAGCGCGCTAGCACCTTGACTATCGCAAAGAGAGCATTTACAGACGGTTGCCCTATGGTGGGTGTTTGAGATGCCCATAATCAGATTCCACTGCGCTATGCTCATGACACTGATGGAGAGATGGGATGCAGATACATCCACATTCCACTTACCGACTAACGAGATTACCATCACATTGGAGGATGTATTTGTTGCAAGGTGTGGCCCTTGGTCTCCTTGTTCAGCACAATGCTGCGGTGGTTTGTGACAAGGGCTTAATCGCCTCCCGTGCTTGTTAAGTCAAGTGGTTGTATCGGGCATTAACAGGGTGATCTTTTGGTGCAACGACAACTAACAATTGGTATCAGAGCCGAGGTCATGGGTTCAAACCCCACACTTGCGCTGGGAGGGGGATTGTTGCAAGGTGTGGCCCTTGGTCTCCTTGTTCAGCACAACGCTGCAGTGGTTTGTGACAAGGGCTTAACCACCTCTCGTGCTTGTTAAGTCAAGTGGTTGTATCGGGCATTAACAGGTCGATCTTTTGGTGCAATGGCAACTAACAATATTTAGGATCCTTCGATAGCCGATCCAAGGAGAGACAATGAGGGTTGTTGGTCATCACTCAAAGGAGTATACTCGTGAGAGTCAACTATACTGCTTGAGTCGCACTGTTGCACAGGTAGAGCGTGGTCACATTCAGCTCCGTTAGCTAGAGCAGGGATGCAGAGACATTCCCTTACTATGGAGGATCATGATTGTCACAGTCGCACTAGCCATTGCACCAGATGGACGAGGCACTCACCTTCATGGGGGTCTCGTTCATACTATCAGAGTGATGGAGGAGCATCAGACTGTCTATGCATGGGGGCGCAGTATGCTTGCGCTCCTATATCGCAAATTAGGGTGATATGTCCATTATGAGATGCAGAGTTTGATGGTCTACACATTACTACATGTCTATGCCTTTGAGCACATCAGGTGCACATGACCGGTGGGTTTTCCTATAGAGGTAGCATTCACCCATCCATGTGTCTATGCCTATCCGCTGGTCAGGTGTTGGAGGCACGGCAATCTGTTATACTGGAGAGTAGTATTTGACATATTACAGCTCAGTGATATCATGTGGAGATCGTATCGTGGCTACATCAGATGGCCTGGCGAGCAGAGGTAGTTAGGTCGGATGCAGAGGGATCAGCTAATGGTCGGTCACCTTGATCATATTGTATCTTGGTTCTACTTTGACAGGGTGGCATGATAGTTCAGACAGGTACATGATGTTCCTTCAGTTCGTCCGAGCCACGCACGTGCAGCTCAGAGTGCAGTTAGAGCCAATACTGTCCGACGGCCGACTATAGCATATGTGCCACTTAACGATGACAAGGGTTCTGAGGATGCAGAGCCAGTGTCGGACACAGATGATGTCAGGTGTACCTGAGCATATTAGACCTGGTGGCACACATCATGGCCTGCCCCTGTCTTTCCACCTGGGCATCCCATAGGAGATGCTCGACCTTGGGCCATTCACGCGAGTGACACAGGGGTGGAGGACGACGTCAGTGATTTTGCGGGATACTATGATTTTGAGGAGGATGAGGATGAGGACGAGGATGAGTCCGAGGTGGTCCCATCATAGTACGTCTTTAGAGCGAGATCACGACAGAGTTAGTAGGATGCAGACACTGATGAGGAGACCAAGTTGAGACTGCAGTCAAAGGCTTGTGGTCCTATTCTAGCAGACAGAGCGAGGGGAGAGTAGTAGGTCTATGCCTCAAGTTGCAGATCAGACAGTAGAGCTCATCGCACCATCAGCGATCCGAGATCCATCCTGGCAAGATGGAGATCCAGGTTAAGTTTGGTTTATTAGTTTATGTTTTGTATAGTTATTATTTGTGATATTTATATGGGAGTCTAACATCTATCTCATCCTCTATTTTGCAATTGGGATTGATGCATGGCGAGACTTTATGAGTCACGTCATAGGAGACATAGTACCGACAGATGCCTCAGAGCAGCAAGTGTGGGCAGATTATTCATCATGATCATCTGTTGGGTGGTATGCTGAGATATTTATGCCTATTGTCAGATACATGACTGCTACAAAGGCCATGCTAGAGCAGTCTGCACGAGAGAGAGAGGAGTTTCAACAGAGAGCTGAGTGCGCCAAGGCTAAGCTCAGGGCATAGCAAGAGCAGACGGTAGCGGTTCCTACATCGGAGGGAGAGCCAGCTGTCAGTGAGTTCTTACTATGGGAGGTCCAACAGACAAGAGATGATAGAGATAGGGTTCAGGCCGAGAGAGATCGGTACCACAGGATGTACCAGGAGGCACATGAGCAGATGATAGAGATGAGAGGTGAAATTAGGGGGTTACAATCACGAAGCGTCTCTAGGAGTCATTCGCGATCCATAGCCACACATGGTTAGGCTTCTGTCATTCGCACACCATGAGGGCCTGAGGGTACTGGTGATTGAAGCTCAACTATGTGATATATAGATTTTAGGCACTACGACATCCCATTTTGTTTTGAGGGATAGTCGACTCGGATGTATACATGAAACTGAGATATATATATATATATATATATATATATATATATATATATATATATATATGATTATTTCTTTTGATCTATGTGTAATAGCTTTTGATCTATCGCATGTGATTTTTGAAAAAAATACAACTAGTGATGATGTCTAAATGCTATAATTAATGCTATTGTGATATACTAACAATTCTAAAAAGAACATGTAGTAACAAGCACAATGATTAATTATTTTACACATAACTTTAACTTCCATGCTATATTTAGTTAATACAAAAGTGATCTAAGCAATTACTACTTAAACATGATACAACAATGATCAATTGAATGGAGATGTAATGTTAAATGAATTAAGACAAAACGGTAATAGCTTGTCGAAATTGAAGCTAATCTGTGTACTAAATTAGCTTATAAACATTTAATATTAAATCTTTAAGCATAAAATCTTTTGAGGTGCGCCGCAATAATAGGTTCTTTAAGCGGCGTACCTTGCTCATCGACTAATTTATACACTCTGAATCCAAATGTTTCAGTGATTATATATGGTCCAAGTCAATTAGGGTTGAACTTACTTTTTTCACCATGCGGTGCATTCACATTGCGTTGATTTTCATAAAGAACCAAGTCCCCAACGTTAAATGAACTTTGTATGACTTGTGTGTTATAGGCTCGTTGCACACCTTTTTGATAAGACTTGAAATGTTCAAGAGCGTTAATACATCTTTCATCAAGCATCTCAAGTTCTTGTAATCTTTTCTCTTATTCTATGTTATCATCCATGATATCTCTTAGGGAAATTCACAAGGAAGGAATTTCTAACTCCAAGGGTATTATCGCGTCTGCACCATAGACAGGATTATACGGTGTGTTACTTGTAGCCATTCGAATACTTGTTCTATAAGCCCATAAGGCATAAGATAATTGTGTATGCTAATTGTTTTTATGTTTATTAACAGTTTTCCATAAAATCTGTCCAATAACCTTGTTTGAAGCTTCTCCTTTGCCATTTGATTGAGGGTAATAAGGCGTAGAGAAGTGATGTATATGATATTTTTCGAGGAACTTTTTCACATCCTTGTCCTTAAATGGTGTACCATTGTCCGAAACTAAGGAGGAAGGTATTCCAAATCGAGAAATTATGCTATCTTGTATGAATCGACAAATTACATTGGCGATCGTGGATCGCAAAGGGACTGCTTCAACCCATTTTGTAAAATAATTAGTAGCAGTGATTATAAACGTATGTCCTTTAGAGGAGGGTGGGGAAATCTTGCCAATTAGATCCACGCCCCAGATAGAGAATGGCCATGGTGACACCTGGGCACAAAGTTCTTGGGTAGGAGCATGGATTAGGTGTTTATGTTGTTGACATTGTGGGCATTTCTTGACGTAAGCAAAGGAATCTTGTTCCATATGTTGCCAGTAGTACCCCATACGTAACAATTTTTGCACCAAAGATTTTCCACCAAAATGCCCTCCACAGGCACCAAAGTGAGCTTCTGCTAAAGCTATTAGAATCTCTGAATTGCTTAAACATTGGAGTAAAACACCATTATAACTTTGTCGATACAAGACGTTTGATAATATGATGTATCGCACTGCTAGTTTGCGTAAACAGAGTCGGACATTCTTAGATGTCGAATCAGGGATGGTTCCATCACGTAGATAGTTGAATATGTAGGAGAACCATTCATTTGTGTATGTATTACCACAGAGGTCCGAATTCACAACTATAGGGTCATTGATTGTCGGTGTCTTAAGATTATGAACAACAAAAGTAAATTCCTCAGGAGAACCATCAAGGGATATAAGGGAAGTTGCACTTGCCATTGCATCCGCATGCCGGTTATCTTTCCTAGGAATGGTGTCGATTGAATATGATTTGAATTATTTTTTAAGAGAGATAATGCAAACTCACGATACTGAGATAACTTATCATGCTTAGTTTGATATGATCTCGTTATCTGTTTAACAATTAACTAGGAATCACCATATATTGTAATGTTCTCGATATTTAGAGCCAAGGTTGCACGAAGTCCAGTGATAAGAGCTTCGTATTCAGCTATATTGTTTGTGCATAAGAAATCTAAGCGGTAAGATAAGGGAATTGGCTTACCAACGGGGGGTATCAATATAACACCAGCCTCGAAGCCAGTTCGACATTTTGATCTGTCAAAGTATAACTCCCATTTTCATCCGCAAAGATTGTTAAAATCTATTCATTAGGTAATGTATCAACATTTTGTATAGAAAAAGGCGAGGGAGCGTCAGCTAACTGATCAACTATTACTTGCCCTTTAATCACTTTCTGTGAAATAAATTTGAGATCGAATTTTGTTAACAACATAACCCATTTAGCAAGATGACCTGATAATCTATTCTTGCGAAGAGATGTTTCAAAGGGTCGAATTTTACCATTACATGCACTTCAGCATTTAAGAGATAGTGTCTAAGCTTTTGAGTGACAAACACTAAAGATAAACAATGCTTCTCTATAGTTGTGTATCGCACTTCATAATCGAGCAAAGTACGACTGAGGTAATAGACAACACATTCTTTGCCTTCAGCATTATGCTGTGCTAACAAAGCTGCTAGGGCATTGTTAGATGCTGAAATGTATAACAGGAATGGTTTATTGGAAGTAGCAGGTTGCAAAATAGGCGGATTAGCTAAGTAATTTTTTAAGTCATCGAAAACTTTTTGACATTCAGAATTCCATTGAAAGTGAGAATCTTTCTTTAGTAGTTGCGTAAAGGGGTGGGTCCTATCCGCGAGTTGTGAAACAAATCGGTGGATGGTCTATATCTTTCCCTACAAACTACGAAGTTGGGATATGTTCTTGGGTATTGACATATTAACAATTGCGTCTATCTTTTTCATATCGACTTCTATACCTCGATTCGAGATAATAAACCCAGATTCGAGATAATAAACCCAAGTAACTTTCCACTATCCACGCCAAAAACACACTTACAGGGATTCAATCGCATATTATATTTTTGTATGCGCTTAAATATTTGTCGAAGATTTGTAGCATGATCCTTATGATGGATAGACTTCGCTAGGATGTCGTCAACATAATCTTCTAGAATATTGTGCATATAATCATGGAATATAAGAGTCATTGCACGTTGATAAGTAGCTCCTGCATTCTTAAGTCTAAACGGCGTGACTACCCAACAAAATGTACCCCAAGGTGTTATAAAGGCTATTTTATACTGATCAAGAGGATTTATAAAGATTTGATTATATCTTAAAAATCCATCCATAAACGATAGCAACTCATGTCCATCAACAATCTTATCGATATTAGGGAGCAGAAAATCATCTTTTAAAGATGCTAAATTTAAATCCCAGAAATAAGTGCACATTCTTATACGACCATTGGGTTTAGCGACGGCAACAATATTTGAGATCCACGGAGAGTAATCAATGGTTCGGATAAAACTAGCTTGTAATTTTTTTTCTATTTTAGTTTTAACAAGCAAAGCAATCTTAGGATTCATCTTACGAATCTTTTGTTTGAATGGCTTAACGTCTAGTTTCAACATGATATTAAGTGTTACAATTTGGGGATCATACCAGGCATGTCTGAATAATTCTGAGAGCTCATTCAACAGTTTAGTCATTTCTTCTTTTTCTTCCGCATTTAAACAATCACCAATAGGGATAACTTTTTCAGGGTTATTCTTATCCATAATGACATCAATAGTCTTTCCGTTAAGGAGAGTACTATGGTTTGAGGGATTGTAAGATTGTAATTGTTCTTCGAGTTCTTCACTATGCTCTACTGTAGCAGTTATTGTACTAGTAGTCTTTCCAAAATAGGCATCATTGTTTAAGCAATAAGGTAGACCACATTTATGGTGATAACGAGGAATACCATCATAAGCACCTAAGAAGTCCATTATCACTTCATCCGTCGTAAACATATCTAATGGAAGTGATCCTGGAGGACAATTGATTTCAATCATCTCAGAGAATATCAAACTAAGTGTTGATATTGTTTTCACATTTAGAGTAGGGCGTTTGTGGGCTTTGGATTCCTTAAAAGGATTATATCCAATGCTACTTGAATAATGTTGCGAAGTGGATTCTATAGGGACTTTGATTCCTTGTTGATTTATGCCACAACCATTACCTACATAGTCACAATTTTTGTAAAGGATTCGGAATCCTCTGCCATAGAGAGAGATCATTTCTTTAGACGAAGGTGGAGCTTCATAAGTCTCATAATCTGTAGTGTAACTCAGAGTATTATCTTTATTTGTCATCAAAGAAGTCTTATGTTTATCATTTGAAGCATGCAATGTGATCGATGCAATATTTGATGTTTTGGGGACGGGATTTTTAAGTTTATATTCTCTTGTAGAGGAAGATGCAAAATCCAACGAACCCCAGTCATCACCAACAAATGCATTTGATTTCTTGGACTCTTACATAACATTTTTAGAGGCAAGAGAAGCTGACAACTCAGCTTTCAAATTGTTCAAACTCTTAGGAAAAATAACATGCTTATGCACTTCTATTTGCAAACAATTATCAGGTTTAGGGTTCGAATGGATAGTATGCAGTTTACCTTTAAATATAAATTTAATCAAATGGTGCAAAGTAGAAGGAACTGCTCCTAATGCATGTATCCAAGGTCTACCAAGAATCATGTTATAAGATAGAGAACAAGGCATGGCATGAATCAAGGTAGGCACCATCACAGGTCCAACTTGTATAGGTAGAGTTATAGTGCCCATGGATTGTTGTCCAACATTTTCAAATCCATGAATACTTAATGATTCCAGTTTGATGGCAGATATATCAACTTTAACCTTATACAATAAATCAATGCCACGAACATTAAGGGCTGATCCATTATCAATCATAACTCTCTTAACCAATGTTTTGTTTATTGTAATAAAGATAACCAAAGGATCATACTGATTCTGAACCTCGAGAGATGGTAATTCATGTTGTTGAAAAAAAATATCTATTTTTGTTGCATGCATACAATCTAGTAAAGTGGCAACATCATTTGGTTTAACAACGGGAGGAACAATCACCTTTTGTAAGGCTTCTTGTAACATTCCATGGTAAGTAGGTGAAGTTTGTATAAGCTCCCAAAGAGATATTTTTGCATGAGTAGCGTGAAGCTGCTCTACAAGATCATGGTCTTTACCATCTTTATATGTTAAACGAGGTGCTTGAGGAAGCATAGGTTGAGAAGATGGTAATGATATTGGAACATTTACTTGTTGTGTACTTTGTTTATTATTCCGAGTGTTATATGCATGAGCAACCACATTATGATTGGTTTGTTGTAAGTTTTGTTTTGCTATTTGTTTTGCACAATATTAAATGTGATCAGGAGATTGAAAAGAGGATGAAAGACCTTTAACAACAAGCAAAGCTTTAGAGGATGGTTGAACCACATGTACACATAGAGTAACCACAATTTTCAGTTTTTCAATCTCTTCTTTAGGTTTAGGAACATAAATTGCATTTACAAATCTTTGAAATAGTGACGGCTTAGAGGCCATAGTGGAATGTTCAATCGAGATAAAGTCCTCAAGGCCTTCATCTAACATATCGAAGTCATCACGACTAAATGGCTTATCATAAGCATGAAAATCTTGCAAAAAGTAATCCGACATTGTAACATGCTCTAATTAAATTAAGATTTAAATGCACAATGATGGCCTTTGCAAATGAAATACAACTTTCAACAATAAAATTGTAATTTCCAACTCTTTTAGTGAAAAGATAAAGAATGTGATCCACAATTTAACATATGCAATTTCACTAAAGAGGTTTTCCAATGCAATTATGCTCTAGAACAACAAATTATTTCAAATCTAAAATTTAAAAGGATGCAAATTCTTTAAAGCTCGGGTTCACCAAAATGTTTAGGGTGAAAATTGATAGTTTGTTTACCTAGGTTAAATACTACCATTTCACCACTAAGCATTGAGAGAACAAGGACTGAGCTTGTGAACAAGATTCTAATCACTTTGTATGTCCCTTACGCTCGTGTGGTTATGAGACCTAAGGCCCTAAACAAGATTTTATCAAGTGTTTTCCTTTCAACTAAGTAAAACCCTAATTATGCCTTATATCCAAAAATATACAGAAACTAATGAAGCAACTGGCAAAATTGACCACAGGAGTGTAGAGATAGAGTTTCAGAGACAAAGTACCTAGATTTTGATGGCCACATGGACTAGGGCACCCGCTCTAGCATCCTGAAAGTTTTCGCACAGGAAAATCTTCTGCACAGGGTGTCTGAGACTGCTAAAAAGGTTCCAGATCCTAGAATAAACCCCTAGTTGGACTAGGGTGCTTGCCCCAATGTCTCGCAAGTCTCAAAATCCAAAAATTTGAAAGTCTGTCACGACTGTATCCGCAATATCTTCCTTTCTGTAGCTTCTTTCCGCCGGAACCTACAAAACACGATCTGCACCTACAAAAGAAGGAAGATGTTGTGGCTATATAGGAGCTTGCCTCAGTCAAGCCCCGTCTTTGGTTTTTCTACCTCAATAATAGCCAGAGATAAATATTTGTAGAAGTGTGTGCAAACCTAACAATGTGTATGCATAAAATCAAACCTTAGATGTCTCAATCAAAGGAAGATCAACAACTTGTTTTTCATCAATAAACACAAACAACTTCACCTCAAGGAAATGAGATAAATGAAGACTTGCATGAACAAGAAGGCGAATCAGCAATATCTGCAGAGGATCTCCAAGCTTTTCTCCTGATCATGCAAAGGGTGTACAGACCATAGGAAGAGAAAGATAGACTCAAGATCTTGATTCCTAATCTTCATCCATTGTCTCCAAGATAGCAAATAAAGAATACTTCAAAGAGCTTCAACAAGTCACTGATCTTCAATGGCAATTGCAGCAGAGTTTTGGTATCAAGCTCGCATAAGAATTGTGTCTGATAAAATGATTTGCAAATGTCTTTTTATATCTAGCTTTAGGGAAATTCAAATTTCAAAATAACGTGTCGATATCGCGAGAAAATTGAGAATTTGAAAATGGAATCCCAAGGCACACGGCGGGAACCGACACCTCGCCAAAATTCAAAATCCTGTGAAACAGGGGAGGACTAGGGTGCGGGCGCCCAAGTCCTAGTCCCCAATTTCAGCTCAAATCTACATTTTTGGGGGTCCTTGGTGTTGGTACTAATTTTGGTCTGGATCTGAGCGCAGATGTTAGAGGGTTTTTTCTTTTTGGGCCCTAAGTTTCCTTGTTCATCACTGTGACTTTCTCTATCGTCGAAACTTCTTTTTGAGTGCTCAGATTATGATTGAACCATCATTTTGAACCACCGCATTGAACCCTTTTGGTTCATGGTTCAACGGTTCAAGGCTTTGTGTTTGTGTTCGGCAAGTGTTCTTTTTGAAGTGCTCCGTTCGGCGTTGAACTTCTCGGTTGAACCATCCGTTTGAACCGGTTCATGGTTCAAAGGTTCAGAGCTTTATGTTTTTGGTTCATCGGAGTGATTGGCATTATCGGCGAGTTATTTTTTGTTCCCTCCGATGTGTTTGGTTTGGCCGATGGAAATGCCATCGGTGTGATATTCATCGTCGGCAGGCTTCATTTGTATTTGGCCAATGGATGTTATCGGCGTGTGTTGTATTGTCGGCGTGAGTGTTTTGAGTTGTGCTGACGATGGGGGGCTTGGCCGATGGGACCAAGGAGGATGTGTCTATCGTGGTGACAAGTTCTATCGGTGTAGGCATTTTGTTGTTCGCCGATGGCTTTGGTCATACCGACAGGCGAGGAATGTGGAGACTTCATCAGTGAGAGTTTGGTCCATCGGCTGGGGAGCTTTGGGTTTGGCCGATAGTGTTGATATCGCCGATGGAGGGATTTGGAACGAGCATCGGTGTGACTTTGTGCGATTGGCCGAAGAGTTTTTGACTTGCCCGACGTTTATTGTCTGGCCGACGAAGTATGTTTTGGTGGCCATCGGGGAGACTCGTATTGTCGGTGGGAGTCTGGAGAGTTAGCCTGATGGTCAGTCTTTGGCCGATGAGGGGAATGTAGTGAAACGGTCGGCGAGACTATTGAGGTCGGCCAGAGGATTTTTGGGTGCTCCGATGGAGGGAGTCACGCCGACGGTGGTGCAGAGTGTAGTTTGTGGTCATCGGCCAGATTATTAATGTCGGGATGAGTTTTGTGGAGTTGGCCGATGGTTCTTCTCTGGCCGATATGGAAGTTGTAGGCTTTCGGGAGGTGTCGTCAGTGAGACTTGATACATCGGCAGGAGGATTTGGGAGTTGGCCGATGGCCTGGGTCTTGGCGATAGGCTTTGGACAAAGGCTTATGCGTCGAGCGCGGCAAAAACGCTCGACACCTATTATGCATGCAGCTATGTTTATAAAGTGATAGAGTGGTCTTGGCACCGTGCATGTGGGACTAATTTTCCTGCATAATTCAAACTTTGAAGCGAAGCGCTTTTTGGCGGGAACTTCCCATTTGAGCACTGGGACATTTTCCAAGTGAAATGCGGGTGGTTGAGCCATCAATGACGGTCGTGCAGGGGTATGGGCGATGGTACAAACGGTGAAGCTGCCTGATCGTGGATGAAGACTTTCAGATGGCAGCGCAAAGCTCGAGATCCCCCCTGTCTGTCGCATTTAATCTGTGAAGGCCATTTTCAAATGGAAGGAATGTATCTGGCGCATTTTTGACTTCTGGCCATGTAATTAATTGCTGAATGTACACGGTTCTGTATAAATGGTCTGGCTGTGTTACATTTTAGGGGTTGGACGTTTTTGGGCTTTCTGCTCTAGCTCTGAACATAAGGTGTTCACATTTTGAAAGGCATTTTTTGCTACAGACTCGGTCCTTAGTCTGGTGTACTAATCTATCTTGGCTTGTAAATGATGATTTTCTCTGTGATGGCCTTCTATGCAGATTGATTTTAAATTAAAAACACATGTGTGTGTATTGTTTCTGATTGTCTCCTGTATGTCATTTGTTTTCCTTTCAAACAAGGTTGTCAAGGGCTTCCAAGTTTTTCAATATGTGCATACTGTGTGTCTGATTTATTGCGTCTACTCAAGGAGTGGTTAAATAGGCTTTTGATCAGATACAAAGGGAAATAGATTGCATCATAGGATCTGTTAAGTATGATCATTAATGATACTCTTTCTTGGACATGTTGCTGTTAGGTAGTAGCATTATTCTTAGGTCCTCTGGATATGAATTTATGTTGTCATGGGGAGACATTTACAATCTTAGATATGACTCTGCTGCCCAGATAAGGCACTGGTTTGGAAATCTATCTGTTCAATGGGTCTAGGAAAGTCCCATAACTCCAAACACCATTTCGAACCATCTCATCCTTCCATCTGTTAGTTGTAGGATTAGGATTAGGAACCTCTGCATGCTCTCATACCTAACCAGACATTATGTCCAAGAAGATTGCCAACCTTGTGATTTGTTACACAAATCTTGGTCCATACATGAGAGTATTCTGCCTATTGCTGTCAAGTTAAATCCTTCTGTTATTGAGCTAGTCAAGGTTATATTTTTATCAAATAGGGACACCCCCCTTGGTGCGTCAGAACCAGAAGTGAAGGGGAGGAGCTCATGCAACCTCCTGTATTCAGTTGGCTGAATTTGCATATGCGTTAGAACTGGCAAACCCTAATGCTGATTCAGAAGAAAAACCAACACTTGGGACCCAAATCTGAAATTCCCTAACCTGGGTTCTATCAATAAGTTACCTCAAAAAGTGAATAGATTGCTCCTAGACTTAATCGATGAGGGTTTCAAGAAGGCCATAAAAGAAAAGGTTGAGAGGTCACCAAGAGTGGGGAGCTAAATTGAGGGAAATTGTACCATTCCATACATGAGGACAATTTTTGACGTTACACGAGTCAAATCTATAAGGGAGACAACTATCTGAGACAATCCCCTTAGAAAGCGGTGGTAGAACCCTCAAAGACTAATGAATCCCTTGAGCTGAGAGATTCTTTAGTGGCCGGCAATCTATAATAACCTAGATTTTCTCCGGATCCACACGAATGCCCTCTGCATTGATTATGTGTACCAAATATAACAATTCAGTCATCCCAAACTCACACAGACATTTTGGCATAAAGGGACTCCAGCTCATGAATGCTTAACACAATATCTAAATGCTTTAGGTGCTCCTCCCACGTCCTCTTGAAGATGAGTATATCATCAAAGAATATAAGTACAAACTTCCTTAGCTGCTCTCTGAATACCTTGTTCATACAGGATTGGAACATGGTTGGAACATTGGTTAGGCCAAAAGGCATAACCAGAAACTCAAAGTTCCCATAGTGGCATCTAAATGTTGTCTTCCCTACATCTGTTGATAACTGAGAGGGGGGTGAATCAGTTATCTTAATTATTTCAGCTTTCTGAACTTTCTTAATAATTAGTGTAGCATCAATTCAAACCAGCAAACATAACCATGAAATGAAAATACACATGACACAATATTTTTTACGTGGAAACCCTGTTAAGGGAGAAAACCACGAGGTGATTAACCCAAGATTGTATTCTCTATTAGAAGAATGGAAATACAAAATGACACTTGCCAATTAGGGCTCACTGCCCGAGCACACTGCTCACAAGAGGCTCACTGCCTACAAGAGACACACTGTCTACAAGAAAGGAAGATAACACAATGTTTGAACTGATGAGAAGCATCCACACATGCTGAGGTTCAATTCCGGTTAAGCTTAGTAAACTGATCTGCTGCACTTCATTCTTACTCTCTCTTGATGCAGCTGTACTGTCACATTCCGGACCTCTTCTACTATCTTCACTCTGCTCTTCTGCTTTTCTTCACACTACATAATACTACACCCACTCATATTCACATGTAAATCAATCCTATATATATATCCGCACAAGTGATTTCATCACCTTTCTAGTCGGCATTCGGAACAGTTAATAATTTCCTCAAACTCTGATCTGTCGGGTGAATCCTTGCACACCAAGTAATGTAGATCAAGCATATACTTGTAGAAGTCATCAATCACGTCGGCCAAATAGAACTTATGCCTTAAGAACCTTTTCCATCATCAGTAACACATCTGGAATAATGTCTGATGTTTTGCCAGTCAGTTCTTCCTCTGTTCACACTGTCACTTGGGAACTCGACACTCAAGCATTCATATCTCTTTATCCTTTCCACACCGGAGGCTCAAACATTGGAATCTATCAGTCAAGATACTCCTCTTGACTTCCCCAAATCTGCA
The DNA here is from genome assembly GCA_027924645.1 of Cunninghamia lanceolata. Taxonomy (NCBI): domain Eukaryota; kingdom Viridiplantae; phylum Streptophyta; class Pinopsida; order Cupressales; family Cupressaceae; genus Cunninghamia; species Cunninghamia lanceolata. The sequence continues at coordinate 14,065,777 of BSBN01001101.1, forward strand.
CTTCACTGAGATATTTCAATTGAGAGATCCGAACCTATCTGTCGAACCTTATTGATTGCTCTGTTCTTGCTTACCGGATCACAATACTCTGCAATCTACCTTCCGGTAGAGACTCATCATGTCCTGCGGATGTGTGGGTTAACCTTTGTTGCCATCAATGATAACAATCATGAAGCTCCAATGTGTCTTTTGCCAACAATCTCCCCCTTTGGCATTGATGGCAACACTTAGTGAAAAATGACTAAGTGTTATACTATACTCCCCCTTAGCTGATGCTCTGTCTTTATGTACATTTTCCGGAGCTCCCCCTTAGCTGGCTACAACATTTTTCACTTCTCCTCACTCCCCCTTTGACATCAATGGCAAAGGGTAGGGTCCGCACATCAAATTTTTCAAAATTTTAACTATACTTGTCCGCATAAGTATATACATATGGCATACTTACATATACTAAAGTATGTCTGCAAAAGTTGTCTTCAATTGAATAAGTTCTGTGGCCCAACTTTGTTTCATTCTGTCCAAAATTGATATATGACCGCTTAACATGAATGCAAACGCATCTGTGCTTTTTATATCTGTCGGATCATTGGTCTGGGCTGTGATCTGGGCTTCGTTTATGGCCTCATGCATGGCCTCCAACTTAGGGACAATTATCCCTTTGAGCTCACTCAACCTACTGATTCTATTTTTCTTCTCTTTTTCAAGCTTCTTAATTTCATTCAAAACTGCAACCGTTTGACATTCTTGATTTATTATGGATGTAGTAACTGGATCAAAATTTTGAGCAAGTTTTATCAGTTTATCCTCCTGTTCTTTCATTTTCTTCTCAATCTCCACTGTTGTTTTAGACCAGGATATACAAAATTTGTATACATTACCTCCATCCTTAAGGACATTTTTCAAATTTTTTATCCCAATACCCATAACTCTTCTATCATTTGATATTATCCTTTGCAGCTCTGAGAATCTCTTATCCAAAAATTCTTTCCTGACCTTCTCCTTAGTTGATCTCTCTAGAGAATCAAAATGTTGGCTAACACTATTGACTAGAGTTTTGAGATTACCGGAGGAAGAGGCTGTGGGATCCTTTTGAAAAGATGGGATGATCTTTTCCAACACTCCGGATGCTACCTCTATAAGCTCACAGTCTTCCATGTGAGATTTCAGTAGTTTCTCTTTGGCCTTCGCATTTGCAAATGAAGCTATCTTCATTGTTTGTACCGGAGATAGAGAGTCAAAATCTAATGGCCCTTTTAGTAATTTCGGTTCATCCATCTCATTAGTTTCTTTTGTCAAGAATTCCTTGACAGATTCTGTAGTGTCTCTTGCCAGAGATAGATTCTTCTTCTCTTCTGCAGTGACACTTATGTTCTTTTAAGCTTGACTTCCTTCTTTACTTATCACCTCTTTTTCTTTCTCCTTTATTATTTCTTCTTCTTTAGTTTCGGGGTCAACAGGGGAATCCGGAGGAGAAATGTTAGTCTGTTCATGGGCCACCTCTTCTGGAGCACAGGATTCCAAGTCCTTAGCTGTTTCTGCACCGGTATTCATTACTTCTTCTATCATTTTCTCAGTAGACTCTTCTGCAACACTTGTGGTTGAGGGGTCAGTACCCAAGTCCTCTATAATTGGAATGTTGAATTTTTTGAATGCATTCTGGAGGATCTCTTCTGTCTCTTTTGCAACTTTGTCAGTCTCTCTGAGCATAAGTTGATTCATCCTTGCTTTGCTCCTGAACTCATCCTTACAATCTTTGAATACCATATTCATTTTCTTGGGATTGATTGAAGGATATATTTGAATTGCTATCTGTTGCCGGATTTCTAGTTCTTTGGCTTGGGCATTGTTCTTTCTTATTTCTAGTTCCTTCTCCAAGCTTTTGGGGATCAGAGATATAATTTCAATAAGTGCTTTGTTGTAGATACTTAGGTACTTGACTGTGGCATCTTGCAATATCTTCTGATATGTTTCACCATAATCATCATAGAACTCAATCATTGGCTAAAGATTTCCGTCCACTGTGACTGATTTGATTATGTCATCAATGTGAAGAGTGGGTTTTTCAACATATTCCTCTATCTTTTCTTCTTCCTCTTGTCCAGTAGAGGGTTCACCAGATGTTTTCTTCTTTTTCTTCATTTTCCTAATTTCTTCATCAGATTCAGTCTCCTCTTCATCCCTTTGACTGGCATAAGCCCTTGTGGCTTTTGTCTTCGTTCTTTTCTCTCCTTTGCCGGATAATTTTGCTTCCGGTTTTGATGGCCTTGAGCTTTTGGCAGTGGTAGGTGCAGATCTCTTTGATGATCTGGTCCGGGTGGAAGATTTTACCGGAACACTTTCCTCACTTTTCTTTTCTGCCTTTTTTTTCTCTTCTTCAGCCCTTTCCATCTTTTCCCTGTTGGCATCAAGTGCCTCCTTTGAGATGCCAAAGCTTTTGGCAACATCTTCAACTTCTTTTCTCACTTTCCTCTTGATCTTTGGTTGTCTGAGTTCCACATGAATCTTTACACTTAGTTCCTCAAAGGTTCCAAACCTTTCTGCCTTAGGATCTTTTGGCTAACTTAGCATGTGTTCAACATGCAGCTCAACAATTTTCTCATCAACTTCATACCCCATCAGCATGATCCATATTATTCTTGGTTCCACTGCCTCCATAAGACACTGATCAGTTTCTACTATGAAGCAAACAGTATCCTTGTACTTTTCAACTAAAGATTTGGGGATTCTCTCTCTTGCTTGCATCATGCTTTGAAAATTCTTGAAATAGCCCCAGAGAGTTGTATTTTGTGCCTTGGCATCACCAAGCGTATGTATATAATCTCTTATTTGAATAGCTACTGGTCTATCATTTTGCCATACCCAACCACTTGATCCGGGAAGCTCACTCATGAAGTAGAAAAACAGACACAGTATCAGCCCACCATATTTGAAGGAATTTTTCTTATCCTTCTTGATCTTTTGTAGATTCTCCAATAGTTGGTTTAGAAGAAGTTCACACAGATCATAGTCAGCATTTTCTTTTAGCATTTGATAAGCTGTATAAATTGCAGTTCCCGGTACTGAGTTTTCTCTGCTGGAGTGATAAATCTTATAACCAATTATCATGGATGCAAATCAGGGGATTGTAGTCTCCTTAGAGTTGGTGCTTTTAAAATAGGGATTTGGTGATTCCTTGGAGTTGATGCTCTTAAAACATTGTAATCAACATGTTCATTTGTGAGGTTGGATTAGGATGGTAGATCCTAGCAACATTTTCTCACCATGGTTTTTCCCATATTGGGTTTTCCATGTATATCTAATGTTCATGTGTGCATGCTTTCTCATTGTTAATGTTATTGCATTGAAAGTTAATTTGATCTACATACTAGAGGTTTGAAGTTTGAAGTTTTATTGATCTACTGATTCACCCCCCTCTCAGTAGATTGCTTGTGTTCTAACAAAGATATAGAGATATAGATGTAAATTTTTGTCCAAAATATAGACAACAGTTTGTTTGAATCTTGAAGAGCTTGGTGTAAAATATCTTTCACCCCATGGATCAAGAGGAGGGCCCACTATCATGAAATGATGATCACATTATTCTTTGTTCTTTATTTTAGTTGTTCTTTTCTTTAGTTTCATTTCATTCAATTGATATGGGATTGTAATTCACAAATTGTAGACTGTTGAACTAGTTTTATTTAGGTTGATTATAGCATTTTTTGTTAATTCTCATATAATCAATTATCCATTACTTTGATAAATAAGATAGTTAAAACACATTTAGCTATAGAATAATTTATGGTAATGCTATAGTTTATTCTTTAAGTGTTTTTAATGTTTAGTTTGTTTAAAAAAAACTATAATTCTGCATAGTCCTTGTAGTAGTATACAGTCCCTATAGTATTTTAAAAACAATTCTTAGGAAAGGATTTTAGTCTATAATTTGATTGCTAAAATAAGTTGCATTTCATTTTCACTCAATTTATTATCTACAACCCTTGACCAAAAAACCACCATCTTTCACAAGTTTATGTCTCTAATTGGCATAGGATTGAATTGATTTTAGGAATTGAGCATCAATCATTATCAAATCACAAAGTTCAATTTGATGACCTCAGTTTTATCTCAACAATACCAAATCATTTCCTCAAAACAAACACAAAACTAAATGAAAAGTGACATAAATAAACAAATTTCATTGTTAAAAAACTTCTATAATAAAACTTAGTCCTAAATTTTTTAAGTAATTTAGATGTGGTTTGTTTCATATATTGGTTGATGCTCAATTATAAGGTTTCTTATGTCAAGTAGAATCATATTTTTGACATTATAAGAGCAACTAATTCTTGACCATAAAAAACAAGATATGACAATCAAGAAATTATTAAACAGTAGTAGGGTGGTAGGGTGGGTGAGTGAGTAAAATCTATCTTCCTCATTCAAAACGTGTGGATAGAAAGAAAAAGAAATTTGGCTATTTAGCTACCCATGCCTCAATCATCACCTGAGAATGGAGATTCTGGTTGGTAGGCACCATATGCCCTGCTCTCGCTACAACAACATGCGTCAGATTTGAATAAGAGCGCACATATCCAGCCTGCACGTTTGACACTTGCCATATGTTTCTCTCTGCCTGCCAAAAGTTAGCCAAGCCATCCCATTCCAGAGTGTGCATCTTGTGATAACCCTCCTGTCCCTTATGATATCTTTCAGTGCAACTGCTGATTGATAACTTGTCTTTTGAGGTTTTCTTGTTTTTTTGTATGTTTTTATATATAGAGATGCTAGAAAATGCATTTACATAGAAAGTTATGCATTTACATAGGAAGCAACTTCTCATATAATATTTAGATATTGAAATCAGATTAACTAAAGAGTGTACTCTTTATACATTACATACCCTAAGTGATAAGCATAGTATTGGTCTAATCTGGAATGATTGCATGCAGGCTGGTAAAACCCTTGGATGGCAAAAATGGCAACAATTGATGAGTTCTCCACCAATGTAATGCAATCTGAAGATAAATCTGACCTAACTGCCCCTAATGATGGTGAAATCATGCCCAAGAGATAGGCATTTCTCTTCCCAGCTCACACATCCCCCTTCATGCACTGTATGGCCTGCTGCAAGTGATATGTACGACCTGCAAATGCCTTAAATCTGCCTACCAAGACTCTATTTTGTTGATATATCTCAGCAATGGTATTCATCAAATTTCTCTGTGCATAATCCTTAAACAATCTTGCAAGAGCCTCACCAATATGATCATATGTGACTGTAAAATGAAGCCAAACAATAAATGCAACCCTTAGCTGGTATTTCACAGCCTTTGAAATGCAGAAACCATGAAGTAGCAATGCTCTCGATAGCCAAATAATGCAGAAACCCTCATCTTCATTTCTCCCAATGCTAAACTCAAAAACGACAACATTAATAATAATTTTCATTTGCCTTTGACACAGCTTTTATACTCTTCTAGAAAGGCACGATTTCCCATGAAGTAATTTGACTTCTTTTAAAAATATATTATTTTATTTGCTTTTGATGACTTTCATAGAGTCTCATTACAAGGGCGCCAAAACCAAGGTACTTTTATCATTTGTCTTTTATAATTAAATGGCCCCATTTAAAAAGAAGTGATAATATAACTTTAAAATATGTACCTTTAAATCATTAATTATTATTAAAGCTAACTTTAATAATAATTAAAAATACATAACTTTATTAAAAATCCTCATTTCTCAACCCTGTCTGAACCAAGTGGTCAATCACTACATCAACTGCCCAACCAAGCGCCTTTCCCAAAATAGAAACACTGGACCCAAACCACCAAGTGACTTACTATAAATGGTAAGTGTGCCAAACTGAGTCCAAAAACCTCTACAAAGGCCTGATCCTGAAACAAACCAAGCACTAGAGAGAAATAATGTCACCAACTTACCAGGTAACTACCTCAGCGGACCCTCTATCCAAGTCCATTAGCCTACGAGGGTCAAAATAATAGGCTAACCCCTCTTGACTAGAACTGGCTAAGAAGGGGACATTACACATCCACTCTTTTGTGGATACAACGCCATCTGTGAGATCAAATTGGCCCTGATATAACAAAACTGGTATTTTGAAGAGAAGGCTTTCCACCATCCATTTAGTGCTCTTCATAGCGTCATCTCACATCCTGAAGCCCACGGTGTCGCTGCACTCACATAGGTGGCGTTGGGATGAGCGTTAGATGTTCTTTTATAGCGGGTTGGTTAACGAAGAGGTACATATTGTTGGTGAGATTTTGGAAATGGAAATAGGGAGTCGTCCACCTAACGTTGAAAAGGGTTGCAAGGCCTGTTGTGTGTTGTAGCTAGCTAAGTACGCAGCTTCTTGCAATGCCGGCGTCGTTCCATTTGTGGTGAGTGTGACAGCCTGTTGTTGTAAGCTTTCGAGGTGAAGCTTCTGTTGGGAATCAATCAACCCCATGGCATAGGCCACGGTTGCATGCGACTGTACCTGCATTTACACAGATTACATCTGCAACCTCTTTCTCTTTTCGTATAAGGGTAACAAAAAACTAAGTGTAACGTGTAATGCCCCATCATGTAACCCTAGCGTGCAAGAGTAAAAGTGCAAAAATTACAGAAATGTTTTTTTTTTTGAAAGCAAGAGATTGCAACATTATTAACATGAGACATTAAAATACACGATATAAAGAAAAATGCACTTCTAACTCCTCTAGGGAAACATAACTGCATTAGAGAATCAAAGTTAAAACCACACAAGTGAAACAATTTATTGCTACTTCAGTTAAGATCAACTTTTACATTAGCAAGGTAGTAAATTATACAAGATTATAAGACCGATCATGTCGGTTTACAAATGTATACAACTGGAAATATACAACAACTTAGAAGGTGGAAAGCAATCAGGAACTGGAACCCCTTTGCACAGGACTCAAACTGCATCTCCAAGATGACCAATGGATAGCTCTACCTCCCAACCATGTGGAACCCTGAGGTCCACCCCTCCGAGCTAGGAGATAACAATGAGGATTCCACCAAGCCAAAGAACAACATCTAAAATAACCAAACGGCAACAAGCTTGACACAACTGACCATATCAACAAAACTGCACAAGACAAGACTTCACTCCAGAGACAACCAAGAAGAAACAATTGAACTGCGTAAGGAGAGTGTCATCGCATGGTCCTAGCATGGGTTACCCAGGCTATCCATCACCAGAAGCTGGCCCCCATCTATGGTTACCCTAGCAGCCTCTCTCTAGGCATTGGCCCCATAGGGTGACACATGCGAAGCCGACGGGTCCTCTCATGGAGACAAGGAGGTTAGCCTTGCCAACCAGGGCTTCTCATCCCATCCTTAGCCTGTGAGAGCACTCAAGGCAGGGGTGAGGTCTCTTACTTATCTTGTTAAGTGTTTTGATACCCCAACCCTCTTGATTAAGTTATTAAGTTTTTCACATGCTTACAACTTCCATGGGGTTACCCAGGCGGCCTCTCACTAGGCACCGGCCCCACCATGAAAGCCACTCCCTTAGCGTTCTTTGGTCAAACATACATACCACAACATGTAGGTAAAAGTTACCAATCAGATCCGAGCCATAACTTACGCCATTCACTAGGCCACAATAATAAATCCTTATAATCTCTTCAAAATTGAAGCAATACCATCAAGAACCAAGTACTGAAACCAAGAGACCATTCCCCATTCATTACAAGATATGAAAATCCAGATATCCCATTACATTGACATGCCACTATCTGAACCAAAGATCAAGACACCTCATCTCTGGAGTTAGGTACAACCAAAGATAAAGAAACCATTATCAGACAAGGACAATGCTTCCACATTGACAACAAGTGGCCATGACATCTCACAAGAATCCTACTTCGCAACAAACCAACATATAGACATCGACTCCACCCAAGGTGAACACAAAAGTCCATTACAAGCAAATAACTCCGATCAGAAGGATAATCGAACATAAGATATTCAATGAACTTCTAATTCAATCATGAGATCAACTTATGAGATTTAACATCAATTTATAAAAAAATTCAAGTTCACGACATTAACAACAATAGATGGTATAAACCGTCAGTCAGCTCAAAGTCTCTAAAATGAAGTAAAATAACATAAACAATGATATCCACCATTTACGAAGCACGGAATGGAATATCACAAGCAAGACTAGCAATTTAAAATTCAACAAGGAGATCAGTACACTATTATTACCCCATGAACCAGAAATAGTAATTCAAATCCCTCTACAATTCCATCACGATATTTAACTACTACCATAATATATCATGGAAATTTCTACCCGAAGATATCATTACTCCCAACAATGAATTTTCCAACCAACATTATTTGAAAATGACTTGACATAACCCTTAAAGGATGATATAAACTAACTATCATAACAAGGCTTTTACTTTCAATGTAATGAAATGATTTAACATATACTATATCAATTACGTGGACATAACTACAAAAATCTAGCATTATAACTCGAGAACCACAAAAGCTCTAACTACTACAATTTCTAATAAAACAACTATAATTCCACAAAATATTTCTTATGATCAAATATTATCATCTAGCATTAAAACTTTCAATTTCAACACTAAAACATATTTATAATCTCCTATGTGCTTACAATCTCTAATGGCACGGCTATAAGTAACCTTTTTTTTTCCTTTCCTATGAGAATAAACATCTAACATTTATCAACACAAAAACAAATATATACCTTTATATAGAACTACAACCCTAAACTACTAATCACCATCCATTCTACATTTACAATCTAAAAGAACGATTACTAAAACAATATTCCTTTACCACCACTTCCCAAAGGCAAAAGTTTCATCTAATACTAAACAATCTCAAATCGATCACTACAAGGAGAATATGAATTTCCTTATTTGCATGAATCACACCTATCATAATAATTTCCTTAAAGAAAACCTACTAACTAACAAATTCCAAAATTAAAATATTATAAACCTAAATAGCCTTCTATAACTGTACTTACCATCTAACATTGTCCTTTTAACAACAGAATGTGCAAATTACCTTCTAACGTTGGCCATTACAATCTCTAAAGAAAGCACTATAACATATGCAAATATATACTTTACCATTTACTGATACTTAAAAAAAAACACCACTATGAGTAAATGCATAAAATTTCAACAAGGTATCATACAATTTCCAAACAAGATAGCAAACCTACATATTTTCCATAAGAAAGATGTCCAACTCACATCTTACAAAAAAAACACTCCAAACCATGATACCATAACAATTCTCTACTCAAACCAATGTATACCCAAAGGTTGTGGATTCCCATTGCAGGGCTACCACTTATGGTCTTAAGCAAACATACTTAATGAAAGATAATCATTCTATGCTTAACTGACTAAAACTTCCATCGACCCATTGTCTAAGACACCATTCAAGCCACTTCGACTAACATCTAACCCGCTATGGAAGCTGAGCAAGAGGTACTTCAACGACAACATATCCTAACAAAAGCGACCATACTGCAGAAGAAAACGCTACTGCTAACTACGGGCTACCCTAAATACGCCCAGAACCTTATCGACGGTCTAAACTAGAGGGAGCGACAAGGGTAATAAGATATACCAATCAGAAGACACGACCAACCACCTAGCATAATAGCTACAAGTTCGATTATCCAAAATACAACCTACAACACCAGAACCAAAACTAAGGCAACCCTTACGCTAAGAAGAACGACTTCTAAAAGACCAAAAACAAAAGCAATGCATCAACACCATGTTACGACCACTGTGACATAATGACCAACTACAACCAAGATGAAACTAGCTATTAGATATGACGACAATAAAAGCTAACGTAGTGACATTCTTGCTATACATTTCGACTAACCATTCGCTGCTACGACTACAACAATACACTACAGTGATAACACATTTGATTGCTATGATAGAAATTACAATTTTCCCACTACCGTTGACTTCAGTCCACTAAAGTGACTGCAACAAACACCTAAACTTTCCACTTATAAAGCATGCTAATGACAGGTTATCTGATTGAACAGGCTGAAAATGTGGTCTAGGTCAATTTGCCTCTGCCGTAAATGGAAGGAGAACTGTCAACATTCACATCCAAGATTGAATTTGCAGTCAGCCAGACACCAAGGTGATAGAAACTTGAGAGCAGAATTAACTACTAAAAAAAATGACTCACATTCCAATCTATCACACAACAAATCATATAGCTTGGGCTCATAAACAACAAGAAAAACTTCAACCATGTTTAAACAATTTTATGTCTTAATGATGAGGAGCAATATGGTAGATGAACCAGAGTTTCGACCAAAGCAGGTTTAGCCTAGATTAGCCATGACAACATTTGGAAGAGAACTAGGAGTTCTATTGTTTACAAGGAAGTTCAAATGGGTTACATGCAGAGCATAACGCCACGAAATAGCAGTGAAAAGGCACTAGATCTGCATCAATGCTATAGAGATAAAGGCAAGGAATCCAAGGTACAAAAATTAGGAATAACAGGAGGCCAAATAAGTGGGTGCAAGCACAACAATTGCATAAGAATAATATATGTAAGGCCATCTACAGGATGGAGGAGCATTAGCATAGTCTAAAAAGGAAATCAACTCAATCGAGTTGTCACAGAATAAGAGTGGAAGAAATTTGTAATTAGAGAAAGGCACATTGATGTGCAATTTGGATCCTCTTCGTACTGGACAATCCACATCTGTCTGAAAGGTAAAAGTGTGAGATCACAATGCAAGTTTATAGATTATGGGCACAAGAAGGATTAAGACAAAAGCTCAAACAAAGGAATCCATCATTGGAGGAATCTATAGGGATTGGAGCAACATTCGACTACCAGGCACCAATACGATACAAGCCACAGAGTTATTAAATTTCAATTTACAGAATCATGCAAGTTTCACACACAGGACATGCTAGTTACTCACATAGAATCATGTTGCAATGAAACATAACTTACAAGCTACAACAATTGTAACTTCACAGAGAGGGACAAACCACATTCCCAAAAATTTAGTTCCACCTCAAAATTTCCCCAACTCCTGCAACCAATTTCCTTGTTCTTCCTCTTTCCCACTCCCCCAGAAGAATCAGATTTTTTTCCCCCCCTTTACAAAAATGATTCAACTCATAAAATAGATGCACCCATGCATTCGTTACCCAACAACCCACTCCTCTTTAAAATTTTACTAATAATAGAGATTCCACAAATCAGAGAATTCATATTCGACAACTCAAGGCATTAAATTCACATATCAAAATTATTCTGAAACCCAAACATAAACTAATAATTACCCGTAACTCCCATTATGACATAAATACTCTTGGACAACAGATAATTACTCTAGTCTATTTTAAAATCCAACCAAGGAATCAATCCAAGTTCTAAGCCAAGAAAATATTATCCACTAATCATAAAAGAAGCATTATTATTTAATAATAAATCATTAAAGTATTTTCCAACCACACATAAGAGCATAAATTGCACAACTCGACTAAACACCACAACACGGGATTACCAAACCTAGAAGGCAAGGACCAAGCATCACAACCTGACTCGAAACTACCATAGAAGACAGAACCGACCTAGTGGAATAGACCTCGCGTTATCTCCCATCACTAATACCCATTGGTGCAAGAACCCGCTCAAACCTACTATATCAGGTGGAGTCGAGGTTCGGTACTTGCAGCCTACATTCAAACAATTTGGTTGTAAATGATCAAGTACATATATGTCTACACACAAAGAGTCAGAGAATCGTGGCGTAGTAGGGTACTCATAGCGAGTAGTACTACACCATCTCTGCTTTTGAAACAATATCATAACAACTATTATCTGAATTCAAATACCAACATGATAATATTAATTTGCATCATAATTGGAATAATAATAATAATGCCATCACAACTCATAACTCATGTCTAATTATGTCAGTCGAACATAGTTCATCAAGATCAAAATAAACATAAATCATATCGTACTACTCAAATGTCTCAGAATTGTATCAATGCAATGAATGACTAACAACTATCCCCGAATGATAGAGAGCAATGCAGAACTATCACTATTACAAGTCAACAACGAGGGGGCACTACATAACGTTAATAAAAATTAAGTTGTGCTTAAGATATAACTAGGCATCTTATAGTAGTAAAATAATACTTTGTTAAGTTTTTATTTATTTTTAAGTTTTTTTGGAATAAGCTTAAAAAGATACAGAAACACAAGCTTGCGGCTAGAACATGGCTGCAAAAACACTAGAGCCACATCACACATCAGAATAAACAAAAGAGCTTAAACAGTCAACACGGTTCAAATTTGCTCAAAATCCTATCGTTAGTTTTCTGCATTTAAATCGACAAACATGAGAGTGGAAATCATGGAGGAGGGTCGAATGCAAACATCGGTTATTAGAAGTTGAATCTGCATGAGGTCCAAAATGCAAGAAAATAGTCGGCACACAACGTGCTAGCAATATTCTTTCCAACACTGAGAATAGAAAACAAAAGTAACACAAATACCAAACTGACCATAATACCAGAAAAGAAAATGGCCATAATGATTGAGTTAGCATTAATACTTCCAACACTAGGAATTGAGTCAAAAGCAATTTACTTAAATATTATCCACTTAAATGGTTAAATAGTCAATAATAATTTTATACCTCATTGACAATAAAAAGTGGTCAAGTAAAAGATTTCCCAACACTTTGATGAACCATCTAATGTCTATCATTGAGTGTTTAACCATTAAAATGGATGATATTTAAATAGAGTGGTTTGGAATATACTTATTTTCAAATTAGTATTGACCTTCAAATAATCTTGAAGGACTACTGACAAGTTAGTAATTTGGAGTGATAGGTTCAAGCAGGCCATGTAGGTTTCAATTTGAAGGGCCAAGAAGGTGCCTAAGAACATGTCAAAGCAACAAGACTTCCAAAGGAAATTGAGTATAACTTGCCTGCATTTGTAAGTGAGGACATTGTGAAAGAGATAGAACTAAGAAGCGTAATTTTTGATGACTAAAGCTACGGGAAGAGAGCGGGAAACACGTAGAAAAGGGAGAGCCACAAGTTGCAAGCATGGGGACAAAGCTAGAAAGCGTGAGGGGATGAAGGAATTTGAAGCAATGAGCAATTTCATGTGAAGAACTTTCCTTGATTTCCTTGATTGATTGGATGTTATATTATGGAGTTACATTATAAATTTTCACAATACTAAATTATAAATTAAGTTTGAGCAATTATTCTATAAGAGGATAGACCTATGCATGTGAGTTTATTTTTAATGAGATTAGTCACTCCTTTTATTAGTTTTCTTTTAATGAGATTAGTCACTCCTTTCACTTAGTAAATTTGAATGATTTATAAAGAGTTTATTAAAAATTAATTTTTATAAGATTTTTTTAATTATTTAATATTTTATTGTATAATATTAATTTTAAAAATCCTCATTTATGGGGCTTCGAGTGCTAAACCTGATAAGGAGGCGAGAAAAGATGTAAGATGGCTGGCCCCAGAAGAGGGTTGGGTGAAGATCAACTTCGACGGGGCAACTAAGGGAAACCTAGGGGAAAGCGGTGCAGGATGCATAATCAGAGATAATGAAGGTCGCAAGATCATGGAGAAATCGACATACCTAGGGGTAGGAACAAACAACAAAGCTAAATTTCGGGTGGCCCTAATAGGATTGTAATGTGCAAAAAGTCAGAATTTCAGAAGATTTCATCTGGAAGGGGAATCATTGATCACTATCAATGCCATCCAAGCCGGGTGGACACCAAACTAGAAGCTTAGAAGATAGCTTGATCCCATCTCTTGAATCCTAAAGGAGATGATCGAATTTAGGGTCTCTCGCATATACCAGGAAGGGAATGAGTTAGCAGACGAGTTAGCCAAAATGGCTACTTGGAGGGGGATCAATAGAGGTGACATAGTCACCTAAATCGATAATTGCACTCTTCGTGCAAAGGAAGGCAGAGTGGTTTCATTTCATGATTTGAAGCATGCGACTTCAGGGATGGAGCTGGAGATTGTAATAAATGGAGGAACGGCCAGCCGCCAGTGGCATCCTTATTTTTTTGCTCTCTTGAATTGGTAGGATTGATGGTTGAAATGGACACCCCCATTGTTCTGCAATGCTCGAGTAGGCAATTGGCATTTCTGGGAAAGGTGATGGATATAAGGCTGGGCTTGATCTTCAAGTCTAGGCACGAGCTCATTTTGCATGCCGTGAAGATGGTTTTGGGAGAGGCTTTCTTGCAGGCCGAACATAGGTACAGGGTAAATACTGATGTGGTGGCCATGTTCCTTGCATCTGTGTTGGTGTCGGGAGAGTCTAAGGAATCAGCCAGTCAACTGTGCAAAAAACTCATCAAAGGGAGGTTTCTGGGTGGATTGGAGGATGTCCTGAATAATTATGAGGTGGGCAGTGGCATTCCACTCCCGGGTGATTATTATGTGATTCGGCGCCAAGGCCAGCCACAAGAGCATTTTCCTCTGGTCTTCACCACTTCTCCAAACACTCTGCCATGGTTTTGCTCGACTGCATGGCGGGGAATTAGATTCCTCAAGCAAATCCTGGAGATTCTTCCTGATGATGGCACGACATTGCTCCAAGACTTCATAGTGGAGGAAGGGCTCATGGGTGAAGAAGAGGCTGTAACCTAAGATCGGCTGAAGGTTAGGGTGGTGTGAGTTTGTGCATTTTATGCTCTTTGTTAGGGATTGGGGGGTTCTTCTAGGGAACTGCCCTAAATTTTGTTTGTAAAAACTTTATAGAATGCATGTATGTTTACGCTGGGTGTTAGGGTTAGATAGGGTTGGCAATATTTTGCATCTAGTTGCTTGGTTGTTTCGGTTTGAGGTTGGGATCTCTATGTTTTTTAGGGTGATAGTTTATTCTCCCCTACTACTATGTATTGTTGATATTTTATAGTTAATATAATGGTGTAGCCCTAGCTACATTGAATTGATAAAAAAAATATTAATTTTAAAAAATTAAAAATATTTAATTAATATTAATTGGGTGGAATAATTATAATTTCTTTACTTCATTAAAAAAAGTTTCACAATATTTTGATAATATTGTTAAATTGTAATATAAAAAATAAAAATAAAAATACCAAAAATAAGATTTATATGTATGTATGTGGTTAATTTTTTTAGATAATTCTGTCAATAAATGTTTTATTTAGAGTGTTACAATTTAGGTAGATAATTATTAAATATTAGATTAATAAAGTTACTCGGTTTTTTTTTTTAAAATTTTGGTTAAAGACACTATTTTAAAGTAATTGATTTTGGGTCTTATTCTATGTAATATGCACCTATCTTGTAGGGTTTTTATGCCAAGTTTTTTTTGTTTTAGATTTCTTGTTTCATTATTGAATGTGTTTAGGGTTTGTTTGTGTTTTTGCATATGATGTTTAAAACATAACAATGAAATATGGTGCATGCAACGATACCCAAAAAATATAAAGGAAAAACACATAAAATAACGAATACCGAGTTCATAATATTGCTCAAGAACAATTATGGAAACATACCCATTTCATTTCCTTCAATTTGTAGTTCTATTGTACATGAACCAGCTAGGATTTGTCATAGAAAAAATGACTCCAAATGCACCAAATCTTCAAGAATCTCTCGATACAAATGAAAGAGAATAGTTCCAGGACTTTCAACGCCCCTAATACAAGTGGAATACACTCCAAAAAGGCAGCGACTCCCTCTAGAGGTCACACACCCCTCAAAGTGCCTTGTACAGCCTAGATGGAAACAGTATTAGCAACAAACGAAATAAAAATCCATGTCTTTTGCACTGATTTATGCTTGGTCCTTTATCAACAAACTCCAATGACAAATTTGACCACAATGAAGGTATTTAATGTTGTCCACAAAACATTAATAAGTTTACAAAATGGTATGGCCTATAGGGTGTATGGCCAGCTTGGAGGAAGTATAAAATGCCAAAGAAATCTCATAAATCTGCCAGTAATATGTTTTCCATTTCCTGCTCATAAAAATCAAAACATTATACTTGCAAAAACTCCATCAATCTGCATCAATTAAGCACAATGCGAAGTTCTAGGTTGAAACTCCCAACAACCGTCCTCATGTTGTCTCTCAAGCACGATGAGAGTGATCTCACAGAGCTTTTCATCTCTGTAAAACCCTTGATCACCAACAAAGCCAAAGCTTCAAGCTTTCACGACAATAGTTTCAAGAGTGAATGAATGATCCAAATGAATTCTCATTTCTTCTTTTCGTTCCTTCCTTCCCAATGCTTAAGAGGGATATTTTAATATTTCTAATATTTAATAACTTTAATTCCTTTATGCTTCATGACTCGGGCACCCCTCATATTCCCTAGCACTTTACCTTTAAGAACAACTTATATCTCCCCTTTACAAATCACTTTATAATATAAAGTAACATGTATAAATTAAGCTTATAGTTAAATCTTTAATCTAACTATATACTCGACATTAATATTTTATTCCTCGATCCACTCAAATGCCAAATAAAGTGTGCTAGGTACATTTAACCGGCAATGCTAAAATATGGAAAGTTGAACAAACTTTCCCCGGTGATTCCCTGCTTGACTTACTATAAATAGTAAGTCTTGAGAATGTGACCAAATAGGCTCCCTAACTAACCTCCATTAGCCTACGAGAACCCTAGAATAGGCTAATTGATCCATCTGTCAATGTGGCTAAGGGGACATTACATTCTAGTGAGTGAGGTGCATAGCCCATACATGTCTTAAAATTTCTCTTTAAATGGAATCTCTCAATATTCAAAAATGGTGTTCTGTGTCAAACCTTCCAAATTGGAGTGTTGCTCAAAAAATTCATAGAGGCTCAATATGAATGAACAATTATTACATTTGAAGTATTTCATTCATGAAGTTGTGTAAGTTGTGTATAGAAAATACAAAGAGAAGATGCTAGTATCCAAAAATAAAGAGATACTCACAATGCAAGAAGGTGACACTTCACTTTCACTAAAAAACATAACTATACCTTAGTAAATAAACTACCTAAATAAGCTTAATGTTGTCAGGAAATGTGTCTCAACCTTATGTCCTAATGTTCATATTTATTATTTATTTGTAATTATCTACTATTTTTGGCCTCATATAGGAAATAGGGCATCCCCACTTTGTATAGGCACTTTTTGACATGTGTTAGGCATCTTGCGAGGTGTGTAAGAAGTTGTAAGAGCATCAAATGTCATTATGACATTGAAAAATGTGGGAGTTACTTATGACAAATTATATGACACGTAAGAGCATAATTATAGGGGAGTTACATTGGAATCTTGACCAACATTATGATAGTCATAATGAACATTTTTGCATAGAAAACACGATTAATCGAGGTGCCTAAGTTAGGTGGTCAACAATGAAAACTATCATAGGATTATGATAGGTTTAAGATAATCTATTAAAAACAATCTAAAGACCAACATGGAATGGGGTGCTAAAGTTTATGGTGCAGGGGCACCCATAGTGCTTTTATGCCTCCAAGGGGTCAAAAGTTGATATTTTGTTTTGTTTGAGTTGTTTATGTGTAATAAGGTCTTCTAAGACCATTTCATGTGTGTTGGAGTCTAAGTTAGGCCATTAGGCGAATGTGTCTAGGTGCAAAAAAGTGTCAATGTTGCACAATGTTGTCAAATTGCACATTGGTGGAATATGAATAGTTGTAATTTGAAAAGTTGGTTGAGAACTGTTGGAAATGGTTGTAAATATTTAAAAAGGCCTCGTATGGTCGACACAAAGGAGGGGGGATGATTAAATGATGAAAAAATATTGGGTATTTGAAGTTTTGATAAATAAAACCCTTGTTCTCTGTGCATTTTTCTGTAATAGTCCTATTCTTTCACATGGTACAGATTTGTACGGCCTTTGTATGACCTGCATGTGGTATGGTTGGAGAGATAATTGAGTTACCTTTCTAATTATTTTAGTTTGATTGATTTTCGTCGTGTTTTGTGAAAGTTATGATCAAATTAGTGATTGTCATTTCTAGAGTTTTACTATTTTTCAGCAAGAAACTTGTTTGGCATGGATTTATATGACCTTGGAGGCAAAGGGAAGGCATGTGGATGATAGATATATGAAATACAAAACTTTTACTTTTCTTTTGTAGTCATTTCATCGAGTTTTGCAAAAGTTAGAGCATTTTTTATGATAACAATCCTAAACCCTGCCTAAGGTTTAAGCAGGATAGTCAATTTTTGAGTCTTTTTGTACAAAATAACCCTATCTAATTTTGAGGTATTGTTGGCATTTCAATTCGCACCTCTGGTATGCGATTTGGAAACAGACAGCTATGCACAGATAAACTGCTCTCCTATTGGAAGGGGGAGTTCCCTTTCTTGCTAATGTTCGCTGAAAAGATAACTTGAATGAAACTTCGCCTATCTTCTTTTTGATTCTCAGTTGCGAGCACAAGGTTATAAAACTCTAAACGCTACAGAAGAGGTTTTTTCCTTTTTAATAAAACTTCTACTACAACTAGCATAGACTAACGACGCTTTCAATCTCCTAAGTAAATTCAGAGCAAAGGAATTTGAAAGTGGACAAGGAATGATTGTTAACACAAAAACTCAAGCAGTTTTCCTCCAGATTTACACCACAAGACTAAAAGTACTTTAATGATGAAAGCTGAAAATGAAAGCTATAGAAGCTACACATCTGACGACGAAAACTTGATGAATCGATATAGAATATCAGAGCAAAGTAGGCATGAGACTTCTATTCAATATCACAAAGTTTAATACAACTTCAGGACAGCAATACTGCAGCAAAAGGTAGGCATACAGTAAGCTATCAAACACTGGAGAACAATGAACACAAAGTGAACAGACACTTGGAATATCAAGATTTGCAGGCTAGAATAGGCACAACAAATTTTCTATCACAACTACCATTACCAACAATGGGCAAGGGTGCCCTTATTTATACTAAAATCAAAGGAGTAGGGAACCCTAAAATCTCCTTGATTAACCCTAACTTGCCAACTCGCAAGCTTTATTACTATTCTAAGACAAAGATATAATAAACAAATGCTTTAAAGCAATCTACTTTAAAGCAAAGAAGATTCCTTCTATCACAAGGTGATTTCTTTCTAAATATAGAATGGATGAGCTTAGGATGAAAGCACATGCTTTAAAACAAAAAGCATATGTTTTAAAGCTGCTTTATTTTGAAATGCATCCTCATCAACATTCTAGCTTTTTGGTGATGTCATCCGTTGATTTGCTGATTTCTTCTGAAAAGTAGATTCTGAGCGAAAAAAGATGGCACATGGGTTTTGTAGGCAATTCTGTTTTGAAGCAACCCAGATCGTCAGATTTTGAAAAAGCGGAGATTTTCCTAAAAAAAAGGAAAAAAGAAGATTCCCGAAAAAAGCACAACTCCCAATCTTCAAGAGGATGATAATCTGGATGGACCCATATCGACAAAAACTAAAAAAGCTCTGGTCGGATTTCTGAAAAATGATCTCCTTGAAACAAGGACCCTGAAAAAGCAAGCCTCGCTTCTTCCTCAACCCGAATCTATGAAGAACACTGAAAAAACACTTGGTTTGGGTCTTCGAATCTTCATTGAAAGAAAAATAAAATCTTTCCTTTGGATGCA
This sequence comes from Cunninghamia lanceolata, assembly GCA_027924645.1. Classification (NCBI taxonomy): domain Eukaryota; kingdom Viridiplantae; phylum Streptophyta; class Pinopsida; order Cupressales; family Cupressaceae; genus Cunninghamia; species Cunninghamia lanceolata. The sequence goes on from BSBN01001101.1 coordinate 14,085,483, forward strand.
ACCTGCAAAAGATAATGAAATAAAGAAGCTAAAAGCTTGTCTTCATAAATCTTTTGGTCGAAAAAGCAATTTTACTTGTGTGAGAAGAAAACTTAATCCTCATCCATGAAGAAAGCATCTTTTAAAGCATAAATCCAAGTGGATGTCTTCGAATAGGAAGAATCCCTATTTTGTAGGAGCCTATGGCTTCATGTGCAAGATGATGAAAAATATCTTCTTTGATGATGTCATCGAACACGCAAGTTGAAAGAAGTGCTAACAAATTTTTCTTTATTTTCAACACTTCAACACTCGTTTTGACTAAAATATGGCCTGTCTCTGACTTCAACAAGGCGGAAAAATGTCACCATGAACTGAAAAAGCTAACTGATCCTGACATTTTGGAGATTGATCAATTGAGATTCCATCCCCTGCCTCCGTTCGATGATCTGACATCGTTTGACCAAGTTTGACCTCCCGGAAACTGCCAACGGGCGAAGATTGGTATCAAGCCATGTCGAAAAACACTGAAAACATGAAAATATTCTAACACTACTCAAGTTGGGCGCCCCAAGCCTCCTGGGGTGCTTAGTTTCCCAACACTTAGCTATTTTTTCAGTTTTTTCAACTTTTTCAATTTCTTGGTTTGCGTGCGCATTCTGGAGGCACAAGACCCCTGTTTGGCTGTCAATTTCTATCAATTGGGATGAAAATGAGTCTGATGATCTGGAAAATATGCAAGCCTGATGAAAACTGAGCTGATTGTACCTTCCGTTCGCCTCGAAAATTGTGCCAAACTGATCAACACTAGACCGGAGCGGGCTGATGGAAGGAGATTCACGTTTTTCAAGAAAAACATGAAAAATAATCTAACACTGGAGAGTTTGGGTGCCCCAAGCCTCCTGGGGCGCCCAGTTTGTCAACACTTAGAAAAATTTTCAAAAATTTTTAATTTTGTACCTTTTCTCGATTTCCGTGCCGACGGCTCCTATTCGATCTTTGATTTCGGTCGTTTTGGCAACTGTTGAGGCAGGACGGAGGGTGATCTGAGTAGTCTGAACATATCTATGATGAAATCCTGGCTTTGACTGACTTTTGACCAAGTTTGACCAACCGAAAATGAGCTGATGGAAGCATTTTTGACGTTTCTCGAAAAACGTGAAAAAAAATAACACAGGAGAGGATGGGCGCCCCAAGCCTCCTAGGGCACCCAGTTTCACCAGACTTAGCCATTTTTGTGATTTTCCAACTTGTCCATTCACCTTGGATCCATCTTGCATCGTTTTGCATGCATCGTCGAGTCGACGGCCGTTTGTTGGTTTTGTGTCGTTGAAACAACGTTGGAAACTCGTCGAAGAATTTTGGCAGGGGAACTTTTCTATGTTGATGACTTTCGAGCTCATGCTTCACCTTGTGAAAAAGCAAAAATGACCCAGTAGAGAAAACTTGGTCATTTGAAGATTCCGTCTGAATCGCACCTATCGTGAAGCAAAATCGACCAATGAGAATCGAGAGCGACACCTGATTTGGAGATTCTATTTTTAGAAACTTTCTATTTTAGAAAGTTTTGCCAACATCCATATCTCAAGAAACCCAAAAAACCTAACTCGACGTCTATTTTTAGAAATTTTGCTTTTTTGACTTTTTGACGAAGAATTTTCTAGACTTGTTTCAAAATGCCTTAATGAAGCAAAAATTTGGTTGGGTACAACAATTGGCTCTGTCTGGGGACCATGGTGGATACTTATGGCATAGGAGAACCAAGAATCTTTGGACTTTTGCAAGTTGGACCAGTGCCTTATCCATTGGGCAATAGAGTCAGGTTACATTCCTAATCATCTAGAACAAGACTTTTCCCTACATCACCTAAGACAGGACTTCCTAAAATCACCTAGGGAGTTGGAACTTCAGAACACACAAGGAACACAACTGTCACATTAGAGAAAGGGGAAAAACATTACGACATAATGGTCACATCACAGAAAGCGGAAACACATAATGAGAACAAAAAGTGTTTCATGTGCTCTTTTTCCTAAGCGAGGATGAGAAGAGATTAGGAGTGTCACATGAAACCGTCAATCGACTCAGAAAAGTAAGAACCATCTCTCTTTAGCTATGACGATTGCCTTGGTAGCACAAAACTTTTCTTTTTCTGCAACATCCTCTCATAGAGCCATGATTCAGGAAGGTATTCACATTCAGGCCATGAGAAGTTCCTGAGAAACTGATTGATATGCCAGGGATCAGGTGGAGTGTCTTCCTCCAATGCAAGCAACCTCTGTAACAGGTGGAGATACAGAACTTCCTTCTGAAGATATACAGGAAAGTCTTGTGGCCAAAGTACATCTGTTGGAATGGTCATCACCACATATTGAATATGAGTTTCATTTATATCTTGCACACATGCAACTTTGTATTCAGTCAATGCATCATCTTCTGGAAAAGGTGCAAGCTGCTCATACACAACTCTCATCACTGATTCCTGGCTTATAAGGTCCACAATTGTCGTCGCCCACTTTTCAAGTGCTTTAGGGACTCCTTCATTGGTTGTGTTTTCGTCCATCCACTCTCCAAAATCTGATGAATCGTCAAGATCTGAATGCTTAAACTCTTGAACATCTTCACCTGTTAGCTCACTTTCCCATTCATTACCTGGAATCTCGTCATCCTCTGTAGAGTACTCTTCTTCAATGCGGATATCCATCATCACTTCTTCTTCTACATTCATGTATCTTTCTTCTTCTGTAAAAGGAGTAGAATCAAAGACAGCTTCATCTGAATCATATGTTTCCTCTTCTTCTTCTTGATCAATCTCACACACGGCGTATCTCAAAAGACATTTGTCAATAATCTCTGATTTTTCAATATCATCCTCTTTAGTGACCAAAACTGAATATTCCATGAACTCCTCTTCTCCATCAACCTTTTCATATGTTGCATTCCACACTGGTTGCATAGTATCGGTGAAGTCTTTTTCTTGTACGGGTTCATAGATGGATTCAACATCGTCCTCTTCACTAGTATGTATAAAACATTCTCGAGATGCAGGTGAAGATGGACTAAACTGTAAAAAGAAAATTTACAGTATCCTCTACTAAAGAATCACTCTCCAAGTGATGTAGAAAACTGTCGAGATCCAATGATGAATTGACGTAGGAGCATCCAGTGGTGTAAGGGCAATCTTGCATCACCCAAAAAGAAGTTAATTCAAAATCATTGTAGTTGTTTTCATTTCTTTCCATAATTAGTATTTTTGGTTCCATAATATCTAGAATAATAATGTAGGACTTTCAGTTTTTCCAAAACTGCTAAAAATAGCGACCTGCCTAATTAGGAAAGTGTACCTGCTATTTTAAGAAAGTTTGCATTTGGGCACGTAATGAAGTAAAAACTTCCAAAAAGTTACATAATGGAAATATAAGACCTTTGGCGAAGGAATCAGGCAAAGATCATTTGTGAGCTGGAAGATATTAAAGTTTTTATTTTCTGAAAAGCCCCTGAAAATTTTCAGAACGAGATATGAGGCACTAAAACTTTCCATAACATCCCAAAAAATTGACAGAAATCTGTGTACGGATTTTCAGCGTGATAGTTCACATCGCGAACTTTCCGGCGCTTAAAACGGTTCGTCAATCGGACACCCGGATCAAAAGTTATGCTTCCCGGAAGTTGACCTACTTTTGGAGGGAGTTGCAAAATTTAAAATTTAGCTGGAAGCCGCCAAAAAGTGCTATTTATGACTATTTTGGGAACCCTGGGCTGTAGTAGAGTGAAGGGGGCCAGTGTAGAGTCAAGAATAGGTGGGAAAATAGAAACCCTAACTGATTTGGGGTTACAGAAGGCTGAAGATTCTAGAGTCTTGAGGTTGGGAAAGCTGTAATATGTTGTAGCCAGTAGAGGATTCATCCTCTGATTGTAATTGAGCTTCTGTAATGTAATGAGTTGCCCAGTTCAATAAAAGAAAGTTCTATTTGTTGTGTTCAATATCTTTTATTGTGTGTTTTGTGATTTACCCCCTTCATCAAGTGGTATCAGAGCAAGGGTTCCTGATGTGTAGACAAATCGCCGACCATGAGGCAGTTTGCACCAGGACCTGAGGTTGTGGGTTTGCTGCGGAAACCAAGATGCCTCCACGAAGAACTCGTATTGGGAGGAATGCTTTGACAGAAGAGGGTTTTAGAGCCCTACAAAGACAAATCGATGCATTGCAAGAGGAGCTACGAAGAGGGTTTGAGCCGAGGGTAAGAGAAGAAAGTGAAGATGAAGCTGAAGAAGAGCTATCTGAGGAAGAACAAGAAGCCACTGGAGATGCTATAGAAGTTAGGTTGTTGAGGGCCATTTAAAAGATCAGAAAGAGGCCCAGGATCGAAGTTTCTACATATACTGGAGATTTGAATCCAGAACAGCTTATTGATTGGATCAATGACATGGAGGAGTATTTTGAGTATGAAGATGTGGAGGACCGGGTTAAGTTTGCAAAAGCAAAGTTGAAGGGCCATGCCAATATTTGGTGGAAGGAGGTCCAATTAGAGAGGAATAGAAGAGGAAAAGGAAAGATCACCAAATGGGATTAGATGGTGGAGAAACTGAAGAAGTAGTTCATTCCTGTGGACTATGAGATGGAGTTGCTGAAGAAGCTGCAAGGACTAAAGCAAGGTAACAAGTCTGTTAAGGAGTATACAGAAGAGTTTTATAAAATTACTATTAGGACAGGCCATGCAGAGCCCAACAAGGAGAAGGTAGCCCGCTACATTAATGGGTTGATGCCAAGTATTCAAGAGGAGTTGAGCCTAGTAAGAATGACCACCATAGAAGATGCGTACCAGTTTTCCCTGAAGGTGGAAGAGAAGCTGAATAAAAGATTTGATAGCAAGCAAAGGGGAAGAGGTCAAGGCGGAAGGACTGGTGGAAGACCCTATGGGGGCCGAAATGAAGATGCAAAGAAAAGTGAAGAAGCTGGTACCAGTTGAAATCAGAGAGGTGATAATACCTACCGCCCTCGTGACCAGAACAATGGTGAGCAAAGAGGAAGAGGAAGAGGCAGACCTGGGCAAGGACCTGGAAGAGGAGGTTTCAGAGGAACCTGTTTCCAATGTGGAGAAGAAGGGCATCGAGCATACGAGTTTCCACAACATCAAGGAAGGACGAATAGAAGACCTGAAGGTAATGCACGAGTTGCACATGTAGATGAAGATGCACAGTTTGAGTATTCTGAAGATGCTGAAAAGGGAGAAACCCTAGTTGTCAGAAGAACTTTGTTGAATGAGGAGAGAGAACCCAATTAGAGGAAGAGTTTATTCCGCACAAGGTGCAAATGTGAAGGTAAGTGTTGTGATATTATTATTGACAGTGGAAGCACTGATAATCTTGTTTCAGAGGAGATGGTTGAAAAGTTAAAGTTGACAAGAAGAAAGCATCCGCATCCATATCAGATTGCATGGTTGCAGAAGGACCATAGAGCTTTGGTCAATGAACAGTGTTTAGTGAAGTTCAAGATTGGTGACTACCATGATGAGGTGCTGTGTGATATCATACCGATGGATGCATGTCATATGCTGTTGGGGAGGCCATGGCAGTATGATAGGAGCGCTGTCTATGATGGCTGTGCAAACACATATTCCCTAACAAAGGATGGAGTTCGTCATAAGTTGAAGCCCTTGAAGGAGGTGGAAGAAAAGGTATGTAGCACTGCCAGAATTTGCTTGGTAGATGGTAGAAAGTTTTTGGAGGGAATGAAGCATGAGCATCATTGCTTTGCATTGATTCCCAAGATTAGTCAAGAGAACTGTGAAGATGTACTAGCAGAAGTTTCAGATATGTTGGAAGAGTTCCAGGACATTATCTTTGATAATGTACCAGAAGGTTTACCACCAGTAAGGAAGATAAGTCATCAAATGGATTTGATACCAGGAGCCAGTTTGCCAAACAAGGCAGCCCACAGAATGACCCCTGCAGAGAATGAAGAGTTGAACAGACAAGTTTAGGAGTTGTTGAGGAAGGGACTGATAAGGGAGAGCCTAAGTCCATGTGCGGTACCTGCAGTACTAGCACCAAAGAAAGATGGAGAATGGAGGATGTGTACAGACTCTTGAGCCATCAATAAGATAACGATCAAGTATAGATTTCCATTGCCAAGAATGGATGACATTATGGGTTGTTTGAGTGGGGCCAAGTACTTCATGAAAATTGACCTGAAGAGTGGGTATCACCAAATCCGTATCAGAGAAGGGGATGAATGGAAGACAGCCTTCAAGACAAAGGAAGGTTTGTATGAGTGGTTAGTCATGCTATTTGAGCTAACCAATGCACCGAGCACATTCATGCGGCTTATGAACGAGGTACTGAAAGAATTTTTGGGAAGTTTTGTTATTGTTTATTTGGATGATATTTTAATTTTTAGTAAGACTTGGGATGAGCATTTGATGCATATCAGAAGAGTTCTAGAGAAGCTGAGGGAGGAGAAGTTGCTGATTAATCTGAAGAAATGCAGTTTTGCAAAGAAGGAGTTGGTATACCTAGAATTTGTTGTCTTGGAGGAAGGTCTTAAGATGGACCCAGAAAAACTAAGGGCTATCATTGAGTGGCCTACACCAAGGAGTGCAACAGAGGTAAGATCTTTTCATGGTTTGGCAAGTTTTTACAGAAAGTTTATCAGGAATTTCAGTAGGATTTGTGCACCGCTAACTGAAACAATGAGAGGGGATAGAAAAGAGTTTAGATGGACTAAAGGAGCCAACAAGAGCTTTGATACATTGAAGCAGAAAGTTGTAGAACAACCTATTTTGGCACTTCCAGATTTCAATAAGGTATTTCAGGTAGATTGTGATGCTAGTGGTAGTGGTATAGGAGCTGTTTTGAGCCAAGAACGTAAGCCCATTGCCTATTTTAGTGAGAAGCTTAATGATGCCAAGAAAAAGTATTATGTTTATGATCAGGAATTTTATGCAATAGTTTAGGCTTTGAAGAAATGGAGACATTATCTGTTGCCAAAAGAGTTTGTTTTATATACTGATCATCAAGCTTTGTAGTATCTTAATAGTCAAGGTAAGTTGAACCAAAGGCACTTAAAATGGGTTGAGTTTTTGCAGAGTTATACCTTTGTTTTGAAGCACAGGAGTGGGAAGTCCAACAGAGTGGTAGATGCCTTGAGCAGAAGACAAAATTTGCTGACAGAAATGAAGATAGAGGTTATTGGGTTCGATGAGCTCAAAAGTTTGTATTCTGAAGATCCAGATTTTGCAGTGGCTTGGAAAGCTTCTCTGGAGCCTGGTACTTTGGACAAGACAAAATGGTTGGATTTCATAATCCAAGACGGCATGCTCTTTAGAGGAAGCCAGTTGTGCATTCCGAGGAGTTCCATGAGAGAGAACCTGATTAAGGAGAAGCATAGTGGAGGATTGGATGGACACTTTGGTCGAGATAAGACGATTTCTATTGTTGGTGAAAATTATTATTGGCCACAGCTGTAGCAGGATGTGAGGAAGTTTGTGCAGAGTTGCAGAGTATGTCAGATGGCAAAAGGAACAAGTCAAAATACAGGGTTGTATCAACCATTACCTGTACCAGAGAAGCCATGGGATGATATTAGTATGGATTTTGTTCTTGGTTTACCAAGGACACAGAGAGGGCATGATTCTATTTTTGTGGTAGTGGACAGATTCTCAAATATGGCACATTTTATTCCTTGTAAGAAGACTAATGATGCTGTTCATATTGCAGAGTTATTTTTCAGGGAAGTGGTGAGACTACATGGTCTACCAAAGAGCATAGTTTCAGATCGAGATACCAAGTTTGTTGGTTATTTATGGAGGACATTGTGGAAGAAGTTGAAGACAGATTTGAAGTTTAGTTCTGCACACCATCCACAAACTGATGGACAAACTGAAGTGGTGAATAGGAGTTTGGGTAACCTGCTACGATGCTTAGTAGGAGATAAGCCCAAGGGATGGGATTTGATTTTACCACAAGCAGAATTTGCTTACAACAATTATGTCAATAGGAGTACTAGTAAATCACCATTCCAGATTGTATATGGCAATAGCCCACGAAATGCTTCTGAGTTAAGGAAGCTAGACAATGGAGAAAAGACAAGTGTTGAAGCTGAAGACTTTGCAGAACATCTGAAGAATTTGCATGAAGAGGTGAAAAAGCACATTAATAAAATGAATATTCAGTACAAGGCTAAGGCAGATCAGAAGAGGAGATATAAGGAATTCCAGGTAGGAGATGAAGTCATGGTTCACTTGAGAAAAGAAAGGTTCTCAATTGGAACATACAATAAGTTGAAAATGAAGAAATTTGGACCATGCAAAATCCTGAAGAAGCATGATTCAGGAAATGCATATGAGGTAGAGCTGCCGAGTGGGATCAATATTTCCCCTGTTTTCAACATTGCTGATTTATTAGAATATCATGAAGGTGGAATAGAGGATGGACCAACAGAAGTGCAGTGGAGTATTCCGGCATCTACTTCAATGGAGGAGATAGAAGAGATCTTGGATAGCCGTGTGGGAAGTACTCAGAATAAGCAATATGAAGAATATCTGGTAAAATGGAAAGGAAGGCCTGTTGAAGATTCTTCTTGGTTGTCTGAGGCAGAGGTTGACCGTTTGGGTTTTCCTCACACAAACATATGAGACGTGACATGGTCACTTCTCAAATTACTCTCGGTGTCTGATGCAGGAGCATCCAGTGGTGTAAGGGCAATCTTGCATCACCCAAAAAGAAGTTAATTCAAAATCATTGTAGTTGTTTTCATTTCTTTCCATAATTAGTATTTTTGGTTCCATAATATCTAGAATAATAATGTAGGACTGTCAATTTTTCCAAAACTACTAAAAATAGCGACCTGCCTAATTAGGAAAGTGTACCTGCTATTTTTAGAAAGTTTGCATTTGGGCACGTAATGAAGTAAAAACTTCCAGAAAGTTACATAATGGAAATATAAGACCTTTGGCGAAGGAATCAGGCAAAGATCATTTGTGAGTTGGAAGATATTAAAGTTTTTATTTTCTGAAAAGCCCCTGAAAATTTCTGGAACGAGATATGAGGCACTAAAACTTTCGATAACATCCTGAAAAGTTGATGGAAATCCATTTACGAATTTCCAGCGTGATAGTTCACATCGCGAGCTTTTCGGCACTTAAAACAATTCGTCAATCAGACACTCGAATCAAAAGTTATGCTTCCCGGAAGTTGACTTACTTTTGGAGGGAGTTGCAAAATTTGAAATTTAGCTGGAAGCCGCCAAAAAGTGCTATTTATGACTATTTTGGGAACCTTGGGCTGTAGTAGAGTGAAGGGGGCCAGTGTAGAGTCAAGAATAGGTGGGAAAATAGAAACCCTAACTGATTTGGGGTTACAGAAGGCTGAAGATTCTAGAGTCTTGAGGTTGGGAAAGCTGTAATGTGTTGCAGCCAGTAGAGGATTCATCCTCTGATTGTAATTGAGCTTTTGTAATGTAATGAGTTGCCCAGTTCAATAAAAGAAAGTTCTATTTGCTGTGTTCAATATCTTCTATTGTGTGTTTTGTGATTTACCCCCTTCATCATGAATCTTCCATATGATCTCCATTTTTGAGAAATTCCTCCAATGATGAATCATCTTCAAAATGAAGAAGATCTTGTTCTTGTTCCAATTGCAATGTTTCTTTGGTCTCTTCTTTGGATATATCTGACATAGGTTCTTCAAACCAACCTTCAAAACATGAGAAGAACAAATCAGATTCTTCATTGCTCTCTGCAACATATTTGATCTCTTCCTTGTAATTTTGCTCTTGAGAAGATTGTTGCACTTCTTCTTCAAAGAAAGTTTGCAAATTGCACATTTCTTCGGATACTTCCTCTGATTTGTCAACCACATAGACAACCTCTTGATTCTTTTTAGTTATATCAGACAACATAACATATGTACCAGAATCCGTTTCTTGATATAGCACTTGTGCTTGAGGATCCTGAGATTTCACCACCACAAACCATGACTTGGTTTCTGGATCCAATTTGAAATTACCTTTCTTTAAAGGAATGGTTGCAGATGACCAATCCAATTATATTTCTCCTCCAAGATCTTTGCAGAAACTTCTACTTAGCAGCATCCCATAGCTGGCTAGAATGTCAGCTACCAAGATAGTCATCATTATTTTCTTCTCTGGCAAGCCGCTAATCAAACTTGAGCATCCTTCAATTGTCCAACTAATGGCACTGATTTAGACTCAAGCGAATAACACTTGTCATGTGTTTTGGTGCACGAGAGTCTCAAAGCGTTCATTACCTGCAAAGGCATGACGTTGTCTGAGGCTCCCGAATCAATGATACAATTGCTCAATTTATAACCTCCTATATATAGAGAAATATAGAAGGGCTTTAGCTTCTCTCCTGCTGGAACAGAAGATTCTAGCAATGTGGGTTGCACGACAGTATCTTTCTTGACATACTTGACTATTCTATCCAGTTGATATGGATGGTCTTGAAGATACTCTAGCTGAGAAATCTGCACCTTTGTCTTCATCATGGAATCGACTATATCAAAATTTGTTGAGTCTGAACACTTTCACGTGATGGCTAAGCATTGGAAGTGGAAGCCACTTCCTTCTCCTTTTCTTTTGGTCTTTGTGTATTCTCTCCTTCCTTCTGTGCTTTAAAATGTTGAGTACGTGTAAACATAGGAGTTGAAAGATTTTCATGATTCATTGCAAGAGAATATTGATGAAAATCGTCTTGTTCTTCCTTCATTATAACGGGTTCGTTCTGGAAGTATCCCGTGGTAGAGTCGCCATCGAAGTTGTCCATCTATGGTAAGACAACATTCGCGCTTGGGGAAGGAACAATGTTTGAAATAGGTGCAGCATTAGCATATCCCATGATTTGATTCATCCTTAAATTTTTAGGACACTTGGCTCTAGTATGTGCATCAGTCTCATGAAAGGAACAAAACACTGCATTTTGAGCAGCATCAACTGCTTGCCTTGGTGGTGGTGCTGGCAACCTAGGCCTATAGTTATTGAAAGGCTGAAAATTGTTCCTCTTAGGCTGATATGATTACTGAGGCTGATACTGTTGCTGTGGTTGGTATTGTTGTTGCAACGACTGATACGGCTGTTGTGCGGGTTGCCCCTGAGTAGTAACTGTCTCTTCATGATAGTCACTTCATTTGCTACCTTATGTAGCAGTGGATCTGCAGAACTCTGAACTAGAGGCCTGATTGAATCCGTTTTCATCTTGCCAGAGGTAATCATGTTGTCCTCTAACTTGATGGCATTTTCTTGTGCATTGGATAATTCTGTTTCATTAGCTGATCTCAAAAAGAAGGCTATCTCAGAAGGAAGAGCGTTAATGAAACTGCTCAACAGAATTTGCGGAGATGGGTTAAGAGTATGAGAAAGACGTGTAACTAAGCGATTAAACCTTGCCACAAACTCTCTCATTGGTTCATTGTTTTCCATCTTTGAATTTGAGAGTTGGGCAAACAATCTATGACCATCTTCGGCAGGCTTGAACCTTGCCAAGAATTTCTCACTCATAGTTGCCCAACTTGTAATGATTCCTGGTTCCAGATGATTGAACCAATCAGTCAACATTTCCTGCGAGAGTCTCAACGAAGAGACGCACGGCAACATCTTCATGTGATACATGCAAAACAACGCAAGCTATTGTTAATGTAGAGATGTGTTCATCAGGATGTTGAGTTCCATCACCATGGAACCAAGGAAAGTGCTTCCTTAACCCCTTTGGTAAATCATGATGTGCTTGTAGGGCCAAAGGTCCAATGTTATTACCCCAAGGCAATGGTGGCGGTCGCCTTTGATTTGGATCATTGTGATTGTTGTTATTTGCATCACCCATTGCTCTAGGCTGGATTACTGGTTCTTCTTGTAATTCTTCCTGCTTGACTTCAAGAACTATCTGAATTTCTTGAGCTATGTTGGATGCTTCTCCAACTTTTGCAGAATCAAGATCTTGAAAGAAAGGATCCGTAGCACTGCCTTTTCCTTTTCTTGAATAAACCCTGTGAGCCGAGATTATCTATTGCCATGCGGCAGGTGGTAGTACTGGTCTTCTTGCTGCAAGATCTGCTTTGTGTTCTTCTTCGTCAAGGATAGCAGCCACGTTTCTCCACTGATAAGGACTTTCCTTTTGCGTAAATATGAAACTTCTAAGGCTACTAATGATGTTCGTTTGCTCTCCTTCCACTTGTATAAGATTTGGTTGAATAACAGGTGGTGTAAGATTTGGTTGTTGAACTGGAGCAGAAGGACGCCAGAGAGTCATTACCATGTCATAAGCCTAAGCTTGCTTGAAGTTTTATGCCTCGTGCCCCACGGTGGGCGCCAGAAAACTGTTGGCGTTTCAATTCGCACCTCTGGTATGCGATTTGGAAACGGATAGCTATGCACAGATAAACTGCTCTCCTATTGGAAGGGGGAGTTCCCTTTCTTGCTGATGTTCGCTGAAAAGATACCTTGAATGAAACTTTGCCTATCTTCTTTTTTATTCTCAGTTGCGAGCACGAGGTTATAAAACTCTAAACGCTGTAGAAGAGGTTTTTTCCTTTTTAATAAAACTTCTACTACAACTAGCATAGACTAATGACGCTTTCAATCTCTTGAGTAAATTCAGAGCAAAGGAATTTGAAAGTGGACAAGGAATGATTGTTAACACAAAAACTCAAGCAGTTTTCCTCTAGATTTACACAAGACTAAAAGTACTTTAATGATGAAAGCTGAAAATGAAAGCTACAGAAGCTACACATCTAACGACGAAAACTTGATGAATCGATATAGAATATCAGAGCAAAGTAGGCATGAGACTTCTATTCAATATCACAAAGTTTAATACAACTCCAGGACAGCAATACTGTAGCAAAAGGTAGGCATACAGTAAGCGATCAAACACTGGAGAACAATGAACACAAAGTGAACAGACACTTGGAATATCAAGATTTGCAGGCTAGAATAGGCACAACAAATTTGCTATCACAACTACCATTACCAACAATGGGAAAGGGTGCCCTTATTTATACTAAAATCAAAGGAGTAGGGAACCCTAAAATCTCCTTGATTAACCCTAACTTGCCAACTCGCAAGCTTTATTACTATTCTAAGACAAAGATACAATAAACAAATGCTTTAAAGCAATCTGCTTTAAAGCAAAGAAGATTCCTTCTATCACAAGGTGATTTCTTTCTAAATATAGAATGGATGAGCTTAGGATGAAAGCACATGCTTTAAAACAAAAAGCATATGTTTTAAAGCTGCTTTATTTTGAAATGCATCCTCATCAACATTCTAGCTTTTTGATGATGTCATCCGTTGATTTGCTGATTTCTTCTAAAAAGCAGATTCTGAGCAAAAAAAGATGGCACATGGGTTTTGTAGGCAATTCTATTTTGAAGCAACCCAGATCGTCGGATTTTGAAAAAGTGGAGATTTTCCTAAAAAAGCAGGAAAAAAATAGATTCCCGAAAAAAGCACAACTCTCAATCTTCAAGAGGATGATAATCTAGATGGACCCATCTCGACGAAAATTGAAAAAGCTCTGGTCGGATTTTTGAAAAATGATCTCCTTGAAACAAGGATCCTGAAAAAGCAAGCCTCTCTTCTTCCTCAACCCAAATCTATGAAGAACACTGAAAAAGCACTTGGTTTGGGTCTTCGAATCTTCGTTGAAAGAAAAATAAAATCTTTCCTCTGGATGCAACTTGCAAAAGATAATGAAATAAAGAAGCCAAAAGCTTGTCTTTATAAATCTTTTGGTCGAAAAAGCGGTTTTACTTGTGTGAGAAGAAAACTTAATCCTCATCCATGAAGAAAGCATCTTTTAAAGCATAAATCCAAGTGGATGTCTTCGAATAGGAAGAATCCCTATTTTGTAGGAGCCTATGGCTTCATGTGCAAGATGATGAAAAATATCTTCTTTGATGATGTCATCGAACATGTGAGTTGAAAGAAGTGCTAACAAATTTTTCTTTATTTTCAACACTTCAACACTCGTTTTGACTAAAATATTGCTTGTCTCTGACTTCAACAAGGTAGAAAAATGTCACTATGAACTGAAAAAGCTAACTGATCCTGACATTTTGGAGATTGATCAACTGAGATTCCATCCCTTGCCTCCGTTCGACGATCTGACATCGTTTGACCAAGTTTGACCTCCTGGAAACTACCAATGGGCGAAGATTGGTAACAAGGCATGTCAGAAAAAACTGAAAACATGAAAATATTCTAACATTGCTCAAGTTGGGCGCCCCAAGCCTCCTAGGGAGCCCAGTTTCCCAACACTTAGCTGTTTTTTCAATTTTTTCAACTTTTTCAATTTCTTGGTTTGCGTGCGCATTCTAGAGGCACAAGACCCCTGTTTGGCTGTCAATTTCTATCAACTAGGATGAAAATGAGTCTGATGATCTAGAAAATATGCAAGCCTGATGAAAACTGAGTTGATTGTACCTTCCGTTCGCCTCAAAAATTGTGCCAAACTAATCAACACTGAACTGGAGCGGGCTGACGGAAGGAGATTCACGTTTTTCAAGAAAAACATGAAAAATAATCTAACACTAGAGAGTTTGGGTGCCCCAAGCCTCTTGGGGCACCCAGTTTGTCAACACTTAGAAAAATTTTCAAAAATTTTCAATTTTGTACCTTTTCTTGATTTTCGTGCCGACGGCTCCTGTTTGATCTTTGATTTCGGTCGTTTTGGCGACTGTTGAGGTGGGACGGAGGGTGATCTGATTAGTCTGAACATATCTGTGATGAAATCCTAGCTTTGACTAACTTTTGACCAAGTTTGACCAAGTTTGACCAACCGGAAAGGAGCTGACGGAAGCATTTTCGACGTTTCTCAAAAAATGTGAAAAAAAACTAACACAGGAGAGGATGGGGGCCCCAAGCCTCCTGGGGCACCCAGTTTCACCAGACTTAGCCATTTTTGTGATTTTTCAACTTTTCCATTCACCTTGGATCCATCTTGCATCGTTTTGCGTGCATCGTCGAGTCGACGGCCGTTTGTTGGTTTTGCGTTGTTGAAACAACGTTGGAAACTCATCGAAGAATTTTGGCAGGTGAACTTTTCTATGTTGATGACTTTTGAGCTCATGCTTCACCTTGTGAAAAAGCAAAAATGACCCAGTAGAGAAAACTTGGTCGTTTGAAGATTCCGTCTGAACCGCGCCGATCATGAAGCAAAATCGACCAATGAGAATCGAGCGTGACACTTGATTTGGAGATTCTATTTTTAGAAACTTTCTATTTTTAGAAAGTTTTGCCAACATCCATATCTCAAGAAACCCAGAAAACCTAACTCGACGTCTATTTTTAGAAATTTTGCTTTTTTGACTTTTTGACGAAGAATTTTCTAGACTTGTTTCAAAATGCCTTAATGACGCAAAAAATTGGTTGGGTACAACAGGTATGTTCAATAATGGCGAAATGGGTATCTAGAACTATGTTTACATTTTTGATATCATGTCTACACTGAAATTTATGACCAAAAAATCTAATTTGTTGCCCCTATGTTTTGAGGTTTTAAGGATTGAAGGCTTGTGAGGAAAAACCCACCAAATGATGCTTTAGGATTTCAAAAATTGGTTGATTGAGGTTGTTTTAGAGTTGTCCACCTCTTCTTTGCATCAAATTGGTATCAGAGCCTAAAAGGTCTGGGAAAAGAAGTTAAGAGCCCGAAGATCTGGGCAAGATAAGGTTTTTTTTAGAGTTTGTGTATTGTCTTTTTGCAAGTTGATGAGAAGAGCCTAGATACCAAAAGACTAGGCCAAGGGAAAAGAATGGGGCCTAAGATGAGGTATCAGAAAGATAAGAAGCATTGAGAAGAAGAAAGGTGAAAGAGACTTATTTGAGAAAGAATAATGGAAATGTTGAGAAGAATAGTCCATGGAGACTTGCAGAGTAAGGAGTTACTAAAAAAAAAAAGAGAAAAGAAGAGAAAAAAGTGAGATAAAAAAGAAGGATGAGAAGGTAAAACAAATTAATATTGAACAAGAGATAGCAGAGCTAAGACAAGCCTTGGAACAAATGACAAAAGTTTAAGAAATAATAAAACTTGAGATGCAGGAGTTGCTTGAGAAAGCAAAACAAGAAAGTGGTTGGCATTTACCGATAAGAAAGAAGGAAAGTGGCCTATCATGAAGATCATTTAGAGGAGAAGAAGGCAAATGAGGATAGTAGAATCAGACCCTGGAGAGTCTTGGTTGATGATGGAAGAGCCTAAGCCATCTGAGGAAGAGGAAAAATGTGGAGAAAATGGGTCTATTGAGACTCAAAATTTTATTTCTAACAATATTTGTGAGTATGTGTTTACAGGTGCAGCAGATGAAAATAAAGATGGAAAAGAGTCTAAAGAAGGAGGAGAAGTGCATACAGTGTATGAAGATGGTTATACAAATGTAGCACACTATGGGGACGAAGATGTTGCCAAAATAATTGAGGTAATGGTTGTATTTGTTGATTTTATGGATGATGAATATGCTGACATATTGTATTCCAATGATGAAGATGAAGACATAGACGGTGGTACTAAGGCATATGAACAAGAACTCGAGTTTTGGTACCTTGAAATTGAGAAGATGCTAAGTAATAGGTGGTACAAAAAGAAGAAGAAAAACGATCCAGGGAAAGTTGTAGAAGAATTGGAAGACTAGAAAGAAAGAGAAGACATGCACTCAAGTGGACTTAAGTTTTTCTTCCCCTTGGGAGTATGGTGCAGGGGCACCCACAGTGCTTTTATGCCTCCAAGGGGTCAAAAGTTGATATTTTGTTTTGTTTGATTTGTTTACATGTAATAAGGTCTTCTAAGACCATTTCATGTGTGTTGGAGTCTAAGCTGGGTCATTAGGTGAATGGAAGTGTCTAGTTGCAAAAAAATAGATCAATGTTGCACAATGTTGTCAAATTGCACATTGGTGGAATATGAATAGTTGTAATTTGAAAAGTTGGTTGAGAACTATTGGAAAATGGTTGTAAATGTTTAAAAATTCCTTGTATGGTTGACACAAAGGAGGGGGGTGATAAAATGATGAGAAAATATTAGGTATTTGAAGTTTTGATAAATAAAACCCTTATTTTCTGTGAATTTTTTCTGTAACAGTTCTATTCTTTCACATGGTACAGATCTATATAGGCTTTGTACAACCTTCATATGGTATAGTTGGAGAGATAATTGAATTACCTTTCTAATTCTTTTGGTTTGGTTGTTTTTCATCGTGTTTTGTTGAAGTTATGATCAAATTAGTGATTGTCATTTCTAGATTTTTACTATTTTTCAGAAAGAAACTTGTTTAGCATGAATTTGTATGAGCTTGGACAACAAAAGACAGGCATGTGGATGATAGATATATGAAATACAAAACTTTTCCTTTTTTTGGAGTCATTTCATCAAGTTTTGCAAAAGTTAGAGCATTTTTGGTTATAACAGTCCTAAACCATGCCTAGGGTTTAAGCAGGAAAGTCAATTTTCGAGCCTTTTCATACAAAATAACCCTATCTGATTTTGAGATATGTTCAATAATGGCCAAATGGGTATCTATAACTATGTTTACATGTTTTATATCATGTCTGTACTAAAAATTATGATAAAAAACCCAATTTGTTGCCCCCATGTTTTGAGGTTTTAAGGATTGAAGGCTTGTGAGGAAAAACCCACCAAATGATGCTTTAGGATTTCAAAGATTGGGTGTTTGAGGTTGTTTTAGAGTTGTCCAGATCTTCTTTGCATTAGTTTATGTCATATGGGTTTGGGTTTCATACCTCTTGCATGTTGGCACATGGTTTTCCAAAACCAATTAGTAGTTTCCTACTTCTCTATAAATTGAGTACTAGAGATGAAGTATGGTATAGTGTATTTGCAGGAAATGTTATGCTATCAAAATTGTTCCAAATCTATATGTTGATAATACTCTTGTAAGGGAATGTGCTTGGAGTTTGTATTGTAACTTTTGTTGTTAATTATACATTTGGTTTGTGCTTTAAAGTGTAAGGTTTTTCTTTCAAAAGTGTTTTCTCCAAGTACATCATTGTATTATGGTTGTATACATTTTGTGTTAATTTCTTTCTTGTAACTATTAGACCATATTTCAACACATTTTATCCTCATAGTTTATTGTAGGAAGCATTTCCACACCTTAGCTTCCTTCCATTTGACATCAGAGTCCGACCAACTGAAGTCTTAGGTGGTAGTAAAGTGGTTTTTTGGACTAATCTTGGTTTGAGTGGGAGCATGCATAGAGAAGATCATGTTTTAGGGAAGATGGCTAGCACTTCTAGACTAGAGATGGAAAGACTCAATGACACTAACTTTGAGTTGTGGAAACTCAAGATGGAGGATTTGCTCATAGATTAAGATTTGTGAGTTGTAGTATTGAGATCCAAACTAGTTGTAATGTCACAAGATGATTGGGATGTATTGGACGGAAAGGTGAGGAGCGTCATCAAGCTTTGTTTCACAAATTCAAGGTTATTGAATGTGCATGAGCAAGTTACCATTTGAGCCCTCTGAAAAAAGTTGGGAGATTTGTGCCAAGCTAAATCCCTAACTAACAAGTTTTTTCTTTAGAAGAAGTTAAATACTTTGAAGATGAGTGATGGTGATATTGTTGTTCACAAGCGTGAAGCATCAAGACTTTCTCAGATGTCACCCCTATGAGCATCACCTAGATACAATGAGTGCTAAGTGGTCCATTCATGCTCATGAGAGATTAGTCAATTTCTTCTTGATTGCTAGGAATATCTTGGTCGGTGGGGGCAATGCTCAAGCCGCTTCCGATGGGGTTATCAAGAAAAAGGAGGCAAAAAGACGATTCCATGGGGCTGAGTTTTTGTGCAGGCAGAGGTCTTGAGTGACTCTCCAGGGCCCTAATTTGTACAGATTGTTGATTAGTCCAGAGTAGTCGAGGCCCCTTAAGCCACAATAGGAACGGCCTCTCCAAAACTTGGATTGCCGGTTCGATGGCTTCATAGTATGCATAGAACATAAGGGCACCAAATTTCTCTTTGATGCTCAGGTACCTCAATGCCGTTGGTAGGGCCTCTTTACAAAATAGTTCTTCTACTGCATTTCTGACCAACGTTACAAATAGTAGGACAATTGTGCTCAAAACTGTCATGCTTACCTTCTTCATCATTTAGGGTGGGAATTTAGAACAGAACACAAGGTTTTTAATTATTAGAATCAAAGATTTGTACGCAGGGCATGAAGGTCTACAAAAACAGTCAATTAAGCATTATTCTAATAACAATAAACAAAACTTATTTCATTTGTTTATTTATTGTTGTCTTGAATTGTCATTCCTAGCAATACCAGTCTCAATCCTGCAGCTGCAGAACTAATCCCTACACATATGGCTTCAATCCCAAATCTTTGTATTTGACCTTCTATTATAGCTTTGAATTATGTTGGATTTGACCTTTTGTTGTAGCTTTGACCTATGGAAAATGTGTTGGCAAGAGACACTGTTATGAAGAATGTCAATGTTGTCATTGATGGCAACAAGGCAAAGGGATTCCACCAGCATGTCAAAGAGACTTTACTCTGGAAGAATAAATGACTAAGTATGGGTAGTATACAGTATACAAAGGAAGTGATAGTATTTGAGATGGTATGCCTCTGCAGTTAAAGACACTTGTCTGTGGTTCAGGTATGTTGTTCATAGCTATCTAGTGATCACATGTTCTGGTGTTCAAGTTCTTACTTCCTCCGGAAGTCATATGGTGAAGTATCTAAGTCTGGGTGAACAGAGTAAAGACATGAACAGTACACAGTACCAGAGTAAAAGGGTCTACATTCCTCCGCTGTGGCATATTTTGGTTTGCGGTTCTTAAGGTATGCTAAGAGGTCAATGATGAATGTTGGGTATGATTTTTAGAGTTCTAATATGGTCCGCAGTAGAAGTTATGATGTGACAGTTGAATTGGTCAAGTATGTTCTTAAGGGACAAGCCGACAGGCATGTTAGATCCATATGTGGAGAAGATATATTGTTTGAATAATTAGTTCAAGTGGTTGAATGATTAGTGCTGACCTATATGAAGATTGTTATATATTTGTTTGGTTCCACATTGTTGTTTGTGCACAAGATCAAGCCGACTAGGTACAACAACTGTATACACATTTCATGTTTGGCTTTCTGACCTACTTTTGAGTTAAATCTTATTGCGGATATATATATATATATATATATATATATATATATTAGATTTCGGTGTTGAAGGAATGAGCACGGAAGTAGTGCGAATTCGATGTGTAAATGATTTTAAATAGTTTGAGGAGCAAAAAAAGTTAATAAGGGCAGAAAACATAGTATATGTAGCAGAGCAAAAAAACAGGGCAAACATTATGAAGACATTTGAGTCTGTATACTAAGCCACCAATAGAGCTGCACTTTAGTATTCTATAGATGCATTTGTAGCAGTCATTTCTTGGTAGTTAGCCAATCCTTCTTCTATCTTTCTAGCACTGAGCCTTTTGCAGTGAGCACTTCTTGGACAGTGAGCCCTAAGGTAGTGTTCCTTCATGTAATTCGGTATTGCTATCTTAATATATTGTGAGCTAACAATCACTGTGGTTTTTCCCTTTTTGGGTTTTCCACGTAAAATCCTGGTGTCTATGTGTTATGAATTTGTGGCTGCTCTTCTCATGTTTACTTTGCTTTCATGTTATTGAATTTGGTAAGTAGATTCATGAATGTGTAAATGAAAAGGTTTTAAGAATACTGATTCACACCCCCCACTCTCAGTATACTTTGCATTCAACAAAATGATCTTCAAAAACCTGCTTGCCTCTTATATCTAAACTTGTGCTATCTAAAAATACTATTGCAGTCTATTGTGTTAGGAGATTCACCTTAGGCGAACCCCTAATATAGATTTAATGAATTGAACAAGTTTAAAGACAAGTCAAACAACCATGCAAGATGTCTATTATATTCGTATCAATGCAAATGTTGATGCTAGTTGATGCTCTAATGTTCTAATGATGCTTTGATTATGCAATGCTTCAATGATGTTCTAATTATGCATTGGGTGCATAGAGTTAAATTGATCAATAATGTGCGATTGAATAAAATGGATTAAGGTTTGTCCTTTTTTTATGGGATTGAAATTGGTACATTTCTAGCACATAATACTTTTCTTGTTTCCTTTTTTTGGTTTCCCCTTTTAAAAAAAGAGCTATTTTTTCCTTTTTCAAGTACCAAGATGTAATAATGTGAAAATGAAGTAGAATTGAGTAAGCTTGTAGAAAAATAGTTAGAAATAAGAGATTGTTGGATTTTGGTGATCATATGGAGGACCGTTTGTGGATTTCTTGTTTGTTAGCAATCCACGTACATACTATCAATAGTCCATTAGTATTTCATCAATTGTCCATCAATAGCTAGAGATTGTTGTATGTCAGTGTTGGCGTTTCAATTCGCACCTCTGGTATGCGATTTGGAAACAGACAGCTATGCATAGATAAACTGCTCTCCTATTGGAAGGTGGAGTTCCCTTTCTTGCTGATGTTCGCTGAAAAGATAACTTGAATGAAACTTCGCCTATCTTCTTTTTGATTCTCAGCTACGAGCACAAGGTTATAAAACTCTAAACGCTGCAGAAGAGGTTTTTTCCTTTTTATAAAACTTCTACTACAACTAGCATAGACTAATGACGATTTCAACCTCCTGAGTAAATTCAAAACAAAGGAAGTTGAAAGTGAACGAGGAATGATTGTTAACACAAAAACTTAAGCAATTTTCTTCCAGATTAACATCACAAGACTAAAAGTACTTTAATGATGAAAGCTGAAAATGAAAGCTGTAGAAGATACACATCTGACGACGATAACTTTATGAATCGATATAGAATATCAGAGCAAAGTAGGCATGAGACTTCTATTCAATATCACAAAGTTTAATACAACTCCAGGACAGCAATACTGCAGCAAAAGGTAGGCATACAGTAAGCGATCAAACACTGGAGAACAATGAACACAAAGTGAACAAACACCTGGAATAACAATGTTTGCAGGCTAGAATAGGCACAGCAAATTTGCTATCACAAAAGTCATTCTCTTACAATGAACACAGATTGAACAAACACTTGGAATAACAATGTTTGCAGGCTAGA
This sequence comes from Cunninghamia lanceolata, assembly GCA_027924645.1. Lineage (NCBI taxonomy): Eukaryota > Viridiplantae > Streptophyta > Pinopsida > Cupressales > Cupressaceae > Cunninghamia > Cunninghamia lanceolata. The sequence goes on from BSBN01001101.1 coordinate 14,107,563, forward strand.
ATAGGCACAGCAAAATATGTTATCACCAAAGTCATTACAAACAATGGGCAAGGATGCCCTTATTTATACTAAAATCAAAGGAGTAGGGAACCCTAAAATCTCCTTGATTAACCCTAACTTGCCAACTCACAAGATTTATTACTATTCTAAGACAAAAATACAATAAACAAATGCTTTAAAGCAATCTACTTTAAAGCAAAGAAGATTCCAACTATCACAAGGTGATTTCTTTCTAACTATAGAATGGATGAGCTTAGGATGAAAGCACATGCTTGAAAACAAAAAGCATATGTTTTAAAGCTACTTTCTTTTGAAATGCATCCTCATCAACATTCTTGCCTTTTGGTGATGTCATCCGTTGATATTCTTTTGCTAATTTCTTCTAAAAAAAGTTGATTCTGAGCGAAAAAAGCTGGCACATGGGTTTTGTAGGCAATTCTGTTTCGAAGAAACCTAGATTGTCAAATTTTGAAAAAGCGGAGATTTTCTCAAAAAAGCAGGAAAAAAAATAGTTTCCCAAAAAAAAGCATAACTCCCAATCTTCAAGAGGATGATAATCTGGATGGACCCATCTCGACGAAAACTAAAAAAGCTCCGATCGGATTTCTGAAAAATGATCTCCTTGAAACAAGGACCCTGAAAAAGCAAGCCTCTCTTCTTCCTCAACCTAAATCTATGAAGAAAACTGAAAAAGCACCTGGTTTGGGTCTTCGAATCTTCGTTGAAAGAAAAATAAAATCTTTCCTCTGGATGCAACCTACAAAAGAAAATGAAATAAAGAAGTCCAAAGCTTGTCTTTATAAATCTTTTGGTCGAAAAAGCAGCTTTACTTGTGTGAGAAGAAAACTTCATCCTCATCCATGAAGAAAGCATCTTTTAAAGCATAAATCCAAGTGGATGTCTTCGAATAGGAAGAATCCCTATTTTGTAGGAGCCTATGGCTTCATGTGCAAGATGACAAAAAATATCTTCTTTGATGATGTCATCAAATGCGCGAGTTGGAAGAAGTGTTAACAAAATTTTCTTCATTTTCGACACTTCAACACTCGTTTTGACTCAAATATGACCTGTCTCCGACTTCAACAAGGTGGAAAAATGTCATCATTAATTGAAAAAGTTGACTGATCCTGACATTTTGGAGATTGATCAACTGAGATTCCATCCCCTACCTCCGTTCGATGATCTGACATCGTTTGACCAAGTTTGACCTTCCGGAAACTGCCAACGGGTGAAGATTGGTAACAAGGCATGTCGAAAAACACTGAAAACATGAAAATATTCTAACACTACTCAAGTTGGGCGCCCCAAGCCTCCTGGGGTGCCCAGTTTCCCAACACTTAGCCATTTTTTTAGTTTTTTCAATTTTTCCAATTTCTTAGTTTGCGTGCGTGTTCCGATGGCACAAGACCCCTGTTTGGCTATCAATTTCTATCAACTTGGATGAAAATGACTCTGATGATCTAGCAAATATGCAAGCCTGATGAAAATTGAGCTGATTGTACTTTCTGTTTGCCTCGAAAAACATGCCAAACTGATCAACACTGAACAGACCGGGCTAACGGAAGGAGATTCACGTTTTTTGAGAAAAACATCAAAAATAATCTAACTCTAGAGAGTTTTGGCACCCCAAGCCTCCAGGGGCACCCAGCTTGTCAACACTTAGAAAATTTTTCAAAAATTTTCAATTTTGTACCTTTTCTCGATTTCGGTGCCGACAGCTCCTGTTCAATCTTTGATTTTGGTTGTTCTGACGACTATCGAGGTAGGATGGAGGGTGATCTGAGTAGTCTGAACATATCTATGATGAAATCTTGGCTTTGACTGACTTTTGACCAAGTTTGACCAAGTTTGACCAACTGGAAAAGAGCCGACGGAAGCATTTTTTACGTTTCTCAAAAAATGTGAAAAAAAACTAACACAGGAGAAGATGGGCACCCCAAGCCTCCTGGGGCATCCAGTTTCACCAGACTCAGTCATTTTTATGATTTTCCAACTTTTTAATTCACCTTGGATTCATCTTGCATCGTTTTGCGTGCATCGTCGAGTCGACAGCTGTTTATCAGTTTTGTGTCGTTGAAACAGCGTTGGAGACTTGTCGAAGAGTTCTGGCAGGTGAACTTTTTTGTGTTGATGACTTTCAAGCTCATGCTTCGCCTTGTGAAAAAGCAAAAATGACCTAGTAGAGAAAACTTCGTCGTTTGAAGATTCTGTCTAAATCGCGTCGATCGTGAAGCAAAATTGACCAATGAGAATTGAGTGTGACACCTGATTTGGAGATTCTATTTTTAGAAAGTTTTGCCAACATTCATATCTCAAGAAACCTAGAAAACCTAACTCGACATCTATTTTTAGAAATTTTGCTTTTTTGACTTTTTGACGAAAAATTTTCTAGACTTGTTTCAAAATGCCTTAATGAAGCAAAAAATTTGGTTGGGTACAATAGTCAGCAAATGGAAATGATAGCTAGAGCAGAAGAGAATGAATGACAACCAATTTGACTTACATATGGAATTATTTGTGGCTAGCCTATCCCTTCTACCACCACTAAATTATCTAATTTATATATCACTAATTGTGATGAAGACATTTTATTATTTTTCTTGTTATAACTTCATTGCTCAAGTTGGGGCATATATTGGTATCTCATGACATTGCCTTGCAAACTAGGAATCAACACTACTTTTGAAATAATTTGCTTTGCTTGTACATCTTTATAAATATGGTGCTTGTAGCCACATAAGGGGAAGATAGATAGAATAATTGTAACACTTTGTCTTTTAGCAATCTTTAATTGTTGAAAGTATATATGAACATATCATTGATTTCTAGAGTCTGTAATTGAATGTTCTTGAGGGATCTTGAGATATGGTCTTGTTGCTGAGAAAGGGCCCACTCATAGGGAGGATTGTGTAGTTCAAGTCCATCCTTTATTTTTAGTTCTTTGTTTTCCATGTGTGCATGTATAAGTTGCAAGACAAGTTATTGTATTTTTTTTGTTTAATTCAGTTGTGAAACATTTTTTCTCTTTACATGCATGAAGATATATTTATGTAATTGATGAATATTGGTGTATAACAAAATATTTATATATAACTCTCATAATTGTGAGTGTATCAAGTGACTAAAGAACTTGTGTAAAGAATAAATACATAGTTGAAGATCAATTTTGATATCAATTGTGTGTTGAAAACTTCCTTGTTTTTGTAACTTCATTTTAATGATTTTCTTGTTTTCTTGTAATTCCAATTATACATAAGAAATTAGCTTTATTGTTTTCTAAATAGATTGTATTCATTTAGTTGAGCTTGAGCCAACACCCTTAGCCTCCTACACTTTGCTATGGCATAGTTGCAAGATTATGGTCTGGGTTCAATAAGACCCATCTAAGTGTATTATTTATAAGTTTGTTAGCAACAAACTTTGAATTAGATTTCAATCAACTCCAAAGTAGATCTCATCTTATTCAAAACATTTTTAGCATTGTTGCCAAGGATGGTGTCAAGAACCTACAATCTAATTGGTTAAAGTTAGGACCAATACTTCTAGGATAAAAATCAATCAATAGTTCCCATTATTTTGTGATATCTCTATATCATATACTATTTAGAATAGGCTAGGTAGATGCATGAATCATAGAAGAAACAATTAAGGTAGGTTAATATCAAAACAAAGTGATACTAATAGTGGTGTAAGTAAAACTCAAAGCAAAAAAGGGATATAGAAGCAATCCATTGTGGAGACTATAGAAGAAATTGTTGAGGAACAAGAAGACATAGTTGAAGAGACAAAAGAAGGAGAATATAATCCTAAATCTCTTGAAGAATCTTTAAATTTACAAGATTCAACAAATTCAAATTATGTAGAAGCCTTTAAACATCATTTGGAAAGGCCAAGTATAAGGCCATTGTCATTTGACAACTTGGGCAGCTCAAGTATGTTCTTCATATTTCTTCTTTCTATACCACTCAGTAACATTATTGGACACTATGGGTAGAAGCCACAATAGAAGAACATGGAGGTGCTAAATGTGCTCTTGCTAATAATGATCCTCTATTGATTTTCCAATTAATATTTTAGAAGAAAAGGCACCAATGAAGAATATACCACTTTTATCTCTTTTGAATTTTCATAGTTTGGCAAGTGAATATCCAAACATGTTTTTGTTTGAATTTGATATTTTTTTGTTGAAGATATGATTACCAAAGCAATGCATAGAAACTAAACTTGGGGCATATATTGGTATCTTATGACTATACGCTCAAAATCACGATGTTAATGGCCTTTGGCTGTCGAGTTGGTTTTGGCGTGCACATGGACCCTTCCCTCCTTGCCACAAGGCAAACCACCACACCACTCTCGCTCTCATGGGAGTAGCTAGTTGATACGAGGTGAGACACAAGGGTGGTTTGGCTCGTTGGAGAGCTAGACTTCGCAGAGAGGGGTCGGCCAGTCCTGGGTCCTGTGTTGTTGTGTGCTAGTGTGGATGTGTTGTTCTATGATCATGGTTGTAAAGATAACTATATGACCTGAAGGGTCACTAGTCATTGTTCTCATGTTCGGATTCCTGATATTCCACTATTATGTGGGTAGGCTATAGTTCTCATTGATTCTTTGATCACATTGATGTTGTCTTTCAAACTATTGGGTGAATGCTTGTTGTACCAAGAGTTGTCTAAATGCTTCTTGTTGTTGTAGGACTAATGGGTCTTGCTGTGATCTTGGGTGGATCTCCTCTATCTCGTCGAGGATTGCCCTCACCCACTCACCTCTAAGTCCAGGGCACATTCATGAGCCGAGACAAGAGATAGGCAGTTTGAGCTTACCTTGACTTGACCTAGGGTTTTGACTTAGGGCTTGTTTGACCTTGTGTTGGGACCAAGGGTTTTGCGAACCTTCTATGTTTCTAATGTTTTTGTTCTTTAGGGTTTTTATGAGATGCAAGCCTAAATGAATGCAAAACTTCTTTTTATGCTTTTTTGTGTTTTTGGAAATCAAAATGTTTTTTCTTAATCTAGGAATTAGAGAATGTATGCAAGCTATGATGAAGTTACCTAATGCAATGTATTCTATGTTTTTGGCATTTTTTGAATATTTGGAATACAATATTCTAAGAAAGGAAATTGCTTTTAAATGAATTGATCTATGAACTTGGACAACAAATTACTCTAAGAATGCAAGATCTATCTATTCTATCAAGGAAAAAGAAACAAGATTAGTGATTGCAAGAGCAATTTGGATTGTCTAATTACTACAAATTTAAAGAAAGCATAAAGGAACCTAGAGGTGCGTGAGCCTCCACTACCCTTAGATATCCTTGTGTGGAAACCTCGAATCCTCTTGTAGCAGTGGGGTGATCCTCTTGGCAACAAGACGAAAATGGAAGCAAAAGAAGCTTTGAAGCTTTTTGAAATGAGCTCAATGAGGGATTTGATGAGCACTGTGGCTTGATGTGAGTAGTGTATGGATGCGTAACAAGCTTGTATGAAAGCTATAACGAATGAAAACAAAAGGCTCCTATGTCTTGAATGCGCATGAAAATGCTTGATGTGGAGAGCAATAACTTGTAAGAGTTGTGTGCACAAATGAAATTGCCTCCATTTATGCTTGAGGGAGGGAGTATTTATAGGTTAGAAGAAGGGATGAGAGGTGAAGAAGGAAAGTTAACTTAGAGGACTCATAAGTGATCTGGGCTAAAATTGGAGTGATCTACCTAGTAAACGCTTATCACTCAAGAAGTGAAGAAGGAGGAGTTCTTGGGAATGCATGAGTTGTTAACTAAAGATGAAATAGAGCTAATTATGCATGTGTGGGTGAATGAAATAGTCAACTCTCTATTTGGCATGAAAATCCATGCAAATAGGAAGAAAAATGAGTGAAAATGGAGCTTTTTTGAGTTAGAAACTCAAGTTTTTCCACAATTGAAAACACGATAGGGTTGCCTAGGGGTCACCCCTTTCACCAATCTCAGGTGACCTATGGGCGACCCTCAGAGGAGGGCACCTGGGTGAAAGTGCATGATGGGAGATGGTAGAGGAGATGAAAAGGAGGGGATCTACCTCCAGAAATAGGTTAGTCATGTGTGAAAATCTAAATCTCCACTTGCAAAAGTAGGATCTCTCGAGGGAGATAAGGAAATAATAGGGGAAGATTTGGATTGGTTGAGTGAAACTAAAAACTGAAAGCGGGAGATGGATAGGGAGGACCTCTAGAAGGCCTCTAGGGGTGGGAATGGATGAAAAACACTTGGAAAAGGTGAAAACTCACCTACAAGATGCATACAAGGCTTAGGAACAAGGTCACAAGTGCAGGAAATGCAAATCGACAAGTGTCGAAAGCGGGGAGGGAGAGAAAACGATAAAGGGGAAACAACACAAAGAGGAGGAAAAGACACACCACCAAGAGAATTGTTGTTGAAAGGATGTTATTTCACGCTTACATGTACATGACAAGGATTATCGGACTCATCATCGGGGTCCTCGTGGAGGTTGTGCATGATTTTGGTGCTTACAATGACATTCTCCTACAAATTAGGAATCAACACTACTTTTGTAATCATTTGTTTTTCTTGTAATGTATCTATATAAATATGGTGCTTGCAGCGACATAAGGGGAAGATAGACAGAAGAGTTGTAATGCTTTGTGTCTATAGAAACCTTTAATTGTTGAACATATATATAAATATATCATTGATTTCTTGAGTCTATAATTGCATCTTCTTAAGGGATGTGGAGAGATGGTCTTGCTGGTGAGAAGGGGCCCACTCATGGGGATGATTATGTTATTCAAGTTCCTTATTTGTTTTTAGTTTTTAGTTTTTCATGTGTGCATGTACAAGTTGTAAGGTAAGATATTCTATTTTTGTGTTTAATTCAACTGTGAGACAATATTCTCTTTATATGCATAAAGTTATGTTTATGTAATTGCTATGTATTGGTGTATGCCAAAATATTTATATATAATTCTCATAAGTGTGAGTGATATTAAGCAATTAAAGAGTGAATACATAATTGAAGATCATATTTTTATGAATACATGTCCTATATTACTTTGTATAAAGATTAATGTAACCCATGTGCAAAACAAAAGTGGGTGGAAAATGTCACACCCTGAAATCTACACAAGGCAAATCCTTAACCAACAAATTTGAAGAGACAAAAGACAAGGTCACTAAGAAACAAGAACTAAACCACTAGTACGAGGTGGATTGTAATCATCCAATTTTCTCCAACTATTACTAGGTCTAGATTATTAAGAATGGGCTCCCAAATATTAATCTTACCTTCTTCGTTTCCTTCTTTAGCAAGGGGTTGAGTGTCACATATATGAGAAATGGCCAAAGTAAGTCGAGGAAATTTTCCAAAATTCAGCCATTCGAAGGTCCCACAGTCACGTGGCTCAAAAGGGGTCGAAGGAGGGAATAATGATTGAGACCAACCATGAGCAATCTGGTCCCTAGCCCTTTATGGAGGGGGCTAAGAAATGTGATGACTCAAGTCATGTCCACTGTAAGCATTTTGACTATGTCCACATTGACATCCATAGGGAGGAGAATAACTCTTACTGAAAGGTTAATATGAAAACAAATACAAAACTAAATAAAAAATAATATAAATATACAAATTTTACCATCATAGAAATATTAATTTGTTGATAAAAAAATTTAGTCACCAATTTTTTAACTAATATGAACATGCGAGCTATTTTATATATGACGGCTTGTTGTTGTAAGCTTTGGAGGTGAAGCTTCTGATGGGAATCGATCAACCCCATGGCATCAGAATTAACTAGGCATCTTATGGTAGTAGAACATTACTTTGTTAAGCTTTACATTTCACATTTTCATAGATTTCCTTGATTGACAAGGATGTTATATTATGGAGTTACATTACAAATTTGCACATTAAGAAATTATAAATTAAGTTTCAGCAGTTATTCTATAAGACAATAGACATATGCATGTTGTTGTTTTTTTCAACTTTCTCTTAAATGAGACTCTAGTTATTGGTCTATTAGTAAATTTTAATGATTTATAAAGAATTTACTAAAAATTAAGTTTTTAAAAGAGGTTTTTTAAAAAAAAAATTATGTAATGTTTTATTATATAATATTTAATCTTTTTAAAAAAATATTTAATTAATATTAATTGAGTGGAACAAATTTTGGAGTCTTTCTATTTGTTATTCTAATTTCTTCATTTCGTATCAAAAAAATTTAGCAATATTAATGACAACTTTGTTAAATTGTAATATTAAAAATAAAAATAAAGGTATCAAAAATGAGATTTATATGTATATATGTGTTAATATTTTTAGATAATTATGTTAATAGATGTTTTTTTAGTGTTGAAGTTTAGGTGGATACTTATTAAAAATTAGATAAATCAAGTTAGTGGGTTTTTTTGGAGTCTTTGTTAAAGACTCTCCTGTAAAGTAATTGATTTTGGGTCTTATTCTAGCGAGTGTGGTGCATAGCTCATACATCTCTTAAAATTGCTCTTTAAATGGGGTCTCCAAATATTCAAAAGTAGGGTTCCTTGTTAAACCTTCCATTTTAGGTGTAGGTCAAAAAATCAACACAAACTCACTATGCAATGAACAATGAATATATTTGAACTATTTGATTCATGATGTTGTGTAAGTTGTGTACAATAAATGTAATGGCATTGCATTTATAGAAAATATAGAGAGGAGATGCCACTATCCAAAAATAAAGAGATACTCACAAAGCAATAGGGTGACACCTCACTTTCATTAAAAAGCATAACTATACCTAAGTAAATAAACTACATAAATAAGCTTAATATTGTCAAGAAAGGTGTCTCAATCTTACATCCTAATGTTTGCATTTATTATTTATTTGCATTTATTTATTTATTTGGCCTCATATGAAAAATAGGAATATTGACTTTCCATGTGTGAGGGCATTTTGTAAGGTGTCTAAGAAGTTGTAAGAGCATCTAATATCATTATGACATTATAAGATGTGGGAGTTACTTGTGACAAATTTTATGACACATAAGAGCATAATGATAGGGGAGTTACTTTGGAATCTTGACCAACATTATGATAGTCATAATGAACAATTTTGCATGGAAAATAGGATTAACTAGGGTGTCCAAGTTAGGTGGTCAACGATGACAACTATCACAAACTATGACATGTGCAAAAGAATCCACTAAATGCAACCTAAAGACCAACTTGCAATGGAGTGTTGAAATTTGTGCCATGGGGGTTTGGGTGCCATACCTCTTAAATGCTAGTACATGGTTTTCCAAAACCATTTGGTGGTTTGCTACTTGTTTCTTTATAAATTGGATGCTAGAGATGGTGTATGATATATTGTATTTGTAGGAAACATTATGTTGTCAGAATTGCTCTAGATCTATATGTTGGTGATACTCCTATAAGGGCATGTTCTTGGAGATTGTATTCTAACGTTTGTTGTTGATCATACAATTGGTTTGTGCTTTGTAGCATGAGGTTTAAATTCTCTCAAAAGGATTTTCTCCAAGTACATCACTATATTATGTTTGTATACATTTTGTGTTGATTTCTTTCTTTTAACTATTAGATCATATTTTCTAATTTTTATCCTCATAAATTACTATAAGAAGTGTTTTCACACCTTAACTTCATTTTATTTGGTGTCAAAACCTTATCAACTCAGGTCCTAAGTGGTAGGAAATGATTTTTTGAACTAATCTTGGTTTGAGTGAGAGTGTCATAGATAAGATCTTATTTTAGGGAAGATGGCTAGCACTTCTAGACTGGAGATGTAAAAATTCAATGATACTATCTTTAAACTATGGAAGCTCAAGATGGAGGATTTCTTATAGATTGAGATTTTTGGGTTGTAGTATTCAAATCCAAACCAAATGCAATGTCACAAGATGACTATAATGTATTAGACGAAAAGGTGAGGAACCTCGTCAAGCTTTGCTTCACGAATTCAATGTTATTGAAGTAAGAAAGTTACCAATCAAGCCCTCAGAAAAAAGTTGGGAGATTTGTACCAAGCTAAGTGCCTAGATAACAAGCTTATCCTTTGAAATAAATTATATACTTTGAGGATGAGTGATGGTGATTCTATCGCTGAGCACTTGAATGCACTCAATATGATTGCAACTTAGTTGTACTTTTTATGAGTGAAGATGGAAAAGGAGGATCGATACATGACCCTTCTATATGTTCTTTGCTAGATTTGTGGAACAACTTAGTGATGGACATGGGAAGCACTACAAAGAAATCAGTGCTTGATGAGGTCATGGTTTCATTTCTCTCAAAGGAGATGAGATGGAAATCTACAAATTCTACCAAGGAAGCCTTGGTTGTTCATGGAAGAGAAAAGGAGAAAGGCAAGAAAGATAAGAGTAGATCCAAATCTTGGGGGAGATCTAAGTCTCATAGAAAGTCCAAGGCAAAGTGTTGGAACTATGGTAAGACTAAGCACTAGGAAAGAGATTACAAAGAGGAAGAAAAGAAGAAAAGAATGAGTCCAATGATGAGTTTGGTAAATCTTATCAAGATGATGCAACAATTGTCTTTGTTGTGGCCATGACAACACATGCATATGAGGGTGCATGGATTAGAGACTTTAAAGCTTCCTTCCATATGTCTCCCTATCGTGAGTGGTTTTTTATGTATGATAAATATGATGGTGGGAAGGTGTACCTTAGCAATAACTCTCATCTTAGCATTTTTTACCATGCTAGAGTCTTCATTAGATTCTTTGATGGAAAAGTGAAGGGGATCAATGGAGTTGTGTGCATCCCTGGTTTGGCATGGAACCTATAATCTAAAGTAAACTCAATGATGTGGTTGTGTAGGTTATCTTCGATAGTGGAGGGTGTAAGATGGTTAGAAGAGCTATGGTGCTCAATAAGGGTGTTTGTGTGGGCACTCTGTTTCAACTTGATGCAAACATTGATTAATGCAATAGTTTTTTATTTCCTGAAGTGAAGAAAGTTGCAAAGTATGCACCTTTGTCACCAGACAGCAAAGAGGAGTGTTATATATATTTCTAATAGTCATGCATTCTTGGTACCTAAGCAAGCTCTTGCCTCAAAGAGCAAGTTACGTACTAAGAAGACAATGTTATGACACTTGAAAATGGGCCATAGAGGTGAGAAAGGTCTATGAACCTTGTAAAATAAAAATTATATTGAGGGGTTGTAGTGTATGAAATTGTGGTTTAATTAAGAAAGTTTTATTTTCTAAGCTAAATGTTTTCAATGGCACTACTCTAGGATTTAAATAGTTTTAAAAGAGAAAGTATTTTGTTTTTCTTCAAATAGAAAGAACAAAATAACATTCTCTAGAATATCCTAGAAAGCTTTGGTCTTGGAAAATAAGATTTTTCACTAAGCTAAAGCATAACGATAAATGACAGAATGTTGTTTTATGAGAAATTGAAATACAAATTGTAAGAAATCAGTCCATAACTAAAAACAACAAAGAAACATGAACCTAACACTAGAATCTATAGAATGTTGTCCAAGACACCTGTGCAATGCACGAAGGGTGAAAGTTCAAATTTATGTCACACTCTAGACTAACTTATTAGCATAAATGAATTTAAACATTTCTAATTGAAAGTCAATTTTGGTGAAACAAATGTTCTAGTTGGATTCATTTTAGTTAAATTAGATTTGGGCCACAACTTTTCCAACCAGAAGTTTCCACTAAATACAAATGTAACATCATTTTGGGGTCAATTTACCAGGAAATGAAATTATTTAAAAAACTTCATGTTCTAACAACTCCTACTCACATAAATAATATTTTTTTTAAAATCTAAAAATACCCTTTTGTAGATCCATAAGTATAATTTGCAAAAATATTATTTTTAGTATTTTAATTAGTATTTATATTTTATTTTTTATTTTTACTAAAAGGAGATCATCAACACCAAAATATAATGTTAATTGTCCTCTCAAGAAAAAACACTAAATTTTATTTAAAAAGTTGAAAAAAATATGATGCACAAGAGGAGAGATTCCATGTCAAGAAGATATAATTTTTTTCCTATTTTAGATAAATAGTTAAGACAAAAAGTTATGTCCCATCGAAATAGTTGTATTTTTATTACACACAACTTTCAAGATTTATTTAAAAATATATATTTATTGAAATGGACAAAAAATTGATAAGTGCAATAAAGTTTCAAGTTATATATATACCAAAAAAATTGAAGTAAAAAAAATACTATATAAAGAGTGACCCGCTTAACATTATTTTTTAACTTTTATTAGCAACTTAATTATAGTGTCATTTTAAAAAAAACTACATTCAAATAATTTTTTATTTTTTTAAAAAATACAAACATAAAATACATTAAAAAATCTACATTTTATTAGTTTACATCATTTCAAAATTCAAAACATATACATCGCTTTGTAGTGATTGAAGTTAAAAATGTTAGATCAGTGTCGACCATTTTCTTTATAAAAGTGTGACACAACTTTGAACTTTCACACTGTGACATGCTATCATCTATACAATAGGAGGTACACAACAAAGTCAGGTAAATGTCTTTTCCCTTGGTTTTCTTGCCCAACTACATAGTAATATACAACTTTCACAATAGAAGGACAAATGATCTGAAAACTTGGAATTATCACCCTCACTACATCATAAACATAGTTTCAGAATCGCATGGCCATATTTGCAAATGAGGAGGAATGTGGAGCATTCCATTGTCCTACATAGAACATCTTCATAGAAGTGACACTATCTTCAAACAATCAACAACAAAACACTCTTTCGGTAATGCAATCATCATGGAACTTGGATCATACATACTTCAAGCCATTAGTAGCATCGGCAATACTTTTGATCATCTTCGTGCTTCTAATTCCCATTCTAATACGAACTACATCTTCTCCCTTCTTTTGTTGGATGGGACATGACATCCGACCATGAATTGTATCTTCTTCTCTTGTTGGGTGGGACATGACATCCAACCATGAACTGTATCTTCTTCTCTTGTTGGATGGGACATGACATCCAACCATGAACTGTGTCTTCTTCTCTTGTCGGATGGGACATGACATCCAAACATGAACACCATCACACCACCATGATAGTGTTGACATCAATGACAACCTAGTGACAATGTTGACATCAATGACAACCTTATGAATTGAAAGGAAGCAAGGTATGTGAAAACACTTCCTACACTGATCTATTGAGGAATGATTTATGCAAATTTTAACTTTTACAGTTACAAATTAAGATGCACATTAACAAAAAGATAATAAAAACTTCTAGATGCAAAACTCACAATACAAGATATACATGGGGAAAACCCTTTCAGGTAAAAAACCCCACTCTAAAGCCATCCAATATATTATTCAGGAATCAAGAAGATTAAAATATACTTGCAGAGAAAGATTTCATAGGAGTACAACAAAACTAGGGATCCAGGAGGTAACTCAACATCTATAAGACTCTTGCACACAACCTCCATCTCAAGAACTCTCTTGATATATAGGAGATACAATACAGTAAACCGTCAACGGTAATTACAAAACCACGAGCCAAAACCACCCAAAAGTGGCACCCAAATTATATCTAGTCAAAGATGCCTTGTGATGTGCCAAATCACATAGCAACATGTGTAACTCTCCCCTTTACAGCTCTTTTGAGTGTCCAACACGTTTTCACATTTCCCAAAAATAGGGGGTCCAACTTCTGTAAGTCATAACTTTTGATCTAGGTGTCTGATTGACGAACCATTTAATGTGTTGGAAAGCTCGTGAAGAGATCTATCAATCTATAACCGACCTCATTGGTTATGATAACTTTCGAGGCATTTAAGGACCTCTAAGTGCCTCAAAATTGAGTTCAAAACTTTTTTCAGTAGTTTCAAAAAATAGAAACTTTAATATCTCGCAATCCAAATATGATCTTGAGTCAAAACTCACTCGAGATGTTTACTTAATAGTTTCACACCTTTTGGGAAAATTTTTAGGTCAATTTGAGGTCAAATGTAAACTTACTAAAAATAGTAAGTCCCGCCATTTTTAGCCCTTTTGGAAACTTTGAAAGTTCTAGACCATTCTCCAAGATAAAGGGTATTCAAAAAAACCAAAAGTAGGAAGAATAGTAACTTTTTGTAGTTACAAGATTGAGACATTTTTCCTAATAGGAACTATATGTGTAACAATCTCCCCCTTTGGCATTGATGGACCACACATCTCTACTTCTCTCCCCCTTTGACATCAAGGACAAAGGGCAATCACTATCTGCTCATCAAAGATCACATACCTATATATTCTTTCTCAGGGCATGATTTCTTCTTGCAAAAAACAAACTCCCCCTAACATTAGCAACCACTACCTGCTCCCCCTGAGAGGTAGCCACCATTAGTCCAAGAACAAGATATAGTATGAACTCCCCTAGATAGATGCACCACTATGCATCTAGCAAGAAGGAGGGACAATTACCCCTAATCTCTGTCGAAGATCCTCAAAAGTATCCTTTGCTAGAGCCTTTGTGAAAATATCTACTATCTAATCCTTTGTTGGAACATATTCTAACTTCACTTCCTTATCTTCAACCTTCTCTCTCAAAAAGTGATATGTGATTGCTATATGCTTGGTTCTAGAATGCATCACAGGATTCTTGGAAATATTGATAGCACTTGTATTTTCACACAAGATAGGAATAGGCTCATCATACAATACCTTGATATCCTTCAGAGTTTGCTTCATCCATAACACTTGTGTACAATAGGATGATGCTACAATGTACTCTACCTCTACAGTAGATAAGGACACTGAATCTTGTTTCTTGCTCTACCATGAAACCAATCTGCTTCCTAAAAAGAAAGCACCACCACTTGTAATTCTTCTATCATTAACACAACAAGCCCAGTCAACATCAATGTAAGCACTCAAATGAAAGTCATTACCTCTTAGATACCATAGGCCATAGTTTGGAGTTCCTTTTAAATATATGAATATCCTTTTCATTGCCTTCTCATGTGTTTTCTTTGGATTGGCTTGATATCTAGCAACCACACATACTGCATGCATAATACCAAGTCTAGAAGCAGTCAAATATAGCAATTGTCCAATCATAGATCTATAGACACTTTGATCCACCTCTAGAGACTCATCATCTTTTCTCAAGTGACATCTAGTGACCATGGGAGTACTCACTGGTTTTGAATCCTCCATACCAAACTTCTTCAACAACTCTTTGACATACTAAGCTTGAGAAATAAAGATACCACCATCTAGCTAAGTAATTTGAAGTCCAAGGAAGAAAGACATCACCAATCATAGACATTTCAAACTCTTTTTGCATCTCCTCTGCAAACCTCTTACACATATCATCATCTCCACCAAAGATGATGTCATCAACATATATTGCAACTATCAATATCATGTCTCCTTCTTCCTTGATGCAAAGATTGCTATTTGTAGTACCTTCCTTGAAGCCCTGCTGACGTAAGTACTTGTCCAACCTAGCATACCAAGCTCTAGGTCCTTGCTTAAGACCATACAGAGCCTTTTTGAGTCTGTACACCATGTCTAGATCTTATGATATCTAAAAATTATATGGTTGTTCAATATAAAGCTCTTCCTCTAGATCTCCATTTAGAAATGTTGATTTAACATCCATTTGATATACCTTGAAGTTCTTATGAGCAGCAAGAGCAAGCAATACCTTGATTGGCTCCATCCTTGCTACCGGAGCAAAAGTCTCCTCAAAATCAATACCTTCAGCTTGTGTGTATCCTAATTGCCTCCATCCTTGCTATCAGAGCAAAAGTCTCCTCAAAATCAATACCTTCAACTTGTGTCTTGTCTTGTTCCTTACAACTTCACCTTCTTCATTCAGTTTATTCTGGAACACCCATTTTTCTCCTATAACATTCTTATTTTATAGTCTGGGAACCAATTCCCATGTTTGATTCTTCTCAATCTAATCCAATTCTTCTTCCATGGCTTTTATCCATCCATCATCTTTGCTGGCATTAACAAAGTTTTTGGGTTCCACCTTTGATAACAAACACAAGTTTACTTGCTCATGTGTCTTAGCAAGCCTTCTCCTTATTTGCACACCTTCATGCTTATCTCCAATGATTTGATCTGCTAAGTGGTTCTTCTGAACATACTGTTAACCTATTTCCCTCTTCCTAGAGCCAAATAGTTCACCTTCAAATCTTGTTGAATCCTTTGAGAACCTAGCTTTGCAGACCCAAAAAGCCTTCAAATTTCTATGTGCTTTGGGGTAAAGGGAAGAAAAAATAAGATTATAAACAAAGGTTTTAGTCCCGGCCTTGTTCCATACATCTTTTCCTGTGGGTCTTTGGTTAGGGTCTAGAGTTTAAAATTTTGAGAAATTCTTGTCCCTAAGGCATTTAAACCCTAAACCCTAGAGTTTTGCAATGTGTCGAGGTGCCTTTTGTTATAAATTTGAGTTGACTGCCTATTGCCCGCACAGATCCTTAAGTTGTAACTTATTGTCTAGGTGTGTCGTCCCTTTTACTAGCCCCATTCGTTTGAGTCACCTCTTGCTTCCCATGCTTTAATATTTTGTTGAGCCTTAGTTCTGAATTGAGCCCCTTATGTTCATCTTACCTAGAATGACCCCCTTTCAAAAAAACCTTTATGCATGTGCGCAAAAAACCTTTAAGTTGTGTCAAAGTTGAAACCATGTTAGTGAGCTTCTTCTTTTCGTTGTGGTTTCCCTCTTTGTCAGGCTTCATTTTATGTCCCAGTGGCACCATGGAGTCTAACATGTCACCCACGTGGGCATTTCATCGAGGAAAGAGTCTTCATGGGGCTTTCCAAATTGCCTTAGAAAGACTGCGAAAAGGTTGAGGCATGTTCAAATGAAGGCAACGGAAGCCTCCACATGTTAGCCCCACGCATCTCCTAACACAAAGAAAGGTGAAGACCCTCTTGGCCTATGCTATTGGGACACTTGGCATCTTCCACCATATTCACAGAAAAGACTCATATGGACACGTGGCAGCTTAGTGGCATGTTCAAGCATTTTGTTGAGACTCATTGCTTCACCAAAGTTCCCAAGGCCTTCAGCAAGCCCATGAGATCCAATGTGGTGGTTTCAGGTGATGTGGCGACCTTTGCAGTCTGGATATCTAGACTTTCCATAATGTCTAGATTTTCCATAGTGTCTAGATCCTTCAATATGCATATCCTGATGAGATCATCTAGATCCATTTCCAAAGAAGTGCTCAACGATGATGACATCATCAGGACATTCAAGGATGGCATATTAATTCTTAATATCTAGACTTTCCCTAATGTCCAGACTTTCCTTAATGTCTAGATCCTTCAATGTGAACATCCGAATGATGACGTCATAATTTCATCTTAAGAAAATCCTTTGCAGTGATGACATCATCTGGACATTCCAACACGGGATGTTTCACAAAAGTTAATATCCAAACTGCGAATATCAAATGCATATGATGGCTTTGCTATACCACTAGGGTAAATTTGACAGGCACATCTGGATATCAGAATACTTGACCGTGAACACATTGAAGTTTTCTATGGGGCAGAGGTCAAAGCTTTGATTGCCTATGTGGTGGTTCCATTGACATGGTGACATTTCACGGAGACCATACACTTCACTGGGCTTTCCAAATAGCCTTACCGAGACCATGAAGCTTTACCTACAATCCGAGGTGGCACTCCAAATGATGGCCTAGGCACATCGTGACATCTCTTCACATCACAGTTAGAGTTTTGGAGCCCCAATGCAAAAGATGATGGCTGTTGATGATGTGATGGCCATTGATTGCGTCCAGGGACATTTTCATCCACGATCAGGATTTGAAGCAGAGACATGCCACAACCCAGAAAGTGGGAAAAGTTGCCAACTAAGGATTGAAGTTTACATAAATAGAGGCCGAATTATTTAGAAATCAAAGGAAAGAACAGTTGTAATAAATTGTAAAACTTGAAATGTTTATTTAAATATTTGAAGTGTTGTAAAAGCTTTGTAAAAAAGGATTTCGGAGGGAAAATTCATTTGTTTTCCTCATCTACCATAAATGCAAAATATCTACTCAGTTGCCCCATTTTAGTTATTTTTGCATTCATTTTTGTAGGTTGATGAATCGACTGTTTACATTGAAGATGCAAATATCTCCCATCTACTCCAAGATCCATATATTTTCTACATTAAATTCTTGTAGATAGACATTCTCTTTGGCAAGGATATTTTATGACAACCCATAGGAATGAATTTATTGTGACAGATAACTTAGGTCAAATGAAAATCAAATGCTATAGATGCATGTTTGTAAGATGTAATAAGGTTTGGAAAATAGTTGGATATTCTTTATGCGTCTATATTCCAAATAGAATTCTCCTCTGTTGTAACCATGACTTTTGATCAATACATGTGGTGTTTTACCTTTTCATGCTTTCTTTTAACTCTATGTAGTCTTAGAATTGGCTATTGTTTGTGAATGTCTAATTCCTTGCAATCCATTCTTTACCTCTGTTAAAATCTTCATGATTCGTGTAAGTTTATCAGTTGTATTCATTTATTTGTGCATCTTAGCTCTATGAATGATCTATATTCAAACCTGGTGTATCACTCCCTTTCCATTTTTAGTTCATCCTCCTTCCCCTTTTCCTCAATGGTGCATATATTAGGTTTCATCTTAGCAATAGCTGAATCCCCCATTTAGCAAAGGAACCAACCTTTCTCTGGAGATTTGATTTCCCTATAGGGTCCCACACTTGGAAATCATCTCAATGTTTCCCTAGATTGTTGGAGTCCTAAAAGCCTTCAACACAGGGTGCAAATACAAGTGACAACACATACTTTGCTAGAGTCTTAGGTATTTTCTTTGGTTCTTGTTCCTTTTCTTCTTTCACTTCTTATTCTTCATCTACAATGTATGGAAAGATATCAAATTCAGAGTCCTCTAATTCATGTGAGACTTGATACAGGTCTTCATCTACCTTGACATTTGTGTTTTCAATCATCTTTCCCAACCTCTTGTTGTAGCATCTATAAGTCTTGCTTCTGGTTGAGTAGCCAAGAAAGATTCCTTCATCACTTCTTGAATCAAACTTTCCTAGGTCTTCTTTATCTCTTTTGATATAACATTTGATGCCAAAGATCCTGAAATATCTAACTGTGGGAGGTCTTCCATACCATAGCTCATAAGGAGTCTTAGTGTTGTTGACCCTCGGTTGCACTCTGTTAATTAGATAGATAGTAGTATGAACTACATCTTTCTAGTACATATTAGATAGATCTGCATCTTTCAACATTGCCCTAGACATCTCTTGCATAGTCCTATTCTTTCTTTCCACTACCCCATTTTGTTGAGGGGTCCTAGGAGCTGACAGGTGTCTCCTAATACCATTATCTTCACAAAACTTTTCAAATTCATTTGAAGTAAACTCACCTCCTCTATCAAACTTCAAACATAAATGATCTTGGCATCTACTTCATTCTCAACCACAACTTTGAACACTTTAAATTTATCAAGGGCATCTGATTTTTCTCTTAAGAAAGCAACCCAAGTCATAGAATAATCATCAATAAGCAACATGAAATACCTCTCACCTTGTTGAATCTTTACTCTGGTAGGGCCACATAAATCAGTGTGAATCAACTCCAATGGCTTTGAAGAAGAATATTCCTTGCTTTTGATGTTTGTCTTTGTCTTCTTTTCTATTTGGCATTCCTTGCATACTGCATTTGTAGGCTTGATTATCTTAGGCATATCTCTCACTACATGAGTAGAACTAATCTTTACCATATTATCAAAATTGTTGTGTCCCATTATTTTATGCCACAACCAACATTCACTGGATTGGGATAACAAATATGTTCTTCCATTTACTTCCTTCAAATGATAGATGTTAGCATATGTCTTGATACCTTCTGCAACTAATTTTCCAGACCCTGCCTTCTTGATTTCACAACCATTGGCATGAAAGGTGAGATTATACCCCTTGCTGCACATCTGAGTAACACTGAGAAGATTGTGTTTTAGCCCTTTGACATAGACAACATCCTCAGTCATGTTCTTCCCATGAAGAGTTGTAGCACCTTTCCCACATATCTATGTTGACTCATCACCACCAAACTTAACAGCATCATCATCCCACTTTTCAAGGCTGATAAACTTCTTCTTGTCACCAGTCATATGATTTGAGCATCCACTGTCAATTACCCATGCCTTGGCTTCTTTTCTTGCATGAAAAGCAGTCCATACAACCATTGATCTTTCATTGTTCTGTTATGTTTGCAAGGCATCAGTCTTTAACATTTTCCAACATCATCCTTTTTGTCACCAACACTCAAAGCCATAAAAAGTGTTTCATCATTTGAATCATCATGATCCTCATCTTCGGAAGAATAATTGTTTTCTATAGAATACAGACTTCTCTTGAACTTGTCTCTTCTATTACTACCCCTTGATTCTTTGAAAGGACATTTAGAAGAAAAATGACCAACCTCTCCACAATTGAAACATTTGAAGGGTAACTTACCTTTATATTTTCTAGTGCCTTTCTTTAGTCTTCTCACAAATATTTCTTCAACTTCATCAAAGTTTTCATCTTTAACAACTTCTTCCTTTGTCTTCACATTGGCTTTGAAAGCAACTTTTTTCTTTGGAGCATCACTGCCAAACTCTCTCATTTCAAAGGAAGTAAGGGAACCAAATAGTTTGTCTACAATGTATGTATCTAAGTCTGCATTCTCCTTAATGGCATATACCTTATGATTGTAAGATTTGGGAAGAGATCTCAGAACCTTTTTCACAACCTCATCTTCTTTCTCTTCTCCACCAAGATCTGTAATGCCATTGACCACTTCATTCACCCAGATCATGTATCCAGTAATGTCTTCATCATAGATGACATTTTTAGGTTCTCAAATTTGCTCTTGAAGATTTGCATCTTGGCTTTCTTTACTTTCTTATCTCCTTCATAAATTGTTTTAAGTTTATCCCAAACTATTTGAGCAGAGATACAACTCATTACCTTTGAAAGTTTTGAATCAACTAACCCACTCATGATAGAAAACTTTGCCATGGCATTGTTATTATACTTCTTAATTTCATCTACATCTGTAGGAATAGTAGCATGAACAGTGTAACCAAACTTGACAGATTCCTAAACACCACACCCTAGAGAATTAATATAAGCTTCCATCCTTAGCTTCCAAAAAGCATAATTTGTTCCATCAAACCTACGTATCTTATTGGATCCATTTTGTGCCATCTCAGACCTTCTTCAAGCGGTTAAACTTCCCTCAGAGGAACTTGCCTCTGATACCAATTGTTGAACACACCAAGATACTGAGAGGGTGGTGAATTAGTATCTAAACAATCTTCAATTTTAACGTCAACTTATTTGGAGAAGATTAAAAATTAAGCATCACAACATTAACATGAGAATGAAAGATTAACACAAGCACATTAACACATAACACCATATATAAGTGGAAAACCCTAGAATGGAAAAACCACGGTGAGGATTAACTCACAATTTATGAAGCTCAAATAACAACTTTGTTTTAGGGCTACAACCCAAGGAAGCTACTACTCCCTAAAGAAATTTGATTTAGGGTCACTCCTAAGGAAGCTACTACTCCCCGAAGACTTTGTTTTAGGGTCACTCCCAAGGAAGCTACTACTCCCTGAATTGAGAGCACACTTACAAGAGATTGTAGTATGATAGTTGTACTATCTGAAAACTGACATAGAAACTCAAACATTTGATGATTGCACTTTTTCCTCTTTATACTTTCTTCTAATAATCTGATCAGTTAGACACACTCTACACTTGATCACTATCACATATAAGTCTTCAAGATGAATCAGGACAACATCAACAACTTCTACTCTTTCTCCTTCAGTCGTACATCAACAATGCATTCATTTTGCTCTTTATCTACTTGCGAGCTTTTCAATCAACTTGCAATCACACCCTCCTAGCTCAATTTGATTCACTATTTATACATGATATTACATTGATTGCATTGCTTGTCAGCCAGATACAACATGAAAACTACATTTACAAGTCGGCCAAACAACACAATATGAAACATGTAGAAGATAGGTCCTAAGTGAAACCACACATTACAGAAGAAGAAGATCCATGCCTTGCAGATACCAACACTTGCTTAAACAAGTGCAAAACATCCTTCACAGCTTCAAACACCAAGGATTTACATCTGCGCACTTTGCTCATTTGAAAATAGGACAGCTTTAACCAAAAACACATGAACCTTGAAGCATAACGACCACATCAATTTGAAAACCTTGTGTGGTACTGGAAACAAGAAAGATCTTCATGAAAACTCTTCCAGATGAGTCCACATGACTTATGCAACATGTCCAAACACTCCTTTTCCACAACACATCAAAGAATTGTGTCGCACAACTTTAATCATGAACTCTGAGAATAATCTGTCATCTGGAACACACTGCAACATGTCATTTGAAAAAATGAGTTGTGGACCACTAGGGACCTTGGAACTGTAAGGAAGCATGTAATACACATCCATAAACATGTACTCAAAACTGCAAGGGCAATCATTCATTTCTAAAGGAATGCAGAGCATTCCAATACGCCTTCAACACTAGCTTACTCTACCAGAACACATGCCAATACTCTATCATGCATAACTTTCACAGCGGAAGGACAAATGATATAATAACTTGGAATTATCACCTTCACTGCATCCCAAACATAGTTCCAAAACTACATTGCCATATCTACAAATGCGGAGGAATGTAGAGCATTCTCTTGTCCTACATAGAACATCTTCATAGAAGTGACACTGTCTTCAAATAATCAACAACAAAACACTCTTCTGGTAATGCAATCATTATGGAACTTGGATCATACATACTTTAGGCCATCAGTAGCATCGACAATACGTCTGATCATCTTCGTGCTTATAATTCCCATATTAATATTAACTATATCTTCTCCCTTCTCTTGTTGGATGGGACATGACATCCAACCATGAACACCACCATGACAGTGTTGACATCAATGACAACCTAGTGACAGTGTTGACATCAATGACAACCGTAGGAACCATATGTGTAACATTAAAAATATCACAATTAGACCAAGGTATATTTATATCACAAACCAGGTATGCAAATGAAATGCTCAAGAAGTTCAAGATGGAAGACTGTAAACCTGTAAGTACCCCCATGATGACAAGATGCAAGTTGAGCAAGAATGATGAATCAACTAATATAGATCATACTGTATATAGGTCTATGATAGATAGCTTGATGTACCTAACTACATCCAGACCAGATATCATGCAAGCAGTATGCATGGTGGCTAGATTTCAAGCTGCTCCTAAGGAATCTCAAGTTCAAGTAGTGAAGAGAATCTTTAGATATTTGAAAGGTACTGTGGAGTATGGATTATGGTACCCTAGAAATGATGGTTTTACTTTGATTGCATACACAGATATTGATTGGGTAGGTACAGATGTTGATTGAGCAGGAAGTATATATGACAAGATAAGCACTAGTGGTGGAGCTTTCTTCCTAGGTGATAAGTTGGTATCTTGGCTCAGCGAGAAGCAAGATTTAGTCACATTGTCCACTACTGGGGCAGAATATGTTGTTGTTGTTTCATGTTGTACACAAGTTTTATGGGTGAAACAGACACTCAAGGATATTAAGGTAGAGTTTAATGATCCTATTTCTATTCTTTGTGATTATACCGATGTAATCAATATCTCAAAGAATCTCATGATGTATTCAAGAACAAAGCACATTTCCATTAAATACCATTTCTTGAGGGAAAGAGTTGTAGATCAAGAAGTCAAGTTGAAGTATGTTAGCACACAAGATCAAATATCAAGTGGTATCAGAGCGAGGGTTCCTGAGTGTGTAGACAGATCACCAACCGTGAGGCAGTTTGCACCAGGACCTGAGGTTGTGGGTTTGCTGCATAGATCAAGATGGCTCCACGAAGAAACCATGGTGGGAGGAATGCTTTGACAGAAGAGGGTTTTAGAGCCCTGCAAAGACAAATCGATGCATTGCAAGAGGAGCTGCGAAGAGGATTCGAGCCGAGAAGGAGAGAGGAAAATGAAGATGAAGTTGAAGAAGAGCTATCTGAGGAAGAACAAGAAGCTGCAGGAGATCCTGCAGAAGTTAGGTTGTTGAGGGCCATTTCAAAGATCGGAAAGAGGCCCAGGATTGAAGTTTCTACCTATTCTGGAGATTTGAATCCGGAACAACTTATTGATTGGATCAATGATATGGAGGAGTATTTTGAGTATGAAGATGTGGAAGACCCTAAATGGGTCAAGTTTGCAAAGACAAAGTTGAAGGGCCACGCCAGTATTTGGTGGAAGGAGGTCCAGTTAGAGAGAAATAGAAGAGGAAAAGCAAAGATTACCAGATGGGATCGGATGGTGGAGAAATTGAAGAAGAAGTTCATTCCTATGGACTATGAGATGGAGTTGCTGAAGAAGCTGCAAGGATTGAAGCAAGGTAACAAGTCTGTTAAGGAGTATACAGAAGATTTTTATAAGATCACTATCAAGACAGGCCATGGAGAGGCCAACAAGGAGAAGGTGGCCCATTACATTAATGGGTTGAGGCCAATTATTCAAGAAGAGTTGAGCCTGGTCAAAATGACCACCATAGAAGATGCGTACCAGTTTTCCTTGAAGGTGGAAAAGAAGCTGAATAAGAGATTTGAAAGCAAGCAAAGGGGGAGAGATCAAGGCAGAAGGACTGGTAGAAGACCCTATGGAGGCCGAAATGAAGAACCAAAAAAAAGTGAAGAAGCTGGAACCAGTCAAAATCAGAGAGGAGATAATACCTACCGCCCTCGTGACCAGAATAATGGTGAGCAAAGAGGAAGAGGAAGGGGTAGACTTGGGCAAGGACCTAGAAGAGGAGGTTTAAGAGGAACATGTTTCCAATGTGGAGAAGAAGGGCATCGAGCATATGAGTGTCTGCAACATCAAGGAAGGATGAATAGAAGACCTGAAGGTAATACATGAGTTGCACATGTGGATGAAGATGCACAGTCTAAGCACTCCGAAGATGCAGAAAGGGGAGAAACCTTAGTTGTCAGAAGAACTTTGTTGAATGAGGAGAAAGAACCCAATCTGAGGAAGAGTTTATTCCGCACAAGGTGCAAATGTGAAGGTAAGTGTTGTGATATTAGTATTGACAGTGGAAGCACTGATAATCTTGTTTCAGAGGAGATGGTTGAAAAGTTGAAGTTGACAAGAAGAAAGCATCCGCATCCATATTGGATTGCATGGTTGCAGAAGGACCATAGCTTTGGTCAATGAACAGTGTTTAGTGAAGTTCAAGATTGATGACTACCATGATGAGGTGTTGTGTGACATCATATCGATGGATGCATGTCATATGTTATTGGGGAGGCCGTGGCAGTATGATAGGAGCGCTATCCATGATGGCCATGCAAACACATACTCCCTAACAAAGGATGGAGTTCGTCATAAGTTGAAGCCCTTGAAGGAGGTGGAAGAAAAGATATGTAGTACTACCAGAATTTGCTTGGTAGATGGTAGAAAATTTTTGGAGGGTATGAAGCATGAGCGTCATTACTTTGCATTGATTCCTAAGATTAGTCAAGAGAAATGTGAAGATGTACCAGTAGAAGTCTCAGAAATGTTGGAAGAATTTCAAGATATTGTCTCTGATAATGTACCAGAAGGTTTACCACTAGTGAGGAAGATAAGTCATCAAATGGATTTAATACCGGGAGCTAGTTTGCCAAATAAGGCAGCCCATAGAATGACTCTAGCAGAGAATGAAGAGTTGAACAGACAAGTTCACGAGCTGTTAAGGAAGGGACTGATAAGGGAGAGCCTAAGTCCATGTGCGGTACCTGCAGTACTAGCACCAAAGAAAGATGGAAAGTGGAGGATGTGTACAGATTCCTGAGCCATCAACAAGATCACAATCAAGTACAGATTTCCATTACCGAGAATGGATGACATAATGGATTGTTTGAGTGGAGCCAAGTACTTCACGAAGATTGATCTGAAGAGTGGGTATCACCAGATTTGAATCAGAGAAGGAGATGAATGGAAGACAGCCTTCAAGACAAAGGAGGGTTTGTATGAGTGGTTACTCATGCCATTTGGGCTAACCAATGCACCGAGCACATTCATGCGGCTCATGAATGAGGTACTAAAGGAATTTTTGGGAAGTTTTGTTATTGTTTATTTAGATGCCATTTTGATTTTCAGTAAGACTTGGGATGAGCATTTGATGCATATCAGAAGAATTTTAGAGAAGCTGAGGGAGGAGAAGTTGTTGATCAATTTGAAGAAATGTAGTTTTGCAAAGAAGGAGTTGGTATACCTGGGATTTTTTGTCTCAGAGGAAGGTCTTAAGATGGACCCAGAGAAGGTGAGGGCTATCATTGAATGGCCTACACCAAGAAGTGCTTTCGAGGTAAGATCTTTTCATGGTTTGGCAAGTTTTTACAAAAAGTTTATCAGGAATTTTAGTAGCATTTGTGCACCCCTAACTGAAACAATGAGAGGGGATAGAAAAGAGTTTAGATGGACTAAAGGAGCAGACAAGAGCTTTGATACATTGAAGCAGAAAGTCGTAGAACAACCTGTGTTGGCACTTCCAGATTTCAATAAGGTATTTCAGGTAGATTGTGATGCTAGTGGTAGTGGTATAGGAACTGTTCTAAGTCAAGAAGGTAAGCCCATTGCCTATTTTAGTGAGACGCTTAATGATGCCAAGAAAAAGTATTCTATTTATGATCAAGAGTTTTATGCAATAGTCCAGACTTTGAAGAAATGGAGACATTATTTGTTGCCAAAAGAGTTTGTTTTATATACTGATCATCAGGCTTTGCAGTATCTTAATAGTCAAGGAAAGTTAAATTAAAGGCACTTAAAATGGGTTGAGTTTTTGCAGAGTTATACTTTTGTTTTGAAGCACAGGAGTGGGAAGTCCAA
Organism: Cunninghamia lanceolata; assembly: GCA_027924645.1. Taxonomy (NCBI): domain Eukaryota; kingdom Viridiplantae; phylum Streptophyta; class Pinopsida; order Cupressales; family Cupressaceae; genus Cunninghamia; species Cunninghamia lanceolata. The sequence continues at coordinate 14,134,526 of BSBN01001101.1, forward strand.
CAGGGTTGCAGATGCCTTGAGCAGAAGGCAAAATTTGTTGACAGAAATGAAGATAGAGGTTGTTGGGTTTGATGAACTCAAAAGTTTGTATCCTGAAGATCTAGATTTTACAGAGGCTTGGAAAGCTTGTTTGGAACCTGTTACTTTGGACAGGACAAAATGTTTGGATTACATAATCCAAGATGGCTTGTTGTTTAGAGGAAGCCAGTTGTGCATTCTGAGGAGTTCCATGAGAGAGAACCTGATTAAGGAGAAGCATAGTGGAGGATTAGCTAGACACTTTGGATGAGATAAGACCATTGCTATTGTTGGTGAACATTATTACTGGCCACAATTGCAGCAAGATGTGAGGAAATTTGTGCAGAGTTGCAGAGTGTGTCAGATGGCAAAAGGAACAAGTCAGAATACAGGGCTATATTAGCCATTACCTATACCAGAGAAGCCATGGGATGATATTAATATGGATTTTGTTCTTGGTTTACCAAGGACACAGAGAGGGCATGATTCCATTTTTGTGGTGGTGGATAGATTCTCAAATATGACCCATTTTATTCCTTGCAAGAAGACTAATGATGCTATTCACATTGCAGAGTTATTTTTCAAGGAGGTGGTGAGACTACATGGTCTACTTAAGAGCATAGTTTCAGATCAAGATACCAAGTTTGTTGGTTATTTCTGGAGGACATTGTGGAAGAAGTTGAAGACAGATTTGAAGTTCAGTTCTGCACACCATCCACAGACTGATGGATAGACAGAAGTGGTGAATAGGAGTTTGGGTAACCTACTATGATGTTTAGTAGGAGATAAGCCCAAGGGATGGGATTTGATTTTACCACAGGCAGAATTTTTTTACAACAATTTTGTCAATAGGAGCACAGGTAAATCTCCATTCTAGGTTGTGTATGGGAGTAGCCCAAGAACTGCTTCTGAATTGAGGAGGATGGATAAGGGGGAGAAGAGTAGTGCCGAAGCTGAAAATTTTGCTGAGCACATGAAGAATTTGCATGAAGAGGTAAGAAAGCATATCCATAAGATGAATTCTCAGTACAAGGCTAAGGCAAATCAGAAGAGGAGGCATAAGGAGTTTTAGGAGGGTGATGAAGTCATGGTTCACTTGAGAAAAGAAAGGTTTCTAGTTGGTACATATAATAAGCTGAAGATGAGAAAATTTGGACCATGTAGAATCCTAAAGAAGCACGATTCAGGAAATGCATTTGAGGTAGAGTTGCCTGATGACATCAATATTTCACCAGTGTTCAACATTTCAGATCTGATAGAGTATCATGATGATGGACTTGATAAAGGAACACAGTGGGACATTCCAACATCTACTTCAGAGAAGGAGGAGATAGAGGGCATTCTGGATAGCCGTGTGGGTAAGAGTACAAGAAACAGGCAGTATATAGAATACTTGGTGAAATGGAAAGGAAGGCCTGTTGAAGATTCATCATGGTTATTTGAGACTGAGGTTAATCATTTTGGTTTCCCTCTAACACATGAGAAGTGACAGGGTCACTTTTCAAATTACCTCGGGTGTCTGATGCAGCAGCATCTAGGGTGTAAGAGCAATCTTGCATCAACCAAAAAAATAAATAAATAATAATAATAATAATAATAATAATAATAATAATAATAAAATGTGTTGTTTCTGTTCAATAAGGGCTAAATTTGGCAGGGTTACTATTTTTAGTAAGTTTGCATTTGTGCACTGTTGGATACAAAATCTGACATGGACCTCCAAAATGGTGAATTGAAGCTAATGGTGAAGAAATCACTTCAATATCATTTGTCATTTGTGAGATATTAAAATTTCAAATTCCAAAAATCCTATTGAAATATTCAAAGTCAAATTTGAGGCACTTAGAGGCTACGGATGGGCCCGAAATTTGGTGGGAACCCCCAAGTAGTCTACCTATCAATACTACTTGGTGCACCATCATCTTTTCGAGAGCTTTCCAAAAAGGTATTATAATTGAAAATCCAACGGTCGGATCGAAAGTTATGGCCCTGCGAAGTTGACTTATTTTTGGAGGGAGATGCAAATTTCAAAATTAAGCTGGTGGTCGCCAAAAGGGCTATATATAACCATTTTTGGGAACCCTTAGGGTAGTAGAGTTAAGGGGGAAGGTGTAGAGTCAAGAAAGGCGGGAAATTATAAACCCTAGTTGATTTGGGGATTACAGAAGGCTGAAGATACCAGAGTTTTGAGAGAGGGAGCTATAATGTGTTGTAGCCTGTAGGGGATTCATCCTCTGATTGTATTTGAACTTCTGTACTGTAATGTTTTTCCCATATTAATAAAATATCATTCTATTTTCTGTGTGCAATTTCTGTTATTATGTGTTTTGTGATTTACCCCCTTCATCAATAAAGAAGACCAAAGGGTAGAGTTCATAAAAATGAGAAATTGTTGATAAAGGAGTAAAAGGTTGAAGTTTAAGAAAAGTGATAATTGCCGATAAAAGGCTGAAAGTCAAAATTTGAGAAATGTTAATTTCGTCGATAGAATAAGATAACGACTATATTTGTGGCGTGAAATCAGGATGCGTAATTACTGGCAATATCAGTGGATGCATGGATAATGACGTTGTAGATAGTTGTATACTGCAAATGACTGAAGTGTTAACATGCAAAGAGGGAGTGTTAACATACAAACGACTGGAGTGTTTACATGCAAACAAAGTGGAGTGTGAGCATATAGATGGGTGAGTATATGCAGAGCTTTCTGGACTTGCAAAATAGTGAAGTGCAGAAAACTAGCGTGAGCACATGCAAATGTGCAAATGTATGCAAAGATAGTTGCATATTATATAAAAGCGACTGTACACATAATAAGATAACTGTATTGTAGAGACGGATTGATGCAGGCGCGAGTAGAGTTGAAGTGCAGAGCAAATCTGGGTGAGCAGAATAAGAGGAGAAGAGTGTGTATGAATTAAAAGGTGCAATTGAGGTTGATAAAGAACCAAATTACTGCATACATGTATATGTGAAGATTGAGTGAGGTTGGTGCCTCCTGTGGACTGAGTTGGTGCTCAAATAAGGGGATTGTAGTCTCTTTAGAGTTGGTGCTCTTAAAATAGGGATTTGGTGATTCCTTAGAGTTGATGTTCTTAAAACATTGTAATCGATTGTTTCATTTGTGAGGTTGGATTATGACGGTAGATCTTAGTAACATTTTCTCACCATGGTTTTCCCATATTTGGTTTTTCATGTATATCTGGTGTTCATGTGTGCATGCTTTCTCATTGTTGATGTTATTGCATTGAAAGCTAATTTGATCTGCATACTAGAGGTTTGAAGTTTGAAGTTTTATTGATCTACTTATTAACCCCCCTCTCAGTAGATTGCTTGTGTTCTAACAAAGACATAGAGATATAGATGTATTTTTTTGTCCAAAATATAGACAATAGTTTGTTTAAATCTTGAGGAGCTTGGCATAAAATATCTTTCACCCCATGGATCAAGAGGTGGGCCCACTCTCATGAAACGATGATGACATTATTCTCTGTTGTTTATTTTAGCTGTTATTTTCTTTAGTTTCATTTCATTCAATTGATATGGGGTTGTAATTCACAAATTGTAGACTATTGAACTAGTTTTATTTAGGTTGGTTATAACTTTTTTTGTTAATTCCCATATATTCAATTATCCATTACTTTGATAAGTAAGATAATTAAAACACATTTAGCTATAGAATAATTTTTGGTAATACTATAGTTTATTCTTTAAGTATTTTTAATGTTTAGTTTGTTTTTTAAAAAATTATAATTCTTCATATAGTCCTTAGGAAAGGATTTTAGTCTACAATTTAATTGCTAAAATAAGTTGCATTTCATTTTCACTCAATTTATTACCTACAACCCTTGAGCAAACAACCACTATGTCTTTCACAAGTTTATGTCCTGGATTGACATAGGATTGAATTGATTTTAGGAATTGAGCATCAATCATTATCAAATCACAAGGTTCAGTTTATTAATCTTAGTTATATCCCAACAATACCAAATCATTTCCTCAAAACAAACACAAAACTAAATGAAAAATGGCACAAATAAACAAATTTCATTGTTAAAATAAAACTTGGTCCCTAATTTTTAAAGTAATTTGGACATGGTTTGTTTCATATATTGGTCGATGCTTAATTATAAGGTTTCTTATGTCAAGTAGAACACTCTGGTTAAATATCATCCACTTCAAATGTCAATAGCGATTTCACACCTCATTCACAACAAAAAGTGGTAAATATTTGTCCTATTTTTACTCGCCAAAATTAACTTTTGACTGTTGAAGTGGATGATATCTTAGAACAGCCCGAATCATATTTTTGACATTATAAGAGCAACTAATTCTAACCATAAAAAACAAGATATGACAATCAATAAATTATTAAATAGTAATAGGGTGGGTGAGTGAGAGAGGGAATAGGGGAGGCAAAGGAAGGAGGTGGAATAATGGTTTCAAATTGAAATTGCATTTGAAATAGGGTAGCTTTTGTGTTAAGTGGTGGTGTTGGTGTGAAATACTTTTACTACAAGTTTTGGCTCCATAAGTTGTTGGATCTCGTTAACAGCATTTAAATTTGATGGTCAAATGGCCATATTTAGACATTTTTGTTGTAAAATATAATAAAAATTTTAAGAAAACTGTATCACATGAAAGATAAAATTTTACATAGATAATTAAAATTTCTATAAGATTATTCTAATATATATATATATAATTTTATTTATAATAAAATATGTCTTGTATTTATAATTTATTAGATAGGCAGGGTCGACAGTCAAATTTAGATCCCGCTTGTAAATATTAATAAAATCTATCTTCCTTATTCAAAACGTGTGAGTAGAAATGAAAATGAAAATAGAAATGGATCCTTTTTATAACTTACAATGTCAAGCGGCCTGATTTTGGGTCTATTGGCTATCCCTGCACTGCAGAATTAGAAAGAGAATTAGCTACCCATGCCTCAATCATGACCTGAGAATGGAGATTCTGGTCGGCAGACACCATATGCCCTGCTCTCGCGACAACAACATGCGTCAGATTTGAATAAGACCGCACATATCCAGCCTGCACGTTTGACACTTGCCATATTTTTCTTTCCGCCCGCCAAAACTCAGCCAAGCCATCCCATTCCAGAGTGCGCATCCAGTCTTGTGTGGATACAACGCCATCCGTGAGATCGAACTGGCCCTGATACAACAAAACCGGTATTTTGAAGAGAAGGCTTTCCACCATCCATTTAGTGCTCTTCATAGCGTCGTCTCGCATCCTGAAGCCCACGGTGTCGCTGCAGCTGAGCCAGGTGGCGTTGGGATGAGCGTTGAGAGCTTCTTTTACAGCGGGTTGGTTAACGAAGAGGCGCAGATGGTGAGACTTTGGAAATGGAAATAGGGAGCCGTTCGCCTGATGTCGTAAAGGGTTGGAAGGCCTGTTGTGTTTTCCAGCCAGCGAAGGGCGCGGTTTCGGGCAATGCGGGCGTCATTCCATTTTTGCTGCGTGGTGAGTGTGACGGCCTGTTGCTGTAAGCTTTCGAGGTGAAGCTTCTGTTCGGAATCGATCAACCCCATGGCGTAGGCCACTCTTGCATGCGACTGTACCTGCATTTACATGGATTACATCTCTAAGATCTTTCTCTTTCGTACAAGGGTAACAAAAAATAAGTTGTGCTTAAGAATTAACTAGGCATCTTACAGTAGTAGAACAGTACTTTGTTAAGTTTTTATTTATTTTTAATTTATTTTTATTTTTTTGGGAATAAGCTTAAAAAGATAATGAATGAATGAAGGTTTTTAATAACGTCCACGAGGCCAATAGAATATCTTTTTTGCAACAAAGATGTGGTGGAGATGGAGTGGCATTTTATCATGGAGTGCTCAGCATACAACGACATCTATGCCAGTTATGAAGGCATTTTGAAAATCAACAATTTAAGCACCTTGTTTGAAGAGGCGAGTTTGGACAAAGCTGCAAACTTATTGATCAAAATTCATTGTAGGTGATGAGATCTCAAAAAAGGGCTTCAAGTTGTTTAGTGCTTTTGCTGCCTTGTTTTTATTGGTTCGTGATGTGCAGTTCTGGGTCCCTTAGGCTACTATGGCCTCGTGGACGTTATTAAAATCTTTCATTTCAACCTTGCGGGAATTAGTTGTGCTTAAGAACTAACTAGGCATGATAACTTTCCATTTGTGTTTGGAGTGTAAGGTTTTTCTCTCAAAAAGTTTTCTCCAAGTACATCATTGTATTATGGTTGTATACATTTTGTGTTAATTTCTTTCTTGTAACTATTAGACTATATTTTCTACACATTTTTCTCCTCATAGATTATTGTAGGAAGCGTTTCCACACCTTAGCTTCCTTACATTTGGCATTAGAGTCTAATCAACTCAAGTCTCAAGTGGTAGTAAAGAGGTTTTTTGGACTAATCTTGGTTTGAGTGGGAGCATGCATAGAGAAGCCCTTGTTTTAGGGAAGATGGCTAGCACTTCTAGACTGGAGATGGAAAGACTTGATGACACTACCACTTCAACAATCAAAGGTTACTTTTGGCCAATAAAAGTAGGACCAATATTTACCAATTTTTATTGTGAATGAGGTGTAAAATTGCTATTGATTGTTTGAAGATTGAAGTGGATGATATTTAAGTAGAGTGAACTTTGAGTTGTGGAAACTCGAGATGGAGGATTTGCTCATAGATTGAGATCTGTGAGCCATAGTATTGAGATCCAAACTAGTTGTAATGTCACAAGATGATTGGGATGTATTGGACAGAAAGGTGAGGAGCTTCATCAAGCTCCGTTTCACAAATTCAAGGTTATTGAATGTGCATGAGCAAATTACCATTCAAGTCCTCTGAATAAAGTTGGGAGATTTGTGCTAAGCTAAATCCCTAGCTAACAAGTTTTTTTCTTTAGAAGACGTTAAATACTTTGAAGATGAGTGATGGTGATTTTGTTGTTCACAAAGGTGAAGCATCAAGACTCACCCCTATGAGCATCACCTACACAATGAGTACTAAGTGGACCATTCATGCTCATGAGAGATTAGTTCTTGTGAATAAATACTCATGAAATATGCTTATTACATTTATCTATCTTTATCTAATTAGAAAACAAAACTCCCAAGAATTTATTTTATTTCTTTCCAAAATGAAACCCAGGGTAAGACAAAATTTTTACTATTAATTTAATTTAACTAACAATCAACAAATTAAGTTTAAATCGGTTTTAATGCCCTTCTCCACAAAGGGGGAAAATCTAGTACCTGGACGACAGGGTGCGTCAAGCCGTTGCCGATGGCCGCGCCGTCGATTCGCAAAGATCCACCCTTCTCCATTTGTTCCACCATGTAATACGCCAGCGAGGGCACGTATTTTCCTGCGTAGCTCTCGCCCGTCACGAAGAAGGGCCGGGATTTAAACAGAGGATTGAGGTCGTAGAATGCTTGCAGGGCGCTGTATAAATCCTTGGCGATTTCTTCCTGATTGCTGGGAATATATTGGACGGTGGGGGCAACACTGAAGCCGCTTCCGATGGGGTTATCGAGAAAGAGGAGGCCAAAAAGACGGTTCCATGGGGCTGAGTTTTTGTGCAGACGGAGGTCTTGAGTGACTCTCCAGGGGCCTAATTCGTACAGATTGCCGATCAGCCCAGAACAGCCGGGAGCCCCCTGAAGCCACAACACGATCGGCCTCTCCGAAATTTGGACTGCCTGTTCAATGGCTTCGTAGTATGCATAGAACATAAAGGCGCCGGCTTTTTCTTTGATGCTCAGGTAACCCGATGCCGTTGGCAGAGTCTCTTTAGGAAATACTTCTTCTGCTGCATTTCTCACTAACGTTACAACTAGTAGGGAAATTGTGCTCAAAACTGTCCTGCTTATCTTCTTCATCGTTTAGGGTGGGAATTTAGAACAGAACACAAGGTTTTTAATGTTTAGAGTCAAAGATTTGTACACAGGGCATGAAGGTCTGCGAAAACAGTCAACTAAGCATTATTCTAATAACAATAAACAAAACTTATTTCATTTGTTTATTTATTGCCGTCTTGAATTGTCCTTCCTAGCAATACCAGTCTCAATCCTGCAGCTGCAGAACTGATCCAGGTGCACGTATGGCTTCGATCTTTGTATTTGACCTTCTGTTACAGGTTTGAATTATGTTTGGATATCTTTAATTATGGAATTCTTTGTGGCTAGCCTATCCCTTCAACCACCACCATATTATCTAATTTATATATCACTGATTGTGATGCAGACATTTTATTATTTTTCTTGTTATAACTTCATTGCTCAAGTTGGGGCATATATTGGTATCTCATGACATTGCCTTGCAAACTGGGAATCGACAACACTACTTTTGAAATCATTTGCTTTGCTTGTACATCTTTATAAATATGGTGCTTGTAGCCACATAAGGGGAAGATAGATAGAATAATTGTAACACTGTCTTTTAGCAATCTTTAATTATTGAAAGTATATATAAATATATCATTGATTTCTAAAGTCTATAATTGCATGTTCTTGAGGGATGTTGAGAGATGGTCTTGCTGCTGAGAAAGGGCCCACTCATAGGGAGGATTGTGTTGTTCAAGTCCGTGTGTGCATGTACAAGTTGCAAGTCAAGATATTGTGTTTTTGTGTTTAATTCAGTTGCGAAACATTTTTTTCTATTGATGTATTGGTGTATGACAAAATATTTATATATAAATCTCATAATTGTGAGTGGTATCAAGTGATTAAAGAACTTGTGTAAAGAATAAATACATAGTTGAAAATCAATTTTGATTTTAATTGTGTGTTGAAAACTTCCAACTGTTTTTTTTTAACTTCATTTGAATGATTTTCTTGTTTTCTTGTAATCCAATTATACATAAGAAATTAGTTTTATTGCCTTCTAGATAGATTGCATTCATTTAGTTGAGCTTGAGCCAACACCCATAACTTCCAACATACACTTTGCTATGGCATAGTTGCAAGATTATGGTATGGGTTCAATAAGGGCCATCTAAGTGTATTATTTATAAGTTTGTTATCAACAAACTTTGAATTAGATTTCAGTCAACTCCAAAGTAGACCTCATCTTAGTCGAAACATTTTTTATAATTGGTTGAACTTAGGACCAATACTTCTAAGATAAAACTCAATCAATATTTCCTATTATTTTGTGATATCTCTAAATCATATACTATTTAGAATAGGCTAGGTAGATGCATGAATCATAGAAGAAATAATTGCGGTAGGTTAATATCAAAACAAAGTGCTGGTAATAGTGGTGTAAGTAAAATTCAAAGCAAAAAAAGGGATATAGAAGCAATCCATTGTGGAGACTATAGAAGAAATTGTTGAGGAACAAGAAGACATAGTTGAAGGGACAAAAGAAGGAGAATATAATCCTGAACCTCTTGAAGAATTTATAAATTTACAAGATTCAACCAATTCAAATTATGTAGAAGCCGTTAAAGATCACTTGGAAAGGCCAAGTATAAGGCCATTGTCATTTGCAACTTGGGTAGACTTGAGTATATTCTTCATATTTCTTCTTTCTATACCCCTCAGTAGCATTATTGGGCACTATGGGTAGAAGCCACAATGGAAGAACAAGAAGGAGGTGCTAAATGTGCTCTTGCTAATAATGTTCCTCTTTTGATTTTCCAATTAATATTTTAGAAGAAAAGGCACCAATAAAGAATATACCACATTTAGCTCTTTTGAATTTTCATAGTTTGGCAAGTGAAAATCAGAACATGTTTTTGTTTGAATTTAATGTTTTTTGTTGAAGCTATGATTACCAAAGCAATGCATAGAAACTAAACTTGGGGCATATGTTGGTATCTCATGACACTGTCCTACAAATTGAGAATAACCACTACTTTTGTAATAATTTGTTTTGCTTGTATATCTATATAAATATGGTGCTTGCAGCCACATAAGGGGAAGATAGACAAAAGAATTGTAATGCTTTGTGTCTATAGAAATCTTTAATTGTTGAATTATATATTTATATATTATTGATTTCTTGAGTCTATAATTGCACCTTCCTAAGGGATGTGGAGAGATGGTCTTGTTGGTGAGAAGGGGCCCACTCATGGGGAGGATTGTGTTGTTCAAGTTCCTCCTTTGTTTTTTGTTTTTAGTTTTCCATGTGGCATGTACAAGTTGTAGGGTAAGATATTATGTTTTTGTGTTTAATTCAATTGTGAGACAATATTTTATCTTTATATGCATAAAATTATGTTTATGTAATTGATATATTGGTGTATGAAAAAGTATTTATATATAATTCTCTAAATTGTGAGTGATATTAAGCAATTAAAGAGTGAATACATAGTTGAAGATCATTTTTTATGAATACATGTCCTATATTACCTTGTATAAAGATTAATGTTACACATCCATGAAGCAAAGGTGGGTGGAAAATGTCACACCTTGAAGTCCACACAAGGCAAAGCCTTAACCAACAAATTTGAAGAGACAAAAGACAAGGTCACTAAGAGACAAGAACTAAACCACCACTAGGAGGTGGATCACAATCATCCAATTTTCCCCAACTATCAGCATGCTCTAGATTATCAAGAATGGGCTCTCAACTAGTAATCATACCCTAGCCCTTTATGGAGAGGGCTATGATGTAGAGGCACTAGGATAGGTAGAGGTTTTCACAAATTGACTAGGTTTTCTTCACACTCTAAAACCCAAATTCAATGATCAACTTGCAAAAGTGGGAACACCAATTAACATCTTTGAAAACATCATGGAAAGGTTGATTTGACATGCCATGGGACCCATTCAAACCATTGGCAAAGGCAGAACAAACTTGGTTTTGGTACTTCCTTCTTTAGGCCCCTAAATCCCTTGTAGCCCTTGAAATATGAATAGTCAGTCATAACTTTCAACACAAACCTGGAAACTTAGATCTGAGACAATTTAGAGATACCCATTTGGACTCCCCATGACATATTTCAAAATGGGTATGGGTTGTTTTGGACAATATGGTCCAATGTATAACCTCTCCTAATGACCTAGAGCCCCAATTAGGCCAAATTTGCAAAGCGACCCCTATAAATTTCATGCACATAACTCAATCAATGATATGGATAGGTGTAATATAACCCCAAACCACCATTGCAATAGGTTTTGGGTGCCCAAACAATCAGATTTAACATAGGTTCACTCAAACCCACACTTACTTGGCCTAACACATAGAGATATTAGGCATTCATTGCTCCAAAGATGCATCCAACCTTGGTCCCTAAAAAATGAAAAAAAATTCATCTGTACAAGAACTATCCCTACCATTCCACCAAGTTTTTATGAATATCCCTCAGTGGAATGGAGAGATTTACATTTCTTTGATCAAACCCTTGGAAGTAGGGTTTCAAGACAGATTTTAGAAAAAACGTTCACCAAATGCACAAATCTTAACCAAATGTCACAAAATTAGTCTTGAATGAAAGGTAAGACACAGGGATTTCCAAAAAGTCTGGCCTCACCTTCTAATTCATCTGTATGCGAAAGTTATGAACGTTATAGCAGCAAAAAATGCAGAAAATTCTGGAAACAAGGCTTTAAACTTTGTATTATTATTCTTTTCTTCAACCAAAACTCCAACTACTACCTTGCGTCGACCCTTGGGAGGCATTTTAAGCATGTCATTACAGTTCCAACTATCCCCAACTACTTTTCAAGAGGGTGACTATTGGTTTTTTATAGTTTTGCCCTTTGTTTGCTTTACTTGCACATTTTGACAATATTGAAGGCTACAAGAGCCCAACTACCTTCAAAGGGCCACAAACACCCTAGACACACCTAAGGAGACTCAAACAACCCTATTACATCCATTGGATCCATCCTTGGTTATATTTTCACCATGTGACAACAATATGACATTGACAAAAACATGGCATTTTGGACAAATACCTACAAAATGGATCCAAACTTATTACAAACACTTAGGAAGTGGTCCATTGGACCTTATTACATCAAAATATGACATCAAAACAAAACATGAAGTCGAGTGCCTCATGGAGGCCACTTTGTGTTAGGTGCTCTTGCACCATACACCCCACCTGGAAACCTGCACCATACACCCCACCTAGAAAAGAACTCATGCCACATGAGTTGATTCTTTGTCTTGCTCCACCTTTATCCTCTACTGCCTCATGTCTTCCCCATGATCTCTGGACTGCAACATGCTTCCATGGAATCAAAAACTCATGCCTAGCATTGTAGGCTCTACTCACACCTTGCCATGAGTGAGTGCTTGCAACCAGACCTATACTTTGCTTGCCATTCTTCCTTACTATCATCTCTACCTGAACACCTACATTCAAAACCTTGGTTGATGCTTCTTGTACTGTTGCTATGGTAGAATATGATTGTCTTTCAACTCTTGTTGGCTCTAGAGGACAAACAATGGTCCGAACTATGATAGCATCTCCTTCTTTCCAACCACCTTGTGGCTGCTTGTAGACCTGCTCTTTGACCTTCCTCTGATCCATCTCAAACATCACCATCTGATCTCCATCATTCAAAATTGAAACCACCTTCAAACTTTTATCTTTGGCAACCCCACTCCTTGAGGTATCCTCAACTTTCCTTGTCTCTTCTTCATTGATCTTCATAAACTCTTTCCTACCCACCAAGATGACCTTGGCTGCCTTCTTTGCTTCAGCATCCTCCTGCAATGGTGTCAACACAAAAGTCCTCCCATCCTTCTTGATGGTGTATGTGTTAGCATATCCATCATATAATGATTGCCTATCAAATTGCCATGGCCTACCTAAAAGTAGGTGACAACAATCCATGGGCAAAATGTCACATAAAACCCTATCCTTATATTCTCCAATCTGAAAATCAACATATGCTTGTTCATCTACCAAAAGTGATTGACTATCACTTACCCAAGATGCTTTGTAAGGAGTTTGATGAGGAATCCTTTGTAGCTTCAATTCATTCACCATTTCCCTAGACACCATATTATCTGTTGAACCAGAATCTATTACTACCTTGCATACTTTACCTTTGCTTTTGCAATTGGTCCTGAAAAATGTTCTCCTTTGTGTCATCGCCTTGTCCTTGGATGTCTTCAAGAGTGTTCTGCTTAGCATCAATGCTTCTCCAACTTCTAGTTCACATCCTTGACTTGGAGAATGGACACTTCCTTCATCCTCTTCTTGTACAAATTGAATCCTTCTTTCATTCTTCCTATCCCCTCCCGATGATGAACATTGCCTTTCTAAACATTTGAATGTTGTGTGACTAATTTCATTGCAATTGTAGCACCTTCTTGTGAATGTAGTTGAACCTATTCCTCCTCTAAATCTTCCTCTTGAACCTAATTCTCCACTTTGTTCTTGGGAACTAGATTCCCTTTGACTCCTTTGGGACTGATTTCTATCCCCAAAACTGCCCCTACCTCTAAAATTTCTGCCACCTCTTCCTCTATTTTGTTGCTCACCTTTCTTCTTCAACTTCTCTTTAGCCCTTAATGCCACTTGAAAGCATTTATCCACGGTTTCACGGGTTAGTAGACTGATTTCATTTTGGATATTAAACCTCAAACCATTTAGATATCTTGCCACTTTACCTTTTTAATCCTCCATGTATCCACAACGAAGAGAAAACTTGTGAAACTCCTCGGTGTAGGTGGCCACATCCAAATCTCTTTTCTTGAGATTTTGCATCTTCTTGTAGATCTGCACTTCATAGTCTAATGGAAGGAATTGGTGTTGGCAAGAGACACTGTGTGGCTTCATGAGTGTTGTCATTGATGGCAACAAAGTCTATCCCACACATTCGTAGTGTATAGTATGTCTATACCGGAAGACAGATTGAAGAGTGTTTTGGTCCGGTGAGCAAGAACAGAGCATGCAACAAGGTCTGACAATCAGGTCCAGATGTCTCAGATGGTGTAACTTAGCAAGTTGTGGACTTGGACAAGTCAAGAGGAGTATCATGACTACTACATTCCAAAGATTGAGCCTCCAGTGATGAATGATTGAAAAGATATGAGCATCTAAGTGTTGGGTTCCTGTAGACTGAGGAAGAACTGACCAGCAGAGCATCAGACTTTAATCGGAATGAGAAATTGATGGTGATCAAGCTATTTGAGGGATCATACATGGTTGGCCGACATGATTGATTACTTCTATATCTATGTTTTTGATACGCATCACATATTAAGCATGGATTCAGCCGACATATCAGTATTTTGTAGATATCTTAAGTATTCCGGTTGCCGACTAGAAAGATGTTGAAATCCTTGGTGTGGATGTATATACTAGATGGATTTCAGTATGAAGGTGTGGTGGTGTGACAGTGTGCAAGGAAAGGCAGAGATAAGTGTGGAAGCAGCAATACGAGTCCGGTATGTGACAGAACAACAGCACTAAAGCAGAGGAAGAATGAAGTGCATTAGATAAGTATATTGAGCCTAACTAGAACTGAACCTCAGCATATGTAGATGCCTCTCATCAGTTCAAACACCTGGTTACCTTCTATAAACCTTGTAGACAATGAGTCTCTTGTAGGCAGTGTGCCTCTTGTGAGTAGTGCGCTCGGGCAGTGAGACCTAATTGGCAAGTGTCATTTTGTACTTCTTATTCTTTTAATAGAGAATACAATCTTGGGTTAGTCACCCCATGGTTTTTCTCTTAACAGGGTTTTCTACGTAAAAATCCTTGTGTTATGTGTGTTGATTTTATTTCTACTCTCATGGTTATGTATGCTTATATGTTTTGATGCTGCACTAATTGTTAAAGAAGAAAAGAAAGTTAAGATATTTAAGATAACTAATTCACCCTCGTCTCAGTTATCTATCTTGTTTCCAACAATTGGTATCAGAGCTAAGTTTCTCTAAACAGAGCCTAACAGCTTGAGGAAGATCTGGGAATCTCAATGGATATGTATGGTATGAAGGAACAAATTCAGTTTGCCTTAGATGATCTTGAGCAATCTCACTCTAAAGTCAACAACTTGAGAGAAAGACTCAAACAAGCTAATGATTTCATAAATGAGCTAAAAGAAAAACTGAGTATCTCTGTGAAAAAGAGAAAGGAACTACTTCAAAAATTAGCAAGTCAGAGTGAAGCCAATGATACTAATGAAGATCTGAATGAGAAAACAAGCTATGTGAGAAGCTATCAAAGGAGGTCATTATGCTAAGGCATGAGATGGAATTAGGGGTTATGAGATTTACCCAAAAAATTGAAGATAATCTAAAACAATCTCTCAAGGAGAAGATAGAGGACTGCTACAAAATGGACAAAATAATCAGGCATCTTGAATCTGATTTTGAAGAAGCTAGATATAATGAAGAACAACTTGAGAATTAGATAGACACTCTTAAACAAGATCTTCAAACAACAAATGAATACAAAGAGAAATTCAAGATAAGCTTAGCTCAAGTTGAAGTTCTTCTTGAAAGCCAAAGGGGGTAGATGACAAGCGTGGTTTGGGATATGAGAAAGGTGAAAGCTCCGGATCCGGTCAGAAGAACTCTGGATCAGGAAATCAAAGAAACAGGCCTAGAAGACCTCTGGTAAGGCAACCAAATGCTCAAAGATATCCAACCTTCAATGGATACTGCTACAATTGCAACAACTTCGGTCATAAAGCAACTCAGTGCAGAAGAAGAATAAATTAGACTAATTCATCCTTCTCTGGATAGTGTTTCAACTGCAAAAGGTATGGTCACAAATCTCATGAATGCAGAAATATGCAAATTAACAATTCATTCAAAGGTAGATGCTTTGCATGCAATAGAATGGGACATATGGCTAATCAATGCAGATCAAGAGGATATCAGTCAAATATGCAAAGAAATGTGGTTTGTTACAATTGCAATAGATCTGGTCATTTTGCCAAATTCTGCAGAAATAAAAATTAGGATAAAAGGGGTCTAGTGCATCATAATCAAAATCAAGACAAGGGAAAAGGCAAAGTAAATGCGGATGAAGTTCAAAAGGAGATGAGCAAGATTTGGGTGAAGAAGAGTACATAAAATGATGGGGATGGATCTGCACCATAATCTGGTGTTGATATTCCTTACGGAAACTAAATAGATGAGCTCTGGCTCAGGGGGAGTCACAAAGAAAAATAAATTCCCCTAGCCAGTCAATTGGTGCCTAAATTTGGCACATGGAATGTTGTAGATTAAAGGGTTCTCAGAAAATTATCTAAATAACCCCTGGTAAAAATATGAAAGATCCGCATGGAGTTTTGCAAGAGTTTAATCATCCAAGGTTGATCCGGTAAAAGCAGGATTTTCACAGTTAAGATCCGGTATGATTCAAAATTGAAATATCTTGATCTGCGGATAAATGGCATGATTGGAGGAAAGGAGATACATTGTCAATTATCACTAAAAATGATTCTAAGTGCATCTCAGTGATTCAAAAAGATCTCTCTCAGAACAAGGCAATCGAAATAACTTAAGTTGTGCATTTATTGCAATAGGAAATTAGGGTTTGCGCAGAGATAAAAGGGTGCTTTTATTCATCATTTGCACATTTGCATTCGAGAAGAAGAAAGGAAGAGCTCTGCATCAAGATTGTTACAACCTTCTCAAAGGTCAACTACAAAATCTGATTCAACCAGCGACCTGTTCTGGCTCATATTGTGAACCCTAGAAGCGTAAAAAGGTATTTGCATTTCTGAATATCTCTCTCTGAATCTTTTGCAAAGATGGCTACTCCAATGGTTGTTAAGATCACCGATAGGCCACGCCCAAAGTTCAAGAAACACCCCTACAAATCCCTAGAAGTTGATCCCTTAGGCGCCTTTTCTAGCATTCTGCATGGGGTTCTGCATGTAGAAGATGTTAGGGTGTACATCCACGCCAATATTGAGGAATTTGGAGAATCCAAGATGATGGATATCTATCATAAACAATTAATAGATGAAACTTTTGAACTCAAACCTCAATACAAGGCCTTCCGGGATAAGCATTTTGGACATTGCATTCACTTTCCTTGTTTTGCAGAAGATGAATGCGTCTGGTATGTTCTTAGCAGAATACATGACAACTTCATGTGGTTGATGAAGCCCTTCAAGATAACAAAAGATGTCATTAGGGCAGTAACTGGATTGCACTCATCCAGTGGGTTGCCTGCACTTAAATCTGTCAAGAACCAGACAGTAAGTGAGGCTACTGGATCTAAGTTTGACAAAAGAGCAATGACAATAGAGGATATCACAGATCCGGATATAAAATTTGCCTCTATGATAATTGGTTATAAAATCTATCATTCTAACAGGGAGAATTCTGTGTTCGGAATTGCAATTTATACAGCATATCAGATGCTAAGGGAAACTATTGATTATGACCTATGTGATCTTCTGAACCAACTGTTAGAAAACTTGCAGAAGATCAAGAAGGATAAGAAGAACTCATTCAAGTATGGTGGCTTAATACTGTGTCTATTCTTTTACTATATGAATGAGCTACCCGGATCAAGTGGTTGGGTATGGCAAAATGACAGACCGGTTGCCATACAAATCAGAGACTATATGTATGGGCTTGGTGATGCCAAGGCTCAAAGCACAGCACTCTGGGGATACTTTAAGAATTTTTAAAGTATGATGCAGGCCAGAGAAAGAATTCCTCAAACAATAGTTGAAAAATATAAGGATACAGTATGCTTCATGGTAGACACTGATCAATGCCTAATGGAGGCAGTTGAGCCCAGAACAGTTTGGATTATGCCAATGGGCTATGAAGTAGATGAGAAAATCTTGGAGCTACATGTTCAACACCTGCTGAGTCAGCCTAAGGACCCTGAGGCAGAAAGGTTTGGAACCTTTCAAGAATTAAGTGTAAAGATACATGTTGAGCTGAGAAAACCAGAAATAAAAAGGAAAGTCAGAAAGGAAGTAGAGGAAATTGCCAAAATATATGGCATATCAAAAGAGGCAGTTGATGCAAACAGAGATAAAATAGAAAGAGCCGAGAAAGAGAAACAAGAAGCTGAAAAAGAAAGTGTTCCAGTGCAAGCCTCCTCCCGGACTAGATCCTTCAAAAGCTTTGCACCTACCACCTCTAAGAGCTCAAGAGCCTCAAAACCGGAAACCAAGACATCCGGAAAGGGAGAAAAGAGAACAAAAACAAAGGCCACAAGGTCCTACACAAGCCAAAAGGATGATGAAGAAATAGAGTTTGATGAGGAAGTTAAGAAAATGAAGAAGAAGAAGAAAACATCCGGGGAATCCTCTGCCGGTAAAAACAAAGAAGAAGTAGAAGAATTTGTTGAAAGGCCCACTCTTTTTGTTGATGATGTCATCAAGGCAGTCACTGTGGATGGGAATCTGCAACCAATAACAAAATTTTATGATGAGTAAAGTGACATTGACAAATGGATCTTGGAAGAAGCTACAGTCAAGTACCTAAATATTTATAATAAAGCATTCATTGAAATTATTTCATTAATTCCCAAAAGTCTAGAGAAGGTACTTGAACTTAGAAAGGAGAATGCTAAGGCAAAGGACTTAGAGATCTGAGAACAGATTGCTATTCAGCTCTATCCTTCCATTACTCCAAAACAAATGAACATGATCTTTAAGGACTGCAAAGATGAATTTCAGAGCAAAGCAAGAATGAACAAACTTATGCTTGGAGAGACTGATCAGGTAGCAAAAGAAACAGAAGACATCCTCTGAAATGCCTTCAAGAGATTCAATCTTCCTGTTATAGAGGAAATAGATGAAGAACCTTCTACCATGGATGTCGAAGGATTAAGTGCATCGAAAGAAGAATCTATTGAGAAAAATGTAGAAGAGTCCAAAGAGATAGATGAGGAGAAGTCTATGGACTTGGACTCCTCTATTCTGGAAGAGGAAGTCCATGAAGAAGTTAACATCTCTCCTCTGGATCCCCCTGCAGTCTCAGGAACTAAAGGAGAAGGAAGAAAAGAGGATAAATTGAGTCAAGAAGAGGAGGTAAAGGGAAGAGAAGAAGAACAAATAGAGAAGATCTCTGATGATAGTTCTGAGGCTACAAAAGGAAAGAAGACTCAGTCTCTGGCAAGAGACACTACAGAAGTAGTGAAGAATTTCTTGACCAAAGAAATGATGGAGATAGATGAACCGGAACTATTCCAAGCACCACTAAATTTTGATTCCCTCTCTCCGGTCCAGACAATGAAGATAGCATCTTTTGCCCAAGCTAAAGCAAAATAAAAGCTTCTGAAGTCTCACATGGAAGACTGTGAGCTAATAGAGATTGCATCCAGGATGCTGGAGAAGATCATGCCATCCTTCCAAAAGGATCTTTCGGCCTCTCCATCCGGTAACTTGAAATCTCTGGTTAATTCTGTTAGCACCCATTTTAATTCTTTGGAGAAATCGGTAGAAGAGAAAGTCCGGAAAGAGTTTTTGGGAAAGAGATTCTCTGAAGTATAGGGACTCATAGCTAATGATAGGAGGACCTTAGATATTGGGATAAAGAGCCTAGAAAATGCTCTTAAAGATGGTGGAGAAATGCATAAATTTTGTCTATCCTGGTCTAAAGTGACAGAGGATATTGAAAAGAAGGTGAAAGAACAAGAAGGTAAACTGTCAAGTTTATCTCAGAATTTTGATCCCCTCACCACATCCATAATGAATCAAGAGTGCCAAGCTATTGCCATTATAAATGAAATAAAGAGTCTTGAAAAGGAGAGGAAGAATATAATAAGCAGGATGAGTGAACTTAGAGGGATAATTATCCCTAAGTTAGGGGCCATGTATGAGGCCTTAACTGATGCTCAGACCATAGCCCGGACTAGTGATCTGGCATACTGAAGAAGGGCAAAAGCTTATGCATTTATGTTGAGTGGCGACATCTCAATTTTGAATAGGATGAAGCAGAGTTGGGCAACAAAATTTGTATAGTTGAAGACCACTTTTGCGGATATACTTAAGTATATGTAAGTATAACATGAATATATACTTATGCGGTTATGTATAGGATGATTTTTATAAATTTTGGTGTGCGAATTCCACCCTTTGCCATTGATGTCAAAGGGGGAGTGAGGAGTAGTGAAAAATGTGGAATCCATCCAAAGGGGAGCTCCAGTAAAATAGTGCATAAGATAGAGCATCAGCTAAGGGGGAGTTTGCTACGACACTTAGTCATTTTTCACTAAGTGTTGCCATCAATGCCAAAGGGGGAGATTGTTGGTAAGAGGCACTATGTGGCTTCATGAGTGTTGTCATTGATGGCAAAAAAATCTATCCCACACATCCGTAGTGCATAGTATGTCTATACCGGAAGACAGATTGAAGAGTGTTTTGGTCCGGTGAGCAAGAATAGAGCATGCAGCAAGGTCTGACAATTAGGTCCGAATCTCTCAAATGGTATAACTCAGCAAGTTGCAGACTTGGACAAGTCAAGAGGAGTATCATGACTACTACATTCCAAAGATTGAGCCTCCGGTGATGAATGATTGAAAAGATATCAGCATCTAAGTGTTGGGTTCCTGTAGACTGAGGCAGAACTGACCGACAAAGCATTAGATTTTAATCTGGATGAGAAATTGATGGTGATCAAGCTATTTGAGGGATCATACATGGTTGGCCGACATGATTGATGACTTCTATGTCTATGTTTTTGATACGCATCACATATTTAGCATGAATTCAGCTGACAGATCAGTGTTTTGTAGATATCTTAAGTATTCCGGTTGCCGACTAGAAAGATGTTGAAATCCTTGGTGCGGATATATATACCAGATTGATTTCGGTATGAAGGTGTGGTGGTGTGACAGTGTGTGAGGAAAGGCAGAGATAAGTGTGGAAGCAGCAATACAAGTCCGGTATCTAACAGAACAGCAGCACTAAAGTAGAGGAAGAATGAAGTGCATTAGATCAGTATATTGAGCCTAATCGGAACTGAACCTCAGCATATGTGGATGCCTCTCATCAGTTCAAACACCTGGTTACCTTCTATAAACCTTGTAGACAGTGAGTCTCTTGTAGGCAGTGTGCCTCTTGTGAGCAGTGTGATCGGGCAGTGAGCCCTAATTGGCAAGTGCCATTTTGTACTTCTTATTCTTTTAATAGAGAATAAAATCTTGGGTTAGTCACCCTATGGTTTTTCCCTTAACAGGGTTTTCCACGTAAAAATCCTTATGTTATGTGTGTTGATTTTATTTCTACTCTCATGGTTATGTATGCTTATATGTTTTGATGCTGCACTAATTGTTAAAGAAGAAAATAAAGTTAAGATATTTAAGATAATTGATTCACCCCCCTCTCAGTTATCTACCTTGTTTCTAAAAATTGGGACTTGATCCTCTCTAACATTCTACTCCATGAAAAGATCATGCTCTTCCCATTCTTTACCCTCTCACCTTGGGTGTAATTCCACCATGTAAGGGCAGCACCTTTGAGTTTAGTTTTTGCAAACTTCACCCTCTTGTTCTCAGGAACTTCTTTGTATTCAAAGTAGTTATTTAGGGCCTCAATCCACTCCATAACTTAATCAACATTCATCTTGCCACTAAACATGGGAATCTCCATCCGAGCCTCTGATGAATCTTTGCCTATTACCTTCATGGCTTCAAGGAAATGTTTCTGATCTGCAGGTATCTCTGTCTCTTCTTGCTCTTCTTCTTCCTCTTTTTCTTCCTCTTCATTAGAACCTTCATCTATCCTCTTCCCTATCCTCAATGCCTTCAACTCTACTTGGAGTGCTTCCTTGACTCCACTTTTGATCTTCTCTTCCATCTCCTTGAACTTCTTAACCACTTCAGTGGTTATTCCTTTTGGAGGCATGTTGCTAGCCTCTCCTTCACTCTCCTCTGCTAGCATATACCAGGTCTTACACAACCAACAACAGAACCTTTTATGGCTCTGATACCACTATGATGTAGAGGCACTAAGATAGGTAGAGGTTTTCATAAATTGACTAGGTTTTCTTCACACTCTAAAACCCAAATTCAATGATCAACTTACAAAAGTGGGAACAACAATTAACATCTTTGAAACCATCATGGAAAGTTTGATTTGACATGCCATGGGACCCATTCAAACCATTGGAAAAGGTAGAACAAACTTGGTTTTGGTACTTCTTTCTTTAGGACCCTAAATCCCTTGTAGCCCTTGAAATATGAACAGTCAGTCATAACTTTCAACACAAACCTGCAAACTTAGATCTGAGACAATCTAGAGATACCCATTTGGACTCCCCATGACATATTTCAAAATGGGTATGGGTTGTTTTGGACAGTATGGTCCAACCTATAACCCATCCTAGTGACCTAGAGCCCCAATTAGGCCAAATTTACAAAGAGACCCCTATAAATTTCATGCACAAAGCTCAATCGATGTTATGGATAGGTGTAATATAACCCCAAACCACCATTGCAATAGGTTTTGGGTGCCCAAACAATCAAATTTAACACAGGTTCACTCAAACCCACACTTCCTTAGCCTAACACATAGAGATATTAGGCATTCATTGCTTCAAAGATGCATCCAACCTTGGTCCCTACAAAAATGAAAAAAAACTCATCTGTACAAGAACCATCCCTACCATTCTACCAAGTTTTTATGAATATCCCTCAGTGGAATGGAGAGATTTACATTTCTTTGATCAAACCCTTGGAAGTAGGGTTTCAGGATAGATTTTAGAAAAATGTTCACCAAATACACAAATCTCAACCAAATGTCACAACATCAGTCTTGAATGAAAGGTAAGACATAGGGCTTTACAAAAAGTCTAGCCTCACCTTCTAATTCATACGTATGCAAAAGTTATGAATGTTATAGCAGCAAAAAATGTAGAAAATTCTGGAAACAAGGCTTTAAACTTTGTATTATTCTTCTTTTCTTCAACCAAAACTCCAACTACTACCTTGCCTTGACCCTTGGGAGGCATTTTAAGCATGTCATTTCAATTCCAATTGTCCCTAACTACTGTTCAAGAGGGGACCGTTGGTTTTTTATAGTTTTGCCCTTTGTTTGCTTTACTTGCACATTTTTACAATATTGAAGGCTACAAGAGTTGAACTACCTTCAAAGGGCCACAAATACCCTAGACACACCTAAGGAGACTCAAACAACCCTATTACATCCATTGGATCCATCCTTGGTTACATTTTCACCTTGTGACAACAATATGACAACATTGACAAAAACATGGCATTTTGGAAAAATACCTACAAAATGGATCCAAACTTATTACAAACACTTAGGAAGTGGTCCATTGGACCTTATTACATCAAAATATGACATCAAAATAAAACATGAAGTTGAGTGCCTCATGGAGGCCACCTTGTGTTAGGTGCTCCTACACCATACACCCCGCCTAGAAAAGAACTCATGCCACATGAGTTGATTCTTTGTCTTGCTCCACCTTTATCCTCTACTGCCTCATGTCTTCCCCATGATCTTTGGACTACAACCTGCTTCCATGGAATCAAAAACTCATGCCTAGCATTGTAGGCTCTACTCACACCTTGCCATGAGTGAGTGCTTGCAACCAGACCTATACTTTGCTTGCCATGCTTCCTTACTGTCATCTCTACCTGAACACCTACATTCAAAACCTTGGTTGATGCTTCTTGTACTGTTGCTATGGTAGAATATGATTGTCTTTCAACTTTTGTTGGCTCTAGAGGACAAACAATGGTCCCAACTATGATAGCATCTCCTTCTTTCCAACCACCTTGTGGCTGCTTGTAGACTTGCTCTTTGACCTTCTTCTGATCCATCTCAAACATCACCATCTGATCTCCATCATTCAAAACTGAAACCACCTTCAAACTTTGATCTTTGGCAACCCCACTCCTTGAGGTATCCTCAATTTTCCTTGTCTCTTCTTCATTGATCTTCACAAACTCTTTCTTACCCACCAAGATGACCTTGGCTACCTTCTTTGCTTTAGCATCCTCCTGCAATGGTGTCAACACAAAAGTCCTCCCATCCTTCTTGATGGTGTATGTGTTAGCATATCCATCATATAATGATTGCCTATCAAATTGCCATGGCCTACCTAAAAGTAGGTGACAACAATCCATGGGCAAAATGTCACATAAAACTCTATCCTTATATTCTCCAATCTAAAAATGAACATATGCTTGTTCATCTACCAAAAGTGATTGATTATCACTTACCCAAGATGCTTTGTAAGGAGTTTGATAAGGAATCCTTTCTAGCTTTAATTTATGCACCATTTCCCTATACACCATATTATCTGTTGAACCAGCATCTATTACCACCTTGCATACTTTACCTTTGCTTTTGCAATTGGTCTTGAAAAGTGATCTCCTTTGTGTCATCGCCTTGTCCTTGGATGTCTTCAAGAGTGTTCTCCTTAGCATCAATGCTTCTCCAACTTCTGGTTCACATCCTTGACTTGGAGAATGGACACTTCCTTCATCCTCTTCCTGCACAAATTGAATCCTTCTTTCATTCTTCCTATCACCTCTTGATGATGAACCTTGCCTATCAAGACATTTGAATGTTGTGTGTCCAATTTCATTGCAATTGTAGCACCTTCCTATGAATGTAATTGAACCTATTCCTCCTCCAAATCTTCCTCTTGAACCTGATTCTCCACTTTGTTCTTGGGAACTAGATTCCCCTTGACTCCTTTGGGACTAATTTTTGTCCTGAAAACTGCCCGTACCTCTGAAACTTTTGCCACCTCTTCCTCTATTTTGCTGCTCACCTTTCTTCTTCAACTTCTCTTCAGCCTTTAATGCGACTTGAAAGCATTTATCCACTATTTCATGGGTTAGTAGACTAATTTCATCTTGGATATTAAACCTCAAACCATTTAGATACCTCGCCACTTTACCTTTTTCATCCTCCATGTTTCCACAATGAAGAGAGAACTTGTGAAACTCCTCGGTGTAGGTGGCCACATGCAAATCTCTTTGCTTGAGATTTTGCATCTTCTTGTAGATCTGCACTTCATAGTCTGATGGAAGGAATTGGGACTTGATCCTCTCCAACATTCTACTCCATGAAGAGATCATGCTCTTCCCATTCTTTACCCTCTCACCTTGGGTGTAATTCCACCATGTAAGAGTAGCACCTTTGAGTTTAGTTTTTGCAAACTTCACCCTCTTGTTCTCAGGAACTTCTTTGTATTCAAAGTAGTTATTTAGGGCCTCAATCCACTCCATAACTTCATCAGCATTCATCTTGTCACTAAACATGGGAATCTCCATCCGAGCCTCTGATGAATCTTTGCCTATTGCCTTCATGGCTTCAAGGAAATGTTTCTGATCTGCAGGTATCTCTCTCTTCTTGCTCTTCTTCTTCCTTCTCTTCTTCTTCCTCTTCATCAAAACCTTCATCTATCCTCTTCCCTATCCTCAATTCCTTCAACTCTGCTTGGAGTGCTTCCTTGAATCCACTTTTGATCTTCTCTTCCATCTCCTTGAACTTCTTAACCATTTCAGTGGTCATTCCTTTTAGAGGCATGTTGCTAGCCTCTCCTTCACTCTCCTCTGCTGACATATACCAGGTCTTACACAACCAATAGTAGAACTTTTTATGGCTCTGATACCACTATGATGTAGAGGCACTAGGATAGGTAGAGGTTTCCACAAATTGACCAGGTTTTCTTCACACTCTAAAACCCAAATTCAATGATCAACTTACAAAAGTGGGAACAACAATTAACATCTTTGAAACCATCATGGAAAGGTTGATTTGACATGCCATGGGACCCATTCAAACCATTGGCAAAGGCAAAACAAACTTGGTTTTGGTACTTCCTTCTTTAGGCCCCTAAATCCCTTGGAGCCCTTGAAGTATGAACAGTCAGTCATAACTTTCAACATAGACCTGCAAACTTAGATCTGAGACAATCTAGAGATACCCATTTGGACTCCCCATGATATATTTCAAAATGGGTATGGGTTGTTTTGGACAGTATGGTCCAACCTATAACCCCTCCTAGTGACCTAGAGCCCCAATTAGGCCAAATTTACAAAGAGATGCCTATAAATTTCATGCACAGAACTCAATCAATGATATGGATAGGTGTAATATAACCCCAAACCACCATTTCAATAGGTTTTGGGTGCCCAAACAATCAGATTTAACACAGGTTCACTCAAATCCACACTTCCTTGGCCTAACACATAGAGATATTAGGCATTCATTGCTCCAAAGATGCATCCAACCTTGGTCCCTGCAAAAATGAAAAAAAACTCATTTGTACAAGAACTATCCCTACCATTCCACCAATTTTTTATGAATATCCCTCAGTGGAATGGAGAGATTTACATTTCTTTGATCAAACCCTTAGAAGTAGGGTTTTAGGACAGATTTTAGAAAAACATTCGCCGAATGCACAAATCTCAACCAAATGTCACAAAATCAGTCTTGAATGAAAGGTAAGACATAGGGCTTTCCAAAAAGTCCAGCCTCACTTTCTAATTCATCCATATGCGAATGTTATGAACGTTATAGCAGAAAAAAATGCAGAAAATTCTAGAAACAAGGCTTTAAACTTTGTATTATTCTTCTTTTCTTCAACCAAAACTCCAACTATTGCCTTGCCTTGACCCTTGGGAGGCATTTTAAGCATGTCATTACAGTTCCAACTGTCCCCAACTACTTTTCAAGAGGGTGAATGTTGGTTTTTTATAGTTTTGCCCTTTGTTTGCTTTATAATTTGTAAAAGTTGTGAAACAACTTTGCACATTTTGACAATATTGAAGGCTACAAGAGCCCAACTACCTTCAAAGGGCCACAAACACCCTAGACACACCTAAGGAGACTCAAACAACCCTATTACATCCATTGGATCCATCCTTGGTTACATTTTCACCATGTGACAACAATATGACAAAATTGACAAAAATATGGCATTTTGGACAAATGCCTACAAAATGGATCCAAACTTATTACAAACACTTAGGAAGTGGTCCATTGGACCTTGTTACATCAAAATAAAACATGAAGTTGAGTGCCTCATGGAGGCCACCTTGTGTTAGATGCTCCTGCACCAGGCTAGGAAGCATGTGACTGCTCTATTCATGTCTATTGTAGGCATTTTGACTACATCCACATTAACATCCATAGGGAGGGGAATGAATCCTACCAAAGGGTGGAGTCAATGGTACTCTGACAACCATATGTGCATCATTACCTCAATGACCCAAAATCACCTATAAATGGGATACTTCAAGTGCAACTTTATTTTCTTGCACATGAATCTACATAAGATCATTGGAACAAATCATGGCCTTAATATAAAGTGAGAAGTGTTTATCAATGAAACAACTAAAGACAATAGCAAACTTTTCTTTTCAAATGCTAAAAATAATTTCCACCCTATAAACATGTCAAGTCTAGGTGAACTAAGCAAGAATTATGGGCCAATCTCCTGAAAGAATCATATGCCATGAGGTCTAAAGAAATCATGAATCTAATTCCAAATAGCCTCGGACAAAACTAAAATAGGTACCTAAGAGTCTCATACTTTCCACAAAATGGACAACAATGATGAATAATGCCTAAGTTAACCTAGTATCAATAGGAAGACCTTGATAGAGAATACACTAGGGAAAATGGGTAAGCTTCAACTCCAGGGTAGCCAACCAAACAATTGTTACATCCCCAATTTTGGTCTTGCTACACTTTTTACTTTTACTTGGACATAAGTAAATTTATTATGATGTTTGGATCAATGACAACGAAAGACATGGATTATATTGAATGTCATTTATGAAATTATGGAAATGATTATGTTATTATCGATTTAATATTTGAAATATGAGATTTGATTTATTATTTGAATAATGATGCACTGATCATAATTTGTTTGGTTACAAGTTGATACAGGAATACATGTTTTTAGATGACTCTCAGAGAAAAGAGAGAGAGAGAGAGAGTATCTTTCAAGGAGAGAGATATAAACCTCAGGTTACGAGTGGTTTATTTGCCAAAATGAGTATAGGTGTTTAACGAAAAGTGAACCAATGTGTCATAAGAGGTAAGCCTTGACTTGTCAGTTTACTTTTAAACCCAATTGACAGGTAGTCGATACCTTATGAATCTTTGTAAGTCATAGTAAGTCGTCATAGTCGTAACGTAAACGACGCCATTTGTGTATGAACCATGACCATTTACGTTTAACATAAAAGTTATGACGTCAATGTCATAAAATGGTTGTCTTATTATTATTAAGTCACTTGAGGTTTTGTTGTCGATTCTTAACATCAAGACTTTACATCAAGATAAGTTGACGTGATTTTATCGATGGATTGTGAAGGGGAGATAAGCTCAACCCATTCACATTATCCATAATCCTGTCTTAATATTATCTTTTTATTTATTAAACCATAACTATCTAATAGAGGCGATGTTATGTGAATCATATTTGATGTAATCAAATAAGAATATGCTTATGTGTTGAATGAGGGTAATACCTCATGATAAGTTATTAATGTTATGCTAGAGTAGTCGAAGGCTTACAAATAGGAGAGCCTTCAATAATAGTAGTGGGAATTGAATCACTTATTCATGATCATTAAATGATTAGCAATAGTTAAGTGATGTGTTGGCCTCTTCCAAAAGAGGAGGACTGTGGTATTAATTACCACCATCGATGAGCCCATGGGACGGTTATCTCCCATCGACATGTGTAAACTTTGCATAAAACTTGGCTACATTTAGAACCGAATCAATTATGGACTATTTTGCATTCAATTAAGTTTGCAACTGAAATGAGTGGAGGTGCGAAGTAAGGCGACTCTATAGGAGTCATGCCTGAGCCTTTAATAACGATGACTCAGATGAGCCGTAGGGGAGATAGATTAAAAAGTTAAAAAAAAAACTTGTGGAGAGGCAGAAGAAAAACACAGGTAGAGAAAAAGAATCGTGGTTGGTAGTAGAGAGGGAATACACAGCCAGAGGCGTCGACCTTTGTGTCTTAATATGCAATATTGCCAACTCTTTATCCGATGACTATCAGGTATTCCTCAGTTTTCACGTGTTTAAATAACAATGAGGAAATTGACTGATTCTTTTTAGAATGTCCATTGTTGTGTCTTGGACAGTTATGTGAGTTTGCCAATGAGGTATACCCTCCTGTATACATTGTGTATCTATTGAAGCTAATAATGTCGATTTAGGAAAATACAGATAACATTACTAGTAAACTATTTTGATCTATTTCTAAAAATGATTAGGCATCGAATGCAATTTATATGGCCAATACTTGGTAATACAAGTGAATACGTTGTTATAGTATTCTGAATTGACTATTTACTTATTAATTTCTAAAACAATAATCATATCAAATCATAGTATGGAAGATAAACGATCATCATAGAAGGAGGTTGTCTTAGTTGTTGTTTTCTTTGAAAAAACAGTCTTCTTATTGAATAAAGTTTGTAGCAAGCCAATGAAAATGATTATGAGATAATCATACAATAGACTCTCAAATTTTATTAGTATTGATTGAACTTTGATAGTTATATTCTTAGTCTTGAGTAGTATAGTTTAGACCTTGAGTCGGGATAATACTAATTTAAAGTATTTTCTTGTTTAGATTCTATATATAATGGAAAAGATTTCTTTTCATGAGAAACTTAGATTCTTAGGGATCTTTAGAAAACTATTATATCTCATCGAATGAAAGTAACTTAGTGATATTGTGGTAGATGGAAATAAGGTATATAGAACCCTTAATGTCTATTTATCGTTCTTGTTCATATTATTCTTGGAAAAATCCAATACAATGGAGTAGACTAAGTCTAACTAGATAATGACCTTGTAGGGAAATGTATACAAGTGTATATCTTGTTTATATCACATTATCAAAGGTATTTTTCACTCCTTTGAATAGGAAATATTTCTATCACATAACTATAGTATTCTTTTCCTAGGTTGAGTTAACCAAAGGTCGATTGTGAATCTAGGTCTCCTAGAAATGAGATATGTTTTTATTGTGCTATCATATTATCCAATGGATAATAGGTAAACCCTAGAGTCGATTATGAACCAACTGAATAGTTATGACAATTAAACTTATCTAAGTCAAGAATACTAATATCATGACACGATGACTAAACTATTTACGTAAATATAGTTGGTGTGAGTAAACTATGAGAATACGATAGTATCCAAGTTGAGTAGGAGTGGGTGAACATAATGACTATGCTCATT
Organism: Cunninghamia lanceolata; assembly: GCA_027924645.1. NCBI lineage: Eukaryota > Viridiplantae > Streptophyta > Pinopsida > Cupressales > Cupressaceae > Cunninghamia > Cunninghamia lanceolata. Next base: position 14,164,640 of record BSBN01001101.1, read on the forward strand.
ATGAACGATAATGATATTAAAACTTTGGCCAAAGTAATGCATTTGTTTTCTGCATGCATTGTCGGTTCACTATATCTAGATTGCAACTATCTATTAGAAATCATACTTAGCTAGAGGGTATCTAGGGTTGTATGGTTGAAAGATATGTGTAGGATACAACACTATGTACTCGGGAAAAGGAAAATTACCACTGGTCACCTAAGGTCTATATCCCTTGTGAAGGGTAGGGACACTTCCTATGTGGAAGATGTGTGGGAGACCCTCGGTCTCTGGATGGAGGTAAATCACTAGAAAGATACTCTCTCTCCAAGCAGGAAACATGCCAGGACTTGTGATAAAGATGTCAAATATTTAGAAGCAGTATTTATTCCAAATTTTGTATAAGTATTTGATTTACATTTGTAAACATTGTAATTGAGAAAGACAATATGGTTGTATTGTATTTTGTAAAGAGAAATCTTGTAATTGTAGTTACTTGATTATATGTTGAATAAAAGGGAAAATTTTCTCTATCTCATGTTTACCTCGTTGATTTTTGGTTTTACTATGTTTTTAGAACTTGGATGTTACAACAATTTGAAATATATGGCGCTTAGAGCCTAGAGAAGATTGAAGTAACCATTTGTGATTCAAATTTAAGACCATATTAAGGTGAGGATAAAACTAAGTATATCCCTTGTCTAGTCTATAATTATGGAATGACATAGTTGGAGACCATTTCCAATCTTTCCACCAATGTTTAAAAATTTTAGCCTAATATTGTGAATCATATGAGGAGGAATAGACTGAATAATAATTTGGGACAACTCAAAATCTTGATTAGAAAGCATGCACTTCAATTTAGCCTATGGCTAAGACAATAGACTCCTAGTAGTTCTAGAGAAAAGATCAAACAAAGTCTTAATATATCTATGATAGAATTTCAATGCACACATCCAAGGTGTCTTAGAAAGGGGTTGATCCTAACAAGAAATTATAGGAGACCACCAAATAGAATGTTGGTTAATAGAAAGACCCTTGAGGAATTCATTGTCATCCCACAAAATTCATGGCTTAATGGATTCCTAGGATTTCCATATGCTATTGATGATAGAAGTGCCCCATATCTAAATAGGATCATTCATGATAATAGGATCATAAAAACCAAGTCCCTTCTAAGCTTATCATCTATTGGGAACCCCTACAGAAATGGAATGCCTAATCAAAACCTTCCAAGATTTATTCCCTTTTGGGACTCTAATAATCCATTTAGCACACATAGTTATACCTTGTTATTGGATTGAAATCAAGTCAATCCCACCACAGTCATGAGTGAGACAACAAAACTCCCAAGCTACTTTGCGAAATCATTTTCCTTGGTTGGAGGAAGCCCATAAAGAATCCCTTAGGAGTTTTTCAAGATTTTGATAAGGGGCTTTGCAAGACACCCAAAAAAAAGAGTAATGGACATGTGTAGTAGCAAGGATTTTACAACACACCTAAAATTTTCCTATCAAAGATTTAGAGGCTTAGTAATCCAATAGGCTATTTTTTCTCAACTCTAGAAATGATAGTTTTCCATAGAGAGGAAGAAGAATCCTAAAAAGAAATATGATGCCTTAGAATTTAAACACTTCCCAATGATCAATACACTTCCACCCATAGGAATTCAACCAACTAGGCTTGGCTAAGAAAGATTACATGTAGCATTGAGTTTTCTATTATTATATGCTCAATCTTGAAGCTTTGTAAAAATATCTAGGCACTAAAGAGATTGATTGATGTTATTTTCATCCTCTAAGAGAGTGAGAAAGGAGTCATTAGCAAAATTGCCATTGACTAGTTGAGTTGTAGAGTTAGGCAAAATAATGAATTTAACCAGGTTCTATGAAACAACATTAGCCAAAATATATTTGAAGCCTTCCACGACAAGCACATACAGAGCAAGAGGTAGACTGAATGAAAATGCCAAAAAGACTTGAATTGGTCTCCATTGATGGTAATACAAGTAGAATCATAAACAAAGATCATTTGAACAAAGCACACTAATTAAGTATCAAATCCAAGAACTTGGAATATAGCAAGGTTGAAAGCCACTCATTGTGGTCATAGGTTTGGCTAAGTCAAACTTGATGAAAATAACTTGTTGAGAATGCCTAGCCCATTCTATTCATTCCCACACAAAAATGATATTATCAAGGTACCTAGATTTGATGAAGCCAATTTACTTTAGATTAACAATCAAAGGAAGCATATGGTGCAACTTGAGAGCAAGAGATTTAGCAATGATTTTATAGGAGACATTGAGTAGAGTGATCGTCTCTAATTGAAAATGTCTTTTGGATCTCCAAATTTAGGTATGAACAAGTGATATTTCTTTTGTTAATAATATTACCTAAATAATTGGAATGAAAAGCTTCAAGATAGACTTTGTGAAGATCTTTACCAACCAAATCCTAGCTTTATAGAATTCATAGTGGAAGCCATCACAACCTGGAGCCTTATCATTAGCCATGTGGAAAAAGGACTTCACAAATATCCTTCAAAGTAAGGAGTTTCTCATGGAAAGATCTCTAAGAGTGTGTAACTTGACAAGGTACCACACTTAAACATTGTTGTAAAGCAATGACTCATTCAAGGGTATCCTCCTGAGCTCTATCAAAAGCATTGGCAATATGTGTTGTCATTGATGTCAACATAACATGGGTCAGACTTGTATAGAGTTTAGTAGTTGGAGTAGCTGATAGACAGTGGGAGATTTGAGAGAGATGGTTTGGCATAGTTGTTTAAGTTAATGGATAATGGGAGATTTGAGAGAGATGGCTTGACTAAGTTAAAGACTTAGGATCAGCATGCTTAAGGGAGGTCAGTCTAGAAGACTTAGCAGATGAAGGGAAAATTGGCTAAGTGTGGTGTGGTGATCAGTCTAGTGTCTAAGCATGATGTGGAGGTAAATACTCATGTCTTGAAATATTTTTTATATCCCTACATGTATATTTCATTAGCTTGAAGTACCGCACCTAGAGACAAGTTGTAGATATTTTATTAAGGCATTCATAGTGCATATCCTAAGGCAGAGTTATAGCTTTTTGGTCCTCATTTCTCTACATTACAAGATCTAGCCACGCAGTTCAGAATATAAGATGAGCTAGACATTAAGTTGCTATATCCAAGATTTCATGTCACTACACCTTCAACAAAAAAAGTTACAAGTGACAAAGTTCCAGTTATTACTCAGACAAAGCAAAGCAATGATAGAGACCTATTGGAATGTTCTGCATTCCTTCAAAAGTAAATGGATAATCATGCAATTTTGAGAATAGGCTCAAGGATGTACAAGGTATGCTATATTGAAGTATCATATGTTCTGATGGTTCACAAGGCTTGCATTCGAGTAACAAAAGTAATTGTTATCTCTCAGATTTGCACCCTTGCTAAGTTGTAGAACTTGGCAATCTGGAGAAACATGGGATCTTTCCAGGTCTGTGGGTCACCTGTGATGGAAAGAACCTTCGGAGAAGGCCGGCTTCCTGTTGATACTCCACCTAAACTACTTATACTAAAGTCTTTGCAGAGAAAAGGGTAAGAAGGATTGCATAAAAATGAAACCTACTGTTTAAGGTGATGCACCAAAAGATCATCAGAAAACACACAGAAATGACACACTTCAGAACCAGTAATAATAAGAATCCTTTACACAACCCAGCAAATCATAATCCTTGCATCATTACTTTGTAAGGAGGCTAAATAACAACAGTCCTGTAAAGGAGAAAGAGGTTTTCTCACTACCCAAAACTGATTATTATTCCTTGTACATCTCACAACCTGCAAAAATATGTAATCCCTGCATAAAGGCACCAACATGAAAGACAACTCCAAGGACAAAGAACATCACCAAGATCTGTACTAACACTGAGGACACATAATATCAGAAGAAATAGGAAGGTATAAACTACTTATTACTGCCAAAAAGGTGTTACAATATTGTATATCTCTGAAAATGGGTTACAAGACTGTTCACTTCTGCAAAAGAACTCAGAAAATTACAATATACAGAGTAGTGAATAGAAAGAACTCCCTAAAAAATGAACAAGGAAGAAGACTATATACTTCCCAAACAGCTGTAAACAGATAAACATCCACCACCTCCATTCCCGTGCATCTCATAAATGCCCCCAAAATATCTCTCTAAAGTCCTCCAAAAAGGGTTCCTAATGCATAAATAGTCAAGGCATGCCATCAACTATCATAAAGGCCCCTGAAAATGTATACACAGATCTGACGTATGACATAAATACACTTTTTTCTGCATTTAATTAACATTTAACTAAAAGGCTTATAATTACACCACCTTAGTAAATGTTTTACAATTCAAAATTACACAAACCTATGTAGAAAAATAGAATTTATGACATAACATTTAATTCCCTGATTTTTGCATGATTTTAGGTGTTTTGATTAAATGTCGTAAAAATACGACAAAGTAATCGACAAGACTTACTTTGTCATTCGTGATAAACTGCCTAATTGCCTCTTTGTATTTTATTACAAACGATAAAGTAATTTATAATCATTACTTTGTCGTTTGTTTACAACTTTTAATCTATCTCTAGATTATGCAAAATCGACAACAATAGTACCTTCATAGCCTCTAGGCAAAATAACATGACTCACCATACACCTTTGCACCATATCTCGCATCTCAAGGCTATGTCGAAACGTCTTATAACCCCGAGCCATTCCTATATGCATACATACTTCGTGTCATGCCTATACATGGTTCGAAGCAATATATTTTAAATGACCCTTATACCTCCATAGCTCCTCACCGTGCCCTACATGCATCACATCAACTTATGGCTCCCAACAAACACCACCATGCCTTGTGGCCATACTTCATCCACCTTGTATCTCCCAACACATGCCTTATTTACCAACCTTATAACTCCTAGCCAACATGCCTTGGCAAAATATGCTATTCAACCTTGTGCTTCTCCACAATACATTTGGCTTGTCTTTGAAAAGTAAACAAAAGGCATAAAAATGCCATAGCCCCCCTTATCATCGCTAGGTTTGGACATATGAAGTCCTCCCCACGGGCACAAATGGATAAAAATGAGTGTTTTAAAACAAAAGTAAAAAAAAACTCAAATGTGATCTAGGTCATTCGACCCCAAAAGGAAGAAAACCTAAAAAATTCATTTGTTTGCATTCGCCTCTGCTGTTGGGCTCGCTGCCACGCCACCATGAGGGTTTGGAAGGCAAAACATGGACAGTTTTTATCCATTATGGGTCGATTCTAAAGCTAAATGCAAGGTAAATGGTATCTTTTGAGGTCTTTGACTCCTCTCTGTCAAATTTTTGGGGCGATTTCAGGCCTCTGTGGTCGCTTTTTCTGTGTCTTGATGTATCTTTTCGCTGTTTTATGTATGGCCAACCCTCTCCTGTGTGAGGCCGTTGTATGAAAGTCACTTGAGGGGAAGAAAACATGATTTTACATAGTTAATGGAAGAAAACACAGAGGTAACTCCTTTACCGTCAAGTTTCTTTCATTTTTCTATTTCTTTTATCTGAATTTGCTGCCAGAAAGCACGATTTTGGACATTTTCTGAGTATATTGTGTGAAAGAATTAAAACCCTTGCATTTTCTCTATTTTTTGCATCTCTTTGTCACTATCATTTTCCAGCCTTGACAAAGACATATCTGCCTTGTTGTAACTCGAAATCTATATTTTTCTCTGGGTGGCTGTAGCATTGAACTTGAAAAAATTTGCATTTCTTTTGCCTGATGGCTATATGATTTGAGCCCCAAAAAACTCAATTTTCTGGGCATTGGCAAGTTCTTTGTACATTTGAACTTGGACAACAAAAAAAACTGTATTTTTCTTTGTAAATCTGCAATTTTCTGTGTTCTGTCAGTAGCAAAAGGCTTGAAAAAACTTCATAGTTTTCACTCTGTATCTATAGAAAAATACTGAAACCCTGCATCTGTCTGGTTTATTCTTTCATTGTTTTGGCCATTCTATCACTATATGTGTACTACCACCACCATTAAAACTCTTAGCCCTCTTCCTTTCTATGTCCTTTATTAACAAAACCTAACACATCACACTATCACCGTGGACTGACCACTGTCATGGCTTCAATGGTCACTGCACCACCAAATCTTTATTGTCCACTATCAAGTCCTTTTCTGTCAAGTGACTCTTGTTCACTGAGATAGGCTTTGCCTTTGTGGATATTCCCATTATGAAGATATGGCATCATTTGTCCCTCTACCTATAAGAAAGAACCTCACCTCTTTTCATGGATCCAAGTCCACCATTTGATATTATAAACCTCAGCATGCATCTAAGCTCCCTGATCACTCATTTCATAGTTTTCATGACTGTTTCCCCATTTTGTTAGACCCTCTGCTCTTCCTTACAAAGGTAATAGATCTCTTTGTGAGCTTTAACACCTCCTTGACACTATTCCCTCAATGCTCAACTCAATCTACTTGCGTCCTTCTGCTTCTACCTTCATTTGTGCTTGTTAAATCATTGAGGATGCCAGCTACAATATGTTTCTATGACAACAACAACTTTCACCATTGAACTTGTAGATGTCATGCCCATGCTTTGATCTCTAAACTGTCTCTGTCAGTTTTATATGATTGCAAGTTTTTTATTGACCTTTCCTAATACTGTGACTGTCCTAGATTTAGAGTTGTTCTGTTGTCTACAAGACTGAGCATACTACATGATTGCTGTCCATTTATTATGATAGTCTGCTGTTCCATACATGCTCTTTCTATGACTGTCTTTTTTGCTGTCGTGCAGCTTGTCTTGTATTTGTATATGGCATATGAAATGTTTCTGTAAGGATTATGAGCTGGGCTCAACCCTTGTGGGAGCCACATTTCCTCCACTCATAATGTAACCTGATGAATTAAATAGAAACATAATTACACCTGTATCTGCACATGAAGCAAACATGTTAAGAAAATAAGGACTTGCAGTCGATATACTTGATTTGTCTTCTCAAAAGTTTCTGTGACACTAATTGGTTTACTGCATCTGAAAAAATAAATTGTATATTTATAGATGTATATCATATGATGTATGATGCCTCGCCATTGCTCTAACATCAGTTTTCCAAAATTTTATGCAGATAACTAGGGGTAGCAAGGAGACAATAGCTGGATGCGGGACACGTTGACAATCTAGGATGACACAAGACACGTCAACAGCATGAAGGCTCATCATTCAGGCAATGACGAGTCACCCTACCTCATATGCATATTTGTCTTTTAGTTCTTTTATAAATGTATAGTTTGTCTTTTTCATTTTGCAATGAAACAGTTAGTCTCACGGCTTGTGTGAGACCTTATACACTTATTTTTTCAATACAAATTGCTGATCTTTTAAAAGATTTGTACAATCTCTTAAGTCTAAAAATCATCTGAATGCAACAATACAATTTAATCTTAATTTGTATCAAATATGTCCATGGATATAACGCAACAGAAATATATGTACCTTTTCCTCTTTCAAAACTAGAAGTTTTACCTGATTGAGCTAATAGTGAAATCTAGGTAACAGTAATACAAATAGTCCTGGATGCATAAGTATTCTCTAAAACATGTGTTTGAGTATTTATGGAAGATAAAGAAGGCATAGATCATCTATATAGGTATTTGCGGAGATTCTACATACTTCATAATATCTCAGGTTTGATCCACATGCAAATATCTCTTATTTCCTATGTCACATAAAGTAGTTAAGTTAGTGAATGAAGAAGTGTACATGACTGGTCTCTAGATCACAGTATACATAAGACAAGATTCCATTTTCTCTTAAAATGATAAATAAGAATGTGCAGATCTAGGAACATGCATATAATGGTGTATAAGTTAATGCATATAATGGTGTAGGAGGTTTTTGGAATTACACATTCTGGTCTTGGCGTCCTACTCCCAAGGGAATTTCATAGGGTCAATGATGCAGAGGATGTAGTCACCTGGTGGCCATTCATGGTGGAAGCTAGTGAGGCAAAGGTTGGTGGGCACAGACGACAAGCGACACGGGGTATAGCCTTTCTCAATAAGTTGGTAGGGCTTGATGTAGAAGATGATTAGATGTAGGAGATTCTGGAGCAATACTATGCAGCATATGCCAATGCGTGAGGAGGAGCTCTGTAGGGGTTGGTAGTTAGTTTATATAGATATATAGTTATAGTTTTATACATATATGTAGGAAATGTATACAAACATATGACTGTAATAGAAGTAGATAGGTGGTATCGGGGATTTTGTTTTGGTCCTGTCTAATAGTTCCACTGGTGGTTCTCTTGCTGGTTATCCAAACTTCGTTAATATTTTGGTTAATTTTAATATAAAAGGGAGTAGACCCCTAGTTTGCAATTTATTGATTAAAAAAAGAACCCAACTCTAGTCTCTAATTAAATTAATCTAACTTTATGGGAGTTTATTAGTTTAATTAGAATACATTAGAAAGAGAAAAATTAATCCCCTTTTAACAAGGTAGCATATTTTATCTTTCAAGGAAAATAGGAAATAAATGGTAGTTAAAGACAAATGAATAAGAATGGGTATAATCAAGAACCATGCTCTAGTGTCTAATTAAATTAATCTAACTTTATGGGAACTTGTTAGTTTAATTAGTATGCATTAGAAAGATTAAAATTAATCCCCCTTTAACAACAAGGTAGCATATTTTTTATCTTCCAAGGACAATAAGAAATAAATAGTGGTCAAAGACAAATGAATAGGAATAGGCATAAGCAAGGAACAACATGATAAAATGGGAAAATCTATGAAAGCACAAATAGGGAACACATAATAAGAAAGAGGGTACCTCAAGTGGGAAATTTAAAGGAAAAAAGGCAAAGGTAAGTAAAGCATATGCATAAAGAAGATGTAAATAGAAAAGGAAAATGGAAAACTAAGAATGCCCCCAAGTGGAGGAGAATAGGTATGAAACCAAATATAGAAGGTGAAATGGGTGAGAACAACGCAACAAAATAAGGCATAATAAAAAAGGCCAAAGAAGGAAATTAAATAGGAAAATAAAAAAGGTAATTTTGAAGTCCAAGCTATAGGTATATATGGATTTACACTATAGTGATATCCATATGTCATGTAACAAATCTAGGGTGTTTAGCCCTTTCCTTTAAATGATTGTGATTATCTTTATTCAATATATCATCATTGTCCCAAAAGAAAATATCATGTTTGTCTTCATGGATTTTTGTTTCTTAATCTTCTTTGCTTGTGCTTTCTATTTCTTTTGTCTATTGTTGCACATTATGTGGTTACTCTTTTATTCCATGTGTAACCTCATTGTTATAATGAATATATTGATTGCTATTATGTGATTTCATATGATTAATCTCATCAAGTATGGGGGCTGTGGATTCATGAGTATGATTATTTTTTATCTCCCCTTTATCTATACCATCTTAAATTGTATGTTTAAATGTTGTGCATCTATTTATAGATTATCCCTATGTGCACTGAAAGGAACAAAAGTACTTAGCATTGGGTGGTGCAAGTTTAGACATATCCATTGCTTTGACAAGAGATAAAGTAATGAGATTATGTTACTATAGTGTATGAAAATTGGTCCAACAAAGAAAAGATTGGTTCTCTTTACCAAATATTGTCAATGACACCACACTAGGAACTCTAGCTCTTTTAGGAAAGAAACTAAAAAGAGAAAATCAATCTAGTTGAATCTAACATATTTACCCTTGAAAAAATAAAGTTTTCTAACAAGTTAAAACATAATGAAAAATTAAAAATTTTGATTTACAGATTTACTAGATACAATTTTATCAAATCAAATACAAAACTATAAATACAAGGCAAAGAAGAACATAAAAAACAAATCTAGAAGCCCCTATGGAGGACACCAATACATCTCATAGATGTCTGCACATCGTGTTGTAGTCTATACGATAAGAACATCAAGAACCCAAAAAATTTGTTGACGATCATGCCTAGTCTCCACAAAAACAAAACAAGAACAATGACAAGCCTTCCAAGTGATGTGAGAAATCCAAATGACAATAGTTAATCTATTTATTTAAATAAAAATGATAAAATGATAAGAAAAAAGGAAGATATTGGCAAACCCTCGTGTAACTGAATATCTTCACCAAGAAAAACATGTAGCTGCGGGAAAAGGAAAAATGGTTGGGGTTGTATAAGAGTTTGTCAAAAATGATCAAACCCCTATTTTGGTCTTTTGACCTCCATAACAACCAAATGATAAAGAGGAGAAATCATGTGTTCTCTTATCTTACGTGCATCTAAGAAATAATAACAACAACAAGAATGTGCTATGAATGCTAGCACTAAGGTCTACATAGGCTAAGCAAAGTAGTGTGTGTAAACTAGATAGGAGGAAGATGAAAACCCACAAAGTACCTGCAACATAAAATTTGGATTCTACATTAAGAAAACTATATCAAAAGAGAGGAAAAAAACTATATCACCTCCAATAGAAGAGATGAAACTACATGATCATGAGCAAGGTGCAATGAAAGACCTAGTTGGATGTAGTGGTCCCAAGCCTCACAAAGATACCAAAAGATTGTTGTAACTATTCACATAGAGAGTTGGAGGATCAAAATAATGTTGTATGATAGAGATTGCAAGAGAGTGCTATAGATATTGTTCAAGATTGTAAAAAGATTCAAGATAACCAAACCTCAAATCATGAAAACCACAAGATAATACTAGATGGATTCAAAAATGCAAGTTAGAGGAAAAAGAAGGAAGACTAGGGGTCAAAAGGGTCATTTGGGCATGCAGTAGAGGTGTTACAAAAAAGAAAAGGTAGCAGAAGACGCTAAAAAATAGTCACTACACAATAGACAGTTGCAAGATGCTAGCGTGTTGCACGGACATCCACGCATTATGCTTGTATCTAGGTAACTTCAGTTCCTAAAGCCTCCAAGCACCTTAGGACAATACGGACAAGAGGACACTTAAACAAAATTCCATGAAAGTAAAGATAAGAGACAAAACGCAAACACAAAATCGGCACTGTGGTTGGGAAAAGGCTAGGACAAGTGCTAAAATAAGTCTAAATAATGCTAAGGTAATGGACACCAAAGTGAGTACAAAACATAGCATGAAATTGCAAGGGTATGCAATTTTGAACATTACAATTACAAAAATTGTTTCATACCATATGTAGAGGCTCTTCTAATGTAGTGCATTCTCTAAAGTGCTTTGGATTAAAAATTATATAATGATCATTATGAATATCATTTAGTATATCGTAATTTGCCCCCATTTTCAAAATGTGATAATTATGTCAACTTGTGGAAAAAGGAAAAGGGAGAAGTGTTATGAATACACTGACATAAAAGAGGATCTTCTAACAAGACACACTCACAATTACATACAGTAGCATATAAATTTGAAAATAAATGATGAAGCATGGAAAACACTTGGTTTTCAAATATTGGAAGCAAACTGTCCATAAATATATGTTGGAGCTAATCATTGCACAATAGAGACAATATATTATTAGCTAAATCTTGAAATCTAAAAACATAATCCTTAATTGTCTCTTGTTCCTTTTGTTTCCATTACATGATTTGAGGGATAAATATCTTAGGATCACTATATAATGAAAATGTTTTATGAATGCACTAGCTAAATCCTCAAAGGAAGTGACAAAAACATGTTGTAATGAATAATACTATATAATTGCATGACCACTCAGACTTGATAGGAACACCTTAGCAGACAACTAATCCTCAAGAAAATAAGGGAGGCACATAACTTAGAAGTATTGTAGATGTCATAATAGATCACCTTTACCATCATACTTGGTGAAAAAGGTGCACAAATCTACTTGGTGTACGATAAGTCAAAATTTCATGTACCAAAGGAATGTTTAATGTTTCTTTGGGAGGATATTTCAATTTAGATGTTTGGTTTTAATCAACAATGCACTTTTTAAGATAGTGAATCTCACTAACAAGCTAATTCAAATAAGGGGAAACATCGTACTTAACATACATAAATCCATATCCATATATGTGTATTCTTATCATGCACATAATAGTGGGAGATGATGGGGAAGTTGTATTGTCAACTAAGGAACACTATCCTCATGTTGGTATTTACCCTTATGTATGTCTAAATCATGTGTAAGATAAGATGTAGGAGGAGGTACTCTACAAGTACTCAAAGATATGGCATGTGAAAGCATGAATGGATCCAAAGGAGGCTCTTCATTAAAACTTGGTATATCATATAATGATGCATAGAAAAGTCAATAGGATCCACTAAAGAAGGGCCACTAGAAGGAGAAGAGTGATAATCAGGAGTAAAACATGGTCTAGGTCCAATAGTAAAGTAATATATGAAAGCACATGACAAATCATGGAAGGATGTATAATAATCATGACATAAATCAAACCATTGCTTAGTGCTATCAATCAAGATATCACCAAATGCATGTATAAAAACACCATCATCCTGTATAGAAGCACAATATGAATATAAGAATGATCTAATGTAGGTAGATTTGTATTTTCAATTCCACTAGATGACTTTATGATAAGTGTATAAAGAGAATGTTTGTTATAAACCATATCATCATGAAATAAAGAGTCATCAACCTCATCATAAGAAGGTAAAGAGGTATCACTATGTTCATCACTAAACATATCATCAATAAACCATGAGCCACAAGATAGAGACGAGGGATCATCATGAACTATATGGGGGATAATGACCTCATGAGAAGGCGAGGCATAGTACTAGTGACAAAAGAAGTGCAATCATAAAGCTCATCACTAGGATAATTATCATAGATAGGTAATCCTAAACTAACAAGCATATCCCTAAGCATGGGAGAAGGTGTGTCATCATGAATCACGTCATCATATATGAGAGGAGATATGTCATCTAAAATGCATCTCTATGGATATAAGACCATTATGACATGTTAAAGAAAGATCAATGTCATGAAATGCAACAATGTTACATGAGAGGGTACAGGATGTAAAACAATATCATCTATATGTCCATACTATAGGCTATGTCAAAAGGTATATCCTCTCTAGGTATGTACTCATCACTATGACAATCCATATGATCATCATTACGCTTATCGAGAAATGACATAAGTGTATCTAATATGCATGGATGAGTACTAATCAACTCCAAGAAGGAAGGAAAAGATGAGACATGATAGTAACACCACCATATAAGACATATCTTTATCCTTAGTATAATGTGTCATAAGAATATCTAGGATAGAGGGATGATGTGTAATGAACTTAGATAAGAATCTATCGAAATCTAAAATGTATGCATGAATGTCAGCCAAGGAGCAAGACCTAAAAGGAACCATAAGGCAAGATTATCCAAGGGTGAGGGCATTAGAGAAAAGATACATGTCACTATGTATACCCAAACCCTAATCAAGGTAAAATAAGCATGAAAATAAATCCAAATCCTGTGAAATCAAAAAACAAATGATACAATCAAAATAATATCATATCTAAAATAATTTAAAATTAGTGAAGGAACAACCCTAAGTTGAAACCCCAAGATGTTGTAAGATCGAATGGGTTCACCAAATGTAAAGGAAAATTAACTTTCTTTATGCTTAAAGTCTAAAGTAATCAAAGTGGATAATGACTATATAGAAGTAAGTATACAAATAAGTGTGATAATTGCAAGATTTGGATGAATGTATCAAGGTATGTACATATAGGAGTAAAGTATGGGAGAAATATATAGAAATGTGTATGTATAGAGATAGATAAAGCTAGGAGAATGAGCCCAACTTTACACAAGATTGTACCATTTGTCAATATATACATATACCAAAATATTTTCTTAAAACAAATACAAAACTAAATAAAAAATAATATAAATATACAAATTTTACCATCAAAATAATATTAAAATGTAAATGAATGCTTATGAATTATACTGTGTGATAGTACTTTTCCTCAACGTTTTAGATCATAGTCCATGATCCATCATAGGAGAATAGAAAGTAAGAGAAGAGAATTGATGATGGATCATGGAGTATGATCCGAAACATTGAAGAAAAATACTATCACACAGTTTAATCCAGAAGCATTCATTTACATTATCATGGACTGTGGAAATCTGATGTCTAATATTAAAATGTTTATAACAAAGTTTAGTCATTTTTTTTTAAAACTAATATGAGCATGCTCTATTTCATATATTTGTCCATGCTCAACTGTAAGGTTTCTTTATGTCAAGTACAATCGTAATTTCTGATGAGCGTTGAGAGCCTCTTTTACAGCGCGCTGGTTAACGAAGAGGCCAAGATAGTCGGTGCCGTTATCGAAACTGTGATAGGGAACTGTCCTCCTGATGTCGTAAAGGGTTGGAAGGCCTGTTGTGTTTTCTAGCCAGCGAAGGGCGCGGTTTCGGGCAATGCGGGCGTCATTCCATTTTTGCTGCGTGGTGAGTGTGACGGTCTGTTGCTGTAAGCTTTCCAGGTGAAGCTTCTGTTCGGAATCGATCAACCCCACGGCGTAGGCCATGCTCGCATGCGACTGTACCTGCATTTACACGGATTATATTTCCAAGCTCTCTTTTCGTACAAGGGTAACAGAAAATACATTTCTGCATCAGAATTAACTAGGCATCTTACGGTAGTAGAACACTATTGAGGATGTATGTGGTGTATCACATGGAGGTTCTCCTTTGTTTTACTATTTGAATTTGTAAGTTATTTTGGCTAATGACATGTTTCATGTGGTAATGGGATTTGTGTCATCTTGAGGTTGACACAGATCACTTGGAAAACTTGGGAATGCTATATATACTTAGTTGTGAATTATTTGAAAGAAAGTGAAGAAGAATGAATGAAGTAGGAGAATAAAGAGTGAGTTTCGACAGTGAGGGAAGCAGAGGAGCAAGGTTTGAGAAGTAGAGTGAAAGAACAAGGAGTATGATGTGGAGTGCAATTTGAGGAAGATAATAATGCAACATGTAGGAGGATAGTGGATGTCATTGCAATAGAGTAGTGTTGTAAATTCTGAAGTTATATTGTACTTCAATCATCATTGTGTAGCGATTTGAGTTAGATCAACTGTTAAATGGAGAGCAATAGGATGAGAAGCTTGTGTGCGGGCTAGGGCTCTGCACTTCCCTGCATCTTTTGCTTCTGTTTTCGTCTCATTTTCAATGATTTTTTTCATTTTTCTAGCTTCCTTTCGCTGCAATGTTGCCTTCGTTTTGGTTTTTGCTGCGAGTCATGGTGGATTCTATAGCTAGCATGGATGCTTAGGGAGTATCTAACTCTCTGGTTGTTGCTAGGGCTGCACCCCCTCCTGGTGGTTTATCTTCGGATAATCATGCACAGTCGTCTAACTCCTTTTATGTGGGTGAGGGTTCCAGGCTTAAGAAAGTCAATGGGTGTTTGCCGCGGAGTCAAGACCGTCCCGTTCTGGTTATTTCTCCCGAATCAGCCATGGAGGATATATCTTATTGGAGCCAACATGTTCTGATTTGCAAGTTCCTTGGAATTCGTATTTCTCTATCAGCTTTAGATTCTTGGATTCGTCGGTCCTGGTAGGTTGAGGGAGATATGGACATTATGCTAGCCGCGAATGGTTATTTCTTGGTAGATTTTTCTTGCATCTCGGATCAGAATCAATTTTTTGAGGGAGGGCCCTATTTTTACAATCATGTAGGTTTGTTCATTAAGCCTTGGCATGTGGGATGTAATTTTGCACAAGAATTTTCCTCAAGGGTTCCTGTCTAGGTCTGCCTGCCACAGTTTCCTTTGGAGTTTTGGAGAGAGGATATTTTGCAGCAAATTGTGGCTTTGTTGGGGAAAACGACTGCCATTGCACAAAATACCCTCAATAAAAAGGGGTATTTTCTTATGCTCATATATGTGTTGAGATGGATCTAAGTAACCTGCTACCAGATTCTTTGGAAATTTGTCTTGGCTCTACTTCTTGGGTTCAGCAGTTAGATTATGAGTCCCTTCCTTTTCAATGTCAAATCTGTCATGAGTATGGACACCTTCAGCGCCAATGTCCTAGTGTAAACAAATCTACTGGGGTTTCTTCTTCTCCTTCCTCGGTTCCTTTGGTGGACAAGGGGGATAAAGGTAAGGTTCCTATGAAAGATGGTGGGCCTGATAAGGAGAGTTTTATGCCTGTTAAGTTGCAGGCTAAAGGGAGAGGTCAGAAGCGGTCCTATAAGGATCAGTAGAGTGAAGAGGGTTTCAACCGTTTTGAGGTTTTTGATAATTTGGCTATGGAGGAGGGGATTCCTATGGAGGTTTCTTCTAGAGCCACTACTATGGGTATAGATATAGTGCAGGAGCAGGAGACTGGTGTTAAGGATATGACTGAGGTGCATGAGCAGGAGGTTGTTCATAGTTCTCAATCCCCACAAGGCCTTGATTTGGGAACTTTTGGTGACTCTGCAAGGTTGCAGTGTGATATTGTTTTGGTGGATTTGATTCCAGGTAAAGGAAGAGGGTCTTCTCAGGTCCTGGGTGTGCATCAACACCCCCTGAAGAAAGGTTTGTTTGAGAACTCCTCTAAAGCTGGTCGTAAAAAGGATCTAGAGATGATTAAATTTATTGGCGATTTATTGGTGGAATTTGGGTATGTTAAACCCATGGATGTTCACCTTTCCCAACCTCCTCCATGATTATTCTCTCTTGGAATGTAAGGGGGTTGAATAGCACCTCCCGTTAAAAGGCTATTCATGATTTGGTTGCAGTACATTTTCCAAACATCTTTTGTGTTCAGGAGACTAAGCTTTTAGTTGATTCCATGCTTTAGTGTGCTTCTCGTATCTTGTCTATTGGTCAGTGTCAGAGTATTGGTTCTCAGGGAAATTCTGGAGGTTTGGCACTTTTTTGGGATCCACAAAAGATTGTTCCTCTCTGGTGGATTTCTAGCCATTCTTCTATTTCCATGGTTGCTTCAGTTTTAGAAACTAGTGAGACTATTTTGGTCACTAATGTTTATGCTCCGATTGATATTCGAGGTAAAATTTAGCTCTAGGCTCCTATAAGGTATATCCGATCATGTGCTCCATATCTTCCTTGGGTCCTAGCTGGTGATTTCAATTCTGTGGAGTTTGGAAGAGAAAAGAGGGGGGTTGCCTAGGCTTGGTCTTGTTTCTGATCTTTTTTGAGGAAATGTGGACTCTCTTGCTTTAGTTGATGTTAAGCCTTTTAATGGGATGTTCACTTGGAATAATAGACGAAGTGGGCAGGATGCAATCTCTAAGCGG
This sequence comes from Cunninghamia lanceolata, assembly GCA_027924645.1. NCBI lineage: Eukaryota > Viridiplantae > Streptophyta > Pinopsida > Cupressales > Cupressaceae > Cunninghamia > Cunninghamia lanceolata. The sequence continues at coordinate 14,181,900 of BSBN01001101.1, forward strand.
TTGGATAGATTTCTTGTCTCTAGTTTTTGGGTGGGAGGCAGTTTGGTTACTTGTTCTGAGATTCTTGACTGGAGGGGTTCTGATCATTGGCCAATTAAGTTTTTAGCTTCTTCTTTTACAATTCCAAAGAAGCTTCCTTTCAAATTTCATCTTATGTGGCTTTAGCACTCTTCCCTGCATGATCTCATGGCCCAGTGGTGGAGAGATGGGGGCCCTGCCTATGGTACAACTATGTATTCATTTGTTAAGAAGCTCCAATATGTTAAATATCACCTTAAGAGATGGAATAGGTTATGTTTTGGAAACCTTTAGGCCAAGAAAAGGGAAGCTCAGGCTCGCCTTGATGTGAGTACCCACCAAATTCGGGACTATGGATTCTCAAATGTGCTTGGAAAAGATGAATCCCAGGCTGTGCGAGATGTGGAGGAGTGGGAGCTTCGTGAGGAGATTTTTTGGAAACAGAAGGCTCGGATTGAGTGGCTTCAGGAAGGGGATAGGAATACTGCTTTCTTCCATCATTCGGTGTAGGCTTGCCATAATAAGAGTTATATTTCCTCTTTGGTTAATTATGAGGGTCTTCAAATATCTTCCCTGCAGGCTTTGTCTCGAGAGGCTTGTCAGTTTTACTCTACTCTTTTTGCTGAAGATTCTCAACCAGTTGAAGATGAGAATTTGATCCTGAATCGTATTCCCTCTTTGATCACCAATGAGATGAATGACTCTCATTCGTTCGATTTCTATGCCTGAATTGGAAAAGATTGTGTTTGGGATGAACAAAGGTAAAGCTCTAGGTCCAGATGGTTTCCCTGTTGAATTTTTCTAGGAATTTTGGGATATAATTAATATGGATTTGTTGGAGGTTGTTCGGGAATCTCTTCATAATAAACAAATGCTTTGGGCCTTGAATTCTACTTTTCTGGTTCTCATTCCTAAAAAGGAAGGGGCTGATAAGCTTGAATTCTTTAGACCTATTGCTCTTTGTAATGTGGTATACAAGATTATTACTAAGCTGATTACAAAGAGGCTCAAAAATTTTCTTCCTATTGTCATCTATGAGGAGCAAGGGCGTTTGTGGCTGGAAGACAAATTTTGGATGGGGTGGTGGTGGCTTCTGAAGTCATTCACTCTATGGCAATCTCGAAGGAAAAATCTATGTTCATCAAGTTGGACATGGCCAAAGCTTATGACATAGTTAAGTGGAGTTTTCTTCAGAAGATTCTTTTAGCCTTTGGTTGTAGTCCTGAATGGGTGAGTTAGACTATGAGCTGTGTTACCTCTTCATCTTTCTCAGTTATTGTGAATGGAGATCCTTCTGAGCTTTTTGCAGCTTCCAGGGGCCTCTGCCAAGGTGATCCTCTTTCTCCTTATCTATTTATTATTATGGTTGAGGGGCTAGGCCAATTTCTTAAGTTTCAGGTTTCTCAAGGCTTGATTCATGGTTGGCAATGGGGCAATGGATTGCCCAAGCTTTCTCATCTCCAACTTGTGGATGACATCTCTCTTATGGGGATGGATCGTCTTCGGGAAGCCGAATCATTTAGGCAAGCTTTGGATACCTACCTAGCTACTTCTGGTCAGAAAGTTAATGAGCATAAGTCATCTATTTACTTTTTTAATACTCCTCAGGCTATTCAAAGGTGGATTGTGAATATTTTGAGGTTTTAGGTTGGGTATCTTCCCTTCGTTTACTTGGGTATTCCTCTTGCTATGGGTAAACTACCCAGGTCTTCCTGGTAGATTTTGCTTGATAAGTTGTGTAGAAAGGTTGCTCATTGGACACATCGTTGGTTATCTACTGCTTCTAGAGTGACTCTTCTTAAGTCTATTATACAGGTTCTCCCTATTTATAGGTGCTTTGTTTAGGTAGCTCCTATATACTTCCTTAGGGAATTTGATGTACTCTCACGACAATTTCTTTGGAATGGTAACTTGTCGACTGCTAAGTGGAGCCTTATTAAGTGGAAAACTATGTGCAGACCAAAGAAAGAGGGTGGTCTAGGTTTACGTTCTGCTATTTTGAGTGGATAGGTTCTTGTAGCTAAGTTATATTGGCGTTGGTGTACTAGTGGGTAAATGCAAGGAGATGGGGAACAAAAAGTCGCCACCATCTCCAAAACTAAAAATAAAAATGTGAGCGCATTATAATGCAGTCATGTTTTGCTTTTTATAAAAGAAAAGAAAAAGCATTTTCTACTCATTCAAAGCACAAATTCACTCTTGACAGCAGCAAAGAAAGCAAGAAAAAACATAATCGCATTGAAAAAGAGAACATTCAATCAAGTGCACCTAAGAAAATAATAGATTCACAATGCCACCTCACCGCCAAAGACATCGTTGTGCAAATTTGGAGGCTCTAGCACATGAAGAAGGTAGGGTTTGTCTGATTTTGTTAGTTTTAGAACAATTTTTTAGTTTTTCAATGTTTGATTTGTTTTTATATTGCATTTATAGTTATTGGAGAAGCAGAAAACTTAAATCCAGTTGAGGAGGGTGAAAACAACACCCAAAACCCTCCAAATCCTCCAAACCCTCAAAACCCACCTTCACCTCCTTTTCATGTAAGAGATAATCAAGAACACTACTTAGGGATAATAGAAGAAAACAAGAAATATCTTGAAACCATTATTCAAACCCTAAACAATCCAAGTGGAACCATTGATCGTAGGAGGGCACTTGCAAAATCATTATAGGAGATTGTTTCCCACACGGATTTGGTGACGAAACAAATCACCAAATTCTAGGACTATAGGGAGAGGAGTCAGTAATATTATGCCGACAAGTTGTCATATGAACAAGTAAAGAATGAAAAAATTACAAAATCTCAATTATGTGCACAATTTACTAATCCCGAAATCGGCCAAAGATTAGAGGAAAGTTACAAATGGTTTTCTATACATTGGTGTAGGAATGAAGACATATCTCGAAACTTTTGGGATAGATGGTACATGGTCTTTGATGAGCGGCCATGTAACAATGATAAGGTACCACAATATTTTTTGAGGAAACTCTATTGTGAGTTCATCCTCAACAAGATTCTAAATTATTTTGATATTCGTGAGTTCCAGGGTAGACGTGGTGGCTCTACCCAAGATAGACCTGGGGCTCAGTGAGATGAACAACATGTGCCTATACCCTGAGCAAGGCCAGAACGTAGGTCACTCCCTTTGGCTTTAAAGGAGAGTGTTGAGCTGGAGACTTTACATTCACTAACTACTCTCACCCAAACTCTATCACAACAAGTGGATGATTTTACCCAGGGCAATGAGGGTGAGAGTAGTAGGTGTCATGTGTCCCCACATTTGTGTAATACATGTGGGAACCTATGTGATTATGGGACGTAGGAGGCATGACAGGACTCTGCGACACAGGGGCAAGACATATTGGATGATCTTGTTCTCAGTGATGATCTCTTACATCATACATTTGGTATTGACTCTCAGGTAATTTGTTACAAGTTTCATCTTGATTTAGTATATTGTTATTTGAAATTTGTAATTAATTTTATATGATTATCTATATTATAAGTCAAAAATAATGTATGTAATTATTTGCGCAATGAAATTCCAGGGTCAGAGCCTTCGTCCTGCCTCTGTTAGCCATCCATTGGCGGCTTATGAGTGGAGGTCAAGTCAGTAGGTATGTAATTTATCACATATTCGTAATTAATGTAGATATGTCAATGGTAATATTATTTTGTGACTTGATTTGATGATTTCAATAGTCACCAGCACTTCCACAATTTCCTTGGTCCCCTGGACGCCAAACCACCACTTTTACGGAGGTAAATTTAACCATTTCTAATCATTATGCATTTTAAAAATAATGTTATGTATTTATTTTTGTTTTAATAATCTTGAACTTGATTTTCAGCAAGACTCCTCATCTTCGTGAGTCAGCGTAGATAGGCATTGATGCAGCTATGATGTCTGCAAATCCTTTGACTGAGGTATGAGCCAATAACATGAAAATATCATAATTTTGTATTTCTTTTTTATCTCATGTCATTTGATGTACATAAATGATATTTATGTTTAGTCAATTTTGCTTCTTGATGCTTCTCACATGAGGTCACAACTCCAGTCCGTCCAACTACGGATGAAGAGAGAGTCAAGATGATGGAGAGCGATCATCAGTTGGCGGTAAGTGATCAATTACATATGTGATGTTATATATTTCATACATTTTCTATACTAATGTGCATATTGTTTGTTTGTATTAAAAGGTGCAACTAGATGAACTTTATTTGAAGAGGTCTACTCGACGGCAGAGAGAGGATGTGTCACTAACTGGCTCTCCATCTTCATAGTCAAAGAAGGGCCGCCGATTATTTCCTAAAAGTCCATAGGAAACTAGTTTTTGGGAACTTTTTTGTATGCCTAGATGGCTTTGTATACATACTTTTGTATGTTAATCTGATGTATATTTTTGTATATTTGCCTATATGGCTTTGTTTGGACACACCTATATGGCTTTTTATATAAACTAGGTGTTATGTTCATGACATTATGTATATGACAGTTTATATTAAATATTTAATATGATAATCAATTATTGTTACAGGAATTTAGTTTTACAAGTGCCAATTGCATTTGCTTGAAAGTTTATGAATCGTTTTCAAATAATCCATTTTGTACATATCTTGCAATCATTGAATTCTGTCGGACTGTGCATTTCTTTGAGGCATCATTTTAAATAGTTCACATGCCTTGTCTATGCTTCCATACTTTCCATACATGTCTACAAGGGAAACTTTGCGAATACAATACATGTGAGAAAATTCCTATATCATTTATGCTTTGATGGTAGTCCACACCATGTTCTCTAGATCCCATTATAGCATAGGCAAGGAGGAAGTTGGTTAAGGTTGTGCAATTTGGTTTTAGATGTGCCAAAATTTGCGTAAATGGTTGAAATTTATTTTTGTGCATTTGCTTGAGAGTTTTTAAAGCCTTATAAAAAAATCCATTTCGTGCATATCTTGTAAACATTGCATTCCATGAGACAACATTTCTGTGAGGCATCGTGTCTAACAGTTCATGTTCGTTATATATGCTTCTACACAAGTTGCATACATGTCTTGCAGGGTACTTACAACTACGACATTTGACAAAATTCCTATATCATTTATGCTTTGATGGATGTCTATACCGTGCTCCAAACATACCATTTATAAGGTTTTGGAATTTGGATTTACACTTGCCAATTGCATTTTCTTGGAACTTCCTAAAGGCTTATCAGTAAATCCATTTTGTTCATATCTTGCAATCATTGTATTCCATGAGGTGACATTTCTTTGAGGCATTATGCCAAACAGTTCACGTGCCTTGTCTATGCTTCCACACTTTGCATACATGTCTCTAAGGGCAGTTGCAACTACAACATCTAACAAAATTCCCATATGTTTTATCCTTTTGATGGATGTCCATTTTGGCATAGGCAAGGAGGATACTAGCTAAGGTTGTGGAATTTTTCTTTATACCTGCCAATCACATTTGCTTGAAAGTTTCTAATGCCTTATCAAAAAATCCATTTTGTTCATATCTTGCAATCATTGCATTCAATGAGGTGACATTTCTTTGGGGCATCATGTCAAACAATTCGCGTGCCTTGTCTATGCTTCCACACTTTGCATACATGTCTACAAGGGTGATGTAGTAGGTAAGGAGGACAACTCAACACCATGGAAACATATTTCATGGTGCAGGAGCACCTTAGCCATAGCCAATCTTGGCTAGGAGCATGTCATAACAAGGTCCTAGGACATCACAGGACAAGTTGATGGTCTTGTGTCATCATTTTGCATGTAATAAGGTCAAATGACCAATGTCATTTGTGTTTGGAGTCATGTTTTATGTTGTTGTCAAACAAAAAGTCTAATAATGCAAGTAGTGGTAAGAAGTTGCTTTGTCAACTTAACAAATCATGTAATAAGGAGGTTACCCAATGATCAAACAGGTTGAAAGTTAGTTATGATTGACTGGGACTATTGTAAACATGTATAAAAACATTCACACTCACCAAGGAGGGGTTGGTGAAGAAGGTTTTGAAGGGCAAAGTTGAATAAAATTGAGTTTTCTTCTGCTTTTCCCAAAATTGGACTGTTCCAGGATGTATTGCTCATCCATATAGTATTGTCATGGTCTGAAACCACCTGCATTGTGAAGGGGAGTGAATGACCTTTCATTTGCATCTTGTTTGAGGCATTTTCATTGAATTTGGAGGAAGAAAATCACATTTTTCTAGAAACTATCATAAAACCTTGAACTAGGGTTTTAAGGCTACAAACTATGTATTTCTTTGCCATTCCACCAAGTTAATCACTCTAGATTGGTGGAATGGGATGGAATAATGTAGGATCACTATTCACAATAAGCCCTAGGTTAGGAAACAAGAATATAGCAGAGTATGAGGATGCAATGGCCTAATATGACCATGTATTATGCAAAAAGAGGGTACAGTCCATACAATAGTGCCTTAACAAGTGTTTCAAAGGCCAAAACCAGTGAACTTGGTTCCTTTTCCATGCATGCTAGTGTTCCCAAGTGGTTTGGTGTGGTGGGTTTGCATTGGCATAGTAGTTTCCTTGTAAAGGAGGCCTAATTAGGCCTAGTCTCAAAGTGAACTGTCATGAATTTGGAGCCTCCTATCCAAAACAATCTATTTTGTGCATATCTTGTAATCATTGCATTCCATGAGACAACATTTCTTTGAGGCATCATGTTAAACAGTTCATGTTCATCAAGTATATGCTTCCACACTTTGTATACTTTGCATATATGTTCAGTGGAATGGTTTGGTTTAGATGTGTTTTAGATGTCCATGAAGTCAGGGAAGCAAGAGATGGAGTTTGACCAAACTATGGTGTTGTCCTAGGCAAGTTTTGCCTTGTTTCCAAGCAAAAAAGAGTGGTTTTTGGCTAGGGTTTGTTAAAATAAGGTTGGAAAGTACTGGGAGATGGTTCCTAAAGCATATGCAGCCCATTTTTGAAGTGTTTCAAGTGTTGGCAAAGTCTGAGAGTGTGTGGAAGGTAGAGTTTCAATAAACCCTCCTCAAATTGGCCTAGATTGAGGATTTTTGGGGTTTGGTATGTTAGTGAGGGTTTCCCCTAAAACTAATTGTGGTTTTGAGAGTTTGGACACATGGGAGATGCTGCCCCATCAAGTCTAGGGGGTTGTTGGATGTTTAGAGGTATGTTTCTTCACAAACTAGGCCTAATTAGCCTATTTTAGACAGCAAAAAATGCCATTTTTGAGGTACATGGTCCAAAGGAGTCACTATTTCTTTTGAGGTATGTTATGTAACTTGGAAATGAGTATCTAAATCTATATTTAGTTTCGGATGTCTTTTGGAAAGGTTGAGAGAAAAACCCCAAAAACAGGGTCTGTTGTCCTACTAGATTAGGCCTGATTGAAACATGAAAAGTATGAAGATTGAGACTAGGCACTTTGAAGGTTGTTTGATTCACATGTAATTGAGTTTGTTTTGTTCTAATAAGGTCATAATAGACCATGTGCAAGGTCAATAGAGTCATTTTGAGTTCATTTTACAAAAGTTGTGAACATGTATACATTGGAAAGGTGCTAGGAGTGACATTTTGCATTCCATATCTCGTGGGGCCAAACAGACTTCATTAATGCGTCAGGGTGGGCAGGTAAATGCCAAGGGAGGGCTTGTTTCATGTTCCAAGCATCGCAGTCGTTTGGGGCAGCAGGCTACTAGCAAAGTCCCTTAAGATCCCTAAGGCGAAAAAATTGCCAAACTTTGATGGAGCAGTTCTTGGAATTTGTGGTAGCTGGGAATATTTTGTTTGGACCTATAGGTGCACATGGGGTCTGTCTACAATAACCTCTCTCAGTTTTGTTCAACTCCTATCCATTTGACCGTGCCAGGATCAAACACATTCTTGCAAAATGCTTCAGTTTCATGCAGTGGAAAGGTGCTAGGAGTGACATTTTGCATTCCATAGCTTGTGGGGTTGAACGGACTTCACCAAAGTGTCAGGGTGGATGGGTAAATGCCAAGGGAGGTCTTTTTTTGTGTGCCAAGTGTCGCAATCATTTGGGGCAACAGGCTACCAGCAAAGTCCCTTAAGCTCCCTAAGACGAAAAAATTGCCAAACTTTGATGGGATAGTTCTCAGAATTCATGGTAGATGGGAATGTTTTGTTTGGACCTACAGGTGCACATGGAGTCCCTCGACAATAACCTCTCTCGGTTTCTTTCAACTCCAGTCCATTTGACCGTGCCAGAATCAAACGCATTCTTGCAAAATGCTTCAATTTCATGTAGTGTAAAGGTGCTAGGAGTGACATTTTGCATTCCATAGCTCGTGGGGCCGAATAGACTTTGCCAACATGTTGAGGTGGGTGGATAAATGCCAGGGGAGGTCTTGTTTCATGTGCCAAGTGTCGCAGTCGTTTGGGGCAGCAGGCTACCGGCAAAGTCCCTTAAGATCCCTAAGATGAAAAAATTGCCAAACTTTGATGGAGCAGTTCTCAAAATTCATGGCAACTAGGAACATTCCCTTTGTACCTACAGGTGCATGTGGGGTCTATCTACAATAACCTCTCTCAGTTTTGTTTAACTCCTATCTATTTGACCGTGCCAGAATCAAACATATTCTTGCAAAATGATTCAGTTTCATGCAATGGAAAGGTTACTAGGTGCCATAGTTTTTGTTATTCTCATCATGGGGCTGAATGGACTATGCCAACACATCGGGGTGGGTGGTTAAATGCTAGGGGAGGTCTCGTTTCGTGTGCCAAGTGTCTCAGTCATTCCGGGCTGCAAGCTATCGGTAAACTTGAAAAGTGCTAGGTCTTGGTAGCTTGAAGGCCAAAATGACTGGGACGCTTGGCACACAAAATGAGACCTCCCTTAGTATTTCCCTACCCACCCCAATGTGTTGGCGCAGTCCATTTGGCCCCATGATGAGCAGAACAAAAAATATGGCACTTGGCAACCTTTCCACTGCATGAAACTGAAGCATTTTGTAAGAATGCATTTGATTTCAGCATGGTCAAACATACTAGAGTTGACCAAAACTGAGAGAGGTATTGTAGATGGACTCCACATGCACCTGTATGTCCAAATGGAATGTTCCCAACTGCCACAAATTTTGAGAACTATCTCGTCAAAGTTTGGCAGTTTTTTCGTCTTAGGGATCTTAAGGGACTTTGCCGGTAGCTTGCTACCTCAAACAACTGTGAGGCTTGGCACATGAAACGAGACCTACCCTAGTATTTGCCCACCCACCCCAACGTGTTGGCAAAGTTCATTCAGTCCCACGAGCTATGGAATGCAAAATGTCACTCCTAGCATCTTTCCACTGCATGAAACTGAAGCATTTGTGAGAATGTGTTTGATTCTAGCACGATCAAACAGATAGGAGTTGAACAAAACTAAGAGAGGTTATTGTAGACGGACCCCACATGCACCTGTAGGTCCAAACACATTGTTCCTAGCTGCCACTAATTCTGAGAACTGCTCCATCAAAGTTTGGTAGTTTTTTCATCTTAGGGATCTCAAGGGACTTTGCCGGTATCCTGCTGCCTCGAACAACTAGAGGGAAGCAAAGAGGGAAGCAATTCATACTACAATTTATATACAAAACAAAGTACAAGTATCTATCTAGGAAAGTTTTATGCATACTTACAAATTAATCCAACGAACCATCTGGGTCTTCTCTACTCTTTATTGTGTCAAGTATGGCTTGATGGTCAGAGTCACGCACCTTCCACAAGGCCTTGTTCAAAGGTCTACCTCGATATTGTATCAAATGAACATTGGTTTCCACGACAAGGTTGGAGTAATGAAGAATCTTCCGATGCATGTCAAAGTCCTCAAATAGCCAAACATTAACACTCTTATGTGGGTACCTTCTAAGCCATGTTCCAGTAACAACCACTGAGCCTGTAGGGTATTCGATGTTTTCTCCATCTGTAACTGGGGCCTCCAATTTCTTTTTGGCCTCAACACAATGACACAAGTAATAATCTGTTCCCTTTTCTTTATCTTCATCTGCAATAATTCAATAAACATGCCCTACAATGATATGTGTAGCAAATTAGATGAAATTAGTCAACATTGCAAAAATACTACAAAGTTTAAGATAACATTAGGAGTTTCAAATTTAATTATGCAAGTAGATATATTACCTGGTTGAACTAGATCTGATATGTGGTGAAAGTCAACTGACGATTCCATCTTTGTCAATTCCAGTCCCGTTAGGGGTCGATACATGTCAAGTGAGCTAAGATGACTAAACTGCCATTCATCAACCCACTCATGTGACTCACACTCATTCCAGGATTGAATTGTACATGGAGAACAAAAGCACGCCATCTTCCGCATATGTATACTCCATGAACCTGCAATTGACCTTCTGATAGAGTGTAGCTCACTTGATCCTATCAGTGTACAATAGTCCTCATATGGTTCAATGTTAGTATCATCTGTCAACCAAAAAAATCTACAAACTGAAGACTTACCTTCATTACTTGGACCTATCGAAGCATTACACCACTCAACGATTGATTTGCATCTGTCAACTTTGCATTGTCTTTTTACTTTAACTATTCTTGTGCTATGGCTCTTTTGATACACGCTCCTACACCATAATGCTCCACCTTTCCATTCTCGGCCTCACAAAAGTTTCGCATATGTTGAACACCTATAATATTATGCCTCCTGCTCAGCCAATAGACATTGTGTGAGTTCTTCAATTGTGATACACCGTTATCCGACCATATGTTATGCTGACTGAATGATATGCCCCTTCTAGCCAGATCATTGTAGAACACCTGAAAACAACCTTGCATGAACTCTGCGGAATGCGTGCGATCATCACTTATATAAAAATGATACTCGCTTATGATATTTCCGTCATCCTCTATACTATCATTCACATGAATGAATGTGATGTGCACAAATATAGAAACCTGTGTCGAGTTATAATATTGGGATTGCACATCACATTATGGTTGTAGACTGTAGTTCTCTGCAAAGTTGACGACTGAAACAATGCTACCAACTGGAAATGTGTCCTTGTATAACTTAAATTGCAAGTCCAACCATCGAGCTCTATGGGCATGTCTTACATACTCATACACTATGTTGTCACAAAATATAGGCATAAACTAATACCCTGGAATCTTCTGAATAACATATTCACACCTCTTTGCTTCTTTACCATCTCTTGTATTGTATGCCACTATTTTATACTTACCAAACTCTACTAGTTCGTTTCCAATTGCATGTGTTCTTTCCATATGTTCACATATTGGCATATGTTGCAAGCCACCGTAATGCTGACATGTGCCATCCAAGCACAATTTCCTGTAGAATATTTAACCTTCCTCTCTATCACATAATATCATTGATATGAAGTCTCTTGAGGTAGTTAGTGGGGCACGTATGCCACAATCCTAAAAAACATTGTTAGTATGCAAATCTAAACATATAGATCGATAAACATCAAAATGGTTAGAAAATTCAATATGTAATCTACAACAACAAGTAGTGCGTGTGTGATTTATTTTGACAAAGAAAGGTTTTAGCATTTCAAAATATCTTTGAGAAATTTTAATTTGAGGATACTTCTCTAGAAATTTACCAAAAAACTGTGTTTGAGTCATATCCAAAAAATACTTTGGATGTGGCTCACGGTTTCAATTACCGATTCTCCTTCTTACCACATCCCTTTGATTCATAGATACCCTTGTGTAATTCTTCCAAAAGTCTTCAATTAGTGATCTCAAAGCTTCGACAACAACTTTGTCTTTCCGTGGGAGTCTCCCAAAGAATGCCCACAATTCATTAGTGTTTGGATCCTCAACTCTTTGACGTCTTCCAATGGCTCTCATTAGAGTTTTTCTATTTATTTTCAATGCTTGACTTGTCTTTCTAATGAGGCGAGCTTTTTTTGTTTGTTGGCTTACAATTGTCGATGTAATGACACGTCATGTGACATTACTATCCTTGGTGCATGAGGTTGAACCCACACTCTCATACGCACTCATTATACTCTTGACAATTGATTTTTCACTTGACACATTCGATGTTCTTAGGCCAAGAATCTTCATAGTGGGCCTACATTTCAGATTTGTCATTAGTTCAACAAAGAGTTGACATCTTCTGGTTTCATTTAAATTCTCAAAGAATAATTTCCATATATTATATGAATATCTTTGGCAAGTGCGCATGGGAATCTTATCCTGCATGGGCTCCAATACATTCTCATCAATATCAATTAGAAAGTTAGGCCTCCTATGCAAAATTCTAGGAGGCATTTTATTTGGTAAAGTAGACTAAACATTAGGAATTTCTTCAATATTTACTTGAGATGGGATAGATGACGTACCCTCAATTGGAGGTGAAAAGGTTGAAAATGACATACCTTCAACTTGAGGTGTGAATGATGGCATGTCACCAACTTGAGAAGAAAATGCAGACGTGCCTTCTACTTCACCTATGAAAGATGGAGTGTCTCCAATTCAAGAAGCTAATGATGGTGTTCCTTCAACTTGACCTATGGATGATAGAGTGCCACCAACTTGGAGGTTCACTTTCCTCATTGCACGGAGGTTTTACATTCATTCCCTCTGTGCTGCCAATTCCATCTCTCTCTTATCTTCATTAGACGTGTCATGTTCCTCTTCAATTGGCAATGGTGGAATGTCTTCTTGAATGGTTGACAATTTCCTACTTTCCTGAATTCGCCTCATTCTTTCTCTTTTCCTCTCATTCCTAGCTTCATGCTCTTCTAGTGTTAGAGTCTTTGCTCATTTCCTTGGCATGATGATGATTTCTACAAGCATGAAGAATAAGACAATGATCATTAAAAATTTTATAATGACAATGAATAGCAGGTTTTACAAACTTCTGAATAAGACACCTCATATCAAGATAACTTGAACATACATAAGTCATGGAGTATGCATTTGAACACACATATACACTTGAATCTAGTTTGAATAGAAGAGAGGAGGATGAACTTGGAAGAAGAAATAAGAAATTATACCCTATTTTTCTACTGTAACTCATTTTTTTTCTGAGTTTACGAAATTGGATTGTTTGTGGGTTGTCTGAGTTTACACAAAGTTATGCACATTTTTCAAGTTTGGAAGGCTACTAGGCCTTAAGGAGTGATTTGTGGATCAGACATTGGTTGATGTTTCCAGGCACTAAAAGTGACAAAATTGGTTTGAATACATTATATTGACATGGTGTATGCTTGTGTTAGGGTTGGGGAATAGATTGGAGCCCTTATGCCTTATGATGCCCTTAAGCACCTAGTTGGGCCATTGCAAGATTTTGGTTTATGGTTGAGTTGATTTGTGAAATATGGTATCAATGCTTTGAATTCCTTCTTGTGTCTACATCATAAATGATCATGCCACTTGAATGTGACTGTGGATTTGGGAGTTTGGCAACCTAAATAAGGACTGTTTACTGAGTTTAGGGGTCTGTGAAAAGTTTGAAGGCAAGTTGCTTTGTAATATAGGCCTAATTAACCCTTTTAGGACAACGAATAAGGTTAGTTTTGAGGCATATTGTCCAAAGGAGTCTATATTGAGTTCAAGATATGTTATGCAACTTGGTAATAGGTATTCTAAACATTCATTGAAGTTTGGGTTTGAAACCTTATGGCAAAAATAAGTCAGAAAAAACCCCTTAAGTAGGGCTACTAGGATTTGAGGGCTTGGGCAGATTGGTTGCTAAGAGGGGATCCTTGTGACTTGAAGAGTGGTTTAGTTGGTTCTAGTTGGTGAACATAATCTTGTTAAATGCCTCATCTAGTTCATATGAAGGTTTGAACCCTAGTTGTGTGTTGGAGACTTAATGCATTGAAGGGTCATTGAGAGAGTTTGTGAGTCAAATCAAGAACACAAGTTTGTGAAACTTTGTAAAACCAAGTTGTTGTCACCTTGTAGTGCATCATTTGGGAGCCTATTTTAAACATTCTAAAGGGGAAAATTGAATGGTTGTATCTCTAAGACGTAGAAAGATGAAGTAGTAAATTGTAGAATGATGCAGAAAGCAAACACCACTAAGGAGCATATTTTCTATAGCAAGGATGGAAAAAGAAGTAACTCTCCAAAAATAAGGGAAGAGAAAGGATGAAACAAACTCAAAGAAGATAACAAACAAGTTGATTTAAGTATGTACAAAGCTAACAACTATTGGTCTTATTTCAAGGTTGGAGGATATTGTTATGACAAGTGTTGGAAGCTTCATCTAGAGATTCACCCAAATGACAAACGCAGGAGTAAGCAACCATAAAGGAAAAAAAAGCATGCTAAAACATCAAATTCAAAGAGAGAACAGCTCTCACATGAGTCTACATCAACATTGAATGATGTTAGTATGTAATGATATTTGGATAGAATATTTACGTGATTTGCAAAGGAGATAAGTGTGAGTTGTTTTCATTTGTAGGGGCATTTGATTAGCACTCCAAGTTTTTCCTATGGATTGAGTTGTGTTCAATTTTTTCACTTGTAGAGCAAGCAAGTAGTACGTTTCACTCACTATGGGTGAGTATGAGAAGTATGGCCACTTGGAGGTCAAGAAAGGACAAGGAAAATAGAAAATGTAAGAGCTAGTGATGACAAGTTTTGGGTGTTGTAAACATGCACATTTGTGTTCCATAGTAACATAAATGTTGTAGCATGTAGCATGTAACATAGATGACTTGTAGCATGTTGTAGCATAACAGTGATGGTTTTCATTATTGTAATGTCCACAAACTCTTATCTCAACTGTAGCATGTGCATAGTTGTAGGAAGAGAACTCTTTACACATTCATTGTAAACAGTGTATAAATGTATGGATTTCATCGTACATAGATGCAATAAGAAGGACCACTTTGTAATAAATTATAACTTTCATAGCATTGTAAAATGACCTTCAAATGCAAGCAGGATCATACATGGCAGCAGGGTTATATAGACTATGATAGTGGACTGTTATATAGACTTACATGACTGTCCTACACTCATGAAAACCTCCTTTTTAGTGTTTTATCTCCTTGTAACTCCCTTTGTATCATCTTATGTCATGATGCTTGTGTGTCCATATATTTACATATATAACTCTCTTCTCTAAAATTTTGTTATTTTGATGAAGTAAATACATAATCTCCATCATATTTTTTATGGATTGAGTGGTATCAAAGTGAGTTGTAACAATTTGTCAAATAGTTTGTGGTGCTCATTTCCTCCATTTTTGTAAGAAAACTATCATTTCATGCATGGCTCTATTAAATGGATTGAATTATGCATGTATTAAGGAATAAATCCTTCTATGTCATCTTAGGGCAAAAATTAAGAGTCTTCCAAAATCAATTTTGGCTCCATGTATACACTCGAATATGAGTATGACAAATAGTTGTTCACTAAAATTATTTTATGAAGTATTTGATAATGTTTTTCTCTTGTATAGCTGAAAATAGGTGAAATAAAGGCATGAAGGGCCGAAACAAGGTGGAAACATGAGGAATTTGGAGTCTCTTTGACTGAACTAACTGATATACCTAGACACATATATGTCTTAGAACATAAAGAACATAAAAAACATAAAGAATATAAAAAATAGGGTAAGTGCAAAAAGATGGGGGGCCAAAGGGTGGCCAAAATAATTTCAAAAAAATTTAAATCATAACGCGAGCGCGTTATAACGCGCTCGTGTTATGGCCAACTATAAATTAAAAAAAAAACAAGTGAATTTCATTTCACTCCCATTTTCTCCTCTGCCCGCGGCCTCCAAACCCTCAAAAACGCGCTCGCGTTCTGTAAAACGCCGATCAACACAAAAATCTTGTCAATTCATCGCCAAAATGCCGCCGCGACGTCGAGCACGCCAAAGAGGTGAGTTATCTTTGTTTTTTTGTTTGAATTTCTTTCTATATAGGTAGGTTTTTGTTGATTTTTGATGTATATTTCGTTAATTGTCAGGAAATGTTAATGCACCTCCTCCTCCTCCTCCTCCTCAAAATCCACAAAATCCTGAGGAGGAAATACCTGCAGAACAACAACCTCCCCCATTCATTCCTCGACATGCCCCTAGAACACAAGATAATATAATGGGGCAAATTGAAAACAACAAAAAACAAATTGAAGATATAATTGCAAGGTTGAAAGATCCTTCCACTTCAACCTTGCATAGGTCCACGCTTGCTGAATCTCTTGAGTCTATGTTAACAAATGTAAATTCAATTAGCAAGCAAATAACTAGTTGGACTGATAAAAAGAGAGAGTTTAGAGATTACTATGCAGATAAATTGTCATACCAAGATGTCAAAAAATTACAAATTACAAAATTAGACTTGTGTTCAATTTTTACAAACCCACAAACAAATCAACCTCCACCCATTACATGCAAGAGGTTCCCTATCCATTGGTGCAACAACCAAGCGATAAGGGACAATTTCGGGCAGAGGTGGTGGATGGTTTTTGACCATCCTCCATGCAATAATAATGAGGTCCCGCAATACTTTTTGAGGAAACTCTACTGCGAGTTTGTCCTCAATAAAGTGCCAAACTATTTTGATATGCGGGACTTCCAGGGTAGAGGTGGGGGCTCAGCACAGGATAGACCAGGGGCACGTCTTGACCCACAGTGGGTAGTGAGACGAGTAATTAGCAGACCAGCCCACGAGCATGTTTCTATCCCTTCCATTGTGAAGGAGAGTGTTGAGGTCAATACACTGAGGTCGATTAGTGCCTTGACCCAGAGCATCATAGAGCATGCCGATCCTGCAACACAGAGTGGGTTGGGAGATAGTGCGAGGAGTAGGGTCCCACCACATACTTGCATCGTTATATGAATGGTATTCTAATTTCTGATTTTGGATGTTGAATAGGTTAATACTGTAGATTTCATGGCAACACCTGCCAGCGGTGGTGGACTTCAAAGCTTTACGGAGGTAATAAAATAAATATTTTAATGAATGAATTGTACTTACTAAATTTTTGTATGTGATTTGTGTGTTTTATTGTGTGTACTTCCATGTTTAGATGAACGTGTGTGTATGTTAGGAGCCATGATTTGCATCACTATTATAGTTTTCGTAATTGAATAATGTTGTTTTATTTCCAGATGATGCAGGCTGCGGAGACACCTCCCCATGTTCATAGGGCAATGGAGCAGGGTGTGGCCTCTGCGATTCATAGCTCTATGGCATTGACAGGGGTATGAAGCAGATTAGTAAATTTCAATTTACATTCATTGTTATAGTTGTCTATTTTTGAAAAATCAAAAGATTATTGATTTGGAGTTTAATTTCTATCTGGATGGTTTCTATAGGACATGACATCACTAGGGCCTATTCCTGCTACTGAGACAAGTGAGGAGACAGATTATATGTTAGCGGTAAGTGATTATTTTGTTAAATGTTTTATTTTTTTATAACATGTAATTTCTATATATTAATGTCTATACTTTTTTTTGTAATAGGTAAAGGTGCAGGAAGAACTAAATAGGAGGAGTAGCCCTCGAGTTCGTAGTAGACCACCCACATGCATGTCTCCATCCCCTAGAAGATCAAAGGCTGCTCGTGATTTATTCTCTTCACCAGCCAGAGGGGAATGACTTTTATTGTGTTCCTTTGTTGTATGCCTATATGGCATTTGTGGACATATATTTTGTATTGTACATAGTTGACATTATATGCCTATATGGCATTCTTGTAAGCCTATATGGCTATTTTGTATATATGTTATACTTATATCGACAGATATTGATGTATGCCTATATGGATATTTGGTTAATACAAATCTTTTTTATTGATGGCATCCATACTTGCATTATAAATCCACTTTTGAATGGATATTTGTAGATGGCTACTTCAAATATTTAAAGTCCGATTGTATTACATAGGATATTTGCATTTTCTTTGATAGGCTTGATAGGCCATGGATTACATGATGGTGTTTGATGGAAAAGTATGGTACTAGAAGACTCTAGTTCATTCTTAATAGGCTTGTGATTGATAATATCTTTGCATGATTGCACTTGATCTTGGATCATGGGCATGTTGTTAGGATTTTGATTGCATTGTGATGTTTGATGGATAGGCATGGTGTAAGATACCCAACTAGTTCTACGAAAATTTTTCCTTAAACAATTTTACTTGCTATCAATTCATTAACTACTTCAACAACACAAAGATATACATCAAAGATAACTACTTGAATGAATCAACCTTAGAGTTGGGTACTTGTCTAGTTATTTGACTCAATCAACTTGCAATGTCTTATTACATGGATAATGCTTTCAATAGCATGAAGTTACAACTTATTCAATGGAGATACAAAAGAAAAGCCTTGAAGCCTTGATGTTTACAATGGCGTCTACACTTGATCAACTCAATCAAACTCAATGATGTCAACTGAATGTCAACACCTCACAATATCACAAGGGAGCATCACCTTGCTTGTTGCATGGATGAACGTCATAGTTGCAAGACTCTTAGGGTTAGGCGCCAACTGAAGGTAGTAGAGACCAGACTAGGCGCCATCCTAAGCTGGGCGCTTCCTTGAGGTGGTAGAGACATGGATGAACGTCTGGTGGGGTTTGATGACTCTATATTGACACTCAAATTCACTTAGGTGCAATATTAGTGTTCTTCTAACTAGGTGCCAGATAGGAGGATTCTCAGGGGTTTTGGCGCCTAGGTTACAACTTGTCAATTTCTCAAAGAATCTTTGAAACACTTGACTTCCAAGGATTATCATCTTACCCTCTGATGGAGCGTCTTGTTCCAAAATTGGTCTTGGGGACTTGCATCTCTCTTAGGCGCATGTTTGGAGTAATGTCAACTGGTATCAGCGCCTATTATCTCAATTCACACTTGACATCAAACTTTTGAAGCTCTTTTACCCTAGTGCCTTTATCTTCTATCAAGCGCCTAACATTCTGGAGGTGAATTCCATCTTAATCTAAGTCTTCAAGGTACTTCCTGTTGTGACCAAATCACACATCACCCCATCGGATTGGGGACCCCCTCTTTTTTGAGCTTAGATGCTTTGCATTGATTTATGCAATCTCATTTCCAAGTTGTCAGGGTCTTGAATATTAATGATGCGGAGGATTAGATTGTCCATGAGTTGGCACCTTGAAGTGACTTGAGCACCTTCAGTTGCCTTGAAGTTGGTGTTGGCGCCTAAGGAAGGTAATGAGTCTAGACGAAGCACCTTAGATGGGTTGATAAAGAAAGATGATGCGCCTTAGGAGGAATTGGTGCCTTGAAGGATGATAAAAGGGCTCTTTGAAGTGGCAGACAGCATGAAGTAGCGCCTAAGCAAAGGTAAGTGACTCATGCCCCTTGAATGCCTTGTGTCAATCAAAATCAAACTTCAAACTTCCATCTAGCGCTAGGATGAAGATCAAGTGGAAATGCGCCTTGGAGTTGAGGTTGGTCCATTTCAGAGTAAATGAGCGCCTAGAAGCATAGGCCATCATCAGGAAAGGTTTGGTTGAGTTGAATTTGCGCCTAAGAGTAGAAGCGCCTTACTAATGGAATGAGAGCGCCCTGATGATTAAAGTCTCCAGAGATGAATGCCTTAACCAATCTAGCGCCTTCAAGAGGATGGCATTTAAGGAGTATTCTTGGCATGTTGAAGTGACTTGGGCGCCTTGATGGGGAGAGGTCTTGATGAAGAGAGTAAGGTTGAATATCTAAGGGTAATATGCACCACAGATGATAGAAATTGATCACCTTGGAAGGTAAAACACTTCAAATGTTTTCAAGGAATTGGATAAGTCATTTAGCGCCTATAGTGGGAGGTATTTTTTTGGCGCCTTGGACAAGATTGGGCATCCGGAGAAGATTTGCTCAGAGTACTCACTTAGCGCCCTGGGGCCAACTCAAGTAGACATTGCACCATCTAGATCAAACCTTGAAATGCGCCCAGAGAAGACATGAAGAAAGATATGCGCCCTGTGTTGGAGGAATCAAGTTGGATAAGTACTTGAAGAACTTGAAGAACTTGCATTAAGTGTTTTAGCGCCTTGGATGAGGATATTAGCGCCTTGGTATGGTTTGGAGCGCCTTTAGCTGTGCCTTGAGGAGATTTTCTTACATCTTAAAGGAGGTTCTGACACCTTGCCCCCTTTGGTATCTAGTTCCCTAGTGGCTTTAACCTAATGCCTTTGGAGTCCAAAATGCGCCTTTGAAAGTTGAAGTGAACCTTGATAATTGGAGTCTTCATAATGAGCGCCTAGGTCTTTAAGAAGAGTAATGATACTTGAGATAGAGCACCTTGAGGAGGTAGTTGAGTGCCCTGGATTGAATAATTGGAGTTCAAGGAAGGTTTAAGCACCCAAGGCATATGGCTAGAGAAGTTGTAGAAAAGACCACTTTTGGCGCCTTAAAAGTTTGACTGCTTGGGGAGTTTTTGCAAAGATCTAGTTTGAGCCCCCTTATGCCCTAGGATCATCTAGTTTGTGCGTCTTGTAATGAGGAGTTCATGTAAGTTTGGAATGAGCGCCTTGAATAAGTGTAAACTAGCCTAGAGAAGGGCATGTGCGCCTTGAGCGCCTTGAGCATTCTAGAGATAACTGTGCGCCTAGAACAATATGAGTGCTCATGATGATGATTAATGCCCTGATGAGACTATGAGCACCTTGTTCAGGAGATACCTTGTTTGATCATAAAATGCACCTTGAGTCTTGAAGGTTTTGAGCTCCTAGGTGATTTGGATGTTGGGATGTTGGGATGATGCGCCTTAGGAGGAATTGGCGCCTTGAAGGATGATAAAAGGGCTCTTTGAAGTGGCAGAGAGCATGAAGTAGCACCTAAGCAAAGGTAAGTGACTCATGCCCCTTGAATGCCTTGTGTCAATCAAAATCAAACTTCAAACTTCCATCTAGTGCCAGGATGAAGATCAAGTGGAAATGCGCCTTGGAGTTGAGGTTGGTCCATTTCAGAGTAAATGAGCACCTAGAAGCATAGGCCATCATCAGGAAAGGTTTGGTTGAGTTGAATTTGCGCCTAAGAGTAGAAGCGCCTTACTAATGGAATGAGAGCGCCCTGATGATTAAAGTCTCCAGAGATGAATGCCTTAACCAATCTAGCGCCTTCAAGAGGATGGCATTTAAGGAGTATTCTTGGCATGTTGAAGTGACTTGGGCGCCTTGATGGGGAGAGGTCTTGATGAAGAGAGTAAGGTTGAATATCTAAGGGTAATATGCACCACAGATGATAGAAATTGATCACCTTGGAAGGTAAAACACTTCAAATGTTTTCAAGGAATTGGATAAGTCATTTAGCGCCTATAGTGGGAGGTATTGTTTTGGCGCCTTGGACAAGATTGGGCATCCGGAGAAGATTTGCTCAGAGTACTCACTTAGCGCCCTAGGGCCAACTCAAGTAGACATTGCACCATCTAGATCAAACCTTGAAATGAGCCCAGAGAAGACATGAAGAAAGATATGCGCCCTGTGTTGGAGGAATCAAGTTGGATAAGTACTTGAAGAACTTGAAGAACTTGCATTAAGTGTTTTAGCGCCTTGGATGAGGATATTAGAGCCTTGGTATGGTTTGGAGTGCCTTTAGCTGTGCCTTGAGGAGATTTTCTTACATCTTAAAGGAGGTTCTGACACCTTGCCCCCTTTGGTATCTAGCACCCTAGTGGCTTTAACCTAACGCCTTTGGAGTCCAAAATGCGCCTTTGAAAGTTGAAGTGAACCTTGATAATTGGAGTCTTCATAATGAGTGCCTAGGTCTTGTTGAGTAGAATACCCCACAATGTGCGCCTAGGTCTTTAAGAAGAGTAATGATACTTGAGATAGAGCGCCTTGAGGAGGTAGTTGAGTGCCCTGGATTGAATAATTAGAGTTCAAGGAAGGTTTGAGCACCCAAGGCATATGGCTAGAGAAGTTGTAGAAAAGACCACTTTTGGCGCCTTAAAAGTTTGAATGCTTGGGGAGTTTTTGCAAAGATCTAGTTTGAGCGCCCTTATGCCCTAGGATCATCTAGTTTGTGCGTCTTGTAATGAGGAGTTCATGTAAGTTTGGAATGAGCGCCTTGAATAAGTGTAAACTAGCCTAAAGAAGGGTATGTGCGCCTTGAGCGCCTTGAGCATTCCAGAGATAACTGTGCGCCTAGAACAATATGAGCGCTCATGATGATGATTAACGCCCTAATGAGACTATGAGCGCCTTGTTCAGGAGATACCTTGTTTGATCATAAAATGCACCTTGAGTCTTGAAGGTTTTGAGCACCTAGGGATGTTGGTATGCGCCCAAGATTGAGGTAAGTGAGCGCTTGTAATGGAGGAGAGCAATGAGATGGAATGTTTTGTAGAGATTGGTGCCCAGAGACCCATGTTTGCGCCTTTGATGATGACCATTTTTGCATAAGAGTTTAGCGCCTTAGAATTGTTAACTTTCTCTTTGCGCACCCCTGAGTGAATGTTGGCGCCTTGGACAACTAAATACGCCTTTGATGGAGTGGAGCCTAGAAGGGGAGTAGGAGGAAACTCAATCTTCAAGATTCATCAAGCTTCAAAGTTTAGGTCAGAGGTTATCCACTTTATCCAAGGAAGGTGTTATCATCTACACTCCGAGAAGGTAATGTCAAAGGCCATCATGAAGGATCACTTCATCAACTTCAAGTCCTTCAAGTTCAAGTCCTTTCACCTAGCAAGTCCAAGAGAGATTTCTACTCCAATTCATGAAGTAAGCTTATATCATCCTTATCTACTCTACGAGAAGAAACATTACAAAGTCAATCAAATGAGTTACAAGTACCATACATCCAATTGCAAGGAGTGAACCACCTTAAGGAAAAATAGTTCTCTTGAAGTTACTTGAAATGTCAAAAGGTTTAGCACCTCAAAGTAAGGTCAGAGGTGAGGTTAGAGGTGAAATGCGCCTTTGGACCATTCTGGCACCTTGGATGAAGAACCTATATCTTGAGCCCAAGAGGTAAAATTTGTGCCTTAGTGGATTTGGAGAGTTACAGAGATTAGAGAAAAGCGCCTTGAAGACAGAGTTGAGCGCCTTAAAAGAGGTAGCTCATCAAAGATGATCAAATTATTGAATGAAGGTAGGCGCTCTTTGCCTTCAAATTGGTCTCATTGAGGCGCCTAGGACAAATGATCCTTGATTGCATAAGTTTGAGGGTATATCCTCCATATATGCAAGTTGAAGAAGAGCTTCAGGATTCGATTGATAATGCTCGAGCTATCATAAGACAAGGCGCCCATTTTGTTCACCACTTGTAGCATCACTTGTTTAAGGCGCATGTGTGATTTGGTCAAAAACATGCGCCTAGAGTGAATAGGTTTTCATCCTGACTTAATGCACTGCCTCCTTCTGACGATTTTTGGGGCAGCAAAAAACCTTTCACCACGGCCAAATGCCTCAGAACTATAAAAAATTGAGAGAGGTTATTGTAGAGGTACTCTACGTGATCGTGTTGCCTTAGACGGAATGTTTCTAAGTGACACAGTTTTTGAGTAACATCTCATCAAAGATTGCTGCCTTTTTGCACTTTGGACTCTTCAGGGATATCGTCGGTACAATGTAACTCCGACTGTTTCAACAGGTTTGGGTGAAAAATAGGACCATGCCTAGCGTAAATATACCCATTTGGACGTGTTGGAATAGTCAGTTTGGTTGCATCAGGAGCAAGACGAAAGTTACACCCCTTTGCAACTTTACACTACCTCCTGACGATTTTTGGGGCAGTAGAAAACCTTTCACCATGGGCAAATGCCTCAGAGCTATAAAAAACTGAGAGAGGTTATTGTAGAGGCACTCTACATGATCGTGTTGCCTCAGATAGAATGTTCTAAGTGACACGGTTTTCGAGTAACATCTCGTCAAAGATTGCTGCCTTTTTGCACTTTGGACTCTTCAGGGATATCGTCGGTACAATGTAGCTCTGATTGTTTCAACATGTTTGGGTGAAAAATAGGACCATGCCTAGAGTAAATGTACCCATTCAGATGCGTTGGAACAGTCAGTTTGGTCGCATCAGGAGCAGGATGAAAGTTACACCCCTTTGCAACTTTACACTGCCTCCTTCTGACGATTTTTGGGGCAGCAGAAAACCTTTCACCACAAGCAAATGCCTCAGAGCTATAAAAAACTGAGAGAGGTTATTGTAGAGGCACTCTACTTGATCCCGTTGCCTTAGACGGAATGTTTTTAAGTGACACAATTTTTGAGTAACATCTCGTCAAAGATTGCTGCCTTTTTGCACTTTGGACTCTTCAGGGATATCGTCGGTACAATGTAGCTCTGACTGTTTCGACATGTTTGGGTGAGAAATAGGACCATGCCTAGCATAAATGTACCCATTCGGACGCGTTGGAATAGTCAGTTTGGTCGCATTAGGAGCAGGACAAAAGTTACACCCCTTTGCAACTTTACACTGCCTCCTTCTGACGATTTTTGCGGTAGCAGAAAACCTTTCACCACGGGCAAATGCCTTAGAGCTATAAAAAACTGAGAGAGGTTATTGTAGAGGCACTCTACATGATCGTGTTGCCTCAGACATAATGTTTCTAAGTGACATGGTTTTTGAGTAACATCTCGTCAAAGATTGCTGCCTTTTTGCACTTTGGACTCTTCAGGGATATCGTCGGTACAATGTAGCTCTGACTGTTTCAACATGTTTGGGTGAAAAATAGGACCATGCCTAGCGTAAATGTACCCATTCGGATGCGTTGGAACAGTCAGTTTGGTCGCATCAGAAGCAGGACGAAAGTTACACCCCTTTGCAACTTTACACTGCCTCCTTCTGACGATTTTTGGGGCAGCAGAAAACCTTTCACCACGGGAAAATGCCTTAGAGCTATAAAAAACCGAGAGAGGTTATTGTAGAGGCACTCTACGTGATCGTGTTGCCTCAGACGGAATGTTTCTAAGTCACATAGTTTTCGAGTAACATCTCGTCAAAGATTGCTGCCTTTTTGCACTTTGGACTCTTCAGGAATACGTCGGTACAATGTAGCTCCGACTGTTTCGACATGTTTGGGTGAAAAATAGGACCATGCCTAGCATAAATGTACCCATTCAGACACGTTGGAATAGTCAGTTTGGTTGCATCAGGAGCAGGACAAAAGTTACACCCCTTTGCAACTTTACACTGCCTCCTTCTGACGATTTTTGGGGCAGCAGAAAACCTTTCACCACGGGTAAATGCCTCAGAGCTATAAAAAACCAAGAGAGGTTATTGTAGAGGCACTCTACGTGATAGTGTTGCCTCAGATGGAATGTTTCTAAGTGACACAGTTTTTGAGTAACATCTTGTCAAAGATTGCAGCCTTTTTGCACTTTGGACTCTTCAGGGATATCATTGGTACAATGTAGCTCAAACTATTTTGACATGCTTGGGTGAAAAATAGGACCATGCCTAGCGTAAATGTACCCATCCGGATGCATTGGAATAGTCAGTTTGGTCACATCACGAGCAGGACACCAAAAATGCAAAAGTTGCTTTGTGCAACTTGACAACATTGACACTTTTTTACAACATGACTCAAAGACTCAAACTGACCCCAAATGACTCAAAGTGACTTAAAATCACCTTGATGTGGTGCCCAATGTACATTATAGAAGTCAAGGCACTCCTTATCATTCAAACATCTTAGATGAGCGCATAGGAAAGGAAAAAGCTCTAAGTTTCATCATCATGACTGCCTAATATCAAGAGACTTTAATGCATTGATTTGGTGCCCTATATGTGAAGGAAGATCTAAAGGCATGAAAGTGGATGTCATATTGCAAGAGTTTGGATCATCAAAATTGAAAGAAATAAGTCTATTAAGCTTGGGTGCCCTTGGTCTTCTTTTCATTCATTATGAGCGCCTTGGGAGAATGGTATATAGGTCATCATCATGATTAGGCGCCCTGGATCCAGAGTGTTGGAGAGATCATCAAATGGTGTCTAGTAGGGTGAGTTATGAGTTTGGTCGCATCAGGAGCAGGACACCAAAAATGCATAACATAATGATGTAAAAATGTGTACATATGTGTAAAAATGCAGGAGGAAATAAAAAAGACAAACCTTACAAATTAATGTGCATACTTACAACTCAATGTAACATAACTTTATAAAATCAATGTGAATACTTACAAATTAATCCAATGAACCATCCGGGTTTGCTCTACTCTTTATTGTGTCAAGTATTGCTTCATGGTCAGACTCACGCACCTTCCACAATATTTTGTTCAAAGGTCTGCCCCGATACTTTCTCAAATGAACATTGGATGCCACGACAAGGTTCGAGTAATGAAGAATCTTCCGATGCATGTCAAAGTCCTGAAATAGCCAAATATTAACACTCTTATGTAGGTACCTTCTAAGCCATGTTCCAGTAATAACCACTGATCCTGTAGGGTATTCGATGTTTTCTCCATCTGTAACAAGGGCCTCCAATTTCTTTTTGGCCTCAACACAACGACATAAGTAATAATCTGTTCCCTCTTCATTATCTTCATCTGCAATAACTGCATATACGTGCCCTACATTGATATGTGTAGCAAATTAGATGAAATTAGTCAACATTACAAAAACACTACAAAGTAAGATGACATTACCTGGTTGAACTAGATGAAATTAGATGCATATACGTGCCCTATATTACCTGGTTGAACTAAATCTGATATGTGGTCAAAGTCAACTGACGATTCCATCTGTGTTAGTTCCAGTGCCGTCGGGGGTCGATACGTGTCAAGTGGGCTAAGATAACTTAACTGCCATTCATCAACCCACTCCTTTGACTCGCACTCATCCCAGACTTGAATTGTACAGGAAGAATAAAAGCATGACATCTTTCGTGTATGGATACTCCATGAACCTGCAATTGAGCTTCTGAAAGAGTGCATCTCATTTGATCCTGTCAGTGTACAACAATCCTCAAATGGTGCAATGTTAGTATCATCTATCAACCAAAAAAATCTACGAAATAAAGACTTACCTTCATTACCTGGACCCATGGAAGCATTACACCACTCGACAATCAATTTTGCATCTGTCAACTTTGCATTGTCTTTATAATTTAACTCTTCTCATGCTATGGCTCTTTTGATACATGCTCCTACACCATCATGCTCCCCCTTTCCATGCCTGGCCTCACAAAAGTTCCACATATGTTGAATACCTGTAAATATATGCCTCCTACTCAACCAATAGAAATTCCGTG
The DNA here is from genome assembly GCA_027924645.1 of Cunninghamia lanceolata. NCBI lineage: Eukaryota > Viridiplantae > Streptophyta > Pinopsida > Cupressales > Cupressaceae > Cunninghamia > Cunninghamia lanceolata. The sequence goes on from BSBN01001101.1 coordinate 14,209,060, forward strand.
AGTTCTTGAATTGTGACGCACAATTATCTGACCATATGATATGCTGACTGAACGATATGCCCCTTCTAGCCAAATCATTGTAGAACACCTGAAAGCAACCTTGCACAAACTCCGTAGAATGCGTGCGATCATCACTAATATAGAAATTATACTCCCTTATGATCTTTCTGTCATCCTCTGTACTATCATTCGCATGAATGAATGCGATGTGCACAAATATAGAAACCTGTGTGGAGTTGTAATATTGTGATTGCACCTCACGCTGTGATTGTAGACTATAGTTCTCTGCAAAGTTGACGACTGAAACAATGCTACCAACCAGAAATGTGTCCTTGCATAACTTGAATTGCAAGTCCAACCATCGAGCTCTATGGGCATGTCTTGCATACTCATACACTATGCTGTCACGAAATATAGGCATAAACTGATACACTGGAATCTTTTCAATAACTAATTCACACCTCTTTGCTTCTTTACCATCTTTTGTATTGTATGCCACTGTTTTATACTTGCCAAACTCTACTAGTTCGTTTCCAACTGCATGTGTTATTTCCATATGTTCACATATTGGCAAATGTTGCAAGCCACCGCAACGATGACATGTGCCATCCAAGCATAATTTCTTGTAGAATATTTGACCTTCCTCTCTTTCACATAAAATTCTTGATATGAAGTCTCTTGAAGATGTTGGTGGGGCACATATGGCACAACCCTGCAAATCATTGTTAGTATGCATATCTAAACATATAGACCTATAAGCATCAAAATGGTTAGAAAATTCAATATGTAATCTACAACAACAAGTAGTGCATGTGTGATTTATCTTAACATAGAAAGGAATTAGCATTTCAAAATATCTTTGACAAATTTTAATTTGAGGATACTTCTCTAGAAATTTACCATAAAACTGTGTTTGAGTCTCATCCAAAAAATGCTTTGGATGTGGCTCGCGGTTCTGACTACTGATTCTCCTTCTTACCACATCCCTTTGATTCAGAGATACCCTTGTGTAATTCTTCCAAAAGTCTTCAATTAGTGATCTCAATGCTCCAACAATTGGTTTATCTTTTCGTGGTAGTCTCCCTGAGAATGCCCATAATTCATTGGCATTAGTGTCCTCAATTCTTTGGCGTCTTCCAACGTCTCTTGATAAAGTTTTCCTATTAATTCTCAATTCTTGACTTGTCTTTCTAATGAGACAAGCTTTCCTCATTTGACTACTTACTATAGTCGATGTAATCACACGCCGTGTTGCATTACTATCTTTTGTACGTGAGGTGTTACCCACACTCTCATATGCACTCATTAGATTCTTGACAATAGATTTTTCACTTGAAGCCTCTGATGTTCTCAACCCAAGAATCTTCATGATAGACCTATACTTTATACTTCGCATCATTTCAATGAATAGTTGACATCTTGCAGTCTCATTTAACTTTTTAAAGAACAATCTCCAAATCTTATTAGCATATCTTCTACAAGTGCGTTTTGGAATCTTACCTTCCATTGCTGTAAAATATTCTCATCAATATCAATCAAATACTTTGGCTTTCTATGCAAAATTCTAGGTGGTGTCAAGTTAGGTAAATTCATCTCAACATTAGGAATTTCATCAATATTTAAATGAGATGGGTTAGATGGCATACCTTCGATCGAAGATGGAATAGATGACATACCTTGAGGTTGAGGTGGGAACGATGGCGTACCTCCTTCATCACATGTGAGTGATGATGTACTCTCAACTTGAGATGTGGTAGATGGTGTCCCTACATGTTGACTTGCGGTAAAGGACGTGTCTCCAACTATGGTATTCAAATCTCTCATACCACAAAGTTTTTGCATTCGTTCTCTTTGTGCCGCCAATACCATATCTCTTTGTGATGGTTGTGGTTCCTCTTCAATTGGTATGTCTTCATTTATCATGTCCAATTTCCTCTTCTCATGAAGTTCCCTCATAGCCATTGCTTTCTTTGCATTCTTAGCTTCTATCTCTTCCTGTGTTGGTTTAATTCTTGATCGTTTCCTCGGCATGACAGAGAATTTCTCTGTAGCATGATAAAGAGACCAATATTAGTTCCTAAGAAATGAATACATGATAATAGTGGGATTGTATTTTTTTTATGTTGTAAGGATTTATTCTTGTATAGTTTGACATCATGGTATGAACTAAGGTTTGTTTATTACACATAATTATTAAAGAGCCCAAGTGTAGAAAATATACATGGCATCATGTGAGATTGTAGGTTGCTTTCTTGATTGGGAATGTGTCTATTTTAAACATGTATGATAAAGCATGATAAAGTAATTCAATCTGAAATAAGGAAAATGTAAAGAACATGCATGTAAAGACTTGACATACCTAAATAACGAAGATTTGAATGGAGAGTATACCCAATTATGTAGTGTTTTTATCTTCTTGCATCAAACTCCTCAACAATTTGAGTTTTTCACCACTTGCTTCCTTTTCAATGTTAAATTGTTAAAATTGAATCACAATTAACATTGCAACACTACAAAAATTGAAACTTGAATAGTTATATATCAAACTTGGTGTGAAAACTATGTTATTTCCTCCTTCTCAAGTTGGCAAAGCAAAAAAGGTGGTGGAAAGATCATGCAACGGTGGTACAATGTGTCAAATGTGCATGTGAACTTCCCAATAGCATGAAAGCACTTCTTTTTTGTCGGAGCATGTGCAGAATCAGTAAGAAAACAGAGCATGTGGGCCTGGATCACAGGAGTAACCACTTTTTTACCGTTTCAATAGAAATACAAAACGCAAGTGCATTATAACGCGCTCGCGCTATAATGCGCTCGCGTTTTATCCTACTATACATTCATCACATCCTTTGCATTGATCACATCTTTTTGTTGCAAGGGCTTGCTAGATGCTCCGCCATATGATAGGCATAACAATGAAGGGGCAAGCCCTCATAATCAAGTTCGTGATAGAAAATGCCCTCAACCCTCAATGTCAAACCCTAATCCCTAAACCCTCAACTCTGATCCCTCGACCCTCAACCCTCAATGTCAAATTCTAATCCCTCAACCCTATCCCTAAACCCTCAACCCTCAACGTCAAATCCTAATCCCTCAACCCTCAACCCTATCCCTAAACCCTCAACATCAAATCCTAATCCCTCAACCCTATCCCTAAACCCTCAACGTCAAATCCTAATCCCTCAACCCTATCCCTAAACCCTCAACGTTAAATCCTAATCCCTCAACCCCAATCCGTCATCCCTCAACATCAAATCCTAATCCCTCAACCCTAATCCATCATCCCTCAACTCTAATCCCTCATCCCTAAACCCTAAATGCTATCCCTAAGCCTACACCCTCAATAAACTCGATACTATACCTTAAACTCTAATCCCTTATCCCTAAACCCTCCAACCCTATCCCTAATCCTTACAACCCTCAACCCTAATCCATCAACCCTTAACTCTGATCCATCAACCCTCAACACTATACCTTAAACCCTAATCCCTTCAACCTTAACCCTATCCCTAAACCCTTGACCCTCGAACCTCAACCCTCAACCCTCGACGTCAAACCCTAATCCCTCAACCCTTAACTCTGATCCCTCATCTCTCAACCCTAACCCTAAACCCTCAACGCTCAACATCAAATCCTAATCCCTCAACCCTTCACTCTAATCCCTCAACCCTAAACCCTATCCCTAAACCTCAACACTATACCTTAAACCCTAATCCCTAATCCCTCAACCCTAAACCTTATCCCTAAACCCTAATCCCTCAACCCTCAACCCTAATCCATCATCCCTCAACTCTAATCCCTCATCCCTAAACCCTAAATGCTATCCCTATTCCTACAACCTTAACAGAATCGATACTATACCTTAAATCCTAATCCTTCAACCCTTAACTCTGATCCCTCGACCTTCAACCCTAACCCTAAACCCTAAACCCTCAATGTCAAATTCTAATCCCTCAACCCTTCACTCTAATCCCTCAACCCTAAACCCTATCCATAAACCCTCAACACTATACCTTAAATCCTCATCCCTCAACCCTAACCCTAAACCTTGTCCCTAAACCCTAATCCCTCAACCCTCAACCCTAATCTATCATCCGTCATCCCTCAGCTCTAATCCCTCATTCCTAAACCCTAAACGCTATCCCTATTCCTAGACCCTCAACAGGCTCGATACTATACCTTAAACCCTAATCCCTCTACCCTCGACACTCTTATTTAACCCTAATCACTTGACCATTAACCCTATCCCTCAACCTCAACCCTCAACCCTCAACCCTCAACTCTCAACATTAAACCCTAATTCATCAACCCTAAACCCTAATCCCTCAAACCTAAACCCTATCCCTAAACCATCAACCCTTAACACTATACCTTAAACCCTAATCCCTCAACCCTCAACCCTAAACCTTATCCCTAAACCCTAATCCCTCAACCCTCAACCCTAATCCCTCATCCCTCAACTCTAATCCCTCATCCCTAAACCCTAAATGCTATCCCTATTCCTAAACCCTCAACAAAATTGATACTATACCTTAAACTCTAATCCCTTATCCCTAAACCCTCCAACCCTATCCCTAATCCTTACACCCTCCACACTCAACTTTAACCCTAATTCCTCGACCCTCAACCCTATCCCTAAACCCTTGACCCTCGAACCTCAACCCTCAACCCTCAACATCAAACCCTAATCCCTCAACCCTTAACTCTAATCCCTTGACCTTCAACCCTAATCCTAAACCCTAAACCCTCAACGTCAAATTCTAATCCCTCAACCCTTCACTCTAATCCCTCAACCCTAAACCCTATCCGTAAACCCTCAACACTATACCTTAAACCCTAATCCCTCAACCCTAACCCTAAACCTTGTCCCTAAACCCTAATCCCTCAACCCTCAACCCTAATCTGTCATCCGTCATCCCTCAACTCTAATCCCTCATTCCTAAACCCTAAACACTATCCCTATTCCTAGACCCTCAATAGGCTCGATACTATACCTTAAACCCTAATCCCTCTACCCTCGACACTCTTATTTAACCCTAATCCCCTGACCATTAACCCTATCCCTCAACCTCAACCCTCAACCCTGAACCCTCAACTCTCAACATTAAACCCTAATTCATCAACCCTAAACCCTAATCCCTCAAACCTAAACCCTATCCCTAAACCATCAACCCTCAACACTATACCTTAAACCCTAATCCCTCAACCCTCAACCCTAAACCTTATCCCTAAACCCTAATCCCTCAACCCTCAACCCTAATCCCTCATCCCTCAACTCTACTCCCTCATCCCTAAACCCTAAATGCTATCCCTATTCCTAAACCCTCAACAGACTCGATACTATACCTTAAACTCTAATCCCTTATCCCTAAACCCTCCAACCCTATCCCTAATCCTTATACCCTCCACACTCAACTTTAACCCTAATTCCTCGACCCTCAACCCTATCCCTAAACCCTTGACCCTCGAACCTCAACCCTCAACCCTCAACATCAAACCCTAATCCCTCAACCCTTAACTCTGATCCCTCGACCTTCAACCCTAACCCTAAACCCTAAACCCTCAATGTCAAATTCTAATCCCCCAACCCTTCTCTCTAATCCCTCAATCCTAAACCCTATCCCTAAACCCTCAACACTATACTTTAAACCCTAATCCCTCAACCCTAACCCTAAACCTTGTCCCTAAACCCTAATCCCTCAACCCTCAACCCTAATCTGTCATCCGTCATCCCTCAACTCTAATCCCTCATTCCTAAACCCTAAACGCTATCCCTATTCCTAGACCCTCAACAGGCTCGATACTATACCTTAAACCCTAATCCCTCTACCCTCGACACTCTTATTTAACCCTAATCCCTTGACCATTAACCCTATCCCTCAACCTCAACCCTCAACCCTCAACCCTCAACCCTCAACTCTCAACATTAAACCCTAATTCATCAACCCTAAACCCTAATCCCTCAAACCTAAACCCTATCCCTAAACCATCAACCCTCAACACTATACCTTAAACCCTAATCCCTCAACCCTCAACCCTAAACCTTATCCCTAAACCCTAATCCCTCAACCCTCAACCCTAATCCATCATCCCTCAACTCTAATCCCTCATCCCTAAACCCTAAATGCTATCCCTATTCCTAAACCCTCAACAGACTTGATACTATACCTTAAACTCTAATTCCTTATCCCTAAACCCTCCAACCCTATCCCTAATCCTTATACCCTCCACACTCAACTTTAACCCTAATTCCTCGACCCTCAACCCTATCCCTAAACCCTTGACCCTCGAACCTCAACCCTCAACCCTCAACATCAAACCCTAATCCCTCAACCCTTAACTCTGATCCCTCGACCTTCAACCCTAACCCTAAACCCTAAACCCTCAACGTCAAATTCTAATCCCTCAACCCTAAACCCTATCCCTAAACCCTCAACACTATACGTTAAACCCTAATCCCTCAACCCTAACCCTAAACCTTGTCTCTAAACCCTAATGCCTCAACCCTCAACCCTAATCTGTCATCCGTCATTCCTCAACTCTAATCCCTCATTCCTAAATCCTAAAAGCTATCCCTATTCCTAGACCCTCAATAGGCTCGATACTATACCTTAAACCCTAATCCCTCTACCCTCGACACTCTTATTTAACCCTAATCCCTTGACCATTAACCCTATCCCTCAACCTCAACCCTCAACCCTGAACCCTCAACTCTCAACATTAAACCCTAATTCATCAACCCTAAACCCTAATCCCTCAAACCTGAACCCTATCCCTAAACCATCAACCCTCAACACTATACCTTAAACCCTAATCCCTCAACCCTCAACCCTAAACCCTAATCCCTCAACCCTCAACCCTAACCCCTCATCCCTCAACTCTAATCCCTCATCCCTAAACCCTAAATGCTATCCCTATTCCTAAAGCCTCAACAAACTCAATACTATACCTTAAACTCTAATCCCTTATCCCTAAACCCTCCAACCCTATCCCTAATCCTTACACCCTCCACACTCTACTTTAACCCTAATCCCTTCAACCTCAACCCTATCCCTAAACGCTTGACCCTCAAACCTCAACCCTCGACATCAAACCCTATTCCCTCAACCCTTAACTCTGATCCCTCATCTCTCAACCCTAACCCTAAACCCTAAACCCTCAACCCTAAACCCTATCCCTAAACCCTCAACACTATACCTTAAACCCTAATCCCTCAGCCCTCAACCCTAAACCTTATCCCTAAACCCTAATCCCTCAACCCTCAACCCTAATCTGTCATCCCTCAACTCTAATCCCTCATCCCTAAACCCTAAATGCTATCCCTATTCCTACACCCTCAACAGAATCGATACTATACCTTAAACCCTAATCCATTATCCCTAAACCCTCAAACCCTATCCCTAATCCTTATACCCTCCACACTCTACTTTAACCCTAATTCCTCGACCCTCAACCCTATCCCTAAACCCTTGACCCTCGAACCTCAACCCTCAACCCTCAACGTCAAACCCGAATCCCTCAACCCTTAACTCTGATCTCTCGACCCTCAACACTATACCTTAAACCCTAATACCTATCCCTCAACCCTTAACCCTTAAAACTTAAACCCTATCCCTACACCCTCAACACTTGACACTATATCTTAAGCCTTAAACCCTCATCCCTAAAGCCTCAACCCTCAATCCTTAAACCTTCAACCCTAAACCCTATCCCTAATCCCTCTACCCTCGACACTCTAACCCTAACCTCGACATTAAATGCTAATCCATCAAGCCTAAACCCTAATCCTAAACCCTCAACCCTCAACCCTCAACACTATACCTTAAACCCTAATCCCTCAACCCTCAACCCTAAACCTTATCCCTAAACCCTAATCCCTCAACCCTCAACCCTAATCCATCATCCCTCAACTATAATCCCTCATCCCTAATCCCTAAATGCTATCCCTATTCCTAAACCCTCAACAGACTCAATACTATACCTTAAACCCTAATCCCTTATCCCTAAACCCTCCAACCCTATCCCTAATCCTTACACCCTCCACACTCTACTTTAACCCTAATCCCTTGACCCTAAACCCTTGATCCTTGAACCTCAACCCTCAACCCTCAATGTCAAACCCTAATCCCTCAACCCTTAACTTTGATCCCTCGACCCTCAACTCTATCCCTAAACTACATGCTATTAGCTAATTTCTCACCGAAGCGATTTTAAAAATACCAAAAAAAAGTTGACCTTTTGAGGGAGCCACAAAACATGCTATGTTATGTTTTTTTGATAGAAACAACACCAATTTCTGTGGCTCCCTCTTTTGAACCCCTTAATCTATGCCATTTTCAAAACAAAATAGTAGTTTAGAAAGTAGACTCGGAGCACTACGAACATTGTTTTGGTTGCATCTCCAAATTTTGAGTGTAACTATGCTCAATTTCTCATCCAAGGCCAGTATTTCCTGATTTCAGAAAAAAAGTGGCCACTTAAGACCCCTTTTTGGCCCCCCATCTTCTTGCACTTACCCAACATAAAGACATAAAGACATTTAAAGACATAAAGAACATAAGAAATATATATGTGAATTAAAATTGAACATACCTTAGAATTCGATATTGCAGTTGACCAATTCTCCAAAAGATGGCTTCAAAATCCTCAAATTCTTGTTTTTCTCAAGTTTGATTATGAATTCTATATAATTCTAGAATAAGATTAGTAAAATTTATGTAAAAAACAAATATATATCATCAAATTCAATCTAGATATCAATGGTAATTAGCTTTGAAACAAAATCACACATGAAACATGAAACTTTCAGTTTAAATAATCAAATTTTCTCCAAAAACATGAAAAATTGCTTCTTCTACGTTGAAAAAACAAAAAAAGGTGGATTCATATAAAAATGATTCTTAATTAGTCAACCAACATGAAAAGCATTTTATTGTCCGATATACTCGTGAAAAGCAGGAATAATAGGCATGTGGGGTCTGAAACATGGATCCCACATGCTTTTTTACCGTTTTCCATGCTTCCAAGAATGTGATCACATTCTGGGAAGCATGATAACATAAAGGTAACCTTGTATCTACATGAGAGTCTCTCTCTCTCTCTCTATCTCTCTTCATTTCTCTATCCTATATATAAAGAGGGATCAGGAGACATGGAGAGATAGAGAGGGACATGTAGATAGAGAGGATAGGTGGAGATAGAGACTAGGAAAGGGAGAGATGGGGATCACGATAGAGAAAGGGGTCTATAGAGGGAGAAAGATATAGATACATATATATAGAGAGGGGAGATATAGGGAGATAGATCTAGCAAGGGAGAGATAGATAGGGAAATACAGAGAGAGAGGTAGAGAGGGGTATATTAAGAGATGGGATTATGAGGATAGATAGCTCGATAGGGAAAGAGATCAAGAGATGTCTAGAGACATAGGGAGAGAGATTTCAAGAGGTAGAAGGATGGGGAGAGAGATAAAGAGGAGGAGAGAGAAGTAGCGAGGGATAGATTAAGAGATAGGGATCCATATGTCTAGAGAGATAGAGATGGGGATCCCTATTCTCCTCTCTACCTAAACCATTAACCTAAACCTCTAAACCATAAACCCTAAACCCTAAATAATGCCCCTAACCCCTAACCCTAAACCCTAAAATCTAGTAACCCTAAACCCCTAAACCCCTAAGGTCCCTAAACCATAAAACCTAGAAGCAAAAGTAGGTATAGTTAGAGAGAGGGATAGAGGAGACATAGATATCTCTCCCATGCTCAGTCTCCTATGTATCTCCCTATTCGCCTCTCTACGTAAACCATAAACCTAAACCTCTAAACCTTAACCCCTAAACCATAAACCCTAAACCCTAAATAATGTCCCTAATCCCTAACCCCTAAACCCTAAAAATGAGCAGTCCTAAACCCTTAAGGTCCCTAAACCATAAAACCTAGAAGCAACCCTAAACCTCTATCTCCCTATCTCTCCCAATCTCTATTGGTCCCCTCGCTCTATCTCTCTCTAAACCCTAAACCCTAACCCCTAAACTCAAGAAACCCTAAACCCCTAACCCGTAAACCCTAAACTCAAGCATCCCTAAACCTCTAAAGCCTAAATAATTCCCCTAAACCCTTACCCTAAAACGTAAACCATATTTACTTGAGAAACCCTAAACTCATGTAAACCTCAAATAGTGAGAGAGAGAGAGAGATAAAAAGGTAGAGTTAGAGAGAGGGGATCAGAAGAGATCTAGCAAGATAGAGAGACAGGGAGAGAGAGAGATAGAGAGGTAGGTATAGTTACAGAGAGGGATAGAGGAGACATAGATATCTCTCCTAAGCTCAGTCTCCTATGTATCTCCCTATTCGCCTCTCTACCTAAACCATAAACCTAAACCTCTAAACCTTAACCCCTAACCCCTAAACCATAAACCATAAACCATAAATAATGCCCCTAAACCCTAACCCCTAACCCCTAAACCCTAAAAATAAGCAACCCTAAACCCCTAACCCCTAAACCATAAAACCTAGAAGCAACCCTAAACCTCTATCTCCCTATCTCTCCCAATCTCTATAACGTGAAAACATGAAAACATTAAGCTTTCATTCCAACCAAATTCATTCCTAATCAATCCCAAATCATCCCTAATCCATTCAATTTCATCTCTAATCATCCCTAAACCACTTCTAATTAGCTCTAAACAACTTCACACTATCCCAAATCACATCCAAATCAATTTAACTTCATCCCTAATCATTTTCCAATCAACCTGGATTTCATCTCAAATACCATCCCTAAACTATTCCTAAATCATTCTAATCATACCCTAATCAACACTAAACCTCTTCAGACCATCCCTAAAACCATTCTAATCATTCCAAAATCATTCCTAATCTAGTCCTTTTCACCTCTCATCATCCCTAAACCAATCCATTTCATCCCAACTCCATCCCAAATCAATCTAAGCTCCATCTCAAACAATCCCAAAAATAATCAAAATCAAACAAATACCTCACCAGGAGCCATTAGAAGACCATAGTGCCAATCTATTAGACATTTGCACCCTTTTGTATATCGTATCTACCAATATGCTCCTTAGTAGCACCTACCTATCAATCACAAACATCATTCTACACCTAGCTAGTCACAATTGTCATTCTACCCTTTGCCAGCCACAGGAGCCATCATAACATCTAAAGCGCCAATATGTTAGTCATTTACACCATTCTATATATCATATATACCAACCATAAACCCTAAACCCGATTAACCCTAAACCTGATCAACCCTAAACCCTTATCTCCTTGTCTCTATCATCCTTCCACCTCTTAATCTATCTGCCTATGTCTTTGGCCATGTCCATCACCCTCTATCTCCCTATCTCTCCCTCTCTGAACTCCTAACCCCTAAACTCTAAACCTGATCAACCCTAAACCCCTATCTCCTTGTCTATATCATCTCTCTACCTCTATATCTCTCTGGCTATGTCTTTGGTCATGTCCCTCACCCTCTATCTCCATATCTCTCCCTCTCTAAACTCCTAACCCCTAAACCATAAACCCGATCAACCCTAAATCTGATCAACCCTAAACCCTATCTCCTTGTCTATATCATCCCTCTACCTCTCAATCTCTCTGCCTATGTCTCTAGCCATGTCCCTCACCCTCTATCTCCCTATGTCTCCCCTCGGTCTCCTCTCTCTAAACCCTAACCTAAACCTTAACCCCTAACCCCTAAAACATAAACCTTAAGTTACCTAAATAATGCCCCTAAACTCTAACCCCTAACCCCTAAACCCTAAAACTAAGCAACCCTAAACCCCAAACCTCTAAACCATAAACCTTGGAAGCAACTCTAAACCTCTATCTCCCTAGATCTCTCCCACTATCTATCGATCCCCTCACTCTCTCTCTCTCTCTAAACCCTATCCCCTAAACCCTAAACCTGAACAACCCTAAATCCCTAACACCTAAACCCTAAACCATAAACCTAAGCAACCGTAAACCCCTAAACCCTAAATAATTCCCCTAAACCCTAACCCAAAACCCAAAACCCTAAACTTGAGCAGCCCTAAACCCCTAAACCCTAAATGATTCTCCTAAACCCTAAACTTAAGCAACCCTAAACTCAAACCTGACCCAACCTCTCTCTCTCTGAAATAAGAAAACTAGGACTCTCTCTCTCTCTCTCTCTCTCCCTATCACTAGGTATCTCTCCCAAGTTTCTCTCCCCTCCATCTCCATCCTCTCTCCCTTTTCCTCCCTCTCGCTCTCCCTTATTGACAAAGAACATGAAAATGTAAGAAAAATAGGACATGTAAAGATGGATGAGGATATAAATTGGGATTCAATAAAATGGAAACAAGATAATTTACAAAATTTCATTGGATGGGAAGAATGAGGAGGAGAGGTAGAGAGGGGAGGGAAGTAGAGAGTAAGAAAGAGGATAGGAGGTAGAGACATGATGGAAGTAGAGAGTTGGAGAGGACCGTAGGAGGTAGACAGGGCAAGGAAGAAGAGAGAGAGGGTAGGAGGTAGACAGGGGAGGGAAGCAGAGACTAAGAGAGAGGGTAGGAGGTAGACAGGGGAGGGAAGTAGAAAGTGAGAGAGAAGGTAAGAGGTAGAGAGGGAGGGGGAGAAGAGAGTGAGAGAGAAGGTAGGAGGTAGAGAGGCAAGGGAAGCAAAGACTCGAAAAGAGGGTAGGAGGTAGATAGGAGAGGGAAGTAGAGAGTGAGAGAGACAGTAGAAGGTAGATAGGGGAGGGAAGAAGAGAGTGAGAGAGAAGGTGGGAGGTAGAGAGGGGAGGGAAGTAGAGACTCAGAGAAAGGGTAGGACGTAGAGAGGGGAGAGAAATAGAGAGAGATGATAGGAAGTGCAGCTGCCCTTGTAGACATGTATGTAAAGTGTGGAAGCATAGACAAGGCATGTCAATTGTAAGACGTAACACCTCAAAGAGTTGTTCTATAATGGAATGCAATGATTGCAAGATATGCAAAAAATGGATTTGTTGAAAAGGCTTTAGAAACTTTCAAGCAAATGCAATTGGCATGTGTATTGCTGGTTATGCTCATCATAACATGAGCACTTTATAACATGCTCACGTTATGCTCAGCTTTGTTTGACATGTTTTTATTAATTTTTAGCAAAATCTAGAGATAATCTGGAGTGTGCTCCCCATTAGGATGGCACTTTTTTCAATGAAAACTCAAAAAAATACTACCATAATCTTAATCTCTCTGTTAGCTATCTAACCATATAATTTTTTTCACATTTTGAGTACGTTTAGTGTTTCATCTTGAATTTCTTTTGTTAGTGTGTCCAGTTTTTGTCAAACACCAGTGTCTAGTATTTTTGACTTTTTTTAACCATTCATCAAAAATTGAAATAAGTTATATTTTTAGAAACTAGACTCCATTCTATATGAATTAAAAAAAAATCAATTTTCGATTAGTTTTCAAATATTTTAGGGGAGAGCACACTCAAATTTTTATTTTTCAGGATGTGTCCACTTTAAAAATTACTAAAAAATCAATTATTCATTAAAAAATTATCAGAAAAATTAGGGATAAACTATATGGTGTTACCTAATTTCTCACTAGAGCAATTATTGAAATACTAAAAGAAGTTAACATTTTAGGGGGAGCACACCAGACACTATGTTATGTTTTTTTGAGAAAAATAAGACCAATTTGTGTGCTCCCCCTTTTTGAACCCCTTAATCTCAACCATTTTTGGAAAAAAATAGTAGTTTAAAAACTAGATTCGGAGCACTACAACTCTTGTTTTTGTTCCATCTTCAAATTTTAAGTGTAGCTATCTTCAATTTCTCATCCAACATCAATGTTTCTTGATTTTTGAAAAAAAAGTGGCAACTTAAGACCCCATTTTGGTTCCTCATCTTTGTGCACTTACCTTGGTCAGCATCAGTAATGGGCGCATATTCTCACCCATAAGTATCTTACAGATGTTAACTCTTTGATGTTCCTCGCTTTCCTTTGGAGGGAAGGGGTTCTTTGATTTGGCATACTCTGAAAATGGGGGCTAAGTTGGTTAAGAATGGGCCTTTTTGGATCTATCATTTGGGGTCACAGGCTCTTTTTTGGCTGGATTCTTGGGATAGTCATCCTTCTATCCTTTCTTCTTTTCCTCACCTCTAGTCCCTTTGTGTTATTTTTACTGCTGTAGGCCGGGACACAGTTGAGCATTATAAGGTTGCACAAAATTGTGGGTTGGTTGTTAGTTTTAGATCGAAGCACTTTTCTGATTGCCCACCGGGAGGGTCTGAGGAGGATAGGCGAGAGCTAGCTCAGATTCTTGCTTCTCGTGAATGCAATACTTTGGTGGGGCATGATGTTCTGGCTTAGCTAGCAGTGATTTATCTGGGAAGTACTATGTTTCTACTAGTTATGTGTAGCTTGTTAGGCAGATGTTCGAAGACACTGAGGTTCCTTGGTGGAAGCAAGTTTGGCACAAGTTTTCATGGCCCAAGTGTCTTACTTGGGATAATCTGAATAAGCAGGGTTTTTAGGGTCCCTCGATGTGTGTCTTGTGCCATAATAGTGAGGAAAGTGTTTCTCTTCTCTTTTTCCAATGTTCTTTCTCTAGGGAGATTTGGCATTTTTGGTAGAGTGTTTGGAACCAGGTCTATTGGCATGTCTCCTCTTTGGCTGAGTTTTTTGATCATTGGGGCACGACCTCTGTTAAAACATCATTTCTTCAAGTTACTTGGGCTCTTGGACCTTCCTTTATTATTTGGAATATCTAGTTGGAGAGGAATCATAGGATCTTTCAAGATGTGATGTTAGGGGCCCATCACTTGTGGTGGAAAATTCTTCATTCTTTGGGTGAAACCGTGTCGTCAAATTGTAATCTGGCAGATGTAGTGGATCCTCAAGAGGTTGTTTGCTGCAAGCGTCTTCATCTTCCTCCTCAACAAGGTTGATTCATGAGAAATAAATGTTGACACCCTCTTTGGAAGATAAATAGGGAGGGGCATTGGACTCCTCCTCAGGGGGTTTTGAAACTCAACATGGATGGTTCTTCTCGGGGAAACCTTGGCCATGCTAGTATTGGTGGAGTTGGTCGAGATAGTTCTGGGTCTGTGCAATTTATATTTTCTATTTGTAAGGGTCTTCATTCTAACAATCTGATGGAGGCTCTTGCCATTTTATATGTTGTGGAGCGTGGTTGTCATCTTGGATGGAGAAGGATCATTTGTGAGTTGGATTTCTAGGTGGTGGTGAATTTGTTGAATAGACAACATTTAGCTAATGTTAATTGGCATTTAGCTTTGGTTGTTGAACATATTCTTAATTTGTGTGATTCTTTGGATTTAATTTCTTTCATTCATATTCCTAGAGATTGGAACAGAGTTGCAGATTGTTTGGCCAGATGGGCCTCTGATCGCATGCAAAATTGGAACATTGTGGATTGGGACCAATTACCCCTGGATTTGTCTCTAAAGTTGGACCACTTAGTGGAGCTTGATAGGGCAGAGTAAAGCCCTTGCTTTGTACTTCTTGTTTTAATAAATTTGTAGCCCTCTTTTAGTCAAAAAATCATCATTGTGTAGCCCATACAAAAACTTCTAGAAGTGGTGTTTCCTTAGTCTAGTTGTTAGTAATTAGTAATCAAATAGCTACAACCTAGCCTATAAGAGGGCCCATTGTGGCAAACTACAAAGTTGTAATCACAGTGATAATCATGCAAGCTTAAATGAATGAGAATGTTATTGCTGTTTCTATGAGATCTATCTATTATTGTGGTTATTTGTTGTGTTAGCTATACAACTAGATAGTCCTTCATTAGACCCTCCTATCGTGACTACAAGTGGTATTAGAGTGAGGTTGGATCATGAGAAGAGTGTTGGTGTAGATGTGAGTGCACTTGGTCGATGTAGTTTTTCATAATGAGTTTGACAAAAGAGGGGTGGAGAGTAATGATGTAAGGTAAGTTAAGGTGTAAGTAAAAGAAGTGTGTCACAAAAACTAAATAAAGTGTAAGTTGTGGAGGTCCATAAGAGGTTGTAAATAGAGCACCAACTGTGAGGTAGTTTGCAAGAGGTGATTGTGGACAAATCGCTGACCCATAGGCAATTTTCATCAAGTCAAGATGCTACTGAAGAGGTTGAGGTATTATTAATGTCACAGGAAGAATGGAGAAGATGTATGAGATGTTGAAGGCTATTCAGAATTGGATAGATGTGTTGGCGCACTTGACCAATGGAAAAACCCTAACCTTAGGGCTAAGGAGAGTGATGAAGAGTAGGAGGAAGATCCTATAGAATTAAGTGGAAGTGAAGAGGACAAGGAAGAGAGGATGCTAAAGGCTATAAATAACATTGGCAAGATGACCAAAGTGGACATTTTAAACTATTTTGGGGATTTAGATCTTGAGGAGTTGATAGACTATATCACTGATCTAGAGGAGCATTTTGAGTATGAGGACATTGTGGACCCATATAGGATGAAATTTGTGAAGAACAAGATGAAAGGACATGCAATGATATAGTGGAAGGAAGTTTAGTTAGAAAGGAAGAGAAAAGCCAAGCCAAGCGTTGGAAGGTGGGACCAAATGGTGGAAAAGTTGAAGTCCAAGTTCATTCCAATGAATTACTAGTTGAAGTTGTTGAAGGAGCTAAATAATTTATGGTAGAGAAACATGATTGTGAAGGAATACACCAAGGAGTATAACTAGCTAACAATTTGGTCAGGGCATCATGAAGAAGGAGCTAAGAAAGTGATGAGGTATGTCAATGGATTAAGGGAATCCATCCAAGAGGAATTACGTATGTCGAATATATAGATAGTAGAGGAGGCCTACCAATTGGCAAGAAATTGAACTAGAAGCAAGAGGAAAGGGAGGATTGCCAAAGAGGAAAAGAGGAGAAGAATCAGAGTAGCAAGATGAGCTGTGACAGTAGAGGAGAGAAATTGAGGAGTTAAGAGAGAGGTATCTGGTACCACAACAAAAGAGAAGGGAAAAATCCCCATCGCAAAGAAAAAGACTTGATGATATTTGCTACTCTAGTAGCAGGGGAGATGATAGTAGTACCTACCACAAAGATAGAGATGGCAATGGGTGTTGTAGCATAAAGATGAAAAATAAGAAGACATGTACTTCAAAGAGGCACAGTGGGAGCGTGGAGGGTAGTCTCAACAAGATAGAGGAGGATATGAGAGAAAAGGCAGCAATGGACTTCATAGGATTATATCTTTTAATTCTTCATACATTATCTCTTTTTTCCTTATTATCATATGTTTATATGGATAGGTGTTGTAATATGGAGGAGCACTTGAACAAACGACATATCAATGGTTGAAATTAAAAGGACAACCATGCAAATCATCATAACCTTGATTTTTCAATACAATCTTATTTACAATTTTTTAAAATATAATCTTTTTAAGTCTCTGTGAATACAATCTTATTTACAATCTTTTTAGTTCCAACAAGATATAAACTTAAATAGAGAAAGAAATATTCGCCAAGTGACAAAATAAAGTTGACAAGAAACATTTTCCCTACCAACCAAGTGCATGCAAATAAGATCCTACCCCATGTCCTTAGTAACTCCTAAGAGGGATATTTGTCTAGATTTTGTCATTTTCTAGGCTTTACCACCATTAATTTGAGCTAAGAAAATGTGTTGCAGTTTGAGTTTAGACCACCCACAAGGGTTGCATGATTGACCGTCTAAACTTGAGGCATATAAACTAACATCTTGCCAAATAACTAAAACACAATTCTTTCCTCGATCTCCTCTTTAATCTCTTGATCTCATCCAAAAAGTGGAGTGTCCTGCAAGTGAGTGCAACAATCAATGTACATAGTCATCCCCTCTCCACATGCACAATAAATGTATTGGCCTCCTTTTATGAGAAGGAAGTTGATTACAAATTCCTCCTAGTGGGCTCCTCAACAGGTGGTCACAAGCAATATTGTTTCCTTGCTCTCAATGTAAGTAGACAAACATCAAACTCACTTAATAGACATAAGATTTCCATAGTCCAAATTAATGAAAATAAGTGATGTTAAATTTTTTTACACAATTGTATCCAAAAGCATTCAACAAACTCACTTACTTTCTCTCTTTCATACATTCTCATCACTCACCTTTTGGTTTGTTGATACAACCATTTAGACAAGTTCCTACCATTCAAAACGACGATCTCACCTTATTCAATACAAATCTAACTCAATTCCACTATTTCACATAATTTTTATTTGTGGTCTATGTATTTTAATGTAGTTTGAGGGCGTTTTTGTGGGGTAGAGTGTAATTTTCTCTTGTGGGGCGTTTTTGTGGGGTAGAATGTAGTTTAATGATAAGTGATTTTCCTTATCATTTTCTCTTGCATTCCAACATATGTTTAAGTGCACAATGAATGTCTTCAAATACTATGATATAAAAATGTATTATGTTCACTAGATATGCATTTAATCTGCTCAAGTATCATATGTTTACCTATTCATCTAAAAAAGATGCAACTTTCAATTTCTTCCATTTTAGACTTATTATGTTTAATTGTCATGGATGTGAAAACTTAGGGTATGATATAGTCCTTGTGATATTAGATTCATCTTCAACAGTTTTTTATGATTAAATTTACTGAAACTCTTGCCACCTTAACCTTGTTAATTAATGCGCATACACTTTGTATCATCTTTCATATTATTGAAGATTTGACTATGTAAATTACATATGTTAACAAAAATTTACTATGATCACAAAACTATCAGCATGCTCATTGAACCTAAGGATCCAATTGCTAATTTAATTTATATCAAAACATTAACTGAATCACAGTAAACTATCCTTCTACCTTTTAGACCACAACAGTTGCTTGATATAGTAAACGTTACTAAAATCTTTCATTTTGAAAAGGTGCAGAAAGTAAACGGAATTCGGCTCTCACTACACTGCTGAAGTAGCGAGAGATTTAGCTACCCACGACTCAATCATCACCTGAGAATGGAGATTCTGGTCGGTGGGCACAAAATGCCCCGCTCTCGCTACAACAACATGCGTCAGATTTGAATAAGAGCGCACATATCCAGCCTGCACGTTTGACACTCGCCATATTTTTCTCTCCGACCTCCAAAAATCAGCCATGCCATTCCATTCCAGAGTGCGCATCCAGTCTTGTGTGGATACAACGCCGTCCCTGAGATCGAATTGGCCCTGATACAACAAAACTGGGATTTTGAAGAGAAGGCTTTCCACCATCCATTTAGTGCTCTTCATAATGTCCTCTCGCATCCTCACGCTCACGGCGTTGCTGCAGTCCACCCAGGTGGCGTTGGGATGAGCGTTGAGAGCCTGTTTTACAGCGCGCTGGTTAACGAAGAGGCCGAGGTAGTCAGTACCGTTATCGAAACTGGAATAGGGAACCGTCCGCCTGATGTCGTAAAGGGATGCAAGGCCTGTTGTGTTTTCCAGCCACCCAAGAACGCGGTTTCTTGCAATGCGGGCCTCGTTCCATTTTTGCTGAGTGGTGAGTGTGACGGCCTGTTGCTGTAAGCTTTCAAGGTGGAGCTTCTGTTCGGAATCGATCAACCCCATGGCGTAGGCCACTCTTGCATGCGACTGTACCTGCATTTAATGTATAGCCTTGCTAGTTTACCTTTTCTTATAAGTGATGATAATTTACAAGTTCATTAGATATCTCACAACTAAATTTGGCGAGTCTCCACAAAAAAGCTCAATAATTTGCTATTTGAATTCATGCATTCCCATTTAACAAGTAAAAATAAATAAATAAATTGATTGATATTGTGCTAGTTAATTGAAAATCCTCTTCTCTTCTCTTGCTATTTTTCCTGATGATGGATCATGGAGTGTGATCCAAAACGTTGAGGTATAAACTTGCACACAGTTAAGTCTTGAAGTACCTAACTACAATCATTATGGATTGTGGAAATTTGATGTCTCTTATTGATATTGTGCTAGTTAATTGAAAATAAAGCAAATGAATTATCTAAAAATATATTAATTTTCATCATTATGAAAACTTAACAATTTTTAAAAGTTAAATTAAAGATTTTGATTAGTTAATGTTATGCTAATTAATTGAATATTACAACAAATCAAAATTGAGAGAAGGAATAGGCCTTCCTTATATTATGTGTGTGGAGACTTTCTAGTAAATGCATAACAATGAAAAGTGCATACCTCAGACTTTTCCCCATCTATTTTGGGCTCAGTCTTGAATGCAATAAATAGTGCCCAAGTGGCATATTTCTATGCAAAAAGTTGGCCATTGACTTAGCTTGGACTAAACTTGACTTCACACATCTCAAGGATCTAGATCCAATTTGTATTCTTTCCATTTTGTCTTGAGCTAAACTTGCTAGTATGGTTTTGATCCACATATTTCCAAATTCAAATTTAAACATCTGCCCAAGCCGGCATACTCCCAATTAGTCATTGCTCAACAACTTGAGCATGAAATATTCAAATTCTAGTGTTAGGGTGTTGTATAATAGAACAACTACTAATTCATTTTAGATATCCATCCATCTACATCATAGAACAACATATCATCTGAGCACTAGAGCATTTGAGAGCATCACATCAACATCTAAGATCATAAGGACAACATACCTAGGCACTTGCATTTATGTTTTGCATGTCTTCCAACTTGCTCAAAATTGTTAAATCGATCCAAGGGTTTGAGTAAGGCAAAAGGAGTTTCCTCCCACACTTAGTGCAACAAACTTTGACAATGCCTTTGGACACCAAGTCCAGGTAATAGAGAAGAATTAATTCCTAAAGATCAAAAGTGTAGGGATCAAGGTCATAGAAAAAGTTCAAAACTACAAATTTAGGGTCAAAATTGCATGTGTAAAAGTTGAATCCATAGGTGTGGGAGTGAACCATGATAGTTGTCTCTTGGTTTGTTAGGGCATCATAGTTTCATATCTGATAGAAGATTGAGGGGTTGAATTCAATGAGTCTATATATTACAACAAAGTATCTCTATATAACAAATCTAGCTAAGTACCCTAACCCTCTTTGTCAATTTCACAAAGTGTGTATAGTGTTTCAAAACTCAACTATTTAGTTTAGAGTAATTTGTGCGTTTACTTATTACGTTTATTTATCCTAGCTAATTGGAAAGGAAAATTCTAAAGAAATTATTTTATTTCATTTTGGTCAACCCATTTAATCTAACATGCCCTAAGGTTTGGCCATTAAGGTTTTGTTTTCTTATTTTATTTTCAGATTTGAGGGCTTTATGATCTTATCTAATTTCTTAATCAAATTTGAACATTGTTTGATCCTTATTGCCTTGTGTTTGTATGCCAAACTCATCATCCTTCTTTCCTAGTAAGAAGTCATAGATTGAATCCCACCATGGTTGTGAATAAAGATGAAAATGGTATGGATGAGAATATGCTTGATACTACTTATCATAATTGAGAAGAATCATTTGACCATGATGCCCATGTTGAGCAAATGACTAATCAAGATGTATCTTTGACTACACATATGCTTTCTTTCGATCTTGCAAATTTGGCTAGTAATGTTAATCCTACTACATTGGTTGATATCCTTCATACTATGTTAATTAATACACCACATGGATTGGAAGTACTTAAAGTTATAGGTGAAAGGATAAGCTCACCAATCCCTTTGTATGGTGTGTCTTCCCCCTCCATCCCAAGCATCTTCTCCCTTTGTTCCTCCTTGTTCTTTTACTCCTATGCATGGGATGCCATATGTTTCTCCTTCCACCGACCCTCCCCGAATTTAGCCTCTCTTTCTACCTACCACTCATCTCATTCCTACTTCTTATGTTGCACCTATTTCTCATCTCTACATCTATTCCCACTAGTGTTGTGTCCACTTCCCATGTTCCCCTCACTAGTGCTATGCCTACTACTCAAATTGTTTTCACCCCCACCCTCCATTATGTCACAACCTATTTATACACCACCTTTCATTTCTCATCTTGCGACTTCCACTCATGTCCCCACTCCTAGTATGCCTCTCCCAACCCTTGACACTCACCTTCAAAGGCTTGTTGAGATGGAAAGTAAAGCTAATTCCTTACCTAATGGAAACAAAAAGGAAATATCTATTAAAATCACACACAATTCGCTTGTTATTGACATTTTCACTTATCCATTTTTTGTTGGATTTGTGGATCCTAGATTTGAGATGTATAATGTTAAAGGAGATCCCATAAGACATTTGAGGTCCTTTAATGCTACATGTTTATATTTTGTGTATGATGACAAGTTATTTGTTCTTCCCATGAAATTTGAAAGATTGTGCTATTGAATGGTTACATTCTCTTCCATTTGGGTCTATTCATTTATTTTCAAATTTGGTTAATGCTCTTGTGAGCCACTTTAGTGGGAATGTGTGATTGAAGGTTATTATCTTAGATTTGTTTCTATAAACAAGGATCTAATAAGTATATACATGATTATGTTATTAGATTCCAATCCTCGTGTCCTAAATGGATACCAAATTCTCGATGATAAGCTTCAAAGAATATTTTTTAAGAGATTGTTGCCTACTATTTAGAAAAGTGTGTATCTCAATATTTTTGCTTCATTCATGGATATATGTGCATATGTGAGGAACGCTAAGAGTTAAAGTTGCTAGAGGCCAATTCACTTAATTATGGATGCTTTCAGCTCCCTCTACATCATCCTACCCTTGCAAATTTCAAAAGCAAAATAATTTATGAAAGGGTAGTAAAAAACAAGAGAAAAGGCTAAGTACAAATCATACATTGCTAATGTTTCCAATGTTATCACTCTTATGCCTTAGACTTTTCAAAATTTTATAATTTTAAACTAGCCTTTGCAAAATGTGCTTCAAAGTTGCTTTAGTACAAACATGACCTTACACTTTTTTCTATTAGATCATTTGAAACATCTAAGGTTATGCCCAAAACATATGACGAGAAAGCATTTTGTTATTATTATATGGTTGATGGTCATGATACTCAATGTTGCATGAATGCCTAAGATTTAGGATTTAATTGATAATAAAAATTCATGTTGAGGGGGGTAATGGGGTTAATCATTTAGTTGCTCCTCCTAATTAAAATTTAAAGATTTTACTCTAAATCAATCTAATAATGTGGATTTACATGAGGATCATGATATTAAGGTACATATGCATGTTCATAAGCTTGAGAGTGATGATTTACATGCATGTGAGAAACAATGTGTTGGTATGCTTAATGGAAATTCTAAGGGTACTTCTTCTTCTTTTATAGCAATGATTACCTTTTGTTGAACTTTCCAACGATTAGCTAGGATTCAAACCTATGACCTCCCATTTGTTGCTAGGATGCTCTACTACTAAGCTAATGGTCTACTTTGTGACTAATCCCTTATAGTTTGATTTTGTCTCATTTTTCTAACAACCCCTCTTGAGCCACATTGTAGGTGCATAGTGCTCCTAGCCTGCCTTTGATAGCATGTTGAACTTTCCATGGATCAACCAGAACTCAAACCTAGGTCCTCCCATTTGCTATTGGGGTGCTCTACCACTAAGCTACCAACTCACTTTGTGACTACTTCTTTTATGGTTTGGATGTGGCTCATTTCTCCAACACCTTCTTCACATGATTGTTGGTGTGAACAGGGTTATTACCTATCCGGTTTACTTTTTGTGAATAATTCATACTATTTTACTATTTATTAGTTAAATAATATTCACACATCACACATAATTCACATGTTAAGTTGACTTAGTGAGTCTACTAGATTTTTCTAGTTGTGTCTAGTTGTTGATAGTTGTCATCTTATCCTATAGTTGTCACATGTCATAGGATTAAGACACTTGTCACATGACTACAACATCCTACATTTCATCCTTGTCTTTATAAGCAAGGCATATCATGTACATTGTAACAATATTTTGCATTCATTGATAGAATAGAATTATTCTCTCATTTGATCTCTCTTGTGCTTTCATGAAGTCCTAGATCTTGGTTGGCTCCAATCATAGCTAACTCTAACATGATATCAGAGCTTTAGGAAGAATCACTTTGTGTTAGTCATTTTTTGAGAGATCTTGAGTGCAAAATCATGGTGAATCTTGATTGTTCAGTACGCTCTTCTCTTGCATCGAATGATGACCTGGAGAATCAGAAAGACTTGATAGAAATACTAGTTTTATGAGGGTTTCCTTTTTGTGGCCTTGTATTGCAAGTTCATTTTGGAGCGTGCTGCTGCAAATATGAGCACACCATTGTGTTCAAGAGGTTCGAGATAGTCAAGTTCGTCTTCTGTTTCGTCTAGATCGAACACCAGAGGCTAAATCTATGATGGTTTGAAGTTGGGAGGTGCATGCCAAATCCAGCATGTATCTGATCTTTCAGAGAATTTTGGGCAAAATTAGACCTTGCCATTGCATCCGGAAGGCATCAAAACCTACAGATTGACTATCAAATCGTCGAAATTGGAGCAATTGCACCCAAAAGGCAATTTTTTTTGCAAATCGGTTGTACGAAATATTTTGTGGAATATTATGCATGTGTCATTGCTTGCGTAGGTAGAACTTGTACTACGTTAGCGAATCTTAGCGTTCGAATATATTCTACAGAATCTGGGCAGGCGCAATTTGTTTATCCACCAAGTAAATTAAAATTTCTACAGTTAAAGTTTTTTTTGTTGGTTTTAATATACGGAGTTTTAAAAAAATAACAAATATATTAAATAGGGTACACATTACCTGATAGACGCAGGGCCTGTCAGGCCTGTACCCGCATGGTATCACTGCCAGTGGGGAGCCCAAAGGGCTCGGGCCCTTGTGCTAGGGGCTACCACCATGGGTCCCCATTAGTGGGCTGCATGGCAGGGTTAATACCCCCCTAGAAACCCCTTTCTAATAGGCTTCGACCTTTAATAAAAAACAATCCACAATTTTTTTTCGACCGCAAATTTCAAATAATCTCCGATGAAGATACGTGGATTATTTCACTTTTAAACAACCGTAAAACCATGCATGACAACCAAAAAGTGGTTTCACACCTCAATGACACAACAACAATTTTGCGCCACAACTGGCAGTTTTCCTCACAAATAGGCAATTTTTTAATTTATGAGGATGGTTTTGACATGCATCCAGGTTGTTTCCAATTTGAAATAAGTGGTTTTAAATGTTTGGAGCATTTTCCAATAGACAGTAGGCAATTTTATCCATAAAATTGGTGGTTTTGAATTTTCCAGGGTATATTCCGATCATAGACAGGAATATTCCCAAAGCCATAAAAGGGGTTTTTTTCTTTTTTTCGTAACTTTTTACCACGGAGGTGAAATTAGGCAAATGTGATATCGTTGGAAAGATGACAGAACAAACTTCATAGTGGTGTCAATAGTTTTCTAAGATTCTATTGCAGGTGACAGATACAATAGTTTGAAGACATATCTTTGTTTTTGGCTTCTGAGATCACAACTTTTAGCCACAATCTCTGATTTTTGTGATTCTTGTGGCATTGGAAAGGTATTCAAGAGCTCTTCAAAACCACCCATACACTTTTCTCATATTTAACAATAGGTTCATTTTATTCAATTTGTCATTTTTTTGGATTTTGAGTGATAACTTGGGCATTTTGAGACTTGAGGAAGTAAAACTTGTTTTGGGAGGATTTGTTTGCTGTGAAAAATCAATGTGAGTGATTGTAATATCACTTGGATCTCTATTTTAAGAGATTTTGATTGTTTTCCCAATTTTGGTCCCTTGTAGACAATTATAAATTGCACTAAGTATAAAGTGCCACAATCATTCTTTTTGGGGGTGATCTATTTGATTGAGTAAACGGGGGGTTGCACTTGTGTTGTTCTTTTTGTACTCTTGTATCATGGATCAAACTAAACTTCCTCTACTCACACCATATAACTATCATGAGTGGAAAACTAAAATGGAGATTCATTTAAGAAGTTTGAAAATTCATAGAGTAACAATGGGTACATAAATTGAACCAACAACAACTGCATAAAAGAGAAAGTGGTACAATAGATGTGATCAAACCTATGGAACACTATACGTGTCTATATCTCCTAATCTTCTTTTTCATATTGAATCTTGTTAAACACCTAATGAAGTGTAGACTACCTTAGAGAATCTCTTTGGTAAGAAAGATACCATGAGAGGTTTCAATTTGGAGAATGAACTAATTGGTTTGAATCCAACTGACTTTGAAAGCATCCAAGAATTCTTCACAAAGCTAAAATCACTTAGATTGTAGCTCAAACAATGTGGAATTGAGAAAGAGGACACTCAATTGATTCTTTCAATCCTTGCCAAGCTTGGTCCTGACTATTCAGTTTTTGTTTCTACCTTTTATGCTACTATGGATGCACTTGGGAAAGATTTCACAATGCCTTCACTTGATGAGTATTCCACATCACTTGCAAGGGAGCAAGCTAAGTTATTACACATGGGCACATGGAAGTCTCCTAGACCTCAAGGTCTTCTTGCCAAGATACAAAGGATCAAAAGGCTTCAACTAGCAAAGGCAAGAAATAGAAAAATAAGGATTTCAAGAACAATGAGCAAGCTAAGGAGTCAAATAATTCACCTAAGTCCTCATCCTCTCCTAAAGAGGAATCATCTAAGGAGAGACCAAAGTGTGCATATTGCAAGAAACTAGGGCATGTGATCATAAGTGTTATGAGAAGAAAATTGATGAGTTTACTCAAATTATTCAAAAGTGCAACATCAAATTGCCATCATCCATGTCACCTAGTACATCCTCTTCTTCGACACCATCATCATCTACATAGACAGGGACAATAGGCATTACTAATGGGAGAAACAAGGGAAAAGGACAAACACTCTTTGATTCTAGAGTTTTTCATCATATGGCATCTGTACAAGGGATGTTCTCTTCATTTGAGTCGTGTACTTTGCCACCTATTTTGATGGTTAACAATACATACACGCAACTAGAAAAGGAACTATTGATATTGGTGAGGGTACTTTCAATAATGTATAGTGTGTACCTTCCTGTCAACAAATCTCCTTTCCATCTACTAGATTACTCATTGTGGTGTAGGGAAGACAATTGAGTTCACTCTTGATTCAGTGATCATAAGAGACTTGGAGAGTAGAGATATCATTATTGTTGGGATGGCTGATCATGCACCTCACTTGTATACACTCCCATTTTGCTTCTTCTGATGATGTAGATCCATTGATTGATATTCACACTCATGCATCAAGTGTGAATCATGTTTTTGAGGAGAAGTTTGGTCACTTGAACCTTGGTGTTCTTTCATTTACTTCGGTTCATGAGACTAGTGTTGAGATTCCATCTCCTCCACCTCCTGCTTTTTCAAAGATTGACATCAACATGGTTTCTTCTACTTCAGTTGAGCAGGATTATTCAAGTCTTTTAGACACAGCTTTGTGGAATACTTTCTTGATAGGTATATATCAAACTTGTTTTATGAGTCTCATATTGTAGATTTTGAGGACACACTTGAGGGGATATTTCTTCTCTTTGACGACAGTTACAACACAATTGTTATCCCATCTACTTCATCTTTGGAGATTGTTCTTCATGAGTCTACCTAGGATTTTGGATTGGTCATACCTCACTGCATAGTGCCATCCTTTGATTCTAAGATGTGAACATTTCAACAGTTTTTAGAGACATCCATCATGAGACTTCTTCCCTCATATCTCTTCTTGGAGATGGAGTTTCTTCTACATCAGCCTTTGGATTGGTTTCTTCCTAGGGGGAGAAATGTTGTTTGCAGGTACAAGACACTTTCCAGTGTTCATCTTCAGGCATTCACCATCGGCACAGGAGTTACTTCATTGTGGGGGGACCTATAGTCTCACTCTTGCTATCATATGGGGGGTATTTGATTGTATATATGTGATAGAAGTAGTTATTGGGGGGTCATGTTTGAAAGGAAGCTAGATGTAGGAAAATCACTTCCTACACTAATCTAATGAGGAGAGATGTATGCAAATTCTTTATAACCTTTACAATTACAGTGATGTTAACACAACAATAGAGATATTGCAGCAATACACATACACACAGAACGTAGATAGAAGAGACAGAGACAAGATATAACATGGGGAAAACCCTTTCGGGTGAAAAACCCCACACTCCAAACCCTGCACAATGTATTATCAAAACAAAGAATGTTTACAACACACTTGCAATGCAAGTCTTCTCAGGAGTCTTCGATACTCGTATCTAGAGATATTTTGGTAGCATAACAGTACCTGTCAATTACACTATGCATCTCCCATCCAAGCACATGTTTAAATAGAGTTTACAAGGCAAAAATGGAACCTTCTTGAGATGGGTGTCCATCTTGGCCTCATGGCCCAAAACCCACACCTAAGGACACTTGTCCATCATCACAACATGGATTTTACGCTTGTCATATCACCCCATCCCAAAGTGGAAGCCTATTTCCAAGATAGGCTGTGACAGATGCTCTTATGCACCTTACAGCTATCATAGAATCTGTCATAATTGATAGCGCTTATAGTTGTAAGAGAATTTGTCATACACTGACTAAAAATAGCATATTCATCTTACAACATGTCATAACCTCCCTTGGGCGCCCAAAGATGCTCTTCGACACATGTCTTCACCTGTCATAGAATCTTCTATTTTTGACTCTTACGCGTCACAGAATCTGTCATAACACTTACGCGTCATAACTTCTTACACATTGCACAAGATGCCAACACATGGCAGAAAATCTCTACCACAATATGGCATGCCTATGTCCACTTGGGATGAGTTGACCATCCAAATCACATTACAAATGGAGTGACAACTCACTATGCCAATTCAAATTAAATGACAAAACAAGATGTGCAACCCAAAATACATCATAGGCAATTAAATAAATACATAATCAAATAATTAATGCTAGGAATTACCAAGGTTGAGACACCTTAATTCCCAACATTCTCCCACTTGTCGAACACCTTGTAAGAGCCAATAGAAATAACATGATTTAACTGCTATAGGCTGAGAGGTCCATAGACTCCAAACACCATCTGAACTTCTCTGTGCCCACTAGTTTCGTCAATGTATCCACAACATTCTTCAAAGTGTCTACCTTCTCTAATGTCACCTTTCCATCCTCTACCATGTCTCGCACAAAATGAAACTGTACATCAATATGCTTTGTTCTAGCATGGAAAGTTGGATTCTTTGCTAAGCAAATCGCACTTTGACTGTCACAACATATAGTAATCTGTCCTGCATCAACACCAATATCTGAACACAATCTCTTAAGCCAAATGGCTTCCTTGCAAGCATGAGTAGTTGCCATATACTCAGCTTCTGTCGTGGACAAAATGACCACAAGTTGCCGCTTACTCATCCAACTAATTGCACCACCGAACATAGTGAACACATAAGCACTGGTGGATCTCCTACTATTAATGTCACCTACCCAATCAGAATCCACA
This sequence comes from Cunninghamia lanceolata, assembly GCA_027924645.1. Lineage (NCBI taxonomy): Eukaryota > Viridiplantae > Streptophyta > Pinopsida > Cupressales > Cupressaceae > Cunninghamia > Cunninghamia lanceolata. The sequence continues at coordinate 14,238,467 of BSBN01001101.1, forward strand.
AATCCATGAATACTTATAGAATGCAGAGGTCCTATAGGATGACCATGATAACATAGGGAATACTCAGAAGTACCCCACAAATATCTGAACACTCTCTTCACTGCATCCTCATGTACCCATCCAGGATTAGGACCATAAACTAACTAAGGACTCCCACTGCTTGGGCAATGTCTGGTCTAGTACAGACCATAGCATACATCAAGCTGCTAATAGCACTAGCATAAGGTATTCTACTCATGTCCTCCATCTCAGAAGAAGACTTTGGATAGTCATTAACAGATAACTTTGTCCCCAAAGAAACAAGAACACATAATGGTCTACAATCTGCCAATGTTGAATCTATCCAACACAGTCTTCACATACTTACTCTAGCTTAACCAAAGTTTTCAGTTTGCTCTATCTCTTCTGATTTCCATTCCCAAAATGTACCTGGCTGCCACTAAGTTTTTCATCTCAAACTGTGCTAACAACTGACACTTCAAATCAGAAATCATATTCTTACCATTCCCAATTAACAGCATATCATCAACATATAATGCAATTATGAGAATGTGATCATTGTCAAATTTGTAATACACACAATGATTTGATTTTGACCTCAGAAATCCAATGGACAACACAAAGGCATCAAATTTCATATACCACATCCTAGGAGATTGCTTCAAACCATACAAAGACTTCTTTAGTTTGCAAACCAATTTTTTTTTACCTTTTTCTATGTAATGCTTTGACTGTGACATGTAAATCTCTTCCTCCAAGTCACCATGAAGGAATGTTGTCTTCACATCCATCTGTTCCACCTCTAAGTCATAAGCTATTGCAAGAGATAATAGGAACCAAATAGATGTCAGCTTTGAAACAGGAGAGAAAATTTCACCATAATCAATTCCCTCCACTTGTGAGTACCCCTTCGCAACCAATTTGGCCTTGTACTTTTCAACACTGCCATCTACACCAAATTTCTTCTTGAACACCCATTTACAGCCAACGGGTTTCCATCCTTCAGGCAAAGGCACCAAGTCCCAAGTTTTATTCTTCTCCAAATAAGCCATCTCATCTTCCATGGCCTCCTTCTAGGAACTTGCATCTTTCATGCCCATAGCCTTAGTAAGCAAGGCACAAGTACAACTAGAATCAAACAGTGAATAACCAAACCTATCAGGTTGCTTCTTTGTTCGTGTAGACCTCCTTAAAAGTTGAGGTTGAGGTTCTGCTTCTTCTTCTAAGCTTTTAGAGCTGCTAGAGCTCTCCTCCTCATTAGGTCTCACAGGGTCTGTCGGTTCAGTCTTCTCAGGGGTAGTGGAAAACTTAACCACATCCTCTTTTTTTCTCTCTTCTGGATGTAGAACAACGAAAGGTGTTAGCTCTCTGAAAATAACACTTCTGTTATACAACACTTTTTCAGCCACAGGATCCCAAAGCTTGTATCCTTTCACACTGACACCATAGCCATTGAATATACACTTACTAGCCTTGTTCTCCAATTTTGACCTCTTCTCTCTAGGCACATGAGCATATGCCTCACAACTAAAAACACGAAGATGTCTTACTGAAGGCTTCTTACCAGACCACACCTCCATGGGTGTCTTACCAACAAGAGCTGATGTAGGAGACATGTTTTCTAGGTAGCAAGCAGTGGCAATAGCTTCAGCCCAAAACTTTTGTTCGAGTCTAGCTCCACTAAGCATACTCCTAGCCTTCTCCATCAGTATCCTATTCATCCTCTCTGCAACTCCATTTTGCTGCGAGGTGTATGGAGTTGTCTTATTTCTTTCAATCCCATGTTTTTTACAAAACTTATCAAATTTTGTGGAAAAGAACTCACCACCGTTGTCAATTCTCAAACACTTATTCTTTTTACTAGTCTGACTCTCAACAAAAGATTTAAACTCTTTGAATCGACTAAAGTCTTCAGATTTGCTTCTGAGAAAATAAACCCATGTCCTTCTACTATAATCATCTATGAAAGATACAAAATATACAGATTTAGAGATTGAAGGAACATTAACTAGACCAAACACATCAGAATGAATAAGATCCAACACACCAGAAGACTTATGAGAACTCAAATAAAACTAAACATGGTTTTGCTTTCCATATATACAATGTTCACAAAAGTTGAAATAGAGATTACAATCATCTAACCCCTCAACGAGGTTTTTATTTTTTAGGGTTCTAAGACCCTTCTCACCAATGTGGCCAAGTCTCTTATGCCATAACATTGTCTTCTCAGCAAGAAGCTTGACTTCCAAAGAAATTTCATTATGGTGTGAGACTTGCTATCTCCCACATGATCCATTAAAGTGTGTCGTCACCCTCTTAATGATCAAGGAGGAGGAATTCCCTAATGAAGAAGGTAATGCATAATATCATAAAGATGGCATTGATTAGCTTGATGCATTTGAATATGAATATATGTGGATGAAGAAAACAATTATGATGGCCATAAGGAAACTAATCAATTTTTTTAGTATGATCATAACATTGGTCCAAATCAATATGAGTTACCTTATCATTATTTTGAGCACATGACGGATCTCATACATCAGCGGTACAAAAGATCCAAGTTGTCAAGTGAAGACATAAGGGGCCTTACTAACATAGTAGTAATTTGCAAAATCAAGGTGGAAATAAACTAAGAAATAGGCAAGTGCCTATGAGAAATGATGCTACTATTTCTAGACCAAACAAAATTGACACAAATTTTGAAAATGACAAGAAAAGGATAGAAGTTGAGATCACGAACAACAATGCCACCAAGAAGGTGATGGAAAAGAGGAAGAAACTAGCATGACAATAAGTAGTAAACAAGAAATATGTGGCTAAAAATCATGAGCATGATGTACCATAAGATGTTGCATATACTCCTAAATTAGGGAATCTTGAGAATAGGGCCAAGCAAGTTTAATCTAGGCCACTAAAAAAGTAAAGTGGAGACAAAGAAAATAGAAAAGAACCAATAGGTAAGGATGTAACTTCTTTTATTTAATTTATGCAGTTCATTCTTGATGCAAATGATGTAACCATTCCACAAAATGCCTCTTTGCCCAACTATAACCCTATTGATGTAGCTCAAGTCATGAGACAAGTTAGAATTTTAATGCCAATAGGGGAGCTCCTTAAAATTCCTAAGCATAGATAGAGAGTGATTTATCTTACATCATTATTGTAAATGAGTCATGACAACCTGCTAATGTTCCCAATGATGCTACAATTGACAAACATACCCAAGATGTAGTTAAATTTTAAGGTTTGATAGCATTAGAAATAATTTTTGATAGTACAGATTGCTATAAGGTTAGAAGTAGGTCAATCAATGAAGATGGTATTGAAGGTGTGAAACTAGGTAGTGAAGTAGTTCTCAGGATGATATTCATTGGCAAGAAACTGAAACCTTTTGAAAAGAAAATGTTGATTGCATTGCTGAGAAGATTTAGGAAGTGTTTTGCATGGTCTTGTGATAAACTCAAATCTTACAAAGAGGACTTATTTCATCATACAATTCCTCTCCAAACTAATGCAAAGCCTTTCTGACAAAATAAAGACTGATAAATCCAAGATTAGCCCCCCAAAAGAAAAAAGAGTTGATAAAGTTGAAGGAAGAAGGTATCATCAAGCTTATCTAACATTTTGAATGGGTGTCAAACCTTGTCCTAGTTAGGAAGAAAAATGGACAGATCCAGTTGTGTCTAGACATTAGAAACCTACACATTACATCCCTCAACAACAATTACCCACTTCCAAGCATGGACCAATTGCCACATCAGTGCACCAACAAAATGTGACTTAATGCACACCCATTGGTCCACCCTTTTTTAGGAAACTATTTGACGCCTCAACAAAAAGTGTGTTGATGTGGCATCATATTTGATGATGTGACCTTGCCAAATAAGCTACTGTAAAATTTTTAGAGTGATTTGAAATTGCCATGTATATGTTAAAATAAATAGTGATTACTTATTTATTTCTATCATTATATTGAAAGTGGCATAATTTATATGTACTATGAAGAGCAATTTTAAAAATAGTTTACACAGGTCCTAAATTAAATAATAGATAAATATTTCAACTTCCAAACTAGTATATGTTGATAAAATAATGGGGAAATGTATGGTGAGAGTAGAATGAGGAGAGATAGCTTAGGATTCCATTGTTGTTACAACACTATGGTTATTAACCTAAAGGTTTATCAATCAAGTGATATAATTTGGGTTTGAATAACTTGAGATTGTCATTTTGTAAGCTTATTGGTTTATGTCTAACATGAGATCAAATGAAAATAGGATTCTAGTACATTTTGAGCCTAAGGTTGAATCAAGGGATTGGCTAAGAAGTGTGAGATATGAAAGAATGGAAATAGAAGAAGATGTAGAAGTAATATTTTAGGAATTATAAGCAAAAGTGGCTAGGATAGCCATGGTTGATGGAAAGTTAGATAGGCTAGAAAGTATGACACTCACCCTAATAGCAAGAATGGATGGAAATAGGGTGCACCAAGATGGAGGTAAACATGAGTTTGGTGTTTCACAAAAAGACACGCCAAAATCTAATAAGGTTTTCAACATAAGGCCAAAACCGATCCCATCTTATTAAAAAAGATGGTCAAATAGCAAACGGGATCCCGTTTTGTTCTGTACTGACAGAGTAAGAAATGGAATCCCGTTATTTAAAATTTGAATTTTAGGCTCTGATTTTGCTTTGTAACCCAGTTCAAGAAAATCTTTGGGGACCCGAACCTAACCTATGGACTTGGTTTGACCTACAGTTTGAAGGTCCTGTTAATGTCACAACAAAATAGTGACTTTGGGCATATGTCTGATGGTCTTTTTTGCAGATTTTTTTGACGAAATTAAAACCCATTATAGATGAGACAATGTAGATTCCAAATATGTAATTTTTTTTACAATTGGATTATTTTTCTATTTTTCAATTAATTTATGATGAAATAGGTCCATAAACTTGAATTATCAGGGTTTTTTAGTATTTTAATAACTTTTTATTAAAATATTTTTTTGTAAAAAAAATTGTACGAAAACATACTTTAGACAATTCTTTTCAATTTAATTTTTTTTTTCAAAAAATATTAAGTTTAAGTCATCTTATGCGTGATGTACACGACGACTTTTTAAAACACCAAATTTGGCCAATAAAAATTTAACAAAAACAATATTCAATAAAAAATTACAAAAAAATATGGAAAACGTGCTTTAGTGAGTTACAAATCTTTTCCCAAAAGGATTTAGAAAAATATGATTATTTCGGTCAAAATATGGATGACGTACATGTGCATGTTATAGCAAAAGAAAAATGACTTTTAAACAATGGTTTTTAGAAATGCCTATTGAAAATCAATTTCTATCATCTGGGTATTAAAAAAAATTACATATTTGGAAACTAGATTCTAAGTACTACATTTCATATTTACTAACTTTTTTCAAGATTCCACCTTTAATTACTTCAAAATTTTAAGTCAAATGTGACAAATTCTGAAAATCAGGGAAAACACTTCCACTTTTTGGCCAAAAAGTGGACTCAACTTCTTGCACACACCCACTATACAAAAATTGTATCGAATTTATCCTTGCAAAAAATATTAATAATGGGTCGAGATCTCTTCTTCCTCATCGCCCCAGACTGGCGTCAAAAGGATCAAGTCAGTCTTTAAAAGAAAATAAGTAAATATACACGAACATAAAATGATTCGACATAAAAGAGAAAAATAGGATTACTCTATCCTTAATATAATCCCAGAGCATCTCTCGAACATGAAACGAAATTATCGTTGAAATCCTTTCCAAATTGACATCTCATCAATAGTCGATCTGAGATAATCTCAAGATAGTGAACTATCTGACACATACCTTAACTTCACAAGGGTTCACATAATGGTCAATGTGAAACTTCAAATGGCAACTCGGTCTTTTCAAAATATCTATCCCCTTCTCTCTAGTGATACTCTTCTTCCACTCTTGAAGGTAGATTCTTTTTCCTTGGTTACACTCACAGTCATACAAACTATGATCAGTGTATCATCATTAAATCAGAAAACATCATGATAAAATAATCTCAACATGTAATCTCATGTCTAATCTAAGAATTAACCATAATCCATATAATCAATGATTTATCCTGACATTTTCTGCAAACATCAAATCATTAACCTATGATTATTTATCCAATTTATCACATAAAAAGTAAAATTAAACTTTGTCAAGATTGGGGATGTAACATAATGACTATGTCAGCGAAATTATTTCCTAGAACCTTGACAAATATCACTTTAGACTAGTTCTATACCTTACATATTGGTTCCCTATACTCCTTTTTTGACATGGTTGATGCCTTTATCTCTCATTTTCAATTTTACATGGAACCCAAATTCTCTTAAACACTTGAGTCAATGAAAACAAGATGTTAATGAAAGTGTTGAAGGCTTTGCTTCTCATTTCTTTTCCTTGCTTGTTTAATGGGATTGCCATTGTCCTAATGGCCTTCTTCTACCTCTTTTTCATGAGAACTTACTACCATAAATCCAACAAGCTTTGTTTTTTCAACGATTTTATTGTCTTTCTAACTTAGTTCTTTGTCCCATTGAAATTGACCAAATCCTCCTAGACCATTCTCACCTCAAATATCATGAGACCTCTCCTACTGCTCCACCCATACATCCCCCTCATGACTTTTCTCCACCTACCCAACTTGCTTCCTATCTGTCCAAAATTGAACCTAGATCTTATACATCTCTTATTGACCCATTTGAACATATCTTACCCATGCTCTTAGAATCCAAAGAAAGTTCTAAAAACCATTCTATCCTTACTCCTTCCCTAATTTCCCCTATGTCACTTGTCACTATGAAACCCATTATTATTTTTGAAGCCCCTCCTGTACCTAGTGTGTATCTAGCTCCTATTGTTGTTGATACACTTCTCCCTTCTTCCAATAACATGTTCCAATCCATTGCTAACATTCTTTCTATAACTTTTGTGTTTACTTTTGCTACACCTTACCCTTTAGAGAACTCTCTTCTTCATTCTCCTTGTGAGGTGCACTTGGTAGAGTCATCAGATCACTTCACTTTTATGATCGATTGATTCCACTCACACATTAATTATTTCGGTTGTATTAGTACAAATTATGTGGCACATGTAACTTTCTTCTTTTGCTTGTTGTCATTTCATGGCGCCACAATTCAGGTGCAACCATCTTTCTTGGTACAACACAACCATCTTCATCTTTGTTGTCCTCACCCATATTCTTAGGGTAGGCACAATTTCTTTTGCCTATTCTAGAGGCAACATATCATTGACAGTGGAGGCATACATCCTTCTTAAGGACCTTTCCCTCTTTCTATCCTCTCTCATCTACCTTAAAATCAATTGCATACACTTCTTCTATGCAATTATTTTAAGGGGGCATACATCTACCATTTACACATCCTAGCATGTTTTCCTAGCATCTACTATTTGTGGTCCCATATACATGGTATGATTCGACATGGCCATCCTCATTAGGATTACTTAGCAATAAAGTATGCTACCATATATAATAATTGGTATTGTATTTATGTATGTATCACCTAGCAACAAAGCATGCTAGTCCAATGATCCTAAACTCTGTCAAAACATTTGAATCACCTAGCAACAAAGCATGCTAGTCTAGTGATCCTAAACTCTGTCAAAACATTTGAATCACTTAGCAATGGAGTATGCTATGTAATGTTCCTTACCTGGTTTGCCCTAGGATTTGCTTGTGGATGAGGTTTAGGGTTTCTTCTCTTTAAATATTATCTTGGGATAGTACCTGTAACATCATAAATATACAAGTCCATATTGCTAAATGTTAGTCTTAATATCTATTGTCCAGCAATCCAACATAATCTTACTTACAAATGAAACTACATAAGTAAGAAGAGTTGCTCAGCATGCCAGGGGAGGGAATCATAAAAGCTTAAGTAGCCTAAGGTCTACCATTGTCCTATTGCCCAAACCCTTGCCTTGGGCCTATGGGGCATAATCCTATGTGGAAAACCTCACCCCTCCTTGACCCAACCCTTGCCTTGGGCCTGTGGAGCAGAATGCCCAACCCTTGGTTTGGGCCTATGGAGTAGAAACCTAGGTGGGTTATCAGACAATCTACTTAAGTTATGATCCACCCCTCCTGACAAGATCACAATCAGAATGCAAGAAGTCCTAAACAATTTCCAAATATGCAATCATTATTTATCTATTTATATTTTGCTTCCATTATTCTATAAAGAGTCAACCATGAATATATAATGGTGTAGAAGCAAATATCATAGAATCTATGTTTGTAGTCAATCATCCTATCTTACAGATTTCTGCAGTCTATGATTCAGTTTTAACACTTACTTATATATAGTTCCAAATGAGGGTTTAGCATACATCAATTACACATACATACAAATTGGTATTAGTTCAAAGATAAGCCATAACATTCGTTGCCACATCTAATGTCCAATAACCATGTCAAAATTTCATTTATTCCAGATCTAATTCTATCACAGCAGAATGGCTTCAAACACGTCAGGGATAATTTGTGCATTTCAATGAATAAATATAAGGTGTATGTTACAACATTATGTTTGATTGAGGAAAACTAAATGTTAGAACTAAGTGAGGGATCTCACCTGCTTCGATCTGCTAGTTCCTTTGTTCGTCCTCCTTGTTCTCTAGCTATTGATTTTCTTGCCTCTTTATATGCGTCGAAACATTGCTTTCTTCCTAGACGCGCCCTTGTGACTCATGCCTTTTGCTAATTCATTGTACTAAGGATGATTAAGTCAATTAGTTAACAAACCATAATTTATGATTAGATCGATCATATTGTTTATCTAATAGGGATCGCAATTAATTGATTGTGCATCATTAGACCTTATAATGTTTGCAAATAAAAATGTATTTTGAGAAATTAATTATTTCTTCTTCGGGGTTATGACATGCTAGTGCAAGTGATTCAACTTATCAACTAATTTTCATGATCCTAGTGACAAAGTAAGCTAGACCTTGAATCATGCATTCTCTTTTGTACCAACTATATTCTCTTCTCTTTGTACACATTAGCTAAATCTCTCCAAAGAAAACATTCTACTCATCACATTCTTCTCGTTGTATAAGATTTCCTCTCTAGTTGTTGAACATTATGTATGTTATTTTCCTTTCCATATACATGTTTGTGATGTTCTAACTCAGTTTGTTTTGCAAGTTTTATGTTTCTTTGACATCTTTGTTTTGCAGGTTATATTTTTCTAACACTTTTGTGTTGCAAGTTTTGTTTTTCCCAACATCTTGTTCTATAGATTCTTGGTTGGGGGCATGAGACTTCTTGATTGAGATTGTTTTTATGTACTTTTCTTTTCTATAATAAGTTAGTGTAGCTATATCACCTAATAACATCAACCTACTAAAGTGGGCGCAAAACCTAAGGTTAAAAATTGCATAACATGCAATTCAACACTATAAACTATCCTTACTTTAATGTCCACTCCCACAGCATGTCCTAGGATCATTTTAGCCTAGCCTTGGCCTATTACCCACTCTTAGTGCCAGCGTTATGTTGTGTTTTTGTGTGTTCAACACTATAATGTGTATTGCCATGTGTCCCCTATGTTTGTGTTATGTTTTGTTCCCATCTTGTGAAGTCTTAGAGCATGTTGTACTTGGACGTTAGCATGACACACACATGTTTGTGCAACACATTAGTGTCCTCTAACTATATAGTCATATAATGTCCATGTTTTTGACTTATCAGTGACCTTTTAGATTCCAAACATTCATTTGTAACCATTATATGCCTAGTGCTTGGAAGTCCAATAGTAACATTTACGTTCTAAAGGACTATTGAGCTTTCCTCTCATTCTTCCACTTGAGGCAACCTACACTCTTTTTGATGCTCATTCCCTCATGCATGGTTGAACTCTCCAAGACAACCTACAACACTCTTTTTGGCTCTTGACAACATTTTACATCACTCTACAACACCTTGCTACATTCTAGGATTTATTGCACATCCTTGGTGTCATGAGCATCCTCTGTTATTAGTGTGAAAAATGGTTTGTTGTGTTTATCTTCTTTTCCTTTTTTAATCTATATTTTTCATTGTTTCCCTTGACACTAATGGATCTATCACCTCCTATGTCCATTCATACACACTAGGGTGTTAAGCTTTTGTAGAGCTAAAGTTTAATGCTTATAGATTTATTTTAGTTTATTGATGTTCTTAGTCGTAGATGCATGTATGCTAAGCACACACACTTAAACACATTTTCCCTTATTCCATTGACTGCTTCTGGAGGTCAAAAGACCAAAATAAGGGGTTGACCTTGTTGGTAAACAGATTTGTCACCGTGAAATGACCTTTGAAAATGACCCGTTGCCCTTAGTGTAACATCCACCAAGGAATAACAAGAAGTAACTAAGTTTTCACAATGGTAATTTTTTTTTTTTTACTAGGCAATCACATGCAAAAGCTACTCATCTATAAACCAATACAACATTTTTCATTTTATCATACACATGATCTCATTTTCCTAAAGCTGAAAGAAATGATATACATTACACATTTTGTTTTCTAACAAATGAAATTTTCTTGAAACAACATAAATTGGAAACATACCATTAACATGCATCCCGATTGTCGATCCATCTCATTCAAGACTCGGCATTCCTTGGTATTTGGAAGAGAAAGTATCTTCAAGGAGCTTAACCTCCAACCACAGACCGTCGGTCTCCCGCACTCCTTCCTAACCGGAAGTGGCCCTACCCTACTCAAGAGGATAGACTTAGGATAACCATCGGCGTTTGCCATCTGAGCTCTGGTGTTGTAACCTATGTGTCTTGTTATCGCGCAGATCCCTAGATACCCTCTAGTCATGCACGACACTCCACAAGAAACGCCATCCAGTTACGGTGAACGTTCGATGCACTTGAGGATAGTACATCACCTTGGCCAAAGGATTTGTTTTTAATTAGCGTTCTAAGAACGCATGAACTTGGTTCACCCACCCTACTCGACTTGAACTGGTCGAAATTCTACAGTTTCCTATTTGTGTTATTTTTTAACTATTTGATGACCTTGATGACCTCAAGGGTTTAGGATATCCTCCTACAATAGCGCATGGCGCAACTTTACTCTTATCTCGAGTTCAGAGTTTCATAATCCATTTTCATGTAAAAACCTTTCTTAAAGCGCCCACTCCTAAGTGGTTTCCTATTTGTTTACTTGCTTCCCATGTTTACACAACATACTCAAAACATTTAAAGCCATTTCCCATTATTCCAAAATTTGAGGATTCTAGACTCATATGGTCTACAAGATAAAACGATTCTAGCACCGTCGCATGCAACGTAATTTCAACTCACATGCGGGTTTCCAATTCAAATTGTTCATTTCAGAACATGACGGTTTCCTAATCATTACCAAACTTTATCCTCCTACTCCTCTTTCCGTGTCATTAGTTTCACATGGTTCAATCAAGATGAAAGTCATAAATAAAATATAAATGATTATGGAATCTTCTTATGTCAACAAAGATGACCAACGCATGGTCGACCTTTAGTTAAAGATGTATGATGGTTAAGACATCAGCTGTTTACAACTGCATTTTCCGGCTATTAAACACTCTAATTTTACGTCAAGATGTGCTTAAAACTGTGGTTTTTGACTTCTACGCAACATGCACGCGGAGCAACATGTTTACTCGCTGTGGAGTTATCGTTCAAGGAAGGTATATTGCATCTTGCATCAAAATAAGTTCGTTCCTAAATGGATATGCGTTAGAGAACTGTGTTCGTTTATTACACCGCTTAATTTATGGCAAAAAATGCTACAATTTTTGCGTTTTACGAATTCAAGAAAATAGCATACTATTTTTTCTGAGTTTTTAAATTGCAAACACAGTGATGATACAACAATATTTCTATTTCTGAGTCTTCAAATCTCAAACATAGCAATGATACTATTACGTGGATTTACCGCATACATATATCATACTAGGTTTACGTTGTCGTACATTTCTTTCTCATTTAAACGCATTGATCTTTTGGCAAAGTGAGTCTTACTTACAGATCTAAACTGAGAAGAATAACGAAGGAAATGAACCTGTTGATAAAAATGGAGATTGCTGTTGTAACTCCACGTCCTCCTCTATTTTTCTTCGAAGCTTTCTCTTTTATCTCCTTCAGAAAAATAACGACAGTCCACACGAACCAGATTCCTCTCTCTGCTAGACACTATTCAAGACAAGGCAGGCTCCTTACTTAGAAAACATCCACCCACAGACAACTACAGGCTTCTTAGTTACCTCTCCCTCTGCTTTCTACTCAGAAGAATGGATCGCTCCCTAGAAATAACCTATCACTCCTTCCCTCACTCACGTTTTGCTCATTCCATCAGAAACTTACTTCCTCTACTAAAACTCTCAAAACTCTCTCTCTTGCTGCCGTTTTCTTTACTCTTCACATAGCCGGACTCTCCTCCTGTCTCTCTCTCTGCTCGTTCTAACTCATAACCCCCAGTTTTTAACCTCCCAACACTACTTCCTTCCCTCGCGATGATGCCCTTTCTCCTCTACTGCCGTTTCTTTTCTCACAGCCCGACCACCATCCCCTCAAACGACCTCTCTCCTCCTTTTGTGTCGGTCTCCAACTAAAACAATCACCGTTTTCTCCTTTCCTCTCTCAACCGCAACTACACCCTATCCATCGAGGTCTCCCTCAACTCTACTTCGCAATTACTTTTTCCTCCTCTTTCGCAGTTTCTCCCGCCATTTCACCCTCAACGATGGCTCCTTCATCCTCTCTTACACCTTGCGAAGGAGAATCTCTCATTAAACTCTTCATTCACGTTCTCCCCTCTCCTACTGCCCGCGAGGAAGGTTCTAACAGCTTCCATCCACCTTCCATGAATCTCTCTACTTCTACAACTACCTCCGACTTCTCCTAACCTCCGCAGTTCTATCTTCTTTCACACAACAGCCACCAAACCTCTCCACCTTCCTAGATAATGGAGTATCACATTTAATATCGATTACGCTCCTTCACCAAAAGCAAACTGCCTTCCTCTCACGTTTTGGAAAAAGGAATCTCTCCAAAGAGTTCTCAGTTGACATAATTTAATCATATGGGTCGGCACAATTGATTTTAAACCCAACTTCCCATTTATCACGACCAATCAAAAGGTGGTGGTTCCTAAGGCGACGTGGCTTGCTAGAAGACATAACGACTCCGCCTTCACTCGAATACCAAGTTATCTAATTCAATCCAAAAGCCACCATAAGAGGTATTGTGGAGTTAAGCTCAGCTTGGTGGTGGTTTAGGAAATGACTAAAGCATCGTTTTGGTCGAAAAGGGACAAGAGGCAAAGACCAACTTACTAAGAAAGCTCAAAGTTAGATTGACAACTACTCGCGGTCAAAGACAGAAGAACGACGACCAAATAAATTATTTCACGCTAAGGCTACAAATCAACATTCGTCGATCTACAAGAATAGAATAACTTCACAATACAAGTTCGACGCGTTTTACGACAATCACGACGGATTGATCGTAACGCGAACGAGTTCTTACGACGTTAGTCGCACAAAGCCGACTTCTCGCGTCTTTCGACTACGAGACAAGATTTACAATTTCGCCACATGAAGGTTCAATAAACACTTATAAACGAAAATATTAAACGTCTAAATAAGTCGACTTGCTATGATGGACTTACAATGACATCGACGACTCCAAGATTCTTCATGACATTGACATCTAGTTAACTAACCCAACCGACAAACAAGACTAACTGGTTGGTTCCAAGGTTTATCTACCTGTTTGGTGACCTCAGTAACAAATGCCCATGGTTAATTTCCAGAGTCTATACTCTCTCTCGAAGATACTTTCTCTTCCCGTCGAACACGGTCCACCTGTTCTTGCATCGACAGACTCACATACCATTTTGTGGTCAAAGCACCTATGTTCATATCAAAACATAATATATCCAAACATCATTGCATTTATTATAAAGACATTTAGTCTACAATATCACCTTGATCGTAATCATTAGATTCCACAATTCAATATAACAACTTTGTAAGATAAATCGTCAATTTCCATGTCATTCACAACATATTAAATTACTAAAATTCGCAAGAAAGTAAATAGCATATTTGTTTTCAAAAAGAGGGATGTGACACTTAGAGTGGTGATTAAATTGTCCCAACAATTGGAGAAGTTGTTACTGGGCTAACAACTTTCTTCTACATTTGAGAGGGGTAGCTCCCTCGTATGATAAGGGTATTTGTGGGTTTTTGAGTACTTTTAGCCTGAAAGTACAGAAAGGAGGAAAAGGAAAATTAACAATAAAGATGATTAATAAAAACCCTAACAGTAGACATATGAATACTGGTTCAGATTTCACAAACTCAGGACAAATTATGAGGGGATTTCACCATAGAAGTTAGAAACTATTTTTCTAAACTTCATGATGAATTTCACAATGTATGTGCAATAATGATGAAGAAAGATGGCAAATCTCAACATACGAAGAGATAATTTATCTTAACACTTTCAAATCAGGATATCGAGACATGATTGTGCTTCATCACCGCAATTGCATGCTTTAATGGATAACTTTGATTTACACAAATACATAGGAAGATCACCAATTTGACATACGAGAAACTAGTAATCATAACTCAAAAATACATCAAGAACATGCGAACTGAAATGTATTCTTCATTATCTTTTCGAAATTATACAATTCCAAAAGTAAACTATACAATGTGTAAGACCAAAAATGTTCCAAGAAGTTTCTTCATAAGTTCCCCCTGCAAAAGTTCTCCTTAAAAAGTCCCCTTTACATTTGAAATAGCCTTGTATTTATAGGCTTGTTCCCAGTAACTACTTTGTAACCACTTGATAACTACTTCATAACTACCCTTTTTTTTTTGAAATACAATAATATAATAAACCTTATTTTTGGTTACTTTTTACATCACTTTTTCAGAAATAAGGTTTGTTTTCTAACCTTTAGTTACAAATAGTGACTTAAGTTACTTTTACATAAAAAGTAACTTGAGACTTACAAGTTTTAAGTTACAAACTTCGCTAAGTTCTTTTCATCTTCATCTGCTCCTTTTCAACAATCAAACCTCGCCAGATGTTGAAAACTTCTCTGGATACCTAAATCTTAAACTCATGTGTCCATGCATACAAAATATGAACTTGTGAAGATACCATGTCTTTCACTAATTACATTGGCACAATAGGCATAGCCAGGATGATGTACATTTTCTTGCTTTGATCACAACCGTAAATGCCATTGTCATCATCTCTTAAGCTAATTTTTCTAGCTTTGCATAGATTTCCATTGTATATGAATGTGATGTATATGAATGTGATCTATCTTCTTTGTAAAAAGCATGTACCATTTTGTTAATTCTTTTATCTTTCATCAATTCCCTTGCCATCTAAACTCCACCCTACATACATTTTGAAAATCCAAATTAAAAAGTATTATTGCTATGAATACTCCTCAGAAGTGTATATTCGCATGTGATCTTGCACCAAGAAAGCACGCCCTACAACCACCAAAGGTCTAACTATCATCTTAACGATAAAATTTTTGGTGTCCTCAAGGTAGCCAACACAAGCAAGAAGATTAACCATGCACACATAATGAACAAGTGTAGCTCTCATGTAATATGATATACTTGAAGTATTTACATCCATCATTCACTAAACCCTACTCCCAAACCCTCATTCTAGTGACAAAGATCATGGTAGTTGATTCTACAAAGGTTGATTACATCTGCTTTGAATGCTTCCAATTCATTTTGTGTATATGTTGCAATCATTGCATTCCATAAAACCACATTTCTCTGAGGTAATTTGTCAAACAGTTTGAGTGCCTTATAAATACTTCGTGCTATGCAAAGATTGTAGAATTTAGCTATACACCTGCCAATGACACTTGCTTGTAAGTTTCTGTAGCCTTCAAACACATTTTTTGATTAACTAGCCATCTTTGCAGTTCATAGTTCATGAGAGCGCATTAATGTATACATCCTTCACATCATTTTGATGTGATATTTGTTTCCTCATTTCTCAATGACCACAAATTTCACCCATTTTATCTCAAACTTTTTACTCTTCAAAAATGAATGATATAATTTGATTGGTGAAAACCAAAACAAGATTTGTCAATCTTTTTTTTAAAACCTAAGAAAAGCTGTCTCTACCAAAAAAAAAAGCTTATGCTAGTTACACCGTGTTTGTTAATGTGAGAGAGAGAAATGCTCATATGCAATGTCTATTCTTTCCACGCTATGCAGATATTTTTACCACACATTTCCAACTATAATATCAGATAGAATTTCATGTTCTGGCGCGGCAGAGAGGAATGCTGGCAAAAGTTTTGGAGTCTAGCTTTTGCACCTACCATAATGCATTTGTTTGAATGTTTTTAACACCTTTTCAATAAACGCAGTTTGTATACATGCTACGATCATTACATAGCATGAGATAACATTTCTTTGAAGTCGGACTATCAAACAGTTGATAATGTGTCTTTTCCATGATTCCACATCTGTGTCTACTATTACGTTTGCTTGAAAAGTTCTTAAACCTTCTTAATAGTTTTAGTCTGTGCATAGCTTACAATCATTGTTGTCCTTGAAACCATATTTCTTGGGGGTATATTATGTTAAACGGCTCACATGTAGAGTATCTGCATCTATAATATATATCTGACAGAAATTATCCTTCCATAGATGTATCACGGTGGACACCCATACCGTTATGCTTTGCTGGATGCTCAAACCTTTTCTCTAAAGCTCCCATTTACACACAGGCTGAGAAGATTTTTTTTTAAATGGTTGTGGGGTTTCTTGTAATGTAAACACCAAGTTTATAGAAGTCATTACCCTCAACTTCTCAGATAGCAATGATTCGATAGCAAGCTCTACCAGAAACTTTGTTTAGCAAATCTACTTTTTCAATACCATCATAGCATTTCGTGAGATAATATTGCATCAAGATGCTTTGATTATGTTTTGGTGGATGTGCATATACTATCCCAAAGCAAGAAGGCCATTGAAGAATGTCGTGAGTAATTCTAGAAATTTGCTCGAAAGTTTCAAAAACTCCTTCAAAAAAATCTATTTTGTGCAAGCTTTAGGTAGTTATGGTAACTACTTTTCATTTTGATCATTGGCTTTAGAGATGTGTTTCAAGTTATTAAAAGACACAACTCATACTTTCCTTTTTCAAAACTTACAACTTCATGGGTTACCGAAAAATACAACTAGATAGGTTTTGAAAAAGTGAAACTTCCTAGAAGTTATTAAAAATTGAAACACACACCTTCATTTTAGTTAGCCAAAACTGAAAGTTGCTTCCCACTTTCATTTTTTCCTAAGTAGCCTTTAACTTAGCCAAAATTGAAAGTAGATGTCAACTTAGTCAAAACTCAAAGTAGACGCACGCTTCGCCGAAAGTGAAAGTTGACACAAACTTTTATTTTTTTCTAAGTAGGCCAATAACAACTTTCTTTTTGAAGAAAACTCTCCACTTAGGCAAATTCACATGTGATACCATTTTGACTTAGGCGAATTTACAACTTGTGAACTATGCAGGCACAAAAAATGGCAAAAAGTGCATAACTTTTAATTGGAATGTCAGATTGTCATGAAATCTTGCCACATTACCCATAATAACACCATGAGATCTCCTACCAGATGATTCTTCTCCAGCTCTTATAGAAACCATGATTTAATTGTTTCTGCCAACTGCCCGCCGAAAAATTGAAAGTTTAATATCTCCCAAACTGTAAGAATTCTTGACCCAAAAAGTTGCCACATTAGGTGAAATGGAGTCACGAACACTGTCATAAAAATTATTTTGTACCATCTATCACAGATTTTCAATATTTAATTATTTTCATAAAATGCCGCAAACTGGATAAGTGTGCCCGAGAAACTCAGTGAAATGATGAGTGTCTCTACTCCAAAATGATGTTGTTATGCAAAGTTCAATGTAGGGAAATAGATTGTGACATCTCAGAAATAAGTTATCTCAATGACTTATGTAGGAAAAATGTGACACTGGTGTTTTGCAATCGAAAGGTGACTCTGGAAAAAGGGTTCAAAGCATGGTTAGATTTGTCATTTTGACACAAAAATTTTAAATTTGGAAGTGTTGAAAATGAGGCCAACAGACCTAAAGGCAAGCTCTTAAGCAATCACCAACATTTTTCTTGTCCTGGCTATAGGTTTTTGAGAGGCTATCTCACATGGAGGTTTCATTCTCTTTCTCCTTCTCTATTATATTTTCAATAATCTCGTTATAGAGCTAGTTTGAGTAGATTTCTTCCTTGATGTGCATTTCTAGGTATACCTGGTACTCTATCCTTCATGTCCTTACCTTCATGTGTGTATGCTATACAGATTCTGAAAGTAAACTTTACTTTTCTGCTACCTGGGATGACATCGAACAGATTTGATGACAATGTGATGTGCTAGTGCCTGTGCTAGTGAGCTTCCAAACTTATTTTTCAGCTTCCTGTTGCCTCCTCTTTACTATTCTACAATTAATTTTTAGAGCCTACTTTTGTATTTCCAATTTTCCTTGTTTCCATTTCCTAACTTCATTAAATGTTATATAAATTTAACATATTGTATATGCCTAAAAATGACATGATCCATTCTAAACAAATATCCTAAATATTTATTCCATTCTTCTACCAATTAAATAAATATTCTAAATTTATTTAATCGATTCACTATTCCATAATTAAATAAAATCTATTTATTTAATTAAATTCCCTAAATTCTTCTAATGTCTCACATAATTAAATAATCCTACATTATTTAATTAATCCTAAATTCCTCTATCCTAAGTTCTAATTCCAAAAATCCACCTCACACTTTCCACCTCACCTTGTCCACCTCACCCTGTTGCACATGTAATTAAATATATTAAATATTTAATTACCTAGTATTCCCTCACCCACATGTCCTATTTCTTCTCTAAATCAAAATTAGTTAACTTCTCAATTAAAACTGTTAACTAACCAATCAATTCTGTCAGCTCCTTAATCTATTTGGATAACTGATCAATCAATTCAGTCAATCCCTCAATCCATTCTTCCAACTGACTAATCAAGTTTGTTAACTGATCAGTTAATGGAGTTAACTCTCCAATCAATTTTGTCAAATCCCCTCTTTCATGATGAAGGTGGGACACTTGTCATATTTCTACTGGTTGCACATTCCTCAACCATCCTCAACCGTTGATCATCACACTTCTTCTCAACTGTTGATTCTCATTCTTCTGAGTCTATAAAGAAGCTTCATCCCTTCATTCTATTCATCCAGGTTATTTGTATTGTTACTCTGTAGAAATTCACCAGCGCGCCTTTGGCACCCCCCAGTACAATCTACTTGAGATCACCATTTACTTTGAAGCTCTACTTCACAGCAATATCTATCAACATAGCCATTTACTACCGACATCCTACAACACAGCTAAAAGAGTGCACTCATTGAGGGCCTACTTCACATCAGCAAAGACGGTTTTAATAGGCAAACAATAGAAGCTTTGATTCAAAGAAGGTTTGCACTGTGTTATTCATTGCTTCGTTTCATTCAATCTTTCTTGATTTCATTATTCTATTGATGTTTGGGTTTGTTATTATTCAATTGATTAAACCACATTTTACTCTAACACATATCTTAAATTTTATATTACAATAAGGGTGAATCATTAAATACAAATTATAATACAATAACACCATATCACATAGTTGTCTCATAGACTATTTTTAACTTAGTAGACGCTAAAAGCTATTCTATCCTATTATATTCATATCATAAAGAGGGCTAACAATAACTCCATATCACATATCAAAAAGAGGGCTAAATACCTTAGCCCTCTTTATCAATTTTATAAAACATAAATTTATATAATATTTTGCAACTCAATTGTTTAATGTCAAGTAATTTGTGTGTTTATCTATTTTATTTATCTATCATAACTAAACTAGAAAACAAAACTCCAAAGAACTTATTTTATTTCTTTCCAAAAATGAAAGCAAGATTAGGGCGAGTTTTTTACAACTAAGATGCTTTTCAATAGAGATTCTAAAAACTTGAATCAGTGTAGATTGGTTTTAATGCCTTATCCACAAAGAGTGGAAATCTAGTATCTCACCGTATGTTAATGGATGCAAATTCACACAGTACAGTAATGTAATTTTATAACTTACCTGAACAACAGGGTGCGTCAAGCCGTTGCCGATGGCCGCGCCGTCGATTCGCAGAGATCCACCCTTCTCCATCTGTTCCACCATGTAATACGCCAGCGAGGGCACGTATTTTCCTGCGTAGCTCTCGCCCGTCACGTAGAAGGGCCGGGATTTAAACAGAGGATTGAGGTCGTAGAATGCTTGCAGGGCGCTGTATAAATCCTTGGCGATTTCTTCCTGATTGCTGGGAATATCTTGGTCGGTGGGGGCAACGCTGAAGCCGCTTCCGATGGGGTTGTCGAGAAAGAGGAGGCCAAAAAGACGGTTCCATGGGGCCGAGTTTTTGTGCAGGCGGAGGTCTTGAGCGACTCTCCACGGCCCTAATTCGTACAGATTGCCGAGCACCCCGGAGCAGCCGGGCCCCCCCTGAAGCCACAACACGATCGGCCTCTCTGAAATTTGGACTGCCGCTTCGATGGCTTCGTAGTATGTATAGAACATAAGGGCGCCGGGCTTCTCTTTGATGCTCAGATACCCCGATGCCGTTGGCAGGGCCTCTTTAGGAAATACTACTTCTGCTGCATTTCTCACAAATGCTAAAACGAGTAGGGCAACTGTGCTCAAAACTGTTCTGCTCATCTTCTTCATCGTTTTGGGTGGGAATGTCGATTCAAACAGAACACAATGTTTTTCATCCTTCTAGTCAAAGATTTGAACGTAGGGCATTGAAGGTCTGGAAAAACATTATTCTAACCAGAGACGTATTGTATTAGGTTCCTGCCAATTTTGAATGTTTGAATTTATATCAGTCGTCAGATTTTGAATGTTGAATTTACATCAGCCCTCAGATTTCGATATTAGATATAATTAATATATGCAGTTGAATCCATTAATTAATTAATTAATAGACAGTACTCAACTTTGTAATTTCAATGTTGACTGGGACATTGATAAACTATAATAAACAATGGATTTAATTAAGAATATAACTAATTCTTAATTTAATTCTATATATTAATTAATTAAAATAACTAATAATTTATTTAATAAATTAATTTTTATTTTTATTTTTATTAAAAATATAATTAAAGTATAGAGACATCAAATATAAAATTTATCCGTCAAATATAAAATTTATCCATCACTTTTTACTTTATCTTTTATAATAAAATATATTGTTTTAAGAAAAAAAATTGAAATATATATAATAAAAAAGAAAAAAATTGAAATTAGTATAATAGAGATAATGTAATAGAAATTAAAAAAAAAAACAATTAATAGAAAGAAAAAAAAAAATTTATAGAAATTTAATTTTTTAAATACAATTTATGTGTTTAAGGGTTTTTTACTTTATCTTTTATATTGTTTTAAGAAAAAAATTGAAATTAACATAATAGAGATAATGTAATAGAAATAAAAAATAAAACAATTTATTGAAAATAAAAAATAAAAACAATTTATAGAAATTTAATTTTTTGAATTTAATTTAAGTCCTCTCGGCATAATAACAAATTAATGTTAATTAATTTATTTTAGTATATTAGAATTAAATTAATATTAAATTAGTATTAACATGTCGTTTATCTCGATAAGGGCGTGGTTCTGTGGTTAAGTCGCTCGGTTGTAGTGGCGGCCACTAGAGTTCAAACCCCCGCTGGGCCAACGAGCTCGCAGGCTTTATGCCTTCGTTGGGCCAATGAGCTCGTGGGTTTGAAGTGTTCTTCCTAAGGGATGAGGTCCCCCGTGTTGTGGCCTCACCGGTTCATTGCTCCGGGCAAAAGCATTCGCGTGGAGCCGGAGGGCGTGTCGCACCAGCATCGCCGGTCACGTTAAAAAGTTTACTAGGGGCATTTAAAAAAAAAAAACATGTCATTTATCTATAATATATGTGTACCTTAAATTCAAGTGACTAATTGTACTAATTATATTCATGTTTTTAATATCTATCTACACGTTTAATAGAAGTGACTAATTATAAATTTAATAACTCATATTTTTAAATTTATGTGTACGTTTAATTCAAGTGACTAATTGTACTAATTATATTCATGTTTTTTATATCTATCTACACGTTTAATAGAAGTGACTAATTATAAATTTAATAACTCATATTTTTAAATTTATGTGTACGTTTAATTGAAGTGACTAATTGTACCAATTATATTCATGTTTTTTAAATCTATCTACACATTTAATAGAAGCAACTAATTATATATTTAGTATACATGTTTTCTCAATACATTTTCTTGAAGATAATTGTGCATGTATAAGTGACTATTATGTTTGTGTTGCATCCATAGAATCTCATTTTCTCACCAAAACCTTACTAAAAAGCTTCTCTTTTATCTCAGGTTTTACATGTCCATAGTAGCTAATGGTTCTTCAAGCAAATCTGCCTCTTTAACCCCCATTTTCTAGTCCATTTCACTAATCCTTCTCTTGGATCACAAATATTACTTGGTCTATTAATTTGTATGGGATCACAAGTGGAGATGCATTCACTATGGTAACAAAAGATGTTGAAAGAGTATTGCAGCTAGCATAACATTCATGGGAGTGTAGTCTTCTTTGAGAGCTCCAAATACTTGCTAGGGTTCTAATGTGGTGATGGATAACCCCCTTATTCAAGAAATTGCCCAAAAGCATGGAAAGATTAGAGCTTGGGTGTATATTTTTTATATTCAATTATTTTGAAAATTTAGCTTAGACATGAAATAGAAACTTAGATCAATGGGTTCAATTACAAGTTATGTTAAGGTGAGGAGTGAGTGTACAGGGTTGGCATTAGGTGAGGAATTCATTTACTTACCTAATTGTCTCATCTCTTCATTGTGAAGAATAGGTTCATTTGGAACTAACATCCCATTGTTCAATAGTTTCACTGCTAAACCATTCTTAGTTGCTTTTCATAGGGCCTCTCTATTAATTGTTTCCGGTGGTTGCTTTATCACAAAAAAAATATGCATCACTTACCAATAATGTTCAAGAAAATTATTTTGGATGACAAGCTCCAAAATAATAATCATTTTACCATGAGAAAATGAAGCAACCAGTAGACAGGGAAAATGTCACAGTAATACTTATAGCAGATTATTGGACTTTCATACAAATAAATGGAATGAACAAAATCCAAATGCTTTTAAATAAGAGTAAGACAAATGGGCATGCCTATTGCATATGACAACAACAGATAGTGAGCACATATTTTATAATTTTGCACATGCCATTTTCCAATTAATTATTCCTGAGTTCCAACACTGTAAATTTGCACAATACATTGTCAAACAAAATATTTGTGAGCACATGTTTGTTGATTTACATATAGCATTGCCAAAAAATTATTGATGGCCGTCTATTCAAAAGGTTGCATACATTGTTATAAAATCCAATACCCCTTTATGAAAGCCTCCCTCCATCATCAAATCATAAGATACACTTAAGATACACTCAAATTTTAGTTAGTGGTGTATTGTTTTGTTATGGTGCCCCAATTTTCTAGATAACTATTTACACCTAGCTTTACTTTCACCTAACTTTACTTTCGCTTGGTGGATCTTCTTGCTTCCCAACAATCGTTAGTCTCTTGGGATCCCAATGTATTAGCCATTAAAGCAGTGGAGATTGATGAAAATTTTGTTGGAAAAATCAAGGTGAAACTGCTGCAATATTAACTTTAATATTTTGTACAAATATAAAAATTAATTAAAGATTATCCACTTTAATGTTTATGTGATTAGCACATTCAAGAATGAAAGAATGAAGGAATAAATTATAATAGTTGACACAATAGTTATGTGGAGAAACCCTTGCAAGAAAAAACTCAACAACCAAAGAGATTCAATGATTGTATTAATCTTTGAATGAAGTTTGAATTAACACAACATTTCTCTTTGAATCGCAGCAGCACTTGATTACTCCTTCAATCTGCATAAAACTCTCATAACACCACCAATCAAAGGCACCAATATATAGAAGATCTGGATGTGAGAATACCATTATGGTTTATCAAAAAAAGTGTCAAATCCACATGCAAAAACAAATGCCTTCCTTTTTGGACAACTAATAAAATAAATGATTTTCTATAAGTCTTCTCATAGCTTTTCATGGGTGCATAATCCATAGCCAATTAGATGTTGACAACATGTGCTCAAATCACATGCAATGACATGCAAAGCACATGTGACAACATGCAAGTCCATATGGACTCCACCAAGATTTGGCACCCAAGTTTGGATAACATGCAAAGCTCATGCAACATCATGCAATCCATACAAATCCAAATGGGTCCCACCTATATGTATGCAACTACAATTAGTCATAGTGAAATAAATAATAAATATTTAATTTCACATGTCTCTATGTGTCCAAGAACACATTCTAAGGATCATGGAGACACATGGATTTGACTTAGGATTGCAAGGTTAACGTCACCTTATCTTGACATTCTCCCACTTGACATTATACATTGCAATAACATCCATGAGGTAATATTAAATAATTAGCAAGTATAGTGATCAAGGTCTATGGCCTTCCCACACCAAGAGAACTTGTATGTGGTTACTGGCTTCATGAGAGAATGTGCAACATTATCTAAAGTGTCAACTTTTTCTATCAAAACCTTACCATTCTTAACCATTTCTCGCACAAAATGATATTGAACATCAACATGCTTAGTATGAGCATTATACATAGGATTTTTTACCATACATATGGCACTCTGACTGTCACATCCAATCCTCACTATCCTACAATCAAAACTACTACCTATACCAAGGCTCTATAACCATATCGCCTCTTTAGAGGCAATGTAGCAGCCATATACTCTGCTTCTATGGTGGACAAAGAAATTGTAGGTTGTCTTTTACTCATCCAACTCACTGCACCTCTAAACAGAGAGAAAACATAGCCACTAGTGGACCTTCGACTATCCAAGTCACATGCCCAATCTGCATCAACATAACCATGTATTTCCAATGAATTCACCACATCATCGATACCATGATAAACCAAACAGTAATTAGAAGTTCCTCGCAAATATCTAAATACCCTTTTAAGAAAAGTCCAATGCTCTCTACCAAGGTTTGATATAAACCTGCTTAAAACTCCCACTGCTTGGACAATATATGGTCTAGTGCAAACCATTGCATACATCAAACTACCAATGGCACTAGCACAAGGAACCTTAGACATTTCTTCAAAATCATCATCAAAATTAAGACACATGTCTAAACTAAGCTTAGTACCAACCAAAAATGGATTGCTTACTAGCTTACAGTCCTACATATTAAATCTTCACAAAATGGTATCAACATACTTACTCCGACTTAACCAAAGATTTATGTTTACCCGATCTCTATTGATCTCCGTCCCAAGAATATATTTAGTAACCCCCAAGTTCTTCATATCAAATGTGCCAGAAAGTTGAGTCTTGAGCTCTCTAATCATCACCTTGTTGTTACACATAAACATGTCATCAACATACAAGACAATAATCAGTATCTAATCATCAATAGATTTAATATAAACACAATGATCCTCCTCACGCATAATTGTAAGCACAAAAATCATGCACAGCCTCCACGAGGACCCCTATGCTGATTTTTAATCCTTGTCATGTACATGTAAGCATGAAATAACATCCTCTCAGTAGTAATCCTCTTGGTGACATGTCATTTCTTTCATCTTGTGTTGTTCCCCCTTTGTCATTTTCTCTTTCTCTTTATTGTCGATGCTTTTCAACACTTTTTGACACTTGTCGATTTGACTTTTCTGAGCTTGCGACCTTGTTCCTAAGCCTTGTATGCATCTTGTAGGTGAGTTTCCACATCTCCTCAATGTTTTTCATCTTCTCCACCCCCTAGGAGCCTTCTAGAGGTCCCCCTAACCATCTCCCACTTTCATTTTTCAGTTTCACTCAATCGATCCAAATCTCCCCCTATTATTTCTAGATCTCCCGCCAAGAGATCCTGCTTTGCAAGTGGAGATTTGGATTCTTGCACATGACCGACCTGTTTCTAAAGGCAGAACCCCTTCTTTCTCCTCCTCTTCCATTTCCCATCCAAAACTTCAACCCAGGTGCCATCCCTTTAGGGTCACCCCCAAGTGACCTGACTGGTCAAAGGGGCGACCCCTGAGTGACCTTGCCACATTTCCAGCCGTAGAAAAACTTGAGTTTCTAATTTGAAAAAGCTATGTTTTCACCTGTTTGCATGGATTTTTAATCCTAATACAGAGTTAACTATTTCATGCACCCACACATGCATAATTAGCTCCATTTCATCTAAAATTAACAAATAATGCATTTTCATGCACTCTTTCTTCTTCACTTCTTCTTGAGTGATAAGCTTTTCTTGGAAAGATCACTCCAATTTTAGCCTAGATCACTATTGAATCATCTATATTAACTCTCCAATCTAATTGAGTTAACTCTCCTTCTTTCTCACCTCTCATCCCTTCTTCTAACCTATAAATACCCCCTCCCTCAAGCACAAAGGGATGCAATTTCATTTGTGCACACAGCTCTTGCAAGTTATTGCTCTCCACATTTAGCATTCTCATGCTCATACAAGGCATAGGAGCCTTTTGTTTTGTTGTTTCTCATCAAGATTTCAAATAAAGCTCATCACGCGTCCATACACTAGTTAAATCAAGCCATCATGCTCATCAATAGCTCTCACTGAGCTCTCTTTGCAAAGCTTCTAAAGCTTCTTTTGCTTCTTTTGTCATCTATTCACCAAGAGGATTCCTTGCTACTACAAGAGGATATGAGGTTGCTACACAAGAAAATCTTATTATAGTACAACCAACACTGAGAGGGGGGGTGAATCAGTGTATAGACCAATATGAATGCAATGTCACTCTGCCACATGAGATAGGTCACTCTGCCACATGAGATAGATTATATTCACTGATAAAACCAACTGTCTCACTGTCACAGGCATGAAAATCACCATAGAATACTTACCATATGATTATCATACCATATTATAACCATGTATCACCTGAGACCATCACTGCAAACAACTTGTGCCAACAGAAATATTGATACCACTGAAATATTGTTTGACATCATTGCCAACAAATGCCAACTGGGGTCAACAAACCTAAGGGTAGTGGAGGCTCACAAGTCTTCTTTATTTTAGGTTCCTCTATGCTTTCTGTCAATTGGTAGTAATTAGATAACTAAAATTGCTCTTGGGATCAGTAATCTTATTGCTTTTTCCTTGATAGGATAGTTAGATCTTACATTCTTAGAGTAATTTTATTTCATAGTTTAATTCATTTACATGCAATTAAAACCTTTCTTAGATTAAATCATTCTAAATATTAAAAATACCCCAAAAACATAGTTAAATTGCATTAGGTAAATTCATTGTAGCTTGCATTCATTCTTTGATTCCTAGATTAAAAAGCATCTTTTATTTCCAAAAACATCAAAAAATGCACAAAAAGAAGTTTCACATTTCATATAGTATTGCATTCATAAAACCCCAAAAAAAAACATTAGAGACTTAGAAAATTCACAAACCCTTGATTCCATCACAAGGTCAACCATAGTCAACCATTTGGTCAAAACCCTTAATTCCATCACAAGGTCAAAAGAGGTCAACGCACAATCAAACCTTAGGTCAATCAAACCCTAGGTCTAGTTGAGGTTAGCTCACATACGCCTATCTCTTGTCTCAACTCACAAATGTGCCCAGGATTAAGAGGTAAGTGGGTGAGGGAAATCCTCAACAATATAGAGGAAATCCATCCACAACCACAACAGGAATGTGCTCATATTTCTCTAGCTAGCCAAACACCTCCTTTTCTTGTATCCAAAAGTTTTGGTTTGGTATGAGGTAGACTTGAATCACTATGTGGGCATGAAATGCATGCAGGTAAAAAATGTAGGTCTACACCTCAATGACCTAAGGACCTTTTTCTCTTTCAATTCTTCAATCTATATAGTGATAATTCTTCAATCTAGATAATTAGTTTTTTTACAGGAGAAAATAGTTTACACGATATTGCCAACAAAATGTATATAGTGATAATGTTTTGGAAATCTGTGCGTTCCTTGATTTATTTTTTATCTTTTGGAGGTGTTTGTAAGCAGCCATGTGCCTTGTCTAGGGTTTAGATTCTCTCTTGCATGTCAACCATAAAGTCTCCCAATTATAATCTGAAAAAATTTCCCCTTCCTTATGCTTTGAAGGGTGTCTCTTCAATTCTACTGGAGGTCTAGCACTACGAACACTATTATAGTGAAAGCCTATTTACAATCTCCACAAGAAAATTGTCCCTATTTAAAATAATGGAAATGTTTCGCATGCCTCAACAATTTCTCTTGCATCACTCTGGAAAAAAGTGTTGTTGCAGTGTGGGAAAAATAGGACAAATATATACCACTTTTTATGATGAATGAGGTGAAAAATTGATATTTGACTATTTCACTCTTTTTATATGTAGTTTATGGTTTTGATACTACCAGTTGACTTGAATAATATGACTCTTGAAGATTATGTCAAATACATCAACCCTCTAGCTGTGAACAAGTACCAGGTCATATACTTTCTTCATTACCTTTGTATTTGCATTCATGTTTGGTTGTTTCTTAGCAAGGTTAACTCATAACACAATGTTCATTAGCTAAGACGGAAGCTGAATAGATTAATTTTAATAGTGAATGTAGATACAAACCAAAAACATGTCATAAGTTGTATTTTTTTAATTTTCTCTTCCAGCATGAAAATGGAGACAGTATACTCTGCATAAAGCATAATGATCAGATATCCCTCCTTCCAGCTGACAAAAATAAGGTCAGATTGTATTCTTTCTCTAAGTATTTGTTTCTTTAGGGTTTGGAATTTTTTCTTAAAAGAACAATGAAGAAGAATTTGAATGGATGCTTGAACTTGTTTCATAGTAGTAGCAGAGCAAAAGATTTTGTAGAAATGCACTACAACAAAACAGGCAATTAGCCCCTAAAATAGCACCAAAAATTAGTGCATTTGAGTTCATGAATTAGACACTTCTGTTGGTGCAAAACTCAGTGTCAAAGTGCATGTTCTCTTCAGCGCCATTTTTTGCACTAGATTTTGTGCTAGACTTAACATCAGATTTTGCGCCGAAAAAGTAGCACAGGCAATAGCGCCTGGTATAGCACCAAGAATAGCATCGGGAATAGAGCTGGGAAGAATGGCCAATTTAATGTCTGAAATACACCTAAATTAGCACCCAATTTGGATTTCAGTTCTTATTCCATGTCTACTCCCATTTTTGCTTCTAGTTTTGTTCCCAGTCATGCTTCCTATTTTGCTTCTGGTATGACATTGAAAATAGTTTTTTTTTGGGCTTCCTAATTGACGCCAAGTTTTGCTTCCATTATGACGTCCTTTGTTGCTTCTAGTTTGGCTTCCAATTTTTCTTTTGATTTTGCTTCTTGTGTTGCTTGCAATTTTGCTTCCTGTTTTGCTTCCAATTTTGCTTCCATTTTTGCTTCCAGTTTTGTTTCCAATTTTACTTATGGTTTTGCTTCCAATTTTGCTTCCAATATAACATCACTTGTTACATCTAGCTTTGCTTCCATTTTTGTGTCTTTGTTCCAAAAAAGGTGAGTGGGCCAATCTTGCTTTCTAACTACCCCATCTTTCACCTTATAGCCTAGCTTAACCTAATACTCCCCAGTTTTTGAGCAGCTCCATCTTATTCTATCCTCTTTGTGAGACAAGCTCACAAACCTATTTGATAGAATACTCTCTAACTCACTAATCTGTGCTCCATCCACTTGAAGACCCCTGAAGCATTTGAAATATTTTATAGGATAGCATTTATAAAGAATTTTTAGGGAAATGGACATCCATACAAATTAACAACATCATTAAACTTATTAAATCTCCATCAAAATAAAATCTATAACAATATCTAGTATATATAAAATAATAAGATAATTTTATTTTTTTTGTAAGTTCTACTAGAGGGGGTAGATCCCTTTATATATAATAAAAAAAAAATTACATATCCATAGAGATGGTGTTAATACCATATGCTAGCACATTAATCTGCTTAAGTTGTTGAGCTGAAAACATATCGCCATAAAGGCTTACAAAGTTTACAAAAGCAGTCATGTCACAATTATCTAGCCCTTCTCTGAAGAGATTTAGTTCTTCTGCCACCTTTTGTTTCTTCTTGATGGCCTCCATATCGAACAAGCCGCAGATGTAGCCTTTCTTTGGGTTTGGATTAACATTTTTCCCAGCCTCAATGATCACCACTCGAGCCTCTTCCTTGACCAGGAAGCCAATAAATCTGGAGGCTCTCACAAGGGAGCCTATCACTTGGGCAACCTTGACATAAAAGCGCTCCATAAGAACCCCGCCATGCATGTGACTACACTGCATAGAGCCCACACCAACAATGACCTTAAAAGCATTTCTTAAGACCTCCTCTTCTATCTTGAGGAGGCGATGAACCTGTTGATCCACCATCTCATTGTTACAGTGACATGTTAAACCAAAGTGTCTTCTTCCCACCATTCTTTACTCTTTCAAAGCCACAACAAAGTCTATCGATCGAGTCGATGTTGAAGAAATCACAGACAATGTTTATGTAATCACTGAAATTGTACTACCTTACTTCCTCAATCCCTTCTCTCCAATCTAGGATTGGCAAGTGTTTCAATTCCTATCAGCTTTGCCTTCAAAAATCATCCTCACAATCTCCAAATTGGCAACCAAATCTCACCAATTATGTCCTTCGAATTTATCACGAATTGAAAAATCTTTGACTATCCTGAGCTTGGGATTTGCTTTCAATCTCGCCAACCATCCAATGGTCAAGAGTAACTATGGTGTCACTGCAGTCAATCAGATATCAATCGGGTTGTAAGTTTCCATATTGAGATCTAGCTTCCTGTGGCGCACTTGCCAATCTAACAGTTGTAAAGAGGTCGCCACACTGTAGCAGTACAACATTCCTCTACGTGGAGAAGACTATAAGGACATACTACTATGATCAACATCGTGGGTTCGATTGAAAGTTAGGAGACCATCTTGACCAAGTCTTTCCATTGTTTTTATGTGGCTTTTTCCAGCTCTATCAACTCTGTAGTTCTGGCATCCAGATTTGATGCATTATATTCTTTAACCTATTCCTTTTGAAGAGCCCTGATGTTGGCAAGCACATAACAATATAATAACAAAATAATTATTATAACATGATCATCATCAATAATTAAAACAAGTGAGTCAAATATCTATAATTTAATTGAATTTGACAACATCCATCCTGAGCAGTAAATTAAAATCATCATACGTAATAAATATCCATCCAAAAATCATCGACCACTTTCAATATATATAAATTGACAAGTCAATACTGATAAGATCATCATCATATATAACTAAAACAAGTGAAAGTCAAATATGCCAGTAGATCAATAACATGTCAAAATGATACATGTCTAATAGTCCACATAAGTCAAAATGATACAAGTACAAATGATATAAGTAAAAATGATAAATCATGTAACTCAAAATGATACAAGTCAAGATGATACATGTTCAAATGATATAAGTCAAAATGATACAACTTATTAATATGGTACTGCAGGCCGTGAAAATGATACATATGCTAGTAACCATGAAAAGAAGCATCATAATGATATATCAACAATGATCCATGGTGTAGTCTATATGATCATGAATGTCACTGGCTACTACCAGCAACTGCCTCATCATCATCACCACCATCGTGATCATCATCATTGTCATCATCATCGTCATCGGCCTCGGTGTCTTTTATATATGCGTCATCATCATCCTCTGCCATGTGATCTGTACTAGAACCAACATATTCTGGATCTATATCATGAAGATTATCTTGATCTTCTGGAAGACTCATGTTCTATAGAAAAAACATTTAAAATGAAAAGTTATTATTTATTTCATGCAATAATTTATTTTTCTATTATATATCTAATATTACAATATATGAAATGAAACCATAATCATATTACATCATATCAAAGTGCACATACCATAATAAAATTTTAAAAAAGTTACAGCTAATACGTCATTCCAATGATGTAAAACATGCAACAATTCTAATAAACGTTAGTAAAGATCATAAAAAAATTTGTTATACAATTTAACTATCAACTATAAATTCTATTACATAACCTTAAGTGCCTACCCTTTTCATTTTGTGCTATATATGATTATGTTTGCCTTGAAGATCCTTTAAGAGTTAATTGGTCTATATATCTTCTTCTCCTATATCTCAGACGAGGAACATATTGAACATGATGAAAGGCTAGAGTCCATCCTGACTCTAACTCAAATACAACTGAACCCTCTCTTCTACTGACTGCTCCTTCTATGTGGATCCCACACCTCACCAAGCATCTAGTAGCTATTGAGCTAGGTGGCTGAAATAGATCACACTCCCCTGTCATATTGCATGTGTTACCACTGTCTAGATACCACCCATCTTGGGAAATCTCCTCTGAAGCATAATGACCAAATTTAACCCTTGTAAGGTAAGAGGCAACGTCTTCACCAGCAAGCATCTAAATCCTTTGAAGCTTCTCCTTTAAAACCATGATAGCAAGCAGGCCTTATTCCGTGCAACTACCCACCAATTTCTAAGCAACAGTCCAAATATCTTGTAGTAGTTCCAACAAACAAACCAGAATCTTTGTAGTAGTTTTAAATATTTCTGTTTGATTTTAATTAGAGCATAAAGATAGTTTGATAAGCTAATAATGGCTCAAAGTTTGTAATTATCAATATAAACTATGTAAATTCAAAGACAAGGGGTTCCAAACTGTTTTGTTACACTCAGACTTTGTTATTTAGAAGGTGTATTTAATAGCTATATATAATTTAATACAAAAGCATTGAAAGGCCTATGTTTTTTATCTCAATGAGTGCTTGGAGTTTTCAGTATCAATTTGTTCGCTCTCATGTTTGTGCTTTCAGTTGCTATATTCTATTCTAAATGTTGATGTATACAATGAATGTGATTTACTATTTTTATGAATGATAGACTCATTACAAGATCCATGGTGATATATTGTGATGCCTATTTTCTTAAGACATTGACATATTATGTATAAGTTTCTACTACAAATTATATGAGATTAGTTCATGGATCACTTGGTCTCCATTGGCTCACACATGTTCGTTCATCACTTTTTGACATAGATCGACCTTCTCATCACCACACGTGGGACTTGATTTGGCATTGGCACATATGTTGAGGCATGATAGAGATGACATAGTACCCTTGCACACATATTGAGGCATCATGGAGGTTGTTTATTGGTTCATGCATGGATTATTTGGTCTGCTTGACCCACATGAGATACTTTATTACTTTTCTATGTGGAGTGGCCCTTCATCTTCCACAGGTGTGGGGTTGATCTAGCATTTGGGCACACATGTTCATGTATGAGAGAACTATTTTATGGGTTTTTGGTGCTTGGAGTCTAGCTCCACCCCCTCTCTCTATAGGACTTAGGTTTGGCTTTTACACCAAACACTCTCTTTATAAGACCTATGTGGTGGTTCAAGGCCCTATGCCATATCACCCATGGGTCCTAGAAGTGGATGTTACAACAAAAGTGCCTAGTTTTCAACCTTGAAACATAGCCTAAACCTCAAGAGGAGGAGTTAGACAATTAACTTCTAGGAACACTAAATGGTACCCTTCCATCAGCCTCAAGGGTTCAGTAAAAACATAGTGGCCCTAGTTAGCAGGTTGTGTGGGGAGAAGGATGCTTCTCATTTTCAAGAATCCTAAGTCGCATTGCTACATATGTTGCTTAAAGAAGGTCCAATTTTAAACTAGGTAGTTGTTTTGTCACTCACTTTGTGTAATGAAATAATGAGAGTCGAGTCTCCTCCAGTGGGCACAAAGCCAAAATTCTATACAACCTCTTACTTGTGTTATATTATTTGTGCAGCTAATAAATTCTTTGTGGATGAATTGGACATGCAGAATCCCATGTCATTTTGTCCATGTTTATTTCTAGGACCGATGGGAGCACAAATATTCATCCAAATATGAGCACATCTGTGACCGATTCTTTGCTCCCTTGCATGAGCTATTATTTGACAAAAGGTTCCCTAGGTTGTTGGAAGACATGATCAGAATCTTGGAGAACCTAAAAGATTACTCCCTATATGAGTTGTTAACATATAGGAAGATCTATGGCACCGCAAAGGCACCTCATACTTTTCCCAAGCATGTACCTGACATGTTGTTGATCAAGAAGTTGCATGTCATACTATACTCTTGAGATTTAATGAAGCCATGGAAGAAATGGTAATGAATGTAGATGATATGGATCTAGTGGCTAGGGTTATGACTAGGGTCACCACAACACAAGCAAATGAATCAAACATCCTTAAAATGAAATGAGAAATGGAAGGGCATAAGAAGGAAATTGAGCACTTGAAACATCAAGTGGAATACTACAAGGCTGCAAGGTATGGCATAGGTGATTTCATGGAATATGCATTAGATCTCCATGATGACCTGACCTTGGTGCAAAAGGAGTTCTACAAGGATGTGTTAGATCTATAGGATACCTACCAAGATGCATCAAAACATTCTTACATGTTAAAAGAATGGCAGTATCATGAGGAAAGGTGGCAAAGATGCATGTGGATCACTTAGTAGAATGGCAACATGAATTCAAGGAAGCACTTATTGAGATACCAAGGTGGTGCAGGGCACCTGGGTCTTAATGTAAAGACCATGTTTTATATCTTTGTGTGTTAGTTGGATCATTTTGGAGTCAATTTGGTGAAATTTGTAAAAGTTGCAAAAAGTTGTCAAAGCAACTTTTGCATTTTTACATTTTTGGGGAAGCTGAATGGTTAGGCATTGGTTTTTGGTGGGAAAATGATTGGTTATGCTTGGTAATGTTTTAAAAGCAATTGTGTATGTTGGAACAAGAGTTAGAAGTTGTAAAAAATTGAATTTTGAATAACAAGGTGTCATGTTTCTGCGTTTTGGAAGCCTAATTTGCTGCTAAATTGTACTGTACGTCTCTGTACAGCTTGGAAGTAGTCAAACATCGATTGGAATTAATGGTAGCTTGAATCCTTATTCTTTGCAATTGATTTCATTAAGTTTGAAGCGAGTTAGGGCAGATTTACTGAAAGTGGTTTGAAACACTTACAAGGGTGTGCTTTGACTGAAAATAATGCATTTCTCTCCATTTCACCAGTGAAAAGGCCTCCAACTTGGTGGAATGGATGTAGGTAAGGTGTATTTCATGTTCACAATGTTGCAGGAGTAGGGGATGGTGTTATGTGCAAATTTGGTGATGTCCTAGTCCAATTAACCTCATGTATTTGGCATAGGAGTTAGGGTTTGAAGTAGAACTCTTAAATAATGGTTGGAATTACTTGAAATGGTGTTGATAGACATAATAAGACATGTCTGAGCCATTGCCATGAAGTTTGGAAATTGAGGGGTTGAAGACCTTGTGGTGACCTAGTTGAACAAGCCTAATTAGACCTTTTGTCAAACGGGACAGTCAATTTTAGATCCTTGTGTTACAAAACAACCATACCTAAGTTTTGGATATGTTCAAGAACTCCCAAAAGGGTACTCAAAATAGTTTTTAGATTGTAGGTTTGAGGTCTTCTTTGCAAGTTATGTCAAAAAAAGCCAATTTGTTGTCCTACTTGGCCTAGAGTCAATTTGGCAAGAGAACAATTGAAGTTTGCTAGCCCTAAGTTCTTGTGCATTCCTAACACTTATTTTTTTTCATCCTTATTCCATTGAGAGTCCTCCTAGTGTTGATTTACCTATTGAAGCATAAATGACCTATTAGGGGTTGAAACCTAGTTTGCATCCACTGAAGGTTATGAGCAAGAAAACACCAAATCTTGTTGTGAAATGTTAAAATATTGAAACCACTCCTGCTCTACATCACAAGGAAGCACTCCTTGAGATACCATGTTTGAGAGAAAAGAAGATAAATCAAATCAACATGGGACTAAGTTACTCAAATGATACAACTCATAACTTAAATGAGAACACTTGAGAGATACTAAAAGACCATGGTCATTAATTAAAAGATGCGATGAAAATAAGGCATGAATGTCACCCACTACCCTTTAAGGAAAACAATATTTTTTTCCTCAACATGAAATAATGGGACAATTGAGTGGGATCTAGGGCCAACATAAAAGCACTTTAGAACTCATCCTACGCATCAATAAATAACTCAACACAAGAAATGCAAATTGACATATTAACACAACAATATCCAACTAAGTTATTGAAAATCAATTATTGATACTAAAAGGAAGCTAGGTGTGCGAAAATCGCTTCCTACACTAATCTAATGAGGGGAGAGCTATACAAATTCAAATTAATCCTTACAATTATAGCAACATGAAACATATAATAGAGATATTGCAGCAATACACATAGAACCAAAAAGAAGACAGAAGAAGAGAGACAAAGATATAACGTGGGGAAAACCCTTATCAGGTGAAAAACCCCACACTCAGAAACCTGCACAATGTATTATCAAAACTGAATGTTGTTTACAATACACTTGTAATGCAAGCTTCAATAGCCTTCGACACTCATGTCTGAAGTCAGTCCGGCAACATAACAGTACATGTCAATCCTGTAAATACATCTCCTCCAAGCACCTGTTTATATAGAATATACAAGGCAAAATTGGTCCTATCTTGGAATGGGCATCCAACTTGGCCTCATGGCCCAAAACCCACACCTAAGGACACTTGGTCAACATTGTAGAATGTTCCTGACACTTGTTCACAACTCCCATCCCAAAGAGGTCGCCTATTTCCAAAATGGGCTATGACAGATGCTCTTATGACTCTTACGACTGTCATAGAATCTGTCATAGCAGTTACAACTTACAGCTGTAAGAGAAGCTGTCATACACATGCTATAAATAGCATATTCTCTTATAACATGTCATAGTCCACCTTGGGGAGCCCAAAGATGCCTTTTTCAAAGATGCTTCATGACACATGTCTTCACCTGTTTTACAAGCTTCTATTTCCACCTCTTACATGTCATAACTTCATCATAGGAATCTGTCATAACCATTTCGGTCAACATTCCCTTACACAACATCCAAGATGCCGACACATGGCAAAATTCTCCTACCACAAAGTGGGACTCCTATCTCCTCATGTGAGGAAAAAATTACAAGTTGTCATCTTCCATGTAGGATGACACATCACCATGCCACATCCCACAAAATGATAATATGGAATTTACAATTAATTTACAACATAGGCAATGAATTAATAAATACAATCATAAATAATGCAAGGAATTACCAAGGTTGAGACACCTTAATTCCCAACATTCTCCCACTTGTTGAACACCTTGTAGGAGCCAATAGAATAACAAGATTTAACTGTTATAGGCCAAAAGGACCATAGACTCTGAACACCATCTAAACTTCTCTATGCCCACTAGCTCCGTTAATGCATCTGCAACATTCTTCAAAGTATCTACCTTCTCCAAATTTACCTTCCCATCATCTACCATGTCTCGCACGAAGTGAAACTAAACATCAATATGTTTTGTTCTGGCATGGAAAATTGGATTCTTCACAAGGCAAATCGCACTCTGACTATCACAACTGATCGTAATCTGACCTGCATCAACACCTATATCTGAACACAATCTATTAAGCCAAATGGATTCCTTACAAGCATGAGTTACTGCCATATACTCATCTTCTGTCGTGGACAAAGAAACCACAAGTTGTCACTTACTCATCCAACTAATAGCACCACCAAACAGTGTAAACACATAAGCACTGGTGGATCTCCTGCTGTCAATGTCACCTACCCAATTTGAATCCACAAATCCATGAATATCAACAGAATGCGGAGGTCTTGTAACATTACCATGATAGCATATGGAATACTCAGAAGTACCCCTCAAATATCTGAACACTCACTTAACTGCATCCCAATGAACCTGTCCAGGATTAGCCATAAATCGACTAAGGACTCCCACTGCTTGGGCAATGTCTGGTCTTGTGTAGACCATAGCATACATCAAACTGCCAACAGCACTAGCATAAGGTACTCTACTCATGTCCTCCACCTCACTAGGAGATTTTGGACAATCCTCAACAGACAACTCTGTCCCCAAAGAAATAGGAACACACAATGGTCTACAATCTGCCATACTGAACCTATCCAACACGGTCTTCACATACTTACTCTGGCTTAACCAAAGTTTTTTGTTAGTTCCGTCTCTTCTGATTTCCATTCCTAGAATGTACCTGGCTGCCCCTAAATCTTTCATTTCAAACTATACTGACAATCGAGATTTAAAATCAGAAATCATATTCTTACCCATCCCAATGAGCAACATATCATCAACATACAATGCAACAATGAGAATATGATCACCATCAAACTTATAATACACACAATGATCTGATTTTGATCTCACAAATCTAATTGACAACACAAAGGCATCAAACTTCAAGTACCACCTCCTAGGAGACTGCTTCAAACCATACAAAGACTTCTTTAACTTGCAAACCAATTTTTCTTTACCTTTCACCATGTAATGCTCTGGCTGTGACATGTAGATTTCTTCCTCCAAATCACCATGAAGGAAAGTTGTCTTCACATCCATCTGTTCTACCTCTAAGTCATAAGCTGCTGCAAGAGACAGCAGGAATCGAATGGATGTTAGATTTGCAATGGGAGAGAAGATCTCACCATAATCTACACCCTCCACTTGTGAGTACCCCTTCACAACCAATCTAGCCTTATACTTCTCAACACTACCATCTGTACCAAATATCT
The DNA here is from genome assembly GCA_027924645.1 of Cunninghamia lanceolata. Classification (NCBI taxonomy): domain Eukaryota; kingdom Viridiplantae; phylum Streptophyta; class Pinopsida; order Cupressales; family Cupressaceae; genus Cunninghamia; species Cunninghamia lanceolata. Next base: position 14,277,538 of record BSBN01001101.1, read on the forward strand.
TCTTGAACACCCATTTGCATCTAACAGGTTTCCATCCAGGAGGCAAAGGCAACAAGTCCCAAGTTTGATTCTTTTCCAAAGAAACCATTTCATTCTCCATGGCCTCCTTCCAGGAACCTGCATCTTTCATATCCAAAGCCTCTGACATGGTTCTAGGTTCATCAATGTTAGTAATCAAAACATAAGCACAACTAGAATCAAGCAATGTAAAACCAAACCTTTCAGGTTGCTTTCTTATTCGTGTAGACCTCCTCAAGAGCTGAGGTTGAGGTTTAGCTTCTTCATCTGAGCTTTCAGAGCTGCAAGAGTTCTCCTCATCATCAAATCCAACATTGTCTTTCTATTCAGTCTTCTCAGGGGTAGGAGGAAACTGAACAACATCCTCTTTCTTTTCTTTTTCTTCTGGCTGTAAAACAATAGAAGAAGGTGTAAGCTCTTTGAAGAGGACACTTCTGCTATACAATACTTTTTCAGCCACAGGGTCCCAAAGCTTGTATCCTTTCACATCGACACCATAACCAATGAAGATACACTTAACAGCCTTGTTCTCCAATTTTGACCGCTTCTCCCTAGGCACATGTGCATATGCCTCACAACCAAAAACACGAAGATGCATTATTGAAGGCTTTCTACCAGACCACACCTCCATGGGTGCCTTTCCAACAAGAGCTGATGTAGGAGATCTATTTACAAGATAGCAAGCATTGGCAACAGCTTTAGCCCAAAACTTTTGTTCTAGGCCAGCTCCACTAAGCATACTCCTAGCCTTCTCCATCAGTGTCTTGTTCATCCTCTTTGCAACTCCATTTTGTTGCAGGGTGTATGGAGTTGTATTATGTCTTTCAATCCTAAGTTCCTTGCAATATTTATCGAATTCTGTAGAATAGAACTCACCACCGTTGTCAGTTCTCAAATATTTAATCTTTTTACCAGTCTAATTTTTAGCAAAGGCCTTAAACTCCTTAAATTTACTATAGACTTCAGATTTTCTTCTGAGAAAATAAATCCATGTCCTTCTACTGTAGTCATCTATGAAAGATACATAATATATAGATTTTGATAATGAAGGAACATTAACAGGACCAAATACATCAGAATGAACAAGGTCCAGCACACTAGAAGACTTATGAGAACTCGAATAAAACTGAACATGATTTTGTTTTCCATATATGCAATGTTTACAAAAGTCAAACTCAAGATTACAATCATCTAACCCCTCAACAAGGTTCTTATTTTTCAGGGTACATAGACCCTTCTCACCATTGTGGCCAAATCTCTTATGCCATAACATTGTCTTTTCAGTAGGAAGCTTAACTTCCAAGGCAAGATTACAACCATCAAGACTAGACACAACAAATTTCTTCACTGCTCATTTAGATGGTGGGGATGAAGTGACTGCTGCCCTCTTTCTCGAGTCAGAAGAACTATTGCATTGTTGAATGCATGCCTCCAGCTGAAATAGAGTACCTCTCCTAGTACCCTTAGCAAGCACCATAGCTCCTCTAGTCATCTTGCATCCTTCTTTCGAAAAAAATAGCTTGCACACCTGCATCATTCAACATACTTACAAAAAGTAGGTTCCGTGCTAAGCTTAGAATGTGTATTACCCCAGAGATCCCCTTCACTTGTCCATCAGGGAATCGAATAGAGACTCTTCCACGACCAACAATCTTTAGATGAGAGTCGTCACCCAGGTACACCTTTCCACCATCAAACTCCTCATACTTAGTGAACCAGTCTCCATGCAAGGTCATGTGGAATGATGCACCAGAATCAATCAGCCACACATCATCAGATGCATGGGTTGCCAAGGCTGTGATGAAGGCATCACCATCATCTTGTGACTTGTCAGAATCTAAATCTAGGTTCTTCTTCTTTTTCTTTTTCTCTTTGCATTCCTTTCAGAAATGCCCAAATTTACCACAATTCCAACAAAGAGCCTTGGACTTTCTAGGAGATTTCGATCTCCCACAAGATTTAGATATACCCTTCTCATCTTTCTTGTCCTTTTTTTTTCCCTTTCTCCTTGGGTCTTCCACAAACTGCAAGAGCCTCTTTGGCTGCCTGATCAGAAGACTTTCTCCGCATCTCTTCAAACAAAAGCAAAGAAACCACTTCATCCATTTTGAATGTGGATGTGGTGCTTCCAATATCCATGACAAGGTGATCCCATGAGTCCGGTAAAGAACAAAGCAAGGTCATACAGGGATCCTCCTCCTCCATCTTCACACCAATGGATGTCAATTGTGCAACCAACATGTTGAAAGCATTCATATGTTCTACAATGGATCCTCCATCCTCCATTTGAAGGGAATACAACTTCTTTCTTAGAAAAAATTTATTAACCAGGGATTTGGCTTTATACACATCTCCCAACTTCTTCCAAAACAAGTTTGCAGTAGTCTCCTCATGGACATTTAACAAGACAGAATCAGCAAGACTAAGTCTTATGAGACCCTTAGCCTTTCAATCCTTTAGATCCCAATCAGCTTGTGACATTGCAGCTGGTTTAGTTCCACTGATAGTTTCCCAGAGGTCTCGATCAACAAGCATGTCTTCCATCTTGAGCTTCCACAACTTGAAATTAGTGCCATTGAATTTCTCCACCTCTATCCTTTCGGATGTGCTTTCCATCTCCTTGTTGCAATAAGATTCAGAATACTCTATACAGACTCCCACTCAACTTAAGATCAGCTCAAAAAACCCCTACCCAACAACTAGGACCAAAGGTGATCAAGTTTTGATACCAATTGAAAGGAAGCTAGGTGTGCAGAAATCGCTTCCTACACTAATCTAATGAGGGGAGAGCTATACAAATTCAAATTGATCCTTACAATTACAGCAACATGAAACATATAATAGAGATATTGCAGTAATACACATAGAACTAGAAAGAAGATAGAAGAAGAGAGAAAGATATAATGTGGGGAAAACCCTTATCAAGTGAAAAACACCACACTCAGAAACTTGCACAATGTATTATCAAAACTGAATGTTGTTTACAATACACTTGCAATGCAAGATTCAATAATATTTGACACTTATGTCTGAAGTCAGTTCAACAGCATAATAGTACCTGTCAATCCTATAAATACATCTCCAAGTACCTGTTTATATAGAATATACAAGGCAAAATTGGTCCTATCTTGGAATGGGCATCCAACTTGGCCTCATGGCCCAAAACCCACACCTAAGGACACTTGGTCAACATTGTAGAATGTTCCTAACACTTGTCCACAACTCCCATCCCAAAGAGGTCACCTATTTCCAAAATGGGCTATGACAGATGCTCTTACAACTCTTACAACCGTCATAGAATTTGTCATAGCAATTACAACTTACAGCTGTAAGAGAATCTGTCATACACAGGCTATAAATAGCATATTCTCTTACATGTCATAGTCCACCTTGGGGCACCCAAAGATGCCTTTTTCAAAGATGCTTCATGACACAGTCTTCACCTATCTTACAAGCTTCTATTTCTGACTCTTACATGTCATAACTTCATCATAGGAATCCGTCATAACCGTTTCGGTCAACATTCCCTTACACAACATCCAAGATGCTGACACATGGCAAAATTCTCCTACCACAAAGTGGGACACCTATCTCCTCATGTGAGGACAAAATTACAAGTTGTCATCTTCTATGTAGGATGACACATCACCGTGCCACATCCCACAAAATGACAATATGGAATTTACAACATAGGCAATGAATTAATAAATACAATCATAAATAATGCAAGGAATTACCAAGGTTGAGACACCTTATTTCCTAAAAGATACCTTGTTCTCCATCCAGATTACAAAATCGGTCCACTTTTTGCTTTGTAAAATTTCCTTTTCAAATTGCATTGGATGTCGGCCATATTTCTCCTCCTGTCAAAACATGGCACATGGACTAGTTAAACTAATTAATATGCAATCATTTACTTTTTCCTAGGAAATAAAAAAATATCATTTAACATATTAAATATACTTACAAATGTATAAATCAAGGCTTGTAAACCTTTCTGGCCACTGTGATGCGTGGTAAAAAGTCTGTCAAGCCTAGCCTTGGATGCCTTGTCCTGAAACATATACTAATTCAATTTAACTATGAACAAATAAAATTTAAAAATTGTTTAATAAATTTGATATAATCTTATGAGCAAATTCGAATACCTGTGTACTCTCCTCACCAGACTTCCTCCGTGCATCGGACTTCTCATATGCTTTTACAAGCTCTTTCCATTCTTTCACACTTACATCAATTGGCCTTTTTTTGAGCCTTAGCTCGGGACGGAGTTTTTTTATCTTCTTTGTTTGGTTGCATCGAAATCTCTTGCAGTTTTGAGACATTCATAGCTTTATCTTCTTTATAGACCAACCTATGCCAAATTCAATCTCCATGTCATGGATAACTGCTTTTTGCAGGTGCATGGGTATCTTTGAGAATGACAAATGTAGATGGTCTTTGAACCATTGAAGACATGATTCCTTCAACCTATTCACAAACATTTTTCCAGCATCTATCATTCAGACTTCCTCTGAAACCACATCATATTCTATCTTGGTATCGTAGCTACCAATGCAAGATGCAAAACATGGTGTGGTGGAAGAAGTCTGTGTCCCAGGAGTGGTTGGGACATTGGAAGTCTCTGCTCCCTGTTTCACATTCTTAGAGTTTTTTGTTATTGATTTCCTCCTTGATCTTTTGCTCGATCCAGGACTGGTTGGGGAATCAATTGATTCCCTTTGACATAGTTGATTTGGTTGCAATGTTTTAGAGGCTTTACTAGATTATTTTTCTATGTAGCTGGCAAGCATTGTCAGGTCCATACCATCTAATTTGTTCACTGCCTCTACCCCCAATATGGAAGCCAATGCCTCTTTATCTTTGTTAGTCTCATGTCCCTATATATATATATATATATATATATATATATATATATATATATATATATATATATAATAAATTTCTACTTTTAAATTTAGAAATAAAAAATTAAAAACTAAAAATCAAAGAAACAATGGAAACATTTACAAATCTATAAATTAACAATGAATTACCTCATTGTGGCCAAAGTTTGCTCCCTTTGCTCCCTTCCCTTTATTGCTTGACATTTTGAGGTGACCTAGGGAAAATTATTTTTGTCTAGTCTGTGGAGGCAAACAAAGTACACACTACTAGGTATGAAAGTTTTTGTCCAGTTTGTGGTATGAAAGTTTTGTTTTGTGGTATGAAAGCAAGCCACCAATCAAAGAAATTAAAATAAATGGGTGATTTAAAAGAAACAGGCAATTAATGAGCAAGCTTTACCTTAAATGACTCTTTTTGGATTTAAATGCCTATGAGATATCTCCCGAGAGTTGAAACCTATGATTTGCATTAGCTATGAATATTAAATAGGAACAAAATATATACAGAACAAAAAACTAATGAACTTGCAGAAGTGCGCTACCACACCATATTCTTAACTAGAAAATAGCAAATTTATTGTCTGTATCAATGCTAAAAATAAAAAAAATCAACATTTCTACTCAACAGTCTTTGAACCCGATGTAGTCGAGGGAGGGGTTCTGGTTAAGGATCGCTAAACCCTTGCATCCTAAGAACGCACTCCTATTTTTGTCAAGTTTGTAAAGCTTGAACTCTCTAATGCCTAGTAAATCTTAGAATTATATCTACAGATTCAAAAAAGTAAAGCTTGAAGTCTCTAATACCTAGTAAAGATTAGAATTATATCTATAGATTCAAATATGAGAGCACCCTAAGGCAAATTATTTTCATCAAGTTTGTGGTATGAAAGTTTTGTTTTGTGTTTTTTTGTTGTGTGGTATGTTTTAACACAAGCAAGAATTTTTAATTTTATGTTTTTGATTCATTAGTCGGTGCTATAATCGGCGTAGTTAACGCTGACTTTAGCGCCGACTTTTAGCCCTAAATGTAATCTCTTTGGGGCGCCAAAGGCAACGCAAAGTGCACCTAATTTAGCGCCTAGTTGTGCCAAACTAAAATGTTCCTCATGCAAACATTTGGAATTGAGGTAAATGTTTAAGTAGTAAGGATTTTATAACATTGGAATCTAGTGTGACAACAACATACCACCAACTAGCTTGGAAAAAAATGGATACATCCTAGAAACTTTACATAATTAAAACATAATTTGATGGAACTTAAAAAAAGTTGTATTGTGTTTTAGTAACTTGAAAACCAAACTCTTTTACCTATCAGACAAATAAATTCAAATCTCATGCCTTCTCTTGGTTAATGAAGATACACATGCTAGCTAAATCAATCAAGATGTCAAAGGTTTTAGCTAGTGGCTAGAACTTCCATGCAATACTAATTATGAAAACATAACATATTAGGCTACAAATATGATTTCCATACAACATAAAGTAGGTCATATTATGTATCAATCTTTCATTAACGTTGTAGTAAATTGTTAAGTCTTATATGGGTTGAGCCATTTGTAAATACTTTTTGGCTTTTATTTGATGAGGGGATTTCTATATAACCAAGATAACTACTTTCACCACGGCTTCTATGGAGGATAAACACCAATCATGAAAAATAAAAAATCAAGAATTAAAGTTTTGGATCTTATCTAAGATAAATATTCTTACACTATCTAATGTAAAGTAGGTTTCAATAAAGAATAAGGAATCCAATCTCTAGTTTTCAAAGAGAAAATATCTACAATTTTAATGAATTTGTGGAAGAAGTGTAAGGTAGAGAACCAGCGAAAATTATTAGTAATAGGTTTTCTTTCATCTAGGATAACAAGGGACCATGGAAGGGAAGTTCAACTAAAATTATTAGTAATAGGTTTTATTTGTAGTCAGCTTGTAAATAAATGTCTTTTTGATGTGAATTTGTAGTCATCTTGTAATCATACGATTTGAGCTCTAGTTGTCAAGATTTCATCTGTAAACTTTTTGTGAAGAGCAAAATGTTGTAATGTCCTATTTTGTTTTTCATAGTGCATCTTAATGAAAAGCGAGCATATTAACAAGATACTTTCAACAATATTCTCTTGGTGCACAACTGTTATGTGACTATTGTCATTGTTGTGTATTACAAGATCCAGAGGAGGCCATGGAGAGAGGACGTAGACAGCGTAAAACTACTAAATCACAGAGAGAAAAGTGGGCAGAAATAGATATGACAACAAAATCTGTAGATACAATAGAGGTAAGAAGAGAAAGCAACCTCAACCAAAGGAGGAAGGTGTTTATGAATTCACAAATGCTACAACATAGAGGAGATCATAAAGTCATTTTTTTGTCCATGAGGTCTCTGAGGTCAAACTTATTGGTTGAAAATGCACAGGAATGGTGATTAAATGTGATTCTATGATCAAGGGAAAAGTTTGAAAATTAGGATGGCCAAAACATGATATCAATATGTCAAATATATGACTAAAGTGAGGTTTTGTGTTGGATAGCATATTCGTTGAAATGATATAATTGGTGTACTAAACATTATTTACTATGTTGTGTGTTATAGGGGCCAGATGAGGCCATGGCAACAGATCGTGTCATATCAAATGAGGACACAACAGATGAAGCGGGACATCAGGTACTCAAATTTTGACTTAACTCAGGAAAAAATGATCTGATGGCATTTTGTGATACGTCCATATTATTTCACAGTATTATTGAAATTTATAATGTATTATCCAGTCTTAACATAAATTAATGCATGTTGTTGATTATTTTAGATGGAGATTGGAGCAAATGCAGAGCCTAAGTGTTCAACTAGCAAAAGAACAAGATATGTACGTGGACGTGGACCTAAAACTATTAAATCACATAGAGGACAGTGGGTGGAAGAGGATATGACAATTGATCCTGCAGACACAACAAATGATTGCACTAAGAAAGAGATTGGTCAAGACTATAGGACATGGGATGAATACTTTGAGAAAATTGTTGTTTGTGGATGTTCTGTATGTTGTGGAAAGAAACAATTCAAATGAGAAATTGTACAAAGACATTACATATATTATGAGCTTCTAGTCAGTAGTATGCCTCCTACAATCGATTCAAATCCAATAGGAATTGTGGTAAGAAATTTTCCAATTTGATATAAATAACATGTATACTTCATTTAAACATTATTTTATATTATTTAAATAACTATTTTTTTCTTAATGGATACTTGCAGGATAAAGTTATTGGTTTAAAGTTTCCTGGATCACCGACTTCCAGCCTAGAGAGCAATGATCATTTAGCAGATGATACATCTAACAAAAATATGTGCCAATATACCAAATCAGAAGATGAGGAATTGATGAAAACAAGTAACAGAACAAGAACCAGTTTAAAGATACATAATTTGCTTAAAGACAAGGGGAAGGTGGACTACATACCCTATGAAAATGAATGTGATGGAGATGATGACTTGCCCCTAAGTTTGAGATCAATTTACAAAGAGACATTTGATCGTCGACTATATTGCGCTTGGCCTAGTGATCAACAACTACCTAGAGTGTACGAGGTGTTTCAATTTTGGGGATACAACTACATGATGCAACCCTCCAATATTCATGGAGTGAATCTAGGACTCTTTATTGTCCAAAATGTACATATAGGATCTAAACATAGAAACAATTCAAAACAAGCCACTAGGAGATTAATGCCATATTATGGTCCATCATATTACAGTGGTGAATGGAGAAGGCTAGAAGAATATAAGCCTAGCATGTCAACATATGGTCTAAATTCGAATATGTATACACATCATCTCCAATTGGAAAGCGGAAAAGAAATGAATAGAGGTCATCTTATGTATATAGATGGAAGTGCATACACACAAAAAAATATTGCAGGATTTATAAATAGTAGTAAGGGAAGGGACCCTACTATAAGACCAAATTGTCAATTTGTTGAGGTTATAAATGATAAAGATGGAGATATGGAAAGAGAGGTTGATAGATTGATAATGGTTGAGGCTATTATGGACCTTACCATTGGGGATGAGTTATTGATTGATTACCCCTTCTTAAAATGTACTTCTGCGTGAAAGAAAAGGGAAGAACAAGGTCTCCCTAAGGATGTTCTTAAGGGCAGAAAACCAAAGAATAATAAATGAGTGTAGACTGATGTTTTATAAACTATGTTGTCAAAATTATGTTTTACTTAAATTATTGTATAAAAAAGGTAGTCTATAAAATAATGTTCCATTATTCAATTGATGTATATATGTTCATACAATTTTTATTTTTATTTTTTAAGCCATATTTAATTATATTTCTTTGAAATTGATACATTTATGATTTATCCAATCGTTGCCAAACATTAAATAATGTTTGCATTTGTTGATAGGTAGAAGATGTTGATGAAACACATACTAATACCCAAGATCCAACTAGGTTATTAAGATTTGGATGGGATGATCCAAACCATCCTTTAAACAATACCAGGGTGAAAAGAGCAACATTGAAGAGAATACTACCAGCTGAGAAATTTGAAGAGCTGATGAGATCTGCACACATTGATGACATGCCACCTAGCCTTAATGATGATGATCATGATAGTGAAAATACAGTGCATGAAGAAGGATTGAATGAAATGCTTATAGGTTTCTTTGGGGATGGAAACAATGATGACAATAATGATCATATGGTTGACAATAACGATGATAGCAGGGGTAATTACCACCAACGTAATGTTGATGATAACAACCTGAAAGATTCCATCAAGTAAGCAGCGAAGACACCCGTGTTCAAATCAGGTGCAAGTAGAACCTCAAAACTGGCATGCACATTAATATTATTAGAGATCAAGTCACTATTTGGTTGGTCAGATAAAGGATTCACTACCCTACTGAAGTGAGTTGAAATCTATTTCTTACTTTGCATTGTCAATTGGTGTACATAATTTGTAAACATTCATCAACTTCGTTTATATTTATTTAAGGGGATTTTAAAACCATATATTGTATATAAATAGTCCTAGTATAGATTGACATATCAAATATGCTCATCATAAGTCAAACATTCAATTGATTTAATCTCTAGCAATCTTATAGGGCACTAAAAACTAAAATATTCCCTGAAGAGAATGTGTTGCCATCAGCTTGCAGAGAGGTGCGTCTATTGTTGGTTGAGTTAGGGATTGAATATAAGCAAATACATTCATGTAAAAATGATTGCATTTTATATAGAGATGAATATCAAAACAAGGTAGAATGCCCTGTATGTAAAGAGAAGAGATATCGTATAGATGTACAAGGTCCTACAGTTCCAAAGAAGGTTTTACGTCACATGCCAATTATACCTAGACTTCAATGAATGTTTCGTTGCAAGTCACTTGCACAATTGATGGACTGGCATGCAAAGAATAGGAGTAAAGATGGATTCATGTGAATTCTAGTCGACTCCAAAGCAATGAAACACATGGAGGAAAAATGGCCAAGAAAATTCAAAGATGAACCCGTAGTATCAGGTTTGGTCTTGCAATTGATGGAGTTGCCCATTCTCTTTCCTAAGCTCAAATTATAATGTTTGGCCAGTCGGATTGATAGTATACAATATTCCCCCATGGATGAGTGTTAGAAAGCAGCACCTTATGCTGACTCTCATTGTTCCAGGAAAACATCAAGTTAAAAACATGGATGTTTATCTTGCGCCTTTTATTGATGAGATGCAACTACTGTGGAAAGACATAAGAATGTATGACATATCACTTCCTCCATCAAATAGATCCTTCATGTTGTATGGTGTGATATGTTGGACTATTCATGATTTCTTAGGACTTGGTTTTTGTTGTGGTAAGATAAAATATTTACGTAATTACACTCATAATTTATTTTCATCCCAACTTTCATACTTAGTTTTATACTATTTTTTTAATGTTATTAACATTACTTATTGAATTGCAGGGCTTCAAACAAAGGGGATATTTGCATGTCCAAGATGTGTAGAACAATTTCAAGGGTGGTATTCTAAAGATCTACATAAATTTATTTATGCAAACAACAGGGTTTTTCTACCACTAGATCATAAGTTTAGAAATCGCCTTAAGAATCAATTTGATGGAAAAGTTGAAAATAGAGGCCTTCCCATGATTATGGGTCCAAGTGATTGGCTTAAGAAGTATGAAGATGCTAAATTGAATCTTGGGAGGATTTTTTTGATCGGGGTGATTCAATTGAAGAACAAGAACAAGTTGTGGTTAATATGCCAGAAGGAATGAAAAGGAAATCCATATTTTATGAGCTCCCTTACTGGAAGGATCTATTAATATCTCACCTATTAAATCCTATGCACATCTTCAAAAATGTCCTAGATTCTATATTTCAACATATATCAGGAAAAGAGAAGGACTCCTTGTCTTCGAGGAGATATATTGCTCTTTTGCATACCAAAATTGATAGAAAACATTTGTGGCCAAACAGGGAAAATGAAACATATGCAGAAGCTCCATGGATTTTTAAAAAAAAAGAGCTAGACCAACTAAAAATTGTCATCCATTCAATAAGGACACCTACTGGCTATGGGTCATCATTGGCTAAAGATTTTACAATTGATGGACATATCACAAGATTTAAAACACATGATTTTCATAATTTTATGAAGGTATTATATATCATTATTTAACATTTACTAGTAATATTGATTAAGTACTAAATATATTTTGATATTTTGTTGTGTGAGAAAAAATTACTAATGACCTTTTCATAAATGTGTTTGATAGCATATCATGCCATTGGCAATTAGGGGGGATTCCTATCTTACAGTTGACTTAAGGAATGCCATAAGTCAATTGTCAACATTTATAAGGTATGTGGTTATACGAAATGTTCATGTGTGAGAGACATAGAGATATTATATTGTACTTTAATTTTTGACTAAAGGTTCATACTAATTTACTATTATTATATTAGGTGGGTGACCTCCAAGGACATCCACAAATGTGAAGTGCCAAAATGGAAGAAGGAAATTGCAGAAATTGTATGTGTATTTGAGAAGGAGCTCTCTACAAGTTTCATGGACCTACAAGTCCATTTACTTATACACCTAGTTGATGACATTGAATTGGCGGGTGTTGTATCAATGAGGTGGATGTTTTTCTTTGAGAGGTATATGAAAACTCTAAAAAGATATGTCCGACAAAAGGCACATCTAGAGGGTTGCATGGCTGAAGGATATGTATTGAATGAAGCATTTTTCTTCCTGTGTGAATTCATTGGTAAGGATTTTGAAGATGGGACACACTTTTGGGATGAAGAACAAGCATCAAATATTATTGATGGAGGAAAAACACAATCTAATGGTGTTCAAGTAGAAATTAGTAAGTAAATCCATCATCAGTGTGGTTGTTTTTCTTGCAATCATTAATTTACTCTATAATTTATTTGTCAAATTAACAACATGACATTTGGAGTTTGAAATAAACATGTTGACATGTAATAGGTGTAGACAAAAGTGCTATACTTGACAAGTTCATTCTGTACCACATGGACTTTATGAACAAATGGATTGATCTGTATGATAAAGAGAGAGAAGAAGTGTTAGAAGCAAGGAGACAGTTTAAGAGATTGAACCCAAGGAATACTCCACTTCCCACTGATCTACTTGGAAAATGGGGAAAAGATTGCACACTAGAATGGGTTACTGAACAAATTAAAAATCAAATAGAAGATGTAGTTATAGATTCAAACATAATAGAAGATGAAATCAACATGTCTAGAGGATGTGAAAGAAAGGTACAATTGGAATTTTACAAAATGTTGTTTCCTTATAGTTTTGACACTATTAACTATTTTAATATTCGTCATTATATTTGTTTTCACTAAAATAAATGGTCTTCAATAGGTGAGGAAATATCCAGCAATGTGGGCATATGGTCGACATTATCATGTAGAAAGTGAAGATGTAAAGAGACAATCCTTTGATTGTGGCATCATGATTGACTTCAAGCAATCCAATCAATCAAGCTTAAAAGATAAGAATATAATTGAAGGGAATCTACAATATGTTGGGAAAATACAAGAAATTATTAAGTTGGGTTACTACTCTTTTAAATATTGTATTTTTAAGTGTAGATGGTATGAAGCATTTGAGAGGACACAAAGACATGATACCCATAGTGGATTGTTTTCTATAGATTCCTCATAGTTACTACCCGAGGATAAGGAGCCTTATGTTCTACCAATTCATTGTGGGCAGGTACTTCTTTAACTCAAACAAGAAGCAGTAGTGATCATTAATCTATTAATTCATAGTTTATTGCGAATATATACATGTGTTTATTAATCAATAAAATTGTTATAACATACATCTAATATATGTATGCCGTTCATGTACAAGTATTTTTCTATGAAGATATTTTGGACCTGAAATGGATATTTGTCATACATTATGATCCAAGGTTAAGGCATGTATTTGACGATGTATTAGTGGATACTGAGCAAAACAATGATGGCCAACAAAATGAGAGAGAGAGATTAGAGAACATCGAAGAAATTGACATCCATGATGATGTTGAAGATGGTTATGTTTAGGCACAAGAAGACAACAATCCAAAGCTAGATGATGTTATGGAAGACAACAATATGGATGGTATAGAAAATGATGATCCAAATATATCTGGTAACAATATAGATGGTCTACAGTCAAATTTCAATGATGATGAAGATGATGTAGGTCAAGATGAGGATGATGATAATATTAAATACTTGAAAGAACATATGAACATTGACAATGATACACTGGATAACATTGTAGCAAACAATAATGTTAATGACCAAGACTTCTAAATTTTTAGAATTATTTGCAATCTATGTTTAAAAAAGGATGATTCTTATTGCTTAAAATTTGAAATGTTTCAGTAATATTATTTGTGTCGATACAAATTATATATTGCAATATCCTTAAATTGTTCAATCTTTGGTATGAATTGTTGGCAGAAAAAAATAGGATTACTTGGATGCTTCTTCCATTCATTTTGTATCAACATATGTTCATAAAGACACATTTAAGTTAATAAAATATTAATGCACATAACTCACAATTATTTAAATAAGCAACTTAGATAACCTTATGATTTTTAAATAGTTTCCATTTTTATGTTGAACATAATTTTAAACATGTAACTGAAAACATCCACAGTAAATGCTCTACTGTATCAGTATATTCATTCACATAAGCACAGTATTGAGGCTCAATAATTGATATTCATTCAAATATAAGAAGAAATAAGTATGGAAGACATAAGAAAAAGATGTTCCAAGTATGGGCCTAACCGGTGTTGTCATTGATGTCAACATACTCATGTTGCATTAATGAGAAGGATTAGATGAGCTGTGTGCTGAGGATATTGAGAAAATTAGTCTCAATCAGGAACAGTGAAGAACAGTAATGACAAGAAGGTAAAAGTCCTCAATAGGTTGAGGATCAGAAGATGCGGTTTAAAGGGTTTGTAGATATAAGTCTTGAGATGCTCCATTCAAGTTTTTAGAGGTTCGCATGAAGATCTGAAGAAGTTATGGTCGCTCAAGTAGAACCAATTCCGGCAGGTGTTCAGAGGTGACAGATTGCCTCAAATAGGTCCAGTGAGATCTAGAATTTCATTATCCCATTCTACAGATTTGAGGGAGTGTTGAGGACGTTCTTGTGAAGTATCAACTAGATTGGTTCGTGAGTTGAAGATCCAGAAGAGCCTATTCATTTGTGACAGTGATGACAGACTGTGTTCTTGAAGCTCTGGATGAAGGAGAGAAGAATTCCAGTAGGATGATGAAGTGAGGATGTTCTTGGTGATTCAGGGAAGGTTATGATGATCGTTGGATCATGTCCAGTTCATGTTGGTGGTCCGCATTGAAGTTAGAGTTTGCATTTGAAGAATAACCACGGATATTGGTGTTCTTCTTATGATTGGCCGACTGGATGTATTACACGTCTTGCAAATGTTGTTGTAGGTGTTTGCTGACTTAGATGATTGTTCCTAAGTCGATGCCTTGTATAAATAAGGGATTGTGAAGTCATTTTGAAGTGTCTTGTGGTGATGAGTGTGTGGTAGCGAGTAGAATTGCGAAAGGCAGAGTAGAAGTTTTGGGCTTAAATGGAACTTATTCAAGCATGCTGAAGATTCTATTCTCTAGTTCATAAAGGTGATACTTATTCTTTTATAGACAGTGTGTCTCTTATAGGTAGTGAGCCTCTTGTGAGCAATGTGCTCGGGCAGTGAGCCCTAATTGGCATGTGCCATTTTATTCTGTCTATTCTTCTAATAGAGAATACATTCTTGGGTTAATCACCCCATGGTTTTTCCCTTAACCGGGTTTTCCATGTCAAAATCTTGGTGTCTTATGTGTTGATAAGTTTCTGCTTTTGATTTGAATGCATTATGGTTCATGATTAATATTATACTAATCACTAAAGAAGATTCAAATGTTTGAATTGAGAAAGTTTCATACAACTGATTCACCCCCCCTCTCAGTTGTATGCCCTAAGTCTAACAATTGGTATCAAAGCTAAGTTCCTCTAAAAGGAGCTTAACCGCTTGAGGAGATCCAGGATGTTGCCATACAAGAAGGATAGTCTGAAGTTTGATGGAACCAACTTTTCTCTTTGGAAAGGTCGCATGAAATGTCACTTGTAGTGTATGGGAATGGTGTACTGGTCCATGGTCACAAAAGCATATGTACCTCTACAGGGTGGTCTGACAACCCTAAATGAAATCACAGATGTTGAAAACAATCTGTGGACCAAAGAGGCTCTTCTAAGTGCATTAACTGACTCAGAGCTCTCAAATGTTATTGACCTACCAACTACCTATGAGATCTAGATTAAACTAGAACTTCTGCATGAAGGAGACAAGTATGTTAAATGTGCAAGGTTACAGAGTCTAAAAGGGAAATTTGAAAAACTGAAGATGAGAGATGATGAAAATATTACCACTTTTATGCCAAGAGTGAATGAGCTGGTTTGTGGAATTAGAAATTCTGGTGGTGTCTTGGATGAAAATGAGATTGTTGGTAAGATTCTCAAATCCCTTCCTGCCTCTTACAAAATCAAGGTTGCTGCCATTGATGAATTCAGATCCCATACAATTGTCACAAGAGACCAATTGGCTAGCAAACTGGCTGCTTTTGAAATGACCGAATTTGGAGATGATTCCCCCAAAACTGAATCTGCATTCAAAGCCAGTGCCTCTGTGAAAGATAAACAAGGATTTGATCCAGGAGAGAACTCATCAAGGAAATTGTCATGGTATGAAAAAGCAAGAAAAGACCTGGAAGAAGAAGAAGTAGAAACTACTTAACTTGAAGCCCTCATTGCAAAGAGACTGCCAAGAGAATCCGGTAAGTATGAAAGAAAATTGCCTTTTAAGTGTTTTAACTGCAATGAGATTGGTCATTTTACCTCAAGATGTCCGGAAAGATTTTCAAAGCCAAATCCTAATAGATCAATGTTCCAAAAGAATTGTTACTATGTTCATGAAGAAGATGATAATGAAGGAGTAACAGATAATGAATCAGAGATAGGAAACAAATCCAAAAGTGAATGGGTCTTTATTGCAATCAAGGAAGAAGAACCAATATCCTCTGTATCTATCAATCATAAAGTTGTAGAAAGAGCTCTAGCTGCCCAAGTTGAAGAAAAGAATGATTGGGTAATTGATAGTGGTTGCTCTCACCACATGACAAGTGACAAGAACAAGTTCATAGATTTGGAAAGGTATGAAGGAGGAGTGGTGAAGTTTGGTGATAATTCTGCTGGTAGAATTAGAGGAAGAGGAACTATTTCTTTTAATGGAAGAAACAAAATTGGTAATGGACTATATGTTGAAGGTTTGAAGCACAATCTTCTCAGTGTTGGACATTTGGTGGACAAAGGCTATGATCTCCGATTCAAGGATGGAAAATACAAAATCTTTGAAAGATCCAGAACAGAGATTGCATCTGGTACTCATACTAAAGGTAATATCTTCCACTTGGTTGGTACTGGTAAAAGCTACTTATTTGTTCAAGTTGATCAGAGTTGGTTATGGCATAGAAGGATGTGTCATGTGAATTTTGATAATATCATCAAGATAAGCAATACTCAGGCTGTAAGAGATCTTCCAAAATTGGTGAAACCTACTAACAGCTTGTACAAGGAATGTCAGTTGGGTAAGCTGAGCAGAGTCACATTCAAAAGCAAGGAACTGTCTTCTACTAGATTATTAGACTTAGTTCACACTAATCTTTGTGGTCCAACAAGAACCAGAAGTATTCAAGGTGATAGATACTTCATGCTGCTAATCGATGACTATTCCTAGATGATGTGGGTAACCTTTCTAAAGGAGAAATCAGAAGCTCTTGAGAAATTCAAAATATTCAAGGCTATGGTAGAAAATGAAACATGAATAAAGTTGAAATGTCTGAGGTCTGATAGAGGTGGAGAATTCACATCCGGTGAGTTCATAGAATTCTATGAGAAACATGGAATTAAGAGACAGTTGTCTGCTCCGAGGACTCCACAGCAAAATGTAGTGGAGAGAAAGAACTAGACCATCCAGGAAGCATCTAGGACTATGATGATGGAAGCAAATGTTCCTCAGATCTATTGGAGAGAAGTTGTCAGCACTGCAGTCTATACTCTTAATCGAGTTCAAATCAGAAGCAATACCGGTAAGACCCCTTATGAACTCTGGTTTGGCATTACTCCTACTGTAAGATATTTTAGAGTCTTTGGTAGCAAATGTTACATCAAAAGAGATGAAGATTTAGGTAAGTTTGATGCTAGAAGTGATGAAGGAATATTCTTGGGTTACTCTACTCAAAGCAAAGCATACCGGTGTTATAACAAGAGACTAAGAAAGATGATAGAAAGTACAATGTGAAGGTTGATGAGGGAATAGAGAAACCCTCAAGGTTTTATGAATATGATGAAGATGATCAGAATGGTGTTCTGGTTCAAGGAGCTCAATCCTCTTCTGAAAGTCAGATTCAGACTGATCCGATAAATTAGGAAGAAGAGATAGGTCTGAATGAGCCTGATCAAGAAGTAGACGTGCAAGAAACTCCCAAAGTTCCAAGGTATGTAAGACTGAACTACTCTGAAGATCAGATCATAGGTGACAAGAGCAAAGGTGTGCAAACTAGAAGGAAAATTGCTCAAAATTTAGATGAATATTGTCTGATTTCAAAGATTGAACCTAAGACAATAAATGAAGCCTGCAATGATGAAAACTGGACTAAAGTAATGGAGGAAGAGTTGATGCAAATTAAGAAAAATCACACTTGGGATCTTGTTCCCAGACCTAGAAACAAAAATGTGATTGGAACCAAATGGGTCTTCCGGAACAAACTAAATGAAGTTAGTGAAGTAATCAAAAATAAATCCAGATTGGTCTGTAAAGGCTACTCTCAAATAGAAGGGATTGATTTTGAAGAAACCTTTGCTCCGGTGGCAAGAATTGAAGCAGTCAGATTATTTCTTGCATTTGCTGCCTTTAAGGATTTCAAGGTGTATCAGATGGATGTCAAGTCTGCCTTCTTGAATGGTGACTTAGAAGAAGTGTACATTGAACAACCGGATGGTTTTCAATTATCTGAGCATGGTGATTTGGTCTGCAAATTGAAGAAGGCACTGTATGGACTAAAGCAAGCCCCAAGAGCCTAGTATGAAAGACTGGACAAACATCTTTTGAAGATTGGTTTCAACAAAGGTACTACTGATAGTAACCTATATTTCAAAATTGATCATGAAAACATCTTGATTGTTGAAGTATTTGTTGATGATATCATCTTTGGAGGAAGAGACAAAATGTGTAAAACCTCTGCAAATCAAATGAAAAGTGAATTTGAGATGTCAATGCTCGGTGAAATGAATTTCTTCTTGGGTCTGCAAATTACTTAGACCAAGAAAGGAATCTTTATTTCTCAGACCAAATATGTGAAAGAATTGTTGAGGAAATTTGGAATGGAAGATTCAAAGCCAATGAATACTCCCGTGGCAACCGGATGTAAGTTGAGCAAAGATGATGACTCTCCTAAGGCAGATCAGACAAAGTATAGATTAATGATTGGAGGATTATTGTATCTCACTCAAACTAGACCAGATATAATACAGGTTGTTGGTCTTGTGGTGAGATTCCAGGCTGATCCCAGAGAATCTCATGTCATGGCAATCAAAAGGATTTTTAAGTACCTAAAAGGAACAGTTGAGTATGGTCTGTAGTATCCTAGAGATCATAATTTTTCTCTTCATGCATATATAGATGCAGATTGGGCAGGAGATGTGGATGACAGGAAGAGTACCAATGGAGGAGCATTCTTTTTGGGGAAAAGATTAGTTTCTTGGCTAAGCAAGAAACAAGAGGCAATATCCTTGTCTACAACTGAAGCAGAATACATTGCAGTAGCAAGTAGTTGCACTCAAGTCTTGTGGATGAAGCAGATGCTAAGAGATATTAAAGTAGAATATGAGGAGCCTATCACAATTTTCTGTGATAATTCAAGTGCAATAAATATTTCTAAGAATCCGGTGTTGCATTCTAAGACTAAGCATATATCTATCAAGTTTCACTTTCTGAGAGAGCAAGTGAACAAGGATGAAGTCAGATTGGAGTATGTGCCCTCTAAGGATTAGATTGCAGATATCTTTACTAAACCTCTTCCCAAGGACTCTTTTGAGTATCTCAGGGAGAAGTTAGGGGTTATTGCCCCTCTAGTGATGAACTAGGATGCACTGATGTGCATCAATCCGGTGGATATCATAGTCATATCTTGTGATCTGGATTGATGATAAGGGAGCTACTACTCAGGGGGAGCAGCTGGTATGTTATGAAGTAATGGAGTTGCAAGTATGAGCCCTTTGCCATTGATGTCAAAGGGGGAGAGAAGACATGTGAAAAACAAGTGGTTGCTGATCAAAGGAGGAGCAATTAAGGAAGAGAAGACATGTGAATAGTTGTTGGTGTTAGGGGGAGTTGTGACAGCAAGAAGTTCTTGTCTTGATGGTTTTTCACATCATATGTTGCCATCAATGACAAAGGGGAAGATTGTTGCAAGTATGGGCCTAACCAATGTTGTCATTAATGTCAACATACTCATGTTGCATTAATGAGAAGGATTAGATGAGCTGTATGCTGAGGATATTGAGAAAATTAGTCTCAATCAGGAACAGTGAAGAACAATGATGACAAGAAGGTAAAAGTCCTCAATAGGTTGAGGATCAGAGGATGCGGTTTAAAGGGTTTGTAGATATAAGTCTTGAGATTCTCCATTCAAGTTTTCAGAGGTCCGCATGAAGATCTGAAGAAGTTATGGTGGCTCAAGTAGAACTGGTTCCGACAGGTGTTCAGAGGTGATAGAGTGCCTCAGATAGGTCCGGTGAGATCCAGAATTTCATTATCCCATTTTGTGGATTTGAGGGAGTGTTGAGGACGTTCTTGTGAAGTATCAACTAGATTAGTTCGTGGGTTGAAGGTCTAGAAGAGCCTATTCATTTGTGACAGTGATGACAGACTGTGTTCTTGAAGCTCCAGATGAAGGAGAGAAGAATTCCAGTAAGATGATGAAGTGCGGATGTTCTTGGTGATTCAGGAAAGGTTATGATGATTGTTGGATCATGTCTAGTTCATGTTGGTGGTCCGCATTGAAGTTAGAGTTCACATTTGAAGAATAACCATGGATATTGGTGTTCTTCTTGTGACTGGCTAACCAGATGTATTACATGTCTTACGGATGTTGTTGTAGGTGTTTTCTGACTTAGATGATTGTTCCTAAGTCGATGCCTTGTATAAATAAGGGATTGTGAAGTCATTTTGAAGTGTCTTGTGGTGATGAGTGTGTGGTAGCGAAGAGAAGTGCGAAAGGCAGATCAAAAGTTTTGGGCTTAAATGGAACTAATTCAAGCATGCTAAAGATACTATTCTCCAGTTCATAAAGGTGATAATTATTCTTTTATAGACAGTGTGTCTCTTGTAGGCAGTGAGCCTCTTGTGAGCAGTGTGCTTGGATAGTGAGCCCTAATTGGCATGTGCCATTTTGTTCTTTCTATTCTTCTAACAGAGAATACATTCTTGGGTTAATCACCCTGTGGTTTTTCCCTTAACCGGGTTTTCCACGTCAAAATCTTGGTGTCTTATGTGTTGATAAGTTTCTGCTTTTGATTTGAATGCATTATGGTTAATGATTAATATTATACTAATCACTAAAGAAGATTCAAATGTTTGAATTGAGAAAGTTTTGTACAACTGATTCACCTCCCCTCTCAGTTGTATGTCCTAAGTCTAACAAAATATAGAATGATAACACAATTATGGAGAATCTCTAATAATAAGATGTTCTATTTCATTCATAAGCTCAAAAGTTACACCAATAGAGTTTTGGTACACCCTTCCACTCATACCTTTATTATTTTTTATCAAAGTTTATATAGAGATTACATAATATCAACCATAATACCTAAGCCATTAACCATTATGTTAGGTCTGAAAAATGCAGGTTGTTAACCCTAAGAGGTTGCCAGGCTCTTTTAACGCTTTTGGCTAATAGGGATAGGGTTAATATGGTAAAAACCCTCTTCACTTCAGGCTCTGCCAGACCTAGGTGGGTGTACCTTGACTACTTGTGCAGACTTGTATTGACCTTCACGGTGGCAAGTGGGTGTGAAGTAGATGTAAGGTTTAGTGAGTGTTTCTAATGTATGAGGTTTGAATATATAAATAGGTTTGAAAGTATGAAATGTTGGTAATGATTTGGACCAATGCTTTATCTATTGGGCAAAGGGGTCAAGAGTTAATGGCAGATGGACTTATATGTTTAGCTTAACTTGAATTATTGGGCATTTATGTAAATCTATATCTTGTATAGATGTGCAAGGATGTTGAGTTGCAGGGTTCTTCTTATAAAATCCCAATGATATTCCCTAAATTGTTGTGACCAGAGGAAAGGATTTTAATTCTAGTGGGAAGGAAACCAACTAAGAGGACTTGTTCAAAGGATTTTAACTCTGGGCAAAGACCAATAAACATAGACCACTTGAGCAGGACTTAAATCAATTTCTCACTAAAACCAATCAAATAGATCACATAGAAACAACAAATGTGCATTGATAAATTAAATATACCCTTGATATATTAACTTAAATGATTTAAGAAACCATTCTAGAGACAACCATGCAGCCCATAATCATGAAATTTAATAGAAGAATTAAACACCAAATAAGTGTGCTCCACCAAATAACCCCGTTTCTTTGTATTAAATCAAAAGTCTAGAATACATTTGAAAAACATAAGTTGATATAGATAGAATTATCTGAGTATTTTGTATATATATATTGGAATTGAGGAATTACAATTGTATTGCTTATATGTTTTTAAGAAATAGATGAGATGATGTCTTACAAAATGGCCTTGGTATCCTATTTGAGAGGATGTGAATAAGATTTAGGCCTAAAACATTGTGTCGTTTCATAAATGTCTCTTTTCAACTAACTAATGCATAATTAAAAAGCATAAAAAGAAATAGAAGCATATGCAGTGATCAAATTCTAGCTCCATTAATCATTGTAGAGTGATCCGTGACCCATAGGTCTGGCAAGATCATACTCATCTCCATGGTACAGATTGATATACCTGCATTGCTTGTTGAACAACAAAATTGTACTGCAACCACCTCCTCACATTGCCAGGGATATGAACAAATTTATTCTACCAATATGATTGATGTAATCCTGATCATCACACGTATCTGTAGAAATTAGATTGTTGATAATTAACTCTATAGAGAATATCTTTCCCAAGCATGTGTAAGTATTTTCTATCTCTCGTTCCTCATTATTTATATTCTCAAATAGTGGTTGCAGTAACCCACTCAATTCGTCTTTCTAAGGATCCTTATCTTGCAAACTCCCATCAGCATTGAAAAAGTTTGGAAATGCCATGTCAGGATGTTAGTCAAAGTTATTCAAATCTTTTGTAAGTATACCATTAAATCTCTCATGTTCATTGATCAGGTCTTCATATTCTTTGAGCACTTGTTTCTCAACATCAAATTTAGCATTCAATTTTTCTTTTGTCTCCAACATCCTAAGGTGCAACCTTTTATGTTCTTGATACATCTGGTGAGTCCTCTTATGTAAGTCCCAAACTTTGTCACTAGTTTCCATCATTTTGTCAAATTTTTTTTGAATCAATTAAGAAATCATATTGTATTTGACTGTTTTCAATTCAGTCTCCAACTGCTCACTTTTCTTCTGAAACTTCTCTTCCTTAATCTTCCAATAATTAACATCTGCTTTGGCCTCCATAACCCTCTTGTCAGCTTCTAGGTATGGTGAATAGCTGCTAGATGAAGGCAGTTTATCTTTGTAGGTGGCAATTTCCTATTTGAGCCTTGCATTCTCTTCCGTATAGTCATTATTTCTTACCAGATGCTCAATTTGTGCCTTGGTGAATCTGTTGTTAGATGGATCCTAATCAGACTCAGAGGTTAAATTTACCCCACTTTTATCGACGTGGTTTCCCCCCAAATTCCTATGGGGTCAAGGGGCAACGCCCCTTGTGGGGGTTTGGGGGTAGTGCCCCCAAGATGGGGTCAAGGGGTAATGCCCCTTGCCTCACACAGTTTTTTATTATTTTATTAAGGCGTTGGGAGTTATTTTTTCATTGGCCTACATAAAAAAAACCCTATTTTGTAGCTGACAAAAGTCATGATAAAAACAGCTAAGGGTTAGGGTTTCTGTTGATATTGTATTGTAGCATTTGCAGCGGTATTGAGTTGCAGGGATTGCTGGTTGTAATCAGTTTGATTTACTGGATAATAATATTGGACTCTCTATTGGTGGATGTAGCCCGAGTTTGGGTGAACCACATTAAAATTATCTCTCGTTGTTATTATTTCTATGTTTTTTTCATTCCTCTATTTAATCTTTATTTGCATTTAATTGATATCTTCTACTGGCTAACCTTAACAGAATCTTGCAACATTCACATTTAGGTTAGCAGTTTTAATAGGGTCTGCTTCTTCAACCCTTTGAATCATTAGGTGGCCAAAAGCTTCATTAGGATTACTTATAACTTGAGGCTTCTTGTGCGGGGGATATAGTGACCATATTAGCAATGATTGCTTATTAGGATCATACCCTGATCTAGATTTGATTTTGTCTAAGGCCTTAATGCTAAGCTGCATCTTCTTGTCTTGGTTTTTTCTGAAAGTGGCAAACACAATTGCAGAGGTCATATCCCATCTAGGTATCAGTAACATTACTGTTTCTTGGAGCAATTCCATTCCCTTGTCAGGAGTCATATCTTCTAAGGCTTTGTCAATTTCTGACTGGAGTTGCTGCAGAACTTCATCTTGGATTTCAAGAGTGATGTTTTTCATTCTTTCCCTGGCCTTTTTTCCTTTATACTCATATAAAAAAGACTTAAATTCTATAATCTTAATGAATTCATCATTTGAAATGAATTTTTTACTAGCCAGATACCTTACATCCTCTATCAGTTCATCAGAGGTCTCTATTTCAACCTGTTCTCTTTCCTTTGGAGGTTCATATTCTCTTATGTGGGGCCAGGATGCTTGCAAGTCTTTATTTTCCCCTTCCTCTTCTTCTTCAAGATCAAAAGAAATATCAGGAGTTGGTTGAGGAGACAAATGAGCCATTGGGATTTGATCCTCTACCTGTGTTTCTCTGAAAACTTTTCCCTTTCCTTCAAAGATATGAGGAGGAACATCTTCAATTAAATCTACAACATTTTCAATTAATGAATATAGTCTCTTGACATGATCATCTATCTTCACAAAAGCACCTGTGTAACTGGGGTTTTCGGCTACCCTCCAAGCCTCGACCAATATTATCTTGTGGTACAAGCTTCTTCTTTCAACTGCATTGTGCTCATCTTGGTTTCTAATTAGGTCATCATCAACAAATAGCACATGATTATACCTTTTCAACTTCTTCTTTATTTTGACTATGCATATAAAGTTCTCTGGATCAAAATTTTCTCGAGCATTTCATGCATGCAACCTAAAATATTCCAATCTTTTCTCAATTAACTGATATCCTTTATCTAACATGACTGTGAAGTCTCCAAAGCACAACGTCCCAGGCATAAAAGATTGTTTATTGGAACCTTTTAAATACATGAAATCTGAGTAGGCAAGTTGTCTCACAATTTCTAAATAGGCAATCCTATCTGGACAAGTTTTAGGTAATAGGAGAGGGAGGCCTTCGAATCTAAATACCCTTATCTTTGTACAATCATTGTAGGAGTACCAATCACCCCAGTTATGACTGAATTTTCCCTGCTCATACTTGTCCTTAGGCCTTAGAAATCTTTGTATTTCTGGTGACAAGTTGTAGTCACAAGGGTGGCCTAACTTTTTATAGACAGGGTTCACAAAGTATTCTTCAAAATAAAGGTAATGAGATTTCTCACACCGGCTATCCTAGATAGTGGTCCACATCTAAATAGGTTTAATGTCACCATTTTTGTCTAAATCTCTTACCCTCAGACATTCATTCCACATTCTAGAATTCTTCCCTTCATATAGGATAAGGTGCTTAAGTACAGAATAATGGCTGAACTTACTTCCTCCTTCCTTCAGAGAGACTAATTCATTATGAAGGGCATTAGCTAGGAACTCAACATAATCAAAACATAATGCTTGTTGACTTTGCACATCAGCAGCCAAAACCATGGGACCAATCTCCATAAACAGGGAAGCCTCAACTCCAAGCAATTGACACACAGAGTAATAGGTTTATTGGAAATACTCTTCAAACATTTCTACAGAATATGGGGTATCTTCTGTCACTAAAAACACCTTAAGTTTATTTTGTGCATCTCAGGGTCTATGCAGGGGCAACCTCCACCTTTTGTATTTGTTGCTCATGTTATAATATTCACGATTAAATCTCGAAGTTTGAACTTCACATCAAAACTGCAATCCAACTGAAAGATCATTGATAGATAGTCTTTAGTGACCAGGAAAAAACCTGTACCATCTCTCAATTCCACCATATGGTTCTGAGGGTTGTAGCTTTTAGTTATGACTTTCAAAAATTCAACATTTATGAACACATTAGGCACTATTGACAAGACCTAATGTCTCAAGTTATTGCTTGGAACCTCATTCATTCGTTGGTTTTGTTTATAGCAAGTACATGTTCATCATTCATCGGCAAGACTTGAACTGTGGCGAACTCTTGACTTGTTCTACCGATGGATAGTGTCTCTCCAATAGTTGCTTGGTCATCAGCCACACTAGAGCTTCAATAAACTTTGTTAATGATACACCAATCACTTTGCTCTCACCGATGGTAGTGAGCTATCGGGTAGACTTTTTGTATCAGTGGGAGTGAGGAGTCTTTGGGCGATCTGTAAGGTTTCACCGACGAAGGGCTAGCTATTGGGTTGACATGCTCTATCGATTTGGATTGGTGTTGCTTATCTGATCAATATGTGTCATACCGATGTGATATGTCTATTGGCATAAAGTTGGCCATCGGTTGAGCCTGTGGTAGGTATTCTGACGGTCTTCTGTTACTCTGATGAAGGATGAAGACTTGGGCATCGTTGGGACAAGGAACCATCGATGTAGATGGTGGAGTGGTCTCTGATGGCTTGGGCTATTCTGATGAGGCTTAGACTGGCATCGTCGGCAATAAAATTGCCGACGATAGTCTTACTGAGTGTTCGTGTATGTAAACCGGGATATCAAACTCGAACTGGTGAATGTGGGACTAAAGGTCTCACATGAATACGAATAGTTATGCGACGGTTGGAAGATAACAATCCTGGGTCAGTTGGAACGAATAGTTAGGGTAGAAGTTCAAAACAGTTTTGCTCTTGAAGACTGTGATATATACAGATTTGGTGAGGTCGTCTGGGGTTGATGATGAGATTCGATCAAATTGTTTGATCTATAGATGTAGAGAGGAAGTGAACTATGTGTATGATTTGAGAATCGATACCTGAGCAAGAAGGCTGGGATCTTTATTGTAACCTTTCTAAGCTTACCATAAATGAAGATTGCCTCTCTTGTGGTGGTGGGTTTTTTACTCGAAAGGGTTTTCCCACGTACATCTGGTGTTGTTCTCTATTATCTTGTATGTTTATTCTATATTTTCTGGTGTGTTCATCTTTGTATTTGAATTAAATGTTACCTGTCTGCATTATCCCCTTTGAATTGACATTAGGGAAGCTATATTCTGCACCTGTGCTTTCCTTTCAAGTGGTATCAGAGCCTGGCCAGTTGTGTTATCCTTGTTGGTAGGTTGGGTTTTTTGTGTTAGTTCTGTGAGTGGGAGTTCTGTAGAGGTCTATTTTGTTAAATAAGATGGCAAGTGTATCAAGAAAAGTAGACATTGAAAAGTTCAATGGCACAAACTTTGAGTTATGGAAGCTTAAGGTTGAAGATTTACTGGTCGACAGAGATCTTTGGGTTGCTGTGTCTGGGACTAAACCTTCAAGCATGAAGCAAGAAGACTGGGACCTGGTAGTTAGGAAAGCCAGAGGACTGATAAGATTAAGTTTAGTAGATTCTGTTCTATTGAACATCCATGAGGAGAAGACTGCAAACGCTTTGTGGAAGAAGTTGGGAGATATTTATCAAGGAAAGTCCTTGGTGAATAAACTTTTCCTCAGAAAGAAGTTGTACTCTCTGAAGATGGATGAAGGAGCATCTGTAGGAGACCATCTGAACTCATTTAATATGATTGTTACACAATTGAATTCTGTAGGTGTAAAAATAGAAGAGGACCATTGTATGCTTCTATTGTGTTCCTTACCTAACTCATGGGATCATCTTGTGATGGCTATTGGAAGTACAACAACCACATTTAAAACTGAAGAAGTTGTTGCCTCGCTGTTATTTGAAGAGACGCGGAGGAAATCTTCTGAGATGGCCAAAGAGGCACTGTCCATTCGAGGTAGATCAAAGGAAAGATGCAAGAAGAAAGACAAGAAGTCTAAGTCCAAATCAGAGGGGAGATCAAAATCTCTTGGCAAAAAGTCCAAGGTGAAGTGCTGGAATTGTGGGCAGAAAGGATACATCAGAAAAGACTGCAAAGAGGAGAAAAAGAAGAAGAAGAAGAACTTCTCTGACACCGATTCTTCTCAGCGTGATGCTGATGCCTTCATTGCTGCCTTGGCAACGCCTACATCTGAAGATGTATGGCTGGTGGATTCAGGAGCATCTTTTCATATGACATCTCACAGAGAATGGTTCACTAAGTATGAACCGTATGTTTGTGGGAAGGTGTTCCTGGCAAGTGATTCGACACTGGAAATTGTTGGCTGAGGAAGAGTCAGAATCTAGTTCTCGGATGGTAGAATAAAGGGAATGAATGGAGTATTACACATACCAGGTCTGGCTTGAAATTTACTTTTCGTTAGTAAGCTTAATGATGTTGGAGTGCAAGTTACTTTTGTGAATGATGGTTGTAAGATGACTAGAGGTTCTATTGTACTGGCAAAGGGTGAATGCATTGGAACTTTGTATAGGTTAGATGCTAAACCAGTGTGCTGTAATAATGTCTCTATAAAATCTAAAAAAGCTACTATTGTAACACATGATGCAAACTCTATGGAAGTTAAACTTCCTGTAGAGAAAAAAATGCTGTGGCATCATAGACTTGGTCACATAGGTGAAAAAGGTTTAAAAACCTTGAAAAACAAAAACCTGGTAGATGGGTTGATTGATTGTAATCTGGAGTTTGATTTCTGCGAACATTGCATATATGGAAAATAGAACCATGTTTCTTTTTACTCTAGTTCTCATAAATCTTCTGGTGTTCTAGACTATGTACATTTTGATGTTTTTGGTCCAATTGATGTTCCTTCTCTGTCTAAATCAAGATACTACGTATCATTTATTGATGATTATTCAAGGAGGGCATTTGTATATTTTTTGAAAAATAAATCAAAAGTGTTCAGTTGGTTTAAAGAATTTAAAAATCTTGTGGAAAATTAGACTGGTAGAAAAATAAAATATTTGAGAACGGATAACAGTGGTGAATATTGCAATGCAGATTTTGATAAATATTGTATTGATCATGGAATAAAAAGTCATAAGACTAGACCTTACACTCCACAGCAAAATGGAGTTGCTGAAAGGTTGAATCAATCATTGATGGAGAAAGCAAGAAGTATGTTGAGTTATGCTGGTCTTGAACAAAGGTTCTGGACTGAGGTAGTTGCTACAGCTTGTTACTTACTGAATCATTCTCCTACTTGGACATTGGTTGATAAGACGCCTATGGAAGCATGGTCTAGAAAGACGCCCTCTCTAAGACATCTTTGTGTCTTTGGTTGTGAGGCATATGCTCATATTCCTAAGGTAAAAAGATCTAAGTTGGATTACAAGGCAGTCAAATGTATCTTTATTGGCTATGGAGTTGGTGTTAAAGGGTACAAGCTTTGGAATCCTGAAACTGAAAAAGTAATTTACAGCAGGAATGTAATTTTCAGAGAGCTGAAACCTTTGGTTATTGATCCTCAGCCGAAGAAGACAAAAGAGAAGAAAGAAAAGAGTGTTGTTAATATTCCTCTGACCCCTGTAAAAGAGGAACAACAAGCACCAAGTGTAGATGATTCAGAAGTGAGTTCGAGTGGCTCCGAAGATTCAGATCCAGAGCAAGAACCTGAACCTACACCTCAGCTATTGAGGAGGTCTACACGTGAAAGAAGACAACCAGATAGGTATGGATTTTCAGTACTTGATTCAAGGTGTGCCTATGCTTTGCTTACTGATACTAATGAACCTAGGACTGTGAAAGAAGCTATTAGTTTACCTGATTCAGATTCTTGGTTGGAAGCCATGGATAACGAAATGTCATTGTTGGAGAAAAATGGAACCTGGGATCTGGTGCCCTTGCCTGAAGGTAGAAAACCTGTGGGCTGTAAGTGGGTATTTAAAAAGAAATATGGTCCAAATGGTAGTATTGAAAAGTACAAGGCAAGACTGGTTGCTAAGGGGTATTCTCAAAAGGAAGGTATAGATTATGGAGAAATCTTTTCTCCTGTAGCTAAGCTAACATCCATTAGATTTCTGTTGTCACTTGCAACAGCGTATGACTTTGAAATTAAGCAGATGGATGTGACGACAACATTTCTTCATGGGGACCTTGAAGAAGAAATTTATATGTCCCAACTAGAGCATTTTGTGGTAAAAGGTAAAGAACATATGGTATGTAAACTTAAAAAGTCTCTTTATGGCTTGAAGCAATCTCCCAGAATGTGGTATCAAAAATTTGATACGTATGATTTATCTTTGGGATTTGTGAGATCTAAATCTAATCATTGTGTCTATTATAAAATTGATGGTGATCAGATTCTTATAATTGCACTTTATGTGGATGACATGTTATTCATTAGCAATGGTAAGTGGATGATCTCAGATTTAAAATCTCAGTTGTCCTTGAAATTTGAAATGAAGAATCTGGGGGCAGCGAAGTACATTCTGGGAATGAAAATCAAAAGGGACAGATCTAGTAGAAAGATTTGGCTTAACCAGAGCAAGTATATTACCAATGTTCTTAATAAATTTAATATGTTTGATTGCAAACAGTTAGTTGTTCCAGTTTTGCAGGGAACGAAACTATCTGTTGAAGATTGTCCAGAATCTTCGAATGAAATTGATGACATGAAAAAAGTGCCTTATGCAAGTGTTGTTGGCAATTTAATGTATGCAATGGTCTGTACCAGACTAGACATTGCCCAGCAGTGGGAGTTTTGAGCCAATTTATGGCAAATCCAGGCAGATCACATTGGGATGCTGTGAAGAGAGTTATGAGGTATTTGAAGGGAACTTCTGACTATGCTATTTACTATCATGGAAACTCAGTTGGATCTCAAAAATCTATCAGCATTCAGGGATATGTTGATTCTGATTGGGCAAGGGACATTAACAGTAGAAGATCCACCAGTGGATATGTATTCACGTTAAATGGTGGTGTTATCAGTTGGATGAGAAAGCGGCAGGCTATAGTCACTTTGTCCACAACAGAGGCAGAGTACATGGCAGCTACTCGTGCATGCCAAGAAGTTGTTTGGTTGAAGAGGTTTTGTTCTAATGTCAGTTTTGATGCAGGGCAAATACAAATTCATTGTGACAGTCAAAGTGCTATCTGTTTGGTGAAAAATCCTACTTTTCATGCTAGGACAAAACATATTGATGTCCAATATCACTTTGTTCGTGATATGGTAGAAGACAAAAAGGTAAAGCTAGAAAAGGTTGATACTTTGGATAATGTTGCAGATACCTTGACTAAACCAGTGAGCACGACCAAGTTCAAATGGTGTTAAGATGAAATGGGTCTTCGGGCCCATAATTCTTAGTAATCGTATGAGGATTAAGAGGTAGTAGTAATCTCTTCAACAAGTGGGAGATTGAAGAGACCTAATGTCTCAAGTTATTGCTTGGAACCTCATTCATTCATTGGTTTTGTTCATAACAAGTACATGTTCATCATTCATCGGCAAGACTTGAACTGTCGGCAAACTCTTGACTTGTTCTACTGATGGATATTGTCTCTCTGATAGTTGTTTGGTCATCGGCCACACTGGAGCTTCAGCAGACTTTGTTAATGCTACATCGATTGCTTTGCTCTCACCGATGGTAGTGAGCTATCGGGTACACTTTCTGTATTGACGGGAGTGAGGAGTCTTTGAGCAATCTATAAGGTTTCACTGACGAAGGGCAAGCTATCAAGTTGACATGCTCTATCAGTTTGGATTGGTGTTGCTTCTCTGATCGATATGTGTCATACCGATGTGATATGTCTATCGACATAAGGTTGGCCATCGGCTGAGCCTGTGGTAGGTACTTCGATGGTCTTCTATTACTCTGATGAAGGATGAAGACTTGGGCATCAGTGGGACAAGGAACCATCGGTGTAGATGGTGGAGTGGTCTCCAATGGCTTGGGCTATTCCGATGAGGTTTAGACTGGCATCGTTGGCAATAAAATTGCTGACGATAGTCTTACTGAGTGTTTGTGTATGTAAACTGGGATATCAAACTTGAACTGGTGAATGTGGGACTAAAGGTCTCACATGAATATGAATAGTTATGCAACGGTTGGAAGATAGCGATGTTGGGTCAGTTGGAACGAACAGTTAGAGAAGAAGTTCAAAACAGTTTTGCTCTTGAAGACTATGATATATACATATTTGGTGAGGTCGTCTGGGGTTGATGATGAGATTTTATCAAATTGTTCATTCTATAGATGTATAGAGGAAGTGAATTGTTTGAGAATCGATACTTAAGCGAGAAGGCTAGGATCTTTATTGTAACCTTTCTAAGCTTACTGTAAATAAAGATTGTCTCTCTTGTGGTGGTGGGTTTTTTACCCGAAAGGGTTTTCCCACTTACATTTGGTGTTGTTCTCTGTTATCTTGTATGTTTATTCTATATTTTCTAGTGTTTTCATCTTTGTATTTGAATTAAACATTACCTATCTGCATTATCCCCTTTGAATTGACATTAGGGAAGCTATATTCTACACCTGTGCTTTCCTTTCAACTATAAGTTTTCCTAAATTCATTGTCCAAGGGTTTGACACTGGTGCTCACCTATAAATTCTCCTGTAATAATACATGTGAAGAGGTCATAACCTCTCATGGGTGTCCATACATCCCCTACATGTTTGTAAATGTCTTCCAATTTCTCTGCATTGGAATTCAATTAAGCGTTTCTTCCAGACATTTGACCATATTTTGGGCATTGGTTGATCAGGTCTTGATTCAGGTATCTCTCAACTAATTTTTGTCTTTTAACCCTAGGGTTTTCAAATATGTCTTCCATAATACAATGCAAGAGACTTCTACTTCTTTAATATGTAATTTGATTTAGTAGATATAGGTTACAAGCTCAGATTACTTGAATTTTGAGTTGCATTCATTGCAAAGGCTTCCCGTTGCTCCCGTGTATGCTCAATGAATCAAAAACAATTTCGATTCATTCTTATATACTCTGTTCTGTGTATTAATGGCATCTTTCACATCATTGAGAAGACATTACATTATCATAACGGGAATGTCTTGTCACCTCCTTGAATCAATAAATTATACTTAAGGAGTTTTATCATTTTTTATTATTGTCAAGATTTTGTTATGACCCAAATGGGTGTCACGCCGAAATCCCATTTTGTTAAGTCTCATCGATATCTATTTATCCCTTCGATATGTTCTTTTTATTATCACATTTTCCTTTTTGAAGGGACAAGTTATAACCTCCCTTCGACATCCCGAATCCTCTTATTTTGTCTTTCTTTATTTAGTGTCTTCTTGATGACTTTTCGGTAGGACTAAAACTTAAGTCATTCCGATATTCTGAATCTTCAAATTATATGTCACTTATGTTTTCTTGGAATATCGAAGAGACTATAGAAAGACTCACTCCAATACTCCAACCCCATTTGTTCCATTGATATTTTGTTATCAGCCCGAAACAATACCTAGGTGTTCATTTTTGGATTATCAAAGTGACTAAACATGAGTCTCCCCGACATGGCGATTACTTCTCAATATGTTTTTATATTTCATTGTCACTTTATCAATGTGACACATTTAGGTGTCACACCAACCTCCTTGCATATCTTTTAACCCTTTTCAGAGTGTCAATGAGACCTCTAAGCTGGTCACTCCAATATGCTGCAAACATTCTACACAACATGGTTTTCAAATGATAGGAGCATTAAATGTGGCCTTTTTATTTTCTAATGAAAGTGATTAATCAAGGGAGGGATTAGGGTTTACTCTTTTGGGTTTATGATAGGAATGAAGTGAAAATATATTGTGATGCCAAGAAATGGGGTTAAAATGAAAATTGTAAAATCCTGTCCCAACACATTAAACTACCTAACCCCTAAGCCCTAAATCCCTTATCTTTTGACCCTTAATCCCTTAAACCCTAACCCTTCATCCCTTAACCCTTAATCCCTGCTAGATCAGAACAACTAGGTGCTCAATTAGGCACTAAATTAGGCGCTAAAGTAGGCTCCAAAGTAGGCGCTAAATTAGGCGTTAAATTAGGTGCTAATGTAGGTGCTAGTTTAGGTGCTAATCTGGGCACTAATTCAGGTGCTAATTTGTGCCTAATTTAGTGCCTACTTGTTCTGATCGGCACAAAAATCCAAAAATAGCGCCATCCTGATAAATAGCGCCGATGTTTTCAAAAAATTGGAGAAAAATACATTAAAACAGTGGGTGGAAGCAAAAAATAGAGCAAAAAAGTGAGCTAATAACAGGGATTTGTTGTAGTGATGGGACAGAAACCCAATAGTAGTGCCCCACTAGTACTGGACTCTTGTCATTTTGTAGCACATCCTCTTTTATTGTTTCATGTCAAACAATACATTTTGGAAACTTTCTTGATGCCCTAAAACATATGCTATTATTTGTATAGTGGTTATTAAGCTATGGTACTCCATTTAAACTCAATTAATGGCATGCCACTCACTGCAAGTGCAACCAACTTGGTGAGCCCAACTAAATGAGATGATGGATTGTCACAACAATTCACTGATGGGTAGTGGAGTTTGTTGGCTAAGATATCCTGTAGTGTGGTATGTAGCACTTCAGTTTTTATTAAAAAATGTTTGTTTTGTGAGACAAGGTCAGTGGGTGGTGTCTGAGACCATGTTTGTTATTTTTGGCTTCCATTCAACTTCAAAAGAAATGTTTTTGGCTTATTTACTTAGAAATAAGTTGAATCAATTTTTTTTTTTCTTAGCAAATTAGCAAACTGTAATGTTAAGCTGGCTAAAAAACCTTTGCATTGTTTGTATTTGCAGAACTTTGATGTCATGCAAATGGTCAAAATTGTGACTGGAGAGATTTTTGGTGCAGTCTACCTACTGTGTGACCAATGGACTATGACAATGAATAAGGAGATGGGAATGTCTGATAGTGGCAAGCCTAAGGGTTGGTTAGGATCTTTGACATGCATTTGGCCACTTTCAGTGCTAAAATTAAACCCAGAGATTAACGGTACACAAAAAAGAGGTCCACCCTCTGCTTCACTCATGGCATGGTACATGGCACTTGCAAGTGGAAAGTGTTCGTTTCTAGCTCAGGTGTATAATCATGAGGTAAGTTCTAGTGGTTTGTTGGCTCAAGGCAGAGATGTTTTAGAGTTTGGAGTGTATTACTAAGGATAGCTGTTTATTTCTCAAATAGGCATTATATAAGGCCAATGTTCTGTTCCTGTCTAAAATATATATTCCATATTTAGTTTTTGGGAAAAAGTCCTAAAGTAACTTTTCTTTGTGCAATATCATATTATTTTATCTCTAGGGCTTTTACTTCCATTTCTACCAGTTTCTGTATTGTTCACAACTTTTCTTCTAATATTAATATAGTTGAAAGGCTAATTCAGATAGGTCATAGTTGGTCATAAGGAAATGTTCTTTCAACCTTTTTACTTTTTTTAGCAGTTTTTGTATTTTCTTAGACCTTGTCTTTCAGTCTTTTGAATACACATTTAGTGAGGTCACATTAAATTGTATTGTATGCACACGCCTTACTATCATTTGGATAATCATTTTAGATAGTTATTTTAAGCAGGGCCAATTGGGTAGGCATCCACAACTCTGGTTGTATTTTTTTTGTATGTCCTGCAAAGCAGGGTTCCTTCTAGTATTATAGGCAGTCTCTTGAGCCTTTTTACTTTTTTTTTTCAAGCCAATTTTTGTATTTCCTTACAACTTGTCTTTCAGTCTTTGGAATACCCATTTGGTGAGGTCACATTAAATTCTATTTTATGCACATGCCTTATTTTCATTTGGATCATCATTTTAGATGGTTATTTTAAGCAGGGCCAACTGGGTAGGCATCCACAACCCTAGTTGTATTGTTTTGATATGTCTTGCAAAGCAAGGCTCCTCCTAGTATTATGCTTTTGATCATTTGCAAAGGAAAATAGTATTGTTTAGTGCTATTTCCTTAAGGTTGCATTGATTTGATAGAATTGTCAAAAGGTTTTGGTCTAGTTTCTTTAAATCTACAGACAAATTAAAGAATGATATATCTGTTAGACTGTTAGTTACTGTGTTTTCTATTGAAATGTTTGCAGGATGGACATGTTGGATTTATGCTATCATGCTATCATGCAGAGCTTAGCTGTGATTTTATAATAGGCACCTTTCAAGCAAGGTATATTGGCTACTCTATTGAAAAATTTTATCTTTATATTTATAGGAAAGGCTTCATTCTGCTCCTTATTTTCTTCTAATTATTTCTAGAAAGCATAGTGGATATGGTAGAAAATTTTCTTAACATGAAATTCTTCTATCCTTGCCTCTAATTCTAATTGACCTATTAGGGTACTTTATGTACAAGATATCACTATAAGTGTGTGTCTAAATTGTAAGGGTTTCCTTTGGTAGATACCCTCCTCATGGTCCTCAAACAATTGTCATTGAGGAGGGGATAAAATGGGAAGGTTACGGGCACCTCTGATGGATACAGCTACTCATGATCTTCATATATCTGACTGTTTGAATGAGATGCATCTTGAAGATCATGTCAAAATATAGTGGAGGAGAAATAAGGAATTCCTTATGGTAGGTATAGCATATGGACCTTAACTCACATGGTAGATGTATCAAGTAGTGATTATCTAAATTTTATATGCTCTTGCATTACTTTGCATTGGCAACTTCTTTTGCAAGGCTAGATTGCTTCAACTGATATCCTCTTATGGAAGATGCATTGCTAGAGCCTTACTTTCAAACAATTGATTGAAATGGGCTTCTTTCCCATGGCAGGATGGTGGTATGGAGTTGTGGGGCACTCAGACAGATTGCAATAAAGACAGTCGCCACTGCTAGTGTCATTTAGGTGGTGAGAACCCTTAATTAAATAAATATAACATCATATTTTCATCTATATGTATTTACAAAAGATTGATTTAGGAACATGATCAAGCACTGAGAAATATACAAAACAAATGAACTCTAGCTGAGACCATGGACCTTGCACCTTGCAATGATATTTTTTAGCAACATACTTATTTGTAGTTGATTAAAAGAAGCCTTGCAAGATGTGATAGCTACTCTATTTATAATGCAATAATTTCTCTTACTTTCTGTCTATCCAAAATTAATTCAGGCATCCAGTATGTAGAAAACTAAGAAATGTTTAAATCATGTTGTGTATTTAAGAAGCATGCTTCATAATATATGAAGGTGGAGCCACGAAACTGTTAAGAGTTGATAGGAGAGTAGATTAAAGCAAGGACTGGTAGAAGCCATTGCTATTCCAATAAAAAGTATTCCAACATATAGGGGCAAGCCTTGTATTTCCTGGTTTTGAAATTAAAATGATTGTCCACTATTTTCTTTAGAATCATTAATTTCTATAAGGATAGGACTCCTATTATCTGTATAGCTGACAATCTTTTTCTTAGAAGGCCGATAAAGCTAACATATGAGCATGTTGCCCCAGAGGCAATGGCTAAAGATCTTTACACACGAAAATGATTTTAACCTTAACAAGCAAAGCCAACCTAAAATCCACTCTTAGATATCAATATATTATATATTGTAAACCAATAAGAAACACATAATTCCATCTAATTCTTAAGTTGCTTATTTTACACTTGCATATATTGTCATCCTTGAGTTCAATCATTATACGCCTGGATCATGATGGAGGCATGCAGCAATTAATAGAAAGAATCATCATGAAGAAGGTAATGAGGCTGAAGGGTTTTATGGAGGGATTAGGAAGTTACATTCAAAAGAGGAAATTTTAACTTGGAAGCAGTTGTGGCTGAATGAAATATTAGAATGATTTAGTGAATATCAGCCACCTTTATGTCATGCAAAAAAATTGACGACTGGGGTGTGGCCAAGTCTACCATCATTCTTTAATTTATTTAGGTGGTGTACCCATTGACAGAGGACTTAAATGTAAGATTTCATGTACAAATGTAAATTTCAAAAAGAGATTCTTCATCAGCAGAATCAAATCCCCATCCCAGGCTTTCATTGCTTGAACTGTTCTTAAAGGACACAGTTCACTTGTATAGTGACCTTGGATTGGAAGTGCAACAATTGAAAACATTGCACTTTCTTTAAACTAAGGCAAAAATGAAAAATTTTATCTATCTCTGGAGTAAATCTAGTCACCATTGCAGTTCATGCATTCTATGTGTTGGTAATCATTTATGTTTAGGGTTTTAAGCTTGAATGTTTGCAGGTTTTCTCATTCAAACCCTTAATTTTCTGAGTCATGGGATCTTGCATTGTTTTATCTATTCTGATGTTGGCCTTCTGTGGTGGGTTCCTAGTTATTAAGTCTCATCCTCATACTTTAGTGTTTGAAGGTTGACCAGCCCCCACACAATGTTTCACTACTTTTTCCTATCGCCTTGAGAAAAATGCTAAGTTTTGTATATGCAAAGGTGAATGGTATGTTGGCAGGCTTATGAAATCTCAATCGGCCTCCAAAAATTGATAAAGAATTGAGTTATATGCATTTTAGATGCATATCAGTTGCATATACAAAGAAGGAATCTCTCACAAATTCCTCAGAATATTCTGCAATTGTATGCAAAGTTTAAATGTATATCGGGCTCAAAAGGGATGCATGTACATTGGGGGAATATGTTGAAGATTCTAGGAATATGTCGTCTTTGTATATCGGGTTTGCTTGTATGTGCTTTGTCCAAATATACAATGGCTACATGCAAGCAAAGGATATAAGGGCCGATATACATTTGGTGGGGCTCGCGGATTGCACATGCATCGGAGGGCATATGCAAATGGATAGGTACAAAGTGGACGCAGCCAATGAACTAACTGTATATGTGAAATACTTTGAGGTCTGTCATTGTATGTTTAGAATTGTATATTCCAAATATACAATCGAACATGCATTCCAAAGATGCAAGGCTGAACCTGAAATTGATTTCAACTTGCTTCATGAACAGTTTGGGATCTGCCTTGTTTAAAAGGCAATTGTATGCATATGAAGGAGCCAATATACAAAGCCTAAATTTGAAAGTTTTTCAAATCTGATGGATAAATGGCAGAGGTCCATTGTATGTGTATCGCATTGGTATGATGTGATATGCATGGAAATGTACAAGTGCATACATACAAGACCTGGACGCGATGGAGGAATGAAATGCATTGAATGAAATTTGAGGTCCGCGGGTTGTATATAGCACTTGTATATGTCGATATACAAGCCGATGTGCATTGAAAAGGATACATGTCAGACTTCAAAAGGAGGTTCATTCTAATGCATAATGATTTAAAGTCCGCAGCTTGTATGTATGTGTGTGTTGTATATCGCGGACACACAAAGGAGAAAGATACATGCTGGACCCGATTGAAAATTCCAATTTGCTCTCTAACAATTTGGGGTCTGCTTTGTATATTAAGTTGTTGCATGTATATGCATTTTGCATATACAAGGGATTTCGAAAGGGGAACAGTGGCGATTGTATATGCATCTGTTCTTGCATATATAAGGGCGAAATGGCAAAATGGAGAAGGCAAAAAGTTAGCGATAGAAATTTGTGGTGCCTACGTGGCACGATATCACTGGCTAGTGACTTTTCATGCATGTTTTGGGACCGTTGATCTCAGCGGTGAATACAGATCGACGGTCAAGTTTTAAACCTTTAGCGATGGATTTTCCTTGTGTCTGCAATCATTTTTGAGTGGGAAAACTCCATGGGTGCGCTGCTGCGATTTCCAAGGGAGGCTGCGGGTAGTTGAGCCATTCATAGCAATATACAGAGGTATGGGCTAATGGTTGAACAGCCAACTACCAGGTTTATGATGAAAATCTTTGAACGGCGGTGCAGATCCTGAGCTCACCTGCCCTCTCCTTAGTTTGCCTTGGCTGCCTTCAATATTTTAGGCGCCATTTCTAGTGCAATGTGTCTGGCAGGGTTTTTGACTTGTGATGTAATTAATTTGTTGGATGTACAGTTTGGCTATATGAGGGGCAAACTATGTCATTCATTGGTTGTTGAAAACTGGACAAAAAATTTGGTGCTGTAATAAGATACGACTTCATTGGTGGCTCTGTCTTGGCTATCTTGTGAGTTTATGAGTCTCATGTATGTTTTTCTGCATAAATCTACTGATATCATGCTAATTTAAATGAGTAATGCTATATTGCATGTGTTCTGTTATCTATCTCCAAATTGAGTGTGTTCTTCTTATGAATCTAAGCATTTAAGGGGTGTTTATGATTCTAGAATATAGGTTTGCTGTGTTGAATGCTTGATTTCTTACTTCTGCTCGAAGAGTAGATTAAACGTTTCAGATCAAGTGTTGGGAAGAAGACATTGCAATAGGGATATCAGTAAGTAGAGATAACAAGATACTCTGTTTTGGGAAGTATCTATAAGGCAGATACTAAAAATCCCCTTGATATCCAATCTTTGGTATATGTTCATGCTGGCCATTCACATGTGTATGTCTATTGACTCCGAGCCTTGGATAGGCACCAATCCAGTCTTGTATTGAGGTTGCAACCCAAAGTCTCAATTTTGGATCCAAACATAAAATCAAACTTAAACTTTAAATCAAACCATTAGGACTTTAGAAGTAGTTTAGACTAAAATCCTCTGATTCACAACTGAACATAAGCCTAAAGCTAGCCCCTTTGCTCTTATCCCACAGTTTTGGTCTGCATAAAGGAGGATTTATCTGCTTTGTATCAACATCCCAGTTAATCCACAACCATATCTAATGGATGTTGAATAGGGAATACCCCCCTTGGTTCTGCAAAGCCAAAAGAAGAAGAGGAGATATTTATAGAGTCTATCTCCTATACTGTTGGCCCCTGGCCCGGGAATCCTATTGATCAATGATGGCTACCTTGTAGGGATTACTGGGAATAAGCATCTAGTCTGGGAAAATTACCAATAGATTTGGTGACTCCACTGGGGAGCTTTGTGAAAGAACCCTGATTTTAAAAGAAATTAATTCCTAGTTATAGGTGGCGACTCTGAACCAATCTCCCAACCGGTAAAGTAAAATTTTGTATGCAAGGGAGAAGATCCCTGCGTAATTCTCTGTCTGAAGAATTACCCAAAAAAATGATGTACAGAAGAAAAGGGACTGCTCAATCCAGTCAAGAGGGTTCTCCCAGAAGTAATGATAATATTCAAGACAATCCAGGATCTTCAGAGCAGACAATACCTTATTTTTCAAATACTGAGGCTGAAATCGAGAACGTATATGAAAGACAACAGGTTGGTGGATTGAGAATGAGATCGGAGGTGTTCCAAGAATGCCCTTTCCATGATTCCCCTGATAGATTTGAAGAAGCTGAATCCCCAAGAGATGATAATGATGATCAGAATATAATGAAACCATCTTCTTCTATGCACAGAGAGGAGGAATTAGTTGAAGAAATCAAGAGCCTGAGGGTGGAATTAGAATATTTGTAAGCAATGAAAATTAGAGATGACATGAGACAGAAAGTGCAAGCTTTGAGAGTTGCTCAGAATGATTCAATTCCTACCCTTGAAAATGCAAATATGCAGAGAAACCAACAAAGAAATGAAGTCCAGGATCAGCATAATGATCAAAGACAGAATGCAAATAATGCTAGAATACCATTAAATAATGTAAGAAATCAGAATGCAAATAGAAATGCATGTTAATCAGTTTGGTAGACAGCTGATGCAGCTGGATAGATTAAGATAGCTTATTTTTTATGGCATCCCTGGTTACCCCAATCCTATTGACAAACATGTGAGGCCGCAAGTACCTAAGTTTTCAGGAAACAATACTGTGTCAGGAGAAGACCATTTAAAAGCTTTTCAGAACATCATGGACAACTTTGAGGTTGAACATGAAGATATTTTTATAAAATTATTTATGCAATCCTTAGTTGATGAGGCCAGAGAATGGTACAAGGGTCTGCCTGACAGAAGTGTTTCATCATGGGAGGACTTCAGGAGAATATTCAGAGAATAATATGGTGACAAAACTGATCCTAGTTTCTTTATTAATGAATTCACTGGCATTACCAAAGGATCAAATGAATAGGTTGCTAATTTTAATGCTAGATTCACTAAGGTGTTGAACAAATTGCCACATCACCTGAGGCCTAATGAACCTATGTGCATAGTGTTGTACATAAATTCTTTTTATGCCAAAACAACTTATGGGTTAAGGGATAAAGGTCCTGCTAGTCTCAGAGATGCCTTCAAAATAGCAACAAATATTGAAAATAACAAAAAAGCATCTGGTAAGAGAAACAGAAGAGATGATGTAAAAATTCTACAAAATCCAAATACTAAATCTCAAAGTGTTCAAGCCAATGCATCTACTTCTGAGGATAAATTAGATAAATTGACAACTATTGTGAAGGACATGAGCTATAGAATGGCTAAAAATGAAAAGGGTGTTGGTCCTGACACACAGGTTTACCAAAGGCAAGAAAGAAGACCATCATTACATGACATGCCATATAATACTAATTAGCATAATGGTAAACCCATTCTCCCAAACAGCAACCCAAATCCAAGGAATCAAAATATTAAGGAAACACCTGACCCTTTGAAAAAGGCTGTTAATATTGTTAATGACACCCCATGGTGCATAATATGTCAGATGCCTCACTCACAGTCACAATGTATGATTGCTCAGTCTTTATATAATAATGTTGTTGCCTGTGATGAATGCAATGAACCACATTGCATGGAGGATGAAAATGTCAATATGCTTTCTACAAATGGGGAGTATCCTTCTCATGATGTTGATGCAAGCACAAATAATGAGATTCAGGTTTGCTAGTAGTGCAATGCTCCGTTTTTCAAATCTGATGCATAAATGGCAGAGCTCCGTTGTATGTGTATCGCGTTGGTATGATGTGATATTCATGGAAATGTACAAGCACATATATACAAGACCCAGATGCGATGGAGGAATGAAATGCATTGAATGAAATTTGAGGTCCGCGGGTTGTATGTAGCAATTGTATATGCCGATATACAAGCCAATGTGCATTGAAAAGGATACAAGCCAGACTTCAAAAGGAGGTTCATTCTGATGCATAATGATTTAAAGTCTATGGTTTGTATGTATGTGTGTGTTGTATATCGTGGACATACAAAGGAGAAAGATACATGTCGGACCCAATTGAAAATTCCAATTTGCTCTATAATAGTTTTGGGTCCGCTTTGTATATTAAGTTGTTGCATGTATATGCATTTTGCATATATAAGGGATTTTGAAAGGGGAACAGTGGCGATTGTATATGTTGCAAGTATGAGGTTAGCCAGTGTTGCCATTGATGTCAACATACTCATATTGCATTGACAAGAAGGATTTGATGAGCTGTGTGCTGAGGATATTGAGAAAATTAGCCTCAGTTAGGAACAGTGAAGAACAGTGATGAGAAGAAGGTAAATGTACTGTATAGGATGAGAACCGGAGGATGCGGATTAAAGGGTTAGTAGATATGAGTCTTGAGATGCTACAGTTAAGATTTCAGAGGTCCGCATGAAGATCTGAAGGAGTTGTGGCTGCCGGTATAGAACCGGGTCCGGCAAGTATCCAGAGGTGACAGAGGATCACAAAAAGGTCCGGTGAGGTCCGGAATTGTATCATCCTAATCTGCGGATTGGACGGAGTGTTTGGGATGTCCTTGTGATGTGTCATCCTGATTTGTGTATGATTTGGAGGTCTGGAAGTACCTCTTGCATTATGACAGTAGCGTCAGACTGTGTTCTTGAAGTTCCGGATGAGGAAGACAAGAGATCCCAGTAAGTAAAGGAAGTGCGGATGTATCCAGACATTCAGACAGGCTTGTGAAGGTTCTTGGATCATGTTTAGGTTGTGTTGTTGGTCCGCATTGATGGTAGAGCCCGGAATTGAAGTTATTCTTCCGGATGAAGTTCTTGCTCTGTTTAGCCGACCGGATGAGTTGTTCATCCTGCGAATGTTCTTGTGATGGCCGACCAGATGTGTTATTCATCTTGCGGATACTCCTATGGTTGTTTGCCGACTTAGATGTTTGTTCCTAAGTCGATGTCTTGTATAAATAACGGTTTGTGAGTTCATTTCAAGGTGTGGTGTGTGGATGAGTATGGCATAGCGAAGAAACGTGCGAAAGGCAGAGCAGAGATTGTTGGGCTTAATTGGAACTGATCCGGACATGATAGAGATGTCATTCTCCAGTTCAAGACTGTGATTTTTATCACTTTGTAGACAGTGTGTCTCCTTGTAGGCAGTGGGCCTCTTTGTGAGCAG
Organism: Cunninghamia lanceolata; assembly: GCA_027924645.1. Taxonomy (NCBI): domain Eukaryota; kingdom Viridiplantae; phylum Streptophyta; class Pinopsida; order Cupressales; family Cupressaceae; genus Cunninghamia; species Cunninghamia lanceolata. The sequence goes on from BSBN01001101.1 coordinate 14,321,710, forward strand.
TGTGCTCGGGCAGTGAGCCCTTATTGGCATGTGCCATTCATTTTTCTTTAGTCTTCTAACAGAGAATAATTCTTGGGTTAATCACCCCGTGGTTTTTCCCTTAACCGGGTTTTCCACGTCAAAATCTTGGTGTTCAATGTGTTGATGCTTATCTGCTCTTGTGTTTATGTATTATGCTTCCATGGATGATTATTTGATATGCTGCTAACTAACAACAGTGAATTAAGTGTTTGAATGAGAAGAAGTTTTATACAACTGATTCACCCCCCCTCTCAGTTGTATGCCCTAGATCCAACAATTGGTATCAGAGCTAAGTTCCTCTGATAGAAGCTTAACTGCTTGAGGAGATCCAGGATGTCGTCATACAAGAAGGATAGTCCGAAGTTCGATGGAACCAACTTCACTCTCTGGAAAGGTCGCATGAAGTGTCACTTGGAATGTATGGGAAAAGCATACTTGGCTATGATTTCAAAACCATATATACCTCCACAAGGTGGTCCGACAACTCTGAATGAAATCACAGAAGCTGAAAACAATCTGCGGACCAAGGAAGCTCTTCTAAGTGCATTGAATGACTCAGATCTCTCGAATGTCATTGACCTACCAACTGCATATGAGATCCTAACTAAACTGGAACTTCTGTATGAAGGAGATGAGTTTGTCAAAAGTGCAAGGTTGCAAAGTCTGAAAGGGAAATTTGAAAGATTGAAAATGAGAGATGATGAAAACATCACTACCTTTATGCCAAGAGTAAATGAGCTGGTATGTGGAATCAGAAATGCTGGTGGAAC